>CM060957.1:162631075-163831075 GCA_030765055.1 Mantis religiosa
AGGAATATAGTAAAAAATTACCTGATGACGATGGAGAAATTTATGATATAAATTTGGAGGGCAGTGAATTAGCTGGAGATTCTGATGATGATTTGGAAACATTATTTCTGAAGTTGATGACATCTCAAATCTGAATGTGTACAAATAAGTATATGTCATGTAATATTTATTTACAACTGCAATGATGATGATGACAAAATAAAAGTGTGAAAGAGTAATGTTTTTAAGTCCAGAAAAGGAATAGAAACTTGGGCAAAAGCTCGTGTTAAATTTCAGGGTAGACAGCAGGCACGAAACATACTGAAGACATCTTCAGGTCCAGCACAGTATAGTGTAAGTAATGTACAAATTGTGCAGTATTGGCTGACCTATTTTCAGTAGTGCTATTACTAAGGACCGCTTTACAGATATATCACGCTGTATTCGGTTGGATGATGCACAGCAACAGAGTTAGTCTGGATAAATTGGCTCCTATAAGGGAAATATTTGAACAGCGGTTAAGCACATTACATGATGCTTATGAACTACAAGAGAATATTACAGTTGAGGAACAACTGGTAGCTTTTATGGGTGGTTATCTTTTTCAACAATAATTGTCCTCAAAACATGGAAAGTATGATATGAAGATATGAGTTGCATGTGACAGCACTAGCTACTGTGTCAAAAACTTGGAGGTGTACTAAGGAAAATGTGAAAACCAACCCAAATAAATAAATCAGGGGAAAAGAGTAGTATTTGAATTTGCAGAACATTTCTCCAGTAGTGGAGAAAATCACAACAGATCATTTCTTTAGAAGTTACTAGTTTGCAAAAGATTTAGAACGAAGGAAGGTGACTACTTGGAACAATAAGGAAAAGATATTGGGAACTATCTGCAAGATGAACAACTGCATCATCAAAATGTTTAGAATTCTAGGAATCAGCTACAATAGTCTCCTGTTGCCCAAAAAAGTGTAAAATAGGACACTCCTGAGTACTATGCATTTGAAAGAGGAAACAGCTGAAGTTGAAGCTGCAAAACCTCTTATAATCCTTGACTGTAATTCAACTAAGTCAGGTGTAGACACAATGGGTAAAATGTTCTGTATCTACACAACAAATATGACAAGAAATGACCCATGGCTATTTTTATTGTATTTTAGATATCAGTGCCCTAATTGCTTTCATTATTTGATTGGAGTTGAATACTGACTGGAAGAAGAAAACAAACTATAAAAGAAGAGAATTTCTTCTGAACTGGGAACATCTCCAGTACAGAAAAATGGAAGTTGGTGCAGCACAAGTGCAGAAGGGAGCAAAACAAGGAAGTTGCCTTCTATGTGAACGATCTGTTAATAGAAAGCACGTATTTAACTTGTTTTTCTTTTGTTTGTAAAAAGGCATTCAGTGCTGCTTTGTTTTAAGTGAACTGATGTTTGAGATAAAAAGATGAAGACAATTATCTAAAGCTCCATTACGCTTAGTTTTCATGTTTTAAATTCACACAAAACCGCTTATCAAAATAACACTAAATGGTGAGCAACTAACAGAAACAGAAAATTATAAATATCTAGGCATGACACTCAATCTAAATTATCTTGGAAAACCCACATTAATGAAACCATAGCAAAGACCACTCAGAGATTAACAACACTCAAAAGACTAGCTGGCAGCAAATGGGGGTCAGTAGTATAGCAATGCGCCGGTACCAACACAAGTTCAAAATACTATACAATTTTATGTAAAAATATACCTAAAAATACACAATAATACACAATAATAAAATCTGTAGAAAATAAGGCTAAATAACTGCAAAATAGTATTCAAACTACTTATTTTGATTTAAACTATAATGACCATAACTAAGTCGTGTAAATTTATTCAATACTACCTTTTTATCATCGTATGGAGATAGTCCTATCTTTTTTTCTTTTATTGTATACATTTGCAGATTACTAGATTGTATTCTATATATCTCTTCTGTGGTTTGTGTGGTATTAAATAAACACTCTTTGTAGTTATCAAATTTAATGTGCTCAACATTTGCTTTCTTTATTCCCTTACATACTTTCTTTTCCTTAACATCTGTTCTAAACGCATACATTTTCGATCTCAATCCAATAAATTCTCTAATTGGTATTCCATTAAACTCATCCTTAAATAAGCCAGGTATTTTTTTATTAGTTCTAGGTATATCTATTGGAAAATCGTTTGGATAGTCACTGGTATCGAAAAAATCTATATTTTGCTTCATATCTTCGTAAAAATCTTCAGTCTCAACATATATTATAAATGAGTCTGTATCTGTTTGTAGCAACTTTACTTTATCTTTATATTTATTTTTTAGATATCTATAGTAAAATTTATACATAAGTAATTTTGATAACTCCAATACACAGAACCCACCAAATATTGGTTTATTTAATGTTATTATCATGTTTCTCCCATGAACTAACACTAGTTCTTCGTTAATAATATTTTTATGCTGAAAAATTTCTGAGTTTACACATTTAAGGTATTTGTTAGGTGTTTTTACAATCTGAACATTAGTTCGATCTCTAACATTTTCCATTTGCTTACCATAGACGCTATTATTCATCAATTTGAAAAATTCCTTTTCAGAGTCATTTTTAGCTTCCTGCCTAAGTTTAGTATTCTTATCAATATATGACTTCATCCACTCTTTTTGTGTATACTTTATACCTCTATGTATATTAGTTAATTCAACACCTTGATTAATATACTCTTTAAGCAGTCTGTAATCAACTATGTACTGTGTTTTATTATTGAGAGTACACATGAGCTTTTTATTTCTATCTGACGGTTTTGACCCTAGTCCTTTGTTTATCATTTCTTTTTGGAACTCGGATAGTTCATTTATTTTTGGTATATAATGTTCAGGAGCAGGTGCATAATCATTAAATGTATCGTGTAGATGCTCTGGTATTTTAAGATCTACTACCAGTGAATATCCTATATCGCTTTCATCATCAATATTCATTATATTATTTTAACATATTCTATATCTTCTTGAGTCATCCATTTACGATCTTTAATAGGTAATTTTCTAGACATGGCCCATCCATATAAATTGTTCGCGTCGAGATATAGTATAAAACTAACATGTTTTTTGGAATTGTATATACCTTTTTCTTCAGCTTTCTTTTTTGACAGTTTAAAAACTTTATCATGCATTGCATTGTAAAAATAGCAATTGTTAGCAATAGCATGTGGGTTACTAACCATACTAATACCACCTCTAATACCCTGAGTCATTAGATCATACATATCCTGGTCTGTATATAACTCAATTTCTTGTCCAGTTGTTTTTAACAATGCATTGTTTGCTAAATGTGGTGCGCTAACATAATATGTAGGGTCGAGTCTGTAATTCTTATAACACATTTTTCTAAAATTTGTAAATACATCATGTAATAAAAGAGTATCTAATTTTAAATATAGATTGTGATATTCTCCAAAGTTTTTAAATCCAAAATGATTCCACATACGTTGAATAAATTTATACTTTGATTTGCTTATTCCTTTGCCACTTAATTTGGATACAAAACACTCTATTGATGGTAATTCCTTATTTTCAGTCTTTTCATAGGTATCTACCCACTCATATGGATATTCACCCTTTGTCAATAAATAGCATTTATCTTCTAGGTTAAATTTTGCTAATGTTTTATTAAATAGAGTTAATCTTTCATGTTGACATACAGTAAATATCTCGCTATTACAAAATGTACATTCATCATAGGCTACAATTTTATTTCTTATGACCTTAAGTATTGGATCTTGTATTGACCTATGTTTATTACATTTAGCACAATGTGCAGAGTTTATACCTAATTCATTTTTAACGGCTTTATCTAATGAAGCACCCAAAAATGCTAGAGTATCAATGAACCTAACTTCTATGTATATTTTTTGTTTACTGCCCTTTGTCTTAAAAGATAAATTTGAAGCCCCATTTTCACACACTTTACAACTACTAAGTAGTTCTTTAAATTTGATATTACACAGTTTACATTTAGTTTGGTCATATTTTTGTACATACTCTCCAACTTCAACTTTAAGGGATATATACTTATAGTTTTCACTTGTATCGGGAATGATATGTAAATCCTTTTCTTTTTTACATAGGTTGACAATCCATGGTATAAATATTTTACTATCATACCTAAGGTTATGTACGTATATAGGCACAAATCTAGGTAATTTTAAATGGAGATTACAACTGTTACATGCTGCGCCCCTATACTCACCACTAATGTGGCAGTGATCGAATACTTTTCTATTGTTTTTGTTGTTTCCAAACTCCTTTCCACATATGTGACAATGCGTTTCTTCCTCAAATTTCTCTACGGATTTTTCATCGCATTTTGCAGATACATTTTTACTTAGGAAATTATCGTTATAATTCTTTGCTATGTATATTATATCTTTGCAAAATTCCTGCATGAGCTTAGTTTGATCACCATTTCTTTTTAATATATTAACCTCATCTCCTGTAAATGAATAACTGTTTGGGACATGTTTAGTGATAATATCTTTATTGTGCATTTTTTGTTCTTCTGGTCTTATTTGTGTTGTTTCCATATCAAAAGCTATTGTATACGGATGAAACAGTTCTGCACCAATAGATTTATACCTTTGAATATTATCTTTTTCAGTTGGCATAAATATTGCAGCTCCATTATGATCACCTGTTTTGGAACAGTTTGAAATATGCTTAGTAAAATCTTCCTTTTTATCAAATCTTTTATGACATTTTGGACATGTATCTATGTGTTTATCTCTATTATGAATTTTTCCACTAACAAGTGCATTATATTTTTTAATTCCTACACAATGATGTATTGCTGGGACATAATCAGCACAATTAAATGTGCCTTGTGAAGGTACAGATTCAATAGCTAATATATTTACGTGGTTTTTGCTTTGTAGATCTATATTTTTACTTGTGTACATTGTGTAAAGTTGTTCTCCACCTCCCTCATTATTGATACCATATACATTAATAGAGATGTTTAGAAATGATTCATATATCTCAATATTTTCAGATGTAATTGCAATAGGATAAGTCATACATAATTCATTATATTTTTCAATGTTATAGTTAGACGGTCTATCAGGATTTGTTTTGGCAGGATTTAAGATACTTTCTAATGCATACTCGAAACAACGTTGATCTTCTTGGTTAACACATTTAAATATCCTATTTTTTACATTTTTCACATTAATACAACATTGCTTATTTTTAATCCATTTTGGTAGCTCAATCCAAGTTCCACCTCTTATGGGCTGGTGTACATCTCTTCTAAGCACGCTATACATTACTCGATCAAATCTATATTTTGTATTTCTATAAGTCCATTGTTCAAATTTACTTAATATTTCATTTGTTGCTAATTCATATATAGTATTCATCCTATTTATAGCTGACCTTTCAATATTAAGATTACGGCATTTAATATGCCATGTATCTGTACTTACTACTTCTCCAGTTGATGGGTTTAATGTATGATATTGAAAATGTGTCGTTAAGTATAAAGTTAAATTTGGATATCTGTTTAATCCTTTTTTAATGTATTTAATAACATTATCCTTTATTTCGTTAAAGTGTACTACTAAATCTGTATTATTTTGAGAGATAAATGGGAAATCGCTAACCATACCATTGAAAGCTCTTCTTGGTGTAGCGAAGAAGTTTCTTACAATTTGATTTCTTGTTTCTATTTCTTTGATTTTATTTCTTCTTTCTATTTCTAAGATTTCATTGTTATGTATTTCAGCATTAATCTGAGAAAATTTATTTTTTATATATTTTCTTAGACCTCTAATACTTTTTTTATTTTGTTTATATACTTTAATACCATATTGATTGGCAAATCTAATCAGTCTGCGTTTGCTTTTTATATTATCCATATCATTAATATTCATTTTTTTATTTATATTAGAAGTACCTAGTTGCTTTGAGGCAATATTTTTTACTTCCATTTATTAAGAAAAAAATTTTAAGAGAAAAACTTACTGCTCTGTAAATACACGGGAATTTTCCAAATCTATTTTTTGTTTAAATACCAATAATTCATGCATTTTTGTTTTTGTATGGCTTTTAAAATGTAATTTTGTACAATATTTCTGACATGGTTCACAATAAATTTTCTCAAGATTTTTTTGGTTCATTATTTTTTGACATACCCTGCATGTATATCCTATACCACCTTTCATTGTTTTATTTCTAACAAATTCATCAGTATTAAGAGGTTTAGCAGTTTTACAGACACTGCACTTTCTCATAATATTTTGTACTTCCATTTATTACACAAAAAATATTTTAATGAAAAACTTACTGCTCTGTAAAATACACGGAAAATTTGTTAAGCAAATATTTTAAACAATATCATCGTTTTTATTAATCAAAGCGTTCTTTGAGTACCATATTATGGTATGTCATATGATTTAATAGCTGTTTGACTAGATCTGTATTTATTTCCATATTAGATATATTTTTGGAAAAAAGGAAACTAGTCTGTATCTTCTTCATATTGTGATAAGATGTTTTTAAATTCTTCTCTAAACTCATCAGATACATAATGCTGAGCCCATGCAATTGTGTCCCAGCAAACTCTATCTTGAAACTCGCATATAAAATCTTCACTTAGATACTGTAGCTCTGAAATAGATCGCCAAAATAATGTATCCGCAAATTCATGTATAATATTGTAAAATGGTGCCGAGTTGCGACAATAAAACACATTTGCATTCATTGAAAAACATCTCCAATCAATTTTATTCTGAAACTCTCGTATGAAATCCTCTGATAGTTTTCGATGTGCTGATATCATTTTCCAACTAACTTTATCTTGAAACTCTCTAATAAAATCTTCTAATAGGTTTTGATATCTTGATATTCCTTCCCAATCAACTTTATCTTTATATTCTCTAATAAAATCTTCTGATAATATTTGACACCTTGATACAATTTTCCAGGCAACTTTATCTTTAAATTCTATAATGAAGTCTTCTGATAGTTTTTGATATTCTGATATATCTTCCCAATCAACTTCATCTTTAAATTTTTTAATAAAATCTTCTGATAATATCTGATATTCTGATATAGTCTTCCAGTTAACTTTATCTTTAAATTCTATAACAAAATCTTCTGATAATATCTCAAATGCTGATATAATCTCCCAGTTAACTTTATCATGGAATTCACGTATAAAATCTTCAGATAACTTTGACTTTATTGAAATCAATTTCCATTCTTTTTCTGTAAATGGTTTTCTTTTTATATAATCAACCACACTGTGTCTAATATTGATATCTGAGTTATATAAATTTTGTAGATCATTTAAACTCAAATGTTTATATATGTTATCATATAGCAAATGATTATTAAATATTCCATATAGTTGAGAGATTGAGGAGTTATTTTTTACTTCCATTTAGTACATAAAACATTTTTAAATGCAAAACTTGTGCTTCTGTAAAATACACGCAACTGTGTAGCACTGACGCTTATAATATAACATCCTTTTTAAGCACCCAACTATTATGTAAACTATCAAATCCAAGCCACTTTACATACACTTTATTACCTTTCTTTCGTAACACTTTCTCAATTAGGTATACATCAGGAAATTTAGTTTTTTGCATTTCTTGCTCATAGAATATTCCTTTAATCTCTTCTCCACTAGTGTCTTTGAGATGGTAATATGGAGGGTTACTAGGTATAGCTTTATTAACAGTGAATATCTCTGTAGACCAGTTAGCTGTATATCCTTTTTCAAATATACCTTTAATTTTACTAATGCGAACTTTATCACCGACTTTGTATTGCGGATTTTTGTGGCAAGATCTTAAGTCCTTAGAGGGGCAATATACATCATAATAGATAGCCTCTTGGTTTTTTAAATTAACTTTTATGGGTTTCATTTTAATAGTATTATGATATGTATTATTATAGCTATTAACTAATTTTTGTAATATATCAATCCATTTATAATTACCCTGAATAGAGAACTGTTTCCACATTTTCTCCTTTAGAGTCCTATTAAATCGCTCCACAACTGACGCTTTAATATTTGTATATGTTGAATAATGATTAATATCATATTTCTTCATGAGTTCTTTAAATTCTTTATTGTAAAATTCCTTACCTTTATCAGTTTGCAAATTTCTAGGAATATGTCCAGTTATATTAAATATCTCTTTAAAAGCTTTTATAACATCTTTACCGGTTTTGTTTTTTAATGGTATAACCCAAGCCATTTTTGAAAATATATCTATTATAGTTACTATATATTTATATCCCTTATTTATCTTAGAAACGCCTTTAAGATTGCCAGTATCCATTTCTACTAAATCAGCTTGCCATAAATCATCAATTCCATATGTTATTACTTTTCGTGTTTTATAATTCCTTCTAGCTGGTTTATGTAATTCATCTATTATTTGATCTCTTTCGGATTTTTCAGGTTTAATGCCTTTTCCAATGTCTCTGACTGCGTCTAAGTTTTTTTAAACGTTGATTTATTTGATCCACATATAGCACACTTGGATAATGTATATGTTTTTCCATTTTTTGTTGCCTTATTAATAGGACTAGTGTTATTAGTTTTGGTTTTACACTTTACGCAATATGTAGTAGTCATTTATAAAAGATAAAATTCTTTAAAAAGTTAATCTCTGTTCTTTTGTTTTCTGCGCAATGCTCTAATGATTATTCTCATTAGCTCATATGTTCCATACCAGCACATTGTAATGGTAGTTTTAAAATCCATTTAAAGACAAAAAATATGTAATGAGTTTAATTCAAACGAAAGCTTACGTATAATACTAAAAACAGTGCATAATCATCGTGATATGTTCCATCATCCGTAAAATAAAGACCATCGCCAGATTGAACCCTATACGGTAACATTTGTGGTGCATCAGCTCTTCTAGTTTCTTTTGAAAAAATAGGTTTTATCTCCAACACCAACTTATCTAAATTTGAATCCATTCTGATTATCTTAAATTCATTGAATACTGGATAGTGGGATATACCGTTAAATTGAAAGTATTTTCCTTTCTTTATACCATATAAAGGTATTGTGCTAATTACATTGCTTTTTAAATATATTAGATTCACTGCATCATAGTCTCCAATGGGGGAACCCACATTGACTAATCTTTTATCTTCGAAATCGTAATTTTCATCATCAAGAGTTCTCTTTGGCCTCGATAACGTTTTTATTTCATCAATTGCTTTATCTAGCTGACCCTTGGCTGCAGCATCATAGTGATCCACACCATCTTTTATTTTGACGACTCTTCGATTTTTAAACGATATATAGTTTTTTGTAATGTTGAACATATTATTTAATGTTTTTGTAAATTCGCTGTGAATATTTTTGGTTTTAGCATCTATTTGGCTTACTACCTCTTGCTTTGTTTTATTTTCTAATTGATTAAATTCTTTAAGTAATTCCTCTTTTGTTTTAGTTTCTACGCTATATATTTCTGCTTTCATTTCTACAAGTTTTTCCTGCAAATATTTGATCTTATCTGCATCCGTTTTAATATTTATCATTTCTTCCACGGTTTTCTTTACAGAATTTTCTAATGTGCCATCTAACTGTTTTAATTTCTCTAATAACTTATTCATTACAATATTTTCAGTTTTTGTTTTTTGATTAAGTACACCTAGAATGTCCGCTTTAACTTTTTCTTCTGCTATCTTTATGTTGTCATTTTTAAGTTCTGCAAGTAAGTCACTTTTAATAGAATCTGTATCAAGATCAATATTATTAGTAATTGATGGATTTCCATAAATATTAATTCCCATTTATATAGATTTAAAATAACGTTTCCACAAGTTTGGATATGATTTTAATAAACTTTGAATAACCGGAAAAGAATAACCATCAGAAAATAATTTAAGAACTGTAATACAAAGATGACCACAAATTACTTGTGACGTGTGTTGCACAGTGTCTGCTCTAACAAACTTTAAGAAATCTATTCTATTTCCCTTTAAATACTTAATTAAAGATATTGGTAATCCAGTTCCAAAAGAATCGAAAACATACGCTATTTTACCCTCTTTCCAATAACATATCCAATGTGTTCCTATATTAGAATTATCTTCAAAATTAACAATTCCACATTCTATATCTTTTGGTTTTAAAGGAAGCGTATCTGACATAAATACACCTCTAAAATGTTTGATATCTAATTTTTTTACATAATTCATAATATCTATATTACTTAAAGGCGAGACATAATTGTCCTCTTTTTTTTTTAATGCACATTCCAGAACCAGCTTTTGCTTCCATAGCTAAATTATGACGTTTTTGTTCTTCAAGTTCCTTTTGATTTTTCTTATTATCAAGAACTATTTTAGAAATAGCAGCACTTCCACCTGCAAGTGATCCTATAGCAGTTAAAGCCCCAATAATCATAGGTATTGTAAATACGAAACCTCCATATTTTATTTCAATCGAACCCCCAAGTTTTGCTTTTTTAAGCGTATTAATTGCCTTTTTATATTCGCTCAATGTAACACCATTTCCGAATTTAGCAGGTGTAGGTTTTTTTAGCTTCTATGAGTTCTCGTATTTTAAGCAATGCCTGTATAATTGTAGATATTGGAAGAAGGGAACCACCATAGTGAATACTGCTTCCTTTTTTGAAACTTCTAAGAAATTTCTCTATGATAAGTAATGCCGGTAGCAACATTTATTATAGAAAAAATATGTGATTTTTATAGACAAACAGGTATTCCTATTTTTCGTTCAATAATCCCAAAACCTAATTTACGTTTTGTCCACATTCCTCCTCTTACTAATGCAGCATCAAATTTATCACCTAATGGTGTATTAGGATCGTTTTGAATTTCTTTGGCTGCTAATTGCAATTCGTTATCTGCTACATGTCTTGATTCTAAATCTTTATGATCTCTATAGGCTATGTCGTGATTTAAACATGCAGAATCTAAATTATTAATAGGTTCATCACCTCTTGCTAATCGCTCATCTAGTTTAGTCCCAGGTCCACAGTAATTATACTTCTTTCCTCTTGTGAAGTTGTACATATGCATTTCTGGCATTATTCCTGAATTCAAAATTTTATTAAAAAATCCTGAACCATACTTACCACTTAAAATACTTTTGGTGTACATTTAATTAAAGACCCTAGTATAAATGCAGCATTTGGATTATTTTCCATATTTGTATCGATTGTGTTAAGCTGTTTAAAATACATATCATAGATACTTGCTATTTCATTCTTAATTTCTGGACTGTGATTACCTGCTTTCCATGCACCGTCAAGAATACCAATTCTTTTTAAAAGTTGACTGATATTATCCAATAATACACATTCCTTCTGTTTTCCTGTGTAAGTTTCTATAACTCCTTTGCCAACTCTAAATGCAGAAACAGGTGAATAGGATCTAGGTGAAGAAACATATGAATTAGACCTAGGTCTTCCAGTTAATTTTTCCCACATTGGTTTAATATAAGTATCATACTTTTTACCTTGACTTGATTTCGGTCTTCCAGTACTTGGATCATTATTTTGATAAATGGCATTAGATTTTATCAGGATTTCTTCATAGTTCAAATAATCGTCATCTTTAACTACACCTTCTGGAATATCTTTTTTCTTAGTGAGTAAAGTGAGCAAACCATTAGTTCCTTCGTATGTTTTTCCTTCAATAATAATATTATCACCATTAGGAATTATTTCTGAGTTTCCAATAAACAACTTGGTTCCATCAGCTCTAATTTCAAATACTGGAGGGCTGTCTTTTTCATTTAAATACTTTCCTAATTTTTGACCTATGCGAATAGTACTATAGTCTGTAATAGCTTGTGGTCGCGTCTCTGATTGCGGTATGAAAACTTAATTATCATTTTGATTTTGCTTAGAAAGTGGAATTAACTCATTAAAAATGTTTTTATTTTGTTCAACTAAAGCGTGTAATTCATTCTTATTTTCTTTAATTGCATCTATAATAGGTTGTTCTTTTCTTTTATTTAATTCATATAGCATTATAGGTTGTCTTTTCCATTCTTTAAATTCTTCTATTAATTGTTGTCTTAATTTTAGACGCTCTTCTGGATGTTTAGGTAATTTATTCATTTATAACGCAAAAATATATATCTTTAACGTTTTAACGTTACGTTTAACATTACCTTTTACGTTTTATGTAACGTTTTACGTAACGTTTTACGCTACGTTTATAAAATCTTTAATTTTTTTGCGGTATTTACCATCATTGGGGGTTCTTGTCATATCAATTGTAATAAAGCCAAATCGATCTTTCCAGCACATATTACACAGTTCTTTAAATTTGTCTAAAGTCATATCTGCTCCAACAAACTCATCGTAAGCATATTTAAGATTATTATTGTCTTGCTTATATAAACACACAAAATTTGAATTATCCCGTATTAGTTGTTTAGGAATTTTAGTAAAAGTCTGACCTAAGCAAAGCACGCCAATTCCTTTATGTCTACCTCTAAAATATATTTCTCTTACTATATCTTGGTTTTCTAAAATCCAATCATCTATAACAACTAAAGAATTATCTTTCATTTGGTCTAGTGGCACTATATCCTCTTCTTTATCTATAAACGTTGCAAAACAGTTTCCTGTTTCATTTTCAATATCTTTAAATATTTTCTGTAGTTGTTTGTATTTCTTTTGATATAAAGTTTTACATAAAATATAGTAATGAAAGGCGTTTATCCAACCTTTTTTAAGAATAAAATTATCATTCGTTAGAACTGTTTTTCCACATCCAGAAGGTCCTACTATTAGCCCTCTAATAGTTGCGGGTAATAGCTTTCCAGTTATTCTAAATTCGTCACTTTCATCTTCCGGAATATATGTGGTATCCCAGTCAGTAGATTCCATTTATAAAACAAAATTATTCTCTCAATAAATGTACATTGCATTAGAAGGAACTACTTCAGAATTACATTTGCGACTTTCTAAACCTATGACCATAGATAATGAACACATTTCTGTTGTAAGTTTTTATGCTCCTTTTCTAACACCAAATGTTAAGGATTGCGTATTAAAATATGGTTCTCAGAATATTGTATTCGAGAACGGTCAATATACATTTAAAGACTTTCTTGTAAAACTAAGTCAAATACAAATATTAGAAATTAAGCTAAATAAAATTACTGATAGAATTACCATTATTAATAAAGGAAACCAGGATTTAGATTTAAAAAATTTTGGAAAATTGTTAGGCTTTTCTAAGAATCCTATTATTAAACCTGGGGAAACAAAAACTGGAAATGATTCACCTAATTTTATACCTTTTAATACCATTAACATTGAATGTAATTTAGTTACAAATGCAGGATTCATTACCAAAAATAATAATCACCAGCATAAACACAATGACGTTATTGCAAAATTTAAGCCTAATGTGCCGTTTAAAGATCATATTATTTATGAACCAGCAAACCCTTACGAATTACCAATTCATCATCTTGATTCAGCTAGAGATATTAAAGTTACTATTACTGATGAAAATGGAAATCTGATTGATTTTGGTGGTTCTAAAATTGAAGTCGTTCTACAAATTCAATAATTTTTTTATTATTAAATGGATATCAAAAGTATCGAACAATACCAAATGAGATCATTTGAATTAAATGATTCCACCAGACATAATTTAAGCGAAAATAAAGCACTCAGTAATTTAGATATAGATATAAATATTGGTGATGCAACTTATTATCCCTGTAGAGGAATTGTTTACATGCAGTTTGAACCTCGTGGAAAAGCAGCAAATGGGGTATTTAATAATGATGATAATATAAAACTAGTAAATAATTACTTTCCACGAATATTTAATAAAGCATATCTTAAAAGTTTTGGCCAAATAATAGAAAGGGTAGATCATCCTAGTTTAGTAAGCGATGTACTTATTGATCTATTTGTTCCAAAAACAGAATTACACTTATATAAAGGGGCTGGTTTTATCACAGAAAATAGACTTAATTATGAGGCAGGACGAATCTACGAAGTATCGTATCCACGAGAATTTATATTTAGTTTCTTTGGATATAATAGACAACCTTTATGCAATTTAGGTTTAACTATTTCTTTCGAAAGAGCAGCTAATGACGATGTATGTTTTTATAGATGGGATACTTTGAAAGCAGATGGATTAGTTGATAAAGCAGCACCACATGAAGCTAAAATTATCATGAAAGAATTTAAAATAAAAGTTCCAATCATAGGATATCAACCAGAATACGCGATGATGCAAAATGAAAAGCTATTAAAACATCCAAAGTTGAAATTCAATTTTTTCGTCTGGAGTGTCGCAGAAGAACACAATTTTACTGGAAAAAGCATAAATATTAATGTTACTACATCATCCAATAATTTACAATTCGATAATCCCGATATCTGTATTACACGATTCCAAACAAATAGACCGGATAATCAAAAAAGGGACTCTAGCGAATATGATCATTGCCAACTAGAAAATTGGTCATTCAAAAATTCAAGAAATGAAGAATTTCCAATAGAAAGACAAAAATTGAAAATTATGAATCATTGTTACCAAGTGGCATATGATGCTTATGCTTCCTTGGCTGAGAGATGGGCCGGAAATAAATGTGTAAGATGGGATGTTGACGACTTCGCTATTAAGCAATTTATGGCAGTAATGGATATGACAATTAGAAAAAATATTACATATGTAGATAAAATCAGTTAATAAATAGTTTAGAATTTGGAGATAATGTTCCAGATAATACAATTATTTACGTTATTATGGGTGGTGAGAAAACCATAACTATTGATCTAAGTTTAAAAAAGGTTACAGAAGAAATTTAAACCTAATAAATGAGAATTAGTGTAATTACTATTCTATCATATTTAATGCTAGCAAATGCTAATCAAACTTTAATGTTATTTCACATCTTCACAATTTCGGATATCTTAGTGTGGAAAAGCAGGAACTTAAAAGAATCGATCAAAAAAGTCTTACAGATGCTGTTTTATTATTTCAAGAATATTATAATTTAACAACAGATGGTTCACTTAATTCCGAAGTATTAACTTTAATTAACTCCAAAAGATGTGGAAACATGGATAATCCATCCGGATTTACAGCGTCTTCGTATAAGTGGAAAACAAAGCATTTAAGATGGCATTATGCAGGTGCAAATGAAACTATAATAAAAATTGCCGATTCTGCATTTAAAGTGTGGGAACGCTATAGCGGATTAACTTTTGAACATAATATTTTAAAACCAGATATTATAATTTCAAATAAACGTTTAAATCATAAATATCAGAAAAAATATGGATATTGTACTAGTAAATTTGATGGTATTGGCGGTACTGTAGCACATGCATTTCACCCAGAACATGATAATTCTGTAGTAGAAATTCACATTGATGCCGACGAAGACTGGTATTTAAAAATGGATAAATTAAGTCCAAGCGAAAAAACTAACTTATTTTCAGTTTTAATACATGAAATTGGACATTCTCTAGGATTATCACATACTAATGAAAAAGGAGCCGTTATGTATCCATATTACACAAGCGATGTTATAGATTTACATCATGACGATATTTTAGGAATACAAACACTTTATGGACTTCCATCTCCAACAGTTCCAGTAACTCAACCTACATTTTCTACAACGGTAGATGAAACAACACCAAATTTATGTGATTTTAAGGATGTACACACTTTTCTAATAACCAATCAATTAATGTATATATTTTATAATAAGTGGTTTTGGATCTATGATTTACAGGAAGAAACTTATAACAATAAGCCACAGTTAATACGCGATTGGTTACATTTCTTACCTCAAGATTTCAAAAGAATAAACGCTATATATCAGAGACCAAATGGGGAAGTAGTTTTAATCATAGAAAAACAAATATACATGGTAGAATATCCAAGTTTAAATTTAGTATCTGATTATCCAAAATCATTCTCTGATTTGGGTATATCCATAAATGTTAAAATTAATTCAATGTATAATTCGTATACGGGCCAAACTTATATGTTCTTCAATTATGATTATTACATAGAAATTGATGAATGCACCTTTAAAGCCAAATATCATGGATTGGTCAATAAACGATTTTCTGGAGTACCAACTGCTATGGAATCTGCTTTTAGATACATAAACGGAATGATGTATTTCTTTAAAAATAACACATATTTCGAATATAATGAATTTCCAAATCATTTAGTTAAAGCGGGTAAAAACAACTTATCTATATTTGGAATAGAGTGTATTAACACATATGAAGGTTTAGTTGAAAAAAATAAAAAGTTTTATAATGAATTTATAATTGTCGCGTAATTATTAACGTACGCATATCAACATTCATTATAACGAGCGGCACAAATCCATCCTCCACGGAAGACTTAGTCATACTAACTGAGCTTGCAGACGGCTGCAGATGGTCACTGTAAATCAAGGACATGCGGGCATGACGCACAATCAGGAAAAACAAACTCATTAAATAGCGAAATCTGATAGTACAACTTGGAACTATTTAGTGGCGCTATCTAGTTTCTTCACTGCGTAAAAAGAATTGCGATCGCTAATATTGAATTATACTCAATAATTACTTAAAAAAGAAAGTGTTTAAGATTATCATTATCATTCCTTGATCATTTGGATTTCAAAAATGTAAAATAAAAAGAGTGTTTAAAACACATGTTATTTAGACAACTTAAATCCCCGATTTGAAACCCAAGTCGTTGTCCTTGACTAATGGCTCAGTTGGTTAAGGCAGGAGTATAATTGTGTTTATCTGTATGATTTCTGGCCAGATCATATAGTTTAAATACAATGACTCCACTTCGAGAGCACCCGCGATAATAGGATGCGTAGGATCCGTAGGAAACGATAGGTATGAAAGCGAATAGGGGCCCCTTAAAATATAAAATTTCACCGTCGCATGTGATATGCCGTATACAGATAGGAGTAAAGTCTGAGGCTGTATGGAAACATATCAATTCCTCGGCGAAATAAATGGCTGGCACTGGCAGGATAGGTAGGGTGAAACTTCGGCTGAAGTTTCTTTTTAAAAATCTTAAATTTACTTTTTACCTTTATAGATTATCTAAGCAAATAAATAATTCTTCATTAATTTCTTTAACAATTTATACACCTTTTTATACCTTCAGAAACCTCAACAATTGTTTGTAAGATCTTAAGTTTTGTATACTTAGATTTAATAAAATATTGTAATTAAGTAGTTTGAAGACTATTTTGCAGTTATTTAGCCTTATTTTCTACAGATTTTATTATTGTGTATTATTGTGTATTTTTAGGTATATTTTTACATAAAATTGTATAGTATTTTGAACTTGTGTTGGTACCGGCGCATTGCTATACTACTGGGGTCCTCTGTCAATACACTCAACACCACCTATAAAAGTTACATCAAATCAGCACTCCTCTATGGAAGTGAGGTGATACAGCAAGTCAAAGTAAACTAGCACAACTTGGAACATTACAGGACCAAGCACTCAGACTAATAATGGGAGCAGTCAAATCAACACCAATTACTGCAGTGCAAATTGCTACAAATAACTTGCCAATTAAATATGAAATGGAAAAACAGAATCTCCTCCTAAATGAAAAACTACAAAGACTCTTTAATACTCACTGGAAGAACTACAAAAGCAAAGAAAGGACCTTAAAAACACAAGAAGGATTTCTGCTGAAAGCCTATAACCTACAGAGAATATACAACCTTGAAGACACAAACAAACTTGAACATCTCCCACTTCCAATCTGCCCTCTATCACAACCTAAAATAAATAGCAGAGTAAACCTTCTGCAAAATATGGAGTCAAAAAGGGATGTAAGTGCAGAAGCACTTAAAATGCTAGCTCTAGAAACAATTGAAACTTGTTATCCACAAGACTCATGGCTACACATATACACAGACAGCTCCCTATTTGACAAAGAAAGTAATGCTGGAGCAGGGATACATAGTAAAATATTCAATTTTTACATCTGTTTGGCACACTAGCAACCCACTATGATGGAGAATTAGAAGCAATCAACACCTTCCTGAAACAACTCATCAACCATGTGAACTCTTTCTCTAAAGCAGTGATTCTAAGGGATTCTAAATCAGCACTTCAAGCCCTATCCTCACTGTACCCTATCAACAATAGAATACTTGAAATTTACAGTTCATTACGAATACTACAAGGTCTAAAAAATAAAATACACTTCCAGTGGATTCCATCCCACTATGGAATTACAGGCAATGAAATAGAGAATTCCTTGGCAAAAAAAAGAATACAAATAAAACAAAGCTGCCAACAAAAAACCTCATTCCACACATCAAAACTACATATAAAGAATAGAATCAGCTTATTCTGGAAAGAATGCAAAGAAAAAAGTACCAACAAGCAATGGAAAATTCTACTAGGAAGGAAAAATCCCATCCCAGACTACCCAAGAAGCAGTACTGTTGCCATCTTCCGACTGACTACTGGCCACGACTGTTTGGCCGCTCATCTACACAGGATTAATATTTTTGAATCCCTGACCTGCACACTGTGTAGGGACCCGAACTCATTGATGGACGGAGATCATCTTGTCCATTGTAGTGCCCTGACAAAAACAGATGGAGAACTGACAGCACAACTAGTCACATGTTATTGGGAGGCCAGAAGGAAAATGGAAATTCTCCATCTCCATGAGCATTAGCAAACAACAACAACAACATTCAGTGATGTATCCTCATGTGCCAGTTCAGTGCAATAAATGAAATACAATCATCATGTCTCATGCAGATTATTTGGGGTAATGACACCAGTGGTGCTCAGAACAAAATATCCTGGAATTAGGAGTTTTAATCAATGAGCCTCCTGCTTCTTGAGTGATGCTCAATTTTATTGTTTGCTTATTGTCACACTTATGTAATAAATTGTGAATTTTTGAATTTATGCAAATAGGAATATAACACTAATATGAAAAACTTGACTTTTTGTCTGGGACATTTATTTTTATAGGTCATCCCTAATTTGAGTAAGTTGAGTCAAAATATGAGTTAAGCATTTCTCCATTGCACACCAATCCTTCACAATAGACGAAATAGTAAAATATGAATTTTTATACTTAACTCTATTGAATTTGTTATATTATTAAATAAATATTAATAAATCCACAACTGTCAACACAGTACTCTTCATAATAAATATTTCACATCTGTTCTGAATAACCACATATATTTGTATATAATGCCAGTTTTTTCATACTTTGCCTTGAAATACACTTCTTTCCATTTCCTGTATGTCGTGGTGAAATCGTTCACCCTGCTCCTGGCTACACAGTCCAAATTTTCTGGAGGAAAGTCCAAATGAAAGTGCAGGAAATATAGCTTCACACTCATATTGCAACCCAGCTATCAAAACTTCTTAAGCGTATCTTCTACAACATTTTTGTAATCATGAACCTTGTAATTTCCCAAAAACATTTCAATGACACTCTTATAACCAATCCATGCCTAATTTTCAGCATCTATCATAGTTTCTTCAAATAAGGTATAAGAAATGAACTTCCTAACTTTTGGTCCAATAAGCATTCCCTTTAGCTTTAGATATATCTTCAGATACAACAGGGAACTTCTTGTAGATTTATTCGTGGAATTTGTGATTCTTATTCATAGCCTTAAAAATTGCTTCATTAAGCCTCATTTCATTTCTAAAGATGGTAAGACAATTTTTGGGTCCACAGAATGCTCATGAAAATTTTTAATTCCTGGTATGATAATGTCTATGCTTCCAATTTTTTCCTCTCCAGTGCTCGGATCACACTGTACTACCCCATTCACAATTAAAACATGGTATTTTAACATAGCGTGATTAATGACTTGGTAGCATCAAATTTTAAATCTCCACATGCCTACCAGTTATGTTCTGCATATTTGACTTTTTCCAGAAGTAATTTTATGTGATGATGTGTTTCCTTGAGGTTAACTTATACATGTTGAAGACCATTATACATCAGTACACTTTTTAGACGAATTTTGATATTGCTCTCTCTTACATTGGTGTCATTGTTGTAAAACATATTAATTTCAACAAATAAATTAGTAGTATTTCTTAATTCCATACAATATTTATAAGCAGAACTACATTATAACATTTTAGGTATCACTGCTAATTGTAACAAAATGGTTATATGATAAAACACATGATTACTGTTTTGGAATCAGCACATCAAAGTTAGTAAAGTAGACATATCTTGTCCATATTAGTGTAATCAATCAATTCAAATTACATATTAAAATATATTGTATAATTTCAGAGCTACTCTGGAGAGTTATTACTATAGTGAGCTTGGTAAACTAAAATTGGAGTTTTCTGTACCTAGAAATTAAAAGGGTATTATATACCACCAAATATTTATATGAAGTTTTGAGTGTTAATATCTTTTTAAATCCCTGCCTTAAACGTGAAGGCTCTGCTTGGCCTACGTGTACTCCATCTCTCTGCAAAGTTAATCAATTATTGCTTGTACACTCTTCTACACTTCTGACAAGTTTGGAGGTATTTGAATAATTACTCCTTGGTGTTTCAAGTTTCACAAACAGCAGTGTGGGTACAGTATAATCTGGGCTTCTGGCTCATGGTCCACTGCGCTCCTATCCAGACATTTCATATATGACTGTGGCAGATATCTTCAATGGCAGTGACCAGTTGCAGTTGAAACGTCCACCAGAGTACTTCGACCTTGCTGCTGCTATAGGAGATATCTGCCATAGTCGTAGACCAAACGTCTGGGAAGAAAGGGTGCAGTAGACTGACCCAGAAGCTTGGATTATACTGCATATTGTATTGACACTGGCCGGAAAGCCTTAGAACTTTTATGTATCAAGAGAGGTTCTGTTTTTAGAATTGTGACTATTAACATTATGTTCTCCAACATTTCAGATTACTTTCGGAGACAGTTTCTGGTATTAGTACAGGCAAATCACCACTGACTTTTATTGCAGTCTCAGAAAGAGACACAACCTTCTATAATTACCCTGAAGCTGGATATAACAAAATCTCCACAGACTTAAAAACTGATAAGGAATATGTTCAGTCAGAACAGACTGGTAAATTTAATGAGCAAGAAATGGACGTACAGCGTCTATGGCTGAAACAAAAATGCTTGCTTCATAATGGCAACTGTTTATACGAGTGTAATGTTTGTGGCAAACACTGTAAGAATCAAAAAGGGTGGGAAAGACATTATTTTAGTCATAAAGGTAAGAAGTCATATGAATGTAAAACTTGTCATAAGACCTTTAGCCAGTTATCTAATTTGAAAGCACATTATTTGATACATGAAGGTAAGAAGCCACACCAATGTAAAACCTGTCATAAAGCATTTACCCAGTTAAGTAATTTGAAACAGCATTATTTGATTCATGAAAGGAACAAGTTGTATCAGTGTAAAACTTGCGATGCAAGCTTTACCCATTTGGCACGTTTAAAGAAACACTATACGATTCATGAAAGTAAGAAGCTTCATCGGTGTAAAACTTGTCATAAGAGCTTTACCCAGTTGTCAAATTTGAAAAGACATTATTTCATTCATGAAGGTAAGAAGCCACACCAGTGTAAGACTTGTCATAAGAGCTTTAACCGTCATCTTTGAAAAGACATTATTTCATTCATGAAGGTAAGAATCCACACCAGTGTGAAACGTGTCATAGAATCTTTAATCGGTTGTCAGATTTGAAAGTACATTATTTGATTCACGAAGGTAAGCCATAAATATGTAAGACTTGTCATAAAAGCTTTACCAGGTTGTCACATTTGAAAACACATTATTTGATTCAAGAAGGTAAGAAGTCGCATCAATGTAAAACTTGTCATAAGGGCTTTACCCAGTTATGTAATTTGAAAACACATTATTTGATTCATTATGGTAAAAAGGCATACAAGTGTGAAATGTGCCACAAGAGCTTTACCCAGTTGTGAGATTTGAAAAAACACAATTTGATTCTTTAAGGTAAGACGCCATACAAATTTATCTGGTTGTCATACTTAGGAACACAATTTGATTCATAAAGGTAAGAACCACCAATGTAAAGATTCTAACAAGAGCTTTACCCAATTTTTATATTAAGGATACATATTATTATTGAAGAGGGGAAGAAGTCAATATAAAATTACTGATAAAAGTTTAAGCTAATTGTCAAGTTTGAAAACATGAAGGTAAAGACGGCACTGTAGTAAGAGGTTTACCCAGTTGTCACATTTGCAAGAACACTGTTTGGTTCATGATAGTATAAAGATACCACTGTAAAACCCCTAATAAGGGCTTTAATTGACTGACAGTCTTGAAAAAACAGTTTCATTTAAGAGCAAGAAGGCCTACGACTGACAAAGTTGTTACAAAATATTAAACTCATTTGTCATTTCTTTTGGGGAAGTAGTTGCACTTCCTAGGTGCATGTTATTTTTTTATTTTATTTGTAAAGTTATGCCTCTGTAATATAGGGGTTTTAATGCTACATATCGAAGCAATTGTATGAAATTTTGTACCAGTTACAGAAATTCTAATGTATCATAATCAACATAAGTAATTGTAAATGCAATTATTTTGCAAGAAATAAACTTTGAGACTCTTATAAACGTGCTATTTATGTAACACTCTTGTGACTTGTGTCAGCTTTAGCTTATACATGGCACATGTGATGAACAATTTATTAAAAGCAATTGATCTAAATGTTAATAATTAGGGCTACAAGATTCTAAGTTCCCACTGAGGTACAATATTTCTAGATGTATTTGAGTACTAGTTTATTGTGATTAATGTGAGTAAACTGGGGAACTTTTTTGTATCATGTTGCGATGGACCTCATTTAGTTACTGCAATAATATGAATCAAGGGTTCAAATCCTAACCAACAAATTGAATTTCTCACTTTGACTTTTTCTTTCGAACCTATGTTTTGTAACAATTGTTTCGACTTATATTTAGAAAGGGTTTGAAAAATTTATATTTATAGAAGAAAAACGAAACAAATTGTGTAAAAATATATGTAATTTTGTGATTGGCCGTACTAATAATTGTATTACATAATGTAGTGACTAAAGAATAAATCGGCTAATCATATAAAAGTAATATATGGGTAGCGATAGTAATGAAGGATTAAATAATCTTGGTGTAGAGAACCGAAAGAAAATTTGTCTATCTTCCTGGAACGCGCAGAAGATAAAAGTTTTATAGTAATGAGTGGACGTGCAGGAGTGAGCAATTTTATGTAATTAACGGAAACTATTAAGGAAGTAAGGATTTATTGATATGCTGGAGGTAACCTGCAATGATTGACTAGGAAAGAAAGTTTGAGTAAAATGTAATCCAGATGATACAATTGGTGACCTGAAGAAACTGATAGCTGACGAGATGGGAAAAGATTATTCTGAAAAAGTGGTACACAATATTCAAGGACCAATTCCAGCCTACAACAAAGAAAACCCTTTCCACATGTCGCCACAACATGGCGCATCATCATAGTATATTCAACATTGCATGTGTAGCAGAATAGAAATCCTGTTACATATGGCACATGTCGCAGGACTGGAATTGGAGTGAAGATTTGGAAAGAATAAACCGAGTGTGGACAGGTAATGGGAATCGAGAGAAACGAAGGAAGATACATGAGTACTGTACCGATTGATAGTATTGTTATAAAAGTGTACCAAAGAAGAGCTTATGTTATTGAGAAATAGAAAAATAGTTACCAAAATGGAAGGTGGGAAAGATACAGGAAATAATAGTAAAAATGTAAGGGGAGAAGTAGAAGAAGATGTTAGAATGGAAGTAGTTAAGGGTAACGATAATGAAGGTATATTGGAAATGTTAACACAAATGAACTCTGATATAAATAGTTTAAGACAGGTATTTTCATAAAGTGCAAATGATTTAGAATCAAAATTGAGTAAGAGGGTGAATGATATGGAGATTAGTATAACGCAGAATTTAAGACAAGAGTTAACAACCAGTGCAAATGATATGAGGTTAAAATAAAAATGTGATGTTGAAGAGATGGATAAAGGTAGAAGAGAATTTCGTGAAGGTATGAAATCATTAACATTGAAAATAGAATCAAATGAAAATGAAGTTGTTAAGGGAAACGTTCCAGGAGATAAAGATAATACAAGAAAATGGGGTCCAAGATATTAGAAACGAAGTAGATTGGGAAGTAAATGTAATTAAACAACAGCAGAATGATGTTATAGAAATGCAAAAAGCAAGTATAGAAGAATTAGAAAACAAATTAGTACAAAGAATAACTGTGGGTCAAAATAAAGATGAATATCATAATGTAAAAAAGAATCACAGAATTATCAGGAATATAATGTAGGAGAAGTAACTGGTGAGATATATTACATAAATAAAGGAAACTCTAAATGTAATTAAACACCAAAGTGAAACAGATGTTGACTTACCAAACAATGAATGTAATAATACACATGGTTATCAGAAGAGGTATCAGTATCATGATGTGAATTGTAACGTGTGTGTACAGAAAATATTCTCACTAACACACGTTATTGGTCACATATATCAGACACCACATAAAATAATTTTGCTAAATTTTGGTCACAGAATTAAATAAAACGCTAACCTAACCTCAAAGCAGCTTCATGGTAAAGATACACACACAAAGACAATTAGAAACCAATTTCCTGATGCTTGCAACACTCATGATAGGCAACAGAGTAAAATTTATCACACTAATTGCAAAAGTCACAAGTGCAAACTATAAAATTGTAACAAACCTTGCCATTAATACAGGACAACTTGAAAAATTACTGAAGTGGGTGAATCACCCAACATAAAACACAACATAGTGTTCTTTTGTACATAAATTGCATATAACTGGTCAAATTTAGTTTAAAAATGTTCTTTATATTGTGTTATGTTTCTGTTCGTTGTGATTAATTTCAAATGGTTATAATAATACTGTGACTTTGTGGGTTCGTGAAATTAAAAGTCCAATTGCACAAACTCAAAATGTTCTTTATTTCCACCGAATTACAGTTGGAACACTTGCCGATTACACAGAATTACGTAACGCACACAATTACAATTCGCCAATTCGTCTGTCACATCCACTCAACACTCAAAATTACGTACAATTCCTCTGATACACGTACACAGTCTCCCAGTCCGTTCACTAGCACGGTGCTCCTCACGCTGCTCGCCAAGAATTGCGTGACTCGTCCACTCAGGCCTTACATAGGGAAGATCGCCGATTCTGGAAGTCACGCGGTTCAGTGAATCTTCCCGACTGTTCCAGACGGCAGAGAGGGGGAACCGATGGCTAGTGATGTTTTCCAACCATCCCCCTTGTTAGCGCTACAAGATAAATGGGTCGGCGTGGCCTGAATGCCTCCTGGCGCCTACCCGGCTTCTAGCTGGTCAGGCCTTCCGATAATTAGGTGACACTGCTCCCTCCTCAAAGCTGGTCGTCCCGAAACGCACCATTGTATCGGGCCAGGCGATCCAGGTGTATCTCTAACATCTTTCCTCGGGGCACCCTCTGGATGCGGTAGACCACGTCGTTAATCCTCTTCACCACCCGGTACGGTCCTTGCCATGGCAGCTGGTGCTTCGGGCAGTGTCCCTTGTCCGGGTAGGGTGGTACAACCAGACCAGGTCACTTTGCTGGAACCCTTGGCTGTTGGCTTGCTTGTCGTGTCGAGTCTTCATGCGGTCGCTCGCCTTCTGGATGTTCTGGCGAGCCATCTCGTGCATGTCCTGGAGGTGGTCCACCAGGTTCTCCACATACTCGGTCGCTGGCTGTTTCGCTTACGGAGGGCTTCCAAAAGCCAGGGCACAAGGGAGGCGTAACTCTCGGCTGAACATTAAGCTGGCTGGTGTCATCCCCGTGGTTTCGTGTGTCGACGAGCGGTAGGCCAGAGAACAGTGTAACCTTGAATACCCAGTCTCGCTGATGGCTGGCCACGACCTTCTTCAGGTGTTCCTCTAAGGTCTTGATGTACCTTTCGAGCATGCCATCTGACTGGGGATGTAGAGGCGTCGTGCGGGTCTAGTTCACCCCAAGCCTTTGTAGTGCCTCCTTCATTAGGTTGGACTCAAAATTGGTGCCCTCGTCACTGTGCACCTCTAACGGCACCCCATATCGGCAGAACATTTGCTCCACGAGGCAGTCTGTGATAGCCTTTGCTTCCTGGTTAGGGATGGCATACACCTCCGGCCACTTGGTAAAGTAGTCCACGACTTTCATCAGGTACTTTTTGCCTCGGTCGGACATCGGAAATGGTTCAGCTATGTCAACGGCGATCCGTTGGAATGGCGCTCCTACGTTGTACTGCTGCATGCGACCCCGGCTCCTAGACTGGGGGCCGTGACTCGCCGCGCACACGTGACATTGACGGCACCATCTCTCAGTGTCTGCTCGGAGCCTCAGCCAGTAGTAGCGTTGCTGATGTTTGTCAATCGTTCGGTTTGCACCTAGGTGTCCTGAAGTACCGGCGTGCATTTTCTCCAAGACTTTCGGGACCTTAGTCCGGGAAAGTACCAACTGTTCTCTCTGCGTTTTCCCATCGAGTGACTCCCATACCCGGAACAGCACGCCCTCTCTGATCTTCAACGAGTCCCATTGGGCCCAGTACGACTTGTATGTGGCGCTCCTCGGTGCGATGTCCTCCCAGGTCAGCCTTGTCCCTGCCTCCACTTCCCTCAAGAGTGGCCCCAAGTCTGCGTCGGCCAGCTTCTCCTTCCTTGGGCCTGCGCTATCTCAGCCGTCCGCAGGCACTGCCGTGTGACTACTTGGACTGCTGCGGCATGCTCCTCTTCCACTCTTATGTACTGGCCGCAATCTTCTGGACAGGATCTTCGGGACATAGCGTCTGTGTTACCGTGGCTCTTCCCTCTGTGATGTCCTGAGGTTAAGTCGTACTCCTGCAACCTTGGACACAACGTGCTGTCTGGCCTTCCAGGTTCCTAAAGCTCAATAACCAGGTTAGGGCGGAATGGTCAATCTTCAGGTGGAATGGCTGACCATACAGGTACTTGTGGAAGTGCTCCATGGTCTTTACTACCGCCAGTAATTCTCGCCGGGTGACGCAGTAGTGCTTCTCTGCCTTGGATAGCGTTTTCCTGTAGTAGGCTATCACCCGCTAATGGCCATCCTAGATCTCCGATAGGACACCTCCAATGCAATGTTCGCTGGCGTCGGTGTCCACAATGAAGGCGCCACCTGCTTGTGTAAAACCCAAAATTGGAGCACTGCACAGGGCCTTCTTCAGGTGCTGGAAAGCGTCTTCGGCGTCCTCTGTCCACATATAAGCCCGGTGTTCCTCTGTCAGGTCAGGTGGGTGAGGGGTTTGGCGATGTTGGAGAACCCCTTTATGAAGCGTCGGTAATAACTGCACAGCTCCAGGAAACTGCTCAACTCTTTTTTATCCTTTGGGCGAGGCTAATCTCTCAGGCTGTCTTCTCCGGGTCTGTAGCCACTCCGGTTCCTGAGACTATGTGGCCCAAATAGTTCACTTCCTTGCGGAAGAGGCGGCACTTCTTCGCGTTTAGCTTCAAGTTGGTCGCCTGCCTGTGTCTCTGTAGCACCTTACTCAGATACTCGAGATGGTCTTCAAAATTCTCACCGACGATGATGATGTCCGGGTATAGCAGGCAGGCATCGTAAGTCAGTCTTCTCATCACTGACTTCGTGAGACGTTGAAAGGAGGCTGGTGCGTTGCAGAGGCCAAAGGGCATAACTGAATTGCCAAAGCCCTTGGCCTGTTGAAAATGCGGTCTTCTCTTTGTCACTCGGGTGTAGAGCTACCTGCCAGTGGCCCGACTACAGGTCCAGGGTCGAGAACCACTGTGCACCAGCTAGCATGTCCAGGGTGTCGTCAATCCGTGGTAAGGGGAAATAGTCCTTCCGGGTGACAGCGTTCAGCCTGCTGTAGTCCACGCAGAAGCATAGCTCGCCGTTCTTCGTCACCAACACTACAGGGGAACACCAAGGGCTGTCAGACTCTTCAATCACTCCCCTGGATCTCATGTCCTCCGGCATATCTCGCACCGCCCCTTTCCTCGCCAGCGGAACGCGTCAAGGTGGTTGCCGAATAGGCCGGGCGTCCCCGTTGTCGATGCGGTGAAGCACTTTGTCCGTGCGGCTGTAGTCACTATCACCTTGGCCGAAGACGCGCTGGTATCGTCTCAGCAGTTGTCGAACTTTCTCCAGCAGTTCTGCGGTCAGGTGGTCGGCCGCCCTCTCCAGTAATCCTTCTAGCCGGGGCCCTAGGTTTTGCTTCGGCACCGGCTCCTGTGTCGTATCGATAGCTGTCACGCTGACCAGGGCTCGCACGTCCCCAGCTCCATTGCGGTCTGGACGTCGTGGTCGGTGTCTGCCAGGTTGAGCAGCCTCACTGGCACCTCCTCTCGGCAGGGCAATAATGTCCTGGCTACACAGAGTCCGTGCACAGGCTTCATCTGGTCCAGCATCATGTTCTTCGTCCGCTGGCCTTCCAGTCGCACCGTCACCACCACCTCGCTTCTCGGAGACTACCACGTTTTCCTTCAAGATGACCCTGCAGATTCCAAGGCGCTCATCGGGTTGCCGGAGTATCACCTCTTCTCAATTCAGCCTCAGGACCTTGCTGCCGACGTGGACCGTCGCCTTGTGGCTCCAGAGGGCATCCAATCCCAGTATCATCTCAGCCACTTTCGCGACGAACACCCACAGAGTTACGGCACTCCTTCCCAAGGTCAACTTTAGCAGGGCCTCCTCCACAGCTAAGGTGTCACCCGATGCCGTGACAAGCTGGTATGGTCCTTGTCGGCAAATCCTTCGCCACGTCAGGTCTGATGATGGTCACGTGTGCCCCTGTGTCAACCAGCACGCGGCACGGCTTCCCTCTCAACCAACTGTCCGCGATGAGAATGTCATCCATACGCCGGCTGACAGCGCGCAGTCACTCTAGGGGATGGTGGTAATGGCGCCGACGTGCCCCTTTCCAGGACGGCCCTTACTCGTTTTCCGGCTGCTCTTCCTGGTGTGGGCAGTCTCTCTCCAGGTGTCCGGGCTGTCCACTCCCCCAACACAGGCCACTAGGTCTTCGCCGGCGTCCGTCGGCTGGTCTTCTGTCTTCTGTTTGCCGTCTCCGTCTTCGATGTTAGTTCCGCGGTCAGGCTATTATTTGCCGTTTTCATTTCCGAGGTCAGTTCGGCTTTCATTTCCATCATCTTCTCCAGAATCTTTTCCAATGCCGTGTCCATGGTGGTAATATCTCACTCCTGACACCAGTTGTGACCTTGTGGGTTCGTGAAATTAAAAGTCCAATTGCACAAACTCAAAATGTTCTTTATTTCCACCAAATTACAGTTGGAACATTTGCCGATTACACAGAATTACGTAGCGCACACAATTACAATTCGCCAGTTCGTGTGTAACAGGTCCACTCTACACTCACAGTTACGTACAATTCCTGTGATACACGTACACGGTCTCCCAGTCCATTCACTAGCACGGCGCTCCTCACGCTGCTCGCCAAGAACTGCTTGACTCGTCCACTGCAGGCCTTATATAGGGAAGATCGCCGTTTCTGGAAGTCTCGCGGTTCACTGAATCTTCCCGACCGTTTCAGACGACAGGGAGGGGGAAAGAGATGGCTAGTGATGTTTTTACAACCACCCCCCTCGTTAGCGCTACAAGATAAATGGGTAGGCGTGGGTTGAATGCCTCCTGGCACCTACCCGGCTACTATCTGGTCGGGCCTTCCGATAATTAGGTGACAATATTTTAATACAAATTTAAGACGGGGCACACACCCACATGAAAACAGAAAAATATATTTTAAAAAATGTTATAGTAAAGTCAAATTGTTCAATGTTCATTTATTGTTATATTTCATCCAACGTTTATTTATTGTTGTATTTTATATATTTGTGTTATGTATTATAGTTGGAAACAAAATATTTTGATTGGGGCATTCTTTGAAACATATGGAAATATATTGTTAATGGGTTTATCTAGTTATTTTCATATATTTCGAAGAGGGGCATTTGTAACAATTGTTTCGATTTATATTTAGAAAGGGTTTGAAAAATTTATACATTTATAAAAGAAAAGCAAACAAAATTCTGTAAAAAAATATATGTAATTTTCTGATTGGCCATAGTAATAATTGTATTGCATAATGTAGTGACGTAGTACTAAACCGGCCAATCATATAAAAGTAGTATATGGGTAGCGATGGTAACGAAGGATTAATTAATCTTGGTGTAGAAAACTAAAAAAAAATTGGTCTTTCTTCTGAAACGCCAAAGTGATCGGAATTTTTTTCTTTAAATGTTAGTTCACGTTGAAGTATTAGATTGATTCCAATCACAGTGTTAAGTTTCGTGATAAGAAATGTAATGAATTTGGTGTTAAGAGAAATAAACAAAAGATTGATTTCTTACAGAACTTCAAATTAAAAATTTTAATGATTTCTTTACTCGTTACCGCCCTTGTAACTTAGAGTTGTCATTGCTCATAAGTAAGAATATAACAGAAGAATATAAAAAGCTAGCCAAGGCATAATTAAGGACTTTCCTGATAACTTCGGGGAACATCTTCATCAAGTCATTATATTCTGGATGAAGATAAGATCAACGAAGTAAGACTAACGAGAAAACGAGATACCAGCATGAATCTTGCTATATATGTTGCCGCAACATTGGGTTATCGAAATCCACAACAATGGAGGAATTCTTCTACATATGTGGCCACAACATGGGGATCATAGCATCTTCAATCATCGCATGAGTAGCAGAATAGAAATCCTGTTACAGTTTCCACACAGCATTAACACTCATGGGATATTTTGCTTTATTACAGGAACATCTTTTTGAATATCTTTCAGAATAAGTATTCTATGAATTCATAACATAATTTTTGTGTCTATTTCACTTTTATTCTGATAAATGTCGACTTAAGAACCTTGAATGCATTACAACATTGTCTGCATAGATCTAAGTTAAATGAACATAAATAAAATTAGTCAGGATATAAATTAGACGATTACATTTGTACAGGATGTCAATCGTATGCCACTTTTCATGGGTAACTGAAAGTTGGTTGGCTGGTAGTGAAGCCATTCGCTCTCTTGCACCCAGTATATTGATGTTAAGTTGACTAAAGGTTGGGCAGCTAAAGCAATATCTTCTTTAAGTGTACAGAAAGAACACACAGCAGATGCAACTATATCAATGTGTAATAAATGTTTATTGTGATGGCCATGGCCTATTAGAGTCTAAAAGTTGCTGCATAGTACTTTCTTGATAGTCTGTTGACTCTAGTTGTGTGTTACATAAATTTAGCTACAGTTTTTTCTTTTGTTTCCAATATATTCTCTTCTTTAATCTTTTGATTATAAGTTGATGTAGTTACTGTTTGGAGAGAATGATAACTTAGTGGCTCAAATGAATTTAATCTAATTTATTGCCTATTTTGGCCAGCAAGTCAGCTGTTTCCTTCCGTGTTTTGACAAATTAATCTTTGATTTAAATAAACTGTTTTATGATTTTACCGCAATCTGCAATATTTAGGTAGCTGAAAGTTAATAGAATTATCATTAATTACCATATTAGAAAATATTAAGTGTGATAAATCTTGTTGAACTTACCTATCGTTTACCTCATTGCTATGAAGTTAACCCAAATGAATAGTAAGTGCCAATATTACACACAAATATATTCAAGAACAAATAACACAATCTATAGTTAGAGCCATGATGAAAAATTCAATGCTATATCCGGGATTTGAATCACATATCTCCTGGTTTCCGTCCAGTTGCTCTAACCCATTGAGCTACCATGGCCAACTTGCCATCCTGACATTAAATTCTCCATTTGACTCCTGTATTTCCCCATGAAGACCACTAGGGGCTCTCGCATCCGAGATACACCGTTTGTGGAGACTTACTATTGTAAGTACTTGAGTCCCAGGCTTCATCATTTAACACTTACTATTTTAGTTAATTGATGAAAATTAATTATTTCTTCACACTAGCCGTATATACGATAAGGTTTTTGATAGATAGAACCAACATGAAAAATTCAATGCCATGGCCGGGATTTTAACCAATGATATCAACCGTGGTTCAAATCCCGGCCATGGCATTGAATTTTTCATGTTGACTGTATCAAAAACCTTAGTCTAATTAAATTATATATTAAATTATATAAAAAATTATAATCTTGAGGAATTAGCTTGTGATGAGTTTTTTGAAATGTACATGAATTAATTGAATACTAAGTAATAGTTATATGTATTTATAGAAATCCCAGTAGTACAATGAATCAGCTAATTAGTAAGTTAGAAATAGTAATTGACTACTTTCAGCAAAAAATGGAAAAATATTATAATAATGGGCGATTTAAATGTAAATTTTTTAACTAAGAATTCAAACAAAAAAGACTTAATAGAGTTACTTGATTGCCATGCCATGAAAGCAGTAGTAGATACTGCTATTAGGGTTTCCACCACTAGTCATACTGCAATCGATCAAATAATTTTAAACTCAAGTATTTTAGAATATAAGTTAGAAATTATTGATAGTGTATTATCTGATCATAATGGCCAAAAGCTCATAATAAACAAATCTACCAAAGTAGCTACTAAAAAGAATCAGAACATTTATCAATATAAAAGATGTATGAGTGCTGAAAATGTACATTATCTTAACTACCTACTTGGTTAAGAGGTTTGGGAAAATGTTTTCTCTGTAAATGAGGTAAATGCAGCTACTTTTTCCCTTGTAAATAAATTTAATCATTATGTAAACATTGCATTGCCACTATAAAAGGATAATTTGAACAAAAAACACAGTCCCCGGTGGATGACAAAAGGAATACGTACATCAAACAAAAGACAACATTTCCTAAGAAAACTTATAAAAGAAACTGAAACAACTCTCATTTAGACACTAATTTTTAGAATATAAATGAATATACAACAAGGTTATTAAAAATGCAAAACAACTCTATAATGACAAATAGTAAACTCAACAAACAAATCTAAAATGCTTGGAATATTATCAAACAAGAAGTACAAATGCAAAAGAAAGAATATCCAAATTATAATCTTGAAGATGAGAATCAAACAGTATCAGACCCTACAGATATAGCAAAAATGTTCAATAATTTTTTTGTAGAAGTATCAAAAAGCTTATTAAATAAATCTTCTGTACAAACACATAAATATAAACTAGACGGACAAAAATTCTTATGCTACTATTTTCTTTGTGCCTGTAACAGAAGATGAATTAATATCTATAATAAAGAGAATGAAAAATAAAAAATCCTATGGCTTAGAAGGCTCCTCCAACTTCTTAATAAAAGCATGGGTAAATTATTACTAAAACCACTCTGTTATGTAATAAATCTATCTAAAAGGGAAGGGTGTTTTCCTGAATGGTTTAAGACTGCAAAAGTAAAACCATTATGTAAAAAGGGACTTAAAACCAAAACAAAAATCTACAGGTCGTTAGCTCTCTTATCTGCATTTTCTAAAGTACTAGAAAAAATTATATACAACAGAATTACAAATTTAATATTATTTCACTATCTCTACACGGTTTTCAAAAGAGCAAAACAGCATTGATTGAATTTTGTGATGATATCTATAAAAGATTAGATAATTCAGAACATTGTGTGGGGTATTTTCCGTGATCTATTAAAGGCATTGGACCTCGTCAATCACACAATTCTACTTCATAAACTAAATGACTATGGAATAAGAGGTGTAGCTCAAAACTGGTTCAGTTCCTACCTAAAAAACAGAAAAAAGTAGTGGAAATAAATTATTATAATGCTTGCACAAATGAGATGAAATCTTTTTAATCAGATGAGCGTACAGTTGATTGCGGAGTTCCACTAGGTCAGTTTTAGCCCATTATTGTTTCTTTTACATATAAATGATCTTGCTGATAATAAAAATAACAGTATTAAATACTTATTATTTGCAGATGATACCAGCATATTAACATCAGGGAAACATTATGACGCTTTAAAAATAAGTATTAATGCAGCTACATTACAACATCTTCTTGGTTAAAAAAAAATAGTCTATGTATAAATAAGGAGAAGTGTTTAGCTATAGAATTTCATCACATAATCAGCAAAACATTAAATTTTCCCACTATACAGCTAGAAGGAACAAATGTAATATCTTCAAGTAAATCAAATTTTTTAGGAAAATCTCAGTTGGAAACCTCATATTAATGAAATAATTAAAAAAACTGGGACAAATCTGCTTCTAAATTAACATTCTGAACCACTCTGTGAGTAAAAATACTCTTAGGGTCATGTATTTCTCCAAATTTCACTCATTAATTTCATATGGAATATCCTTGTGGGGAAATAGTAGTGAAGCCATTAAAATATTCAAATTACAAAAAAGTGTCATTAGAATAATTCTCAATTTACTTTCTGTTGTCAGCTGCAAACCATTCTTTAAAGAACTAAACATTTTGCCATTACCCTGTATATATTTATATGAAACAATTGTATTAATGCAAACACGCATCAAGGATTTTACCATAAATTCTGAAATTCACTGTCATAACACAAGAGATAAAGCAAAACTACATATAACCCCACATAACAAAATATTGTTTGAAAATAGTTTCTACCATAGAGGCATTAAATTTTACAACAAATTACCTATTGAAATAAAAAAGTATAAATTCCTTTCTGCGCTTCAAAAAACATCTCAAACAATTTTTAATTGAAGAATGTTATTACTCAACTGATGAGTTTTTGCATTACTGAAGTATTCACTTGTATTTAACAATATATAAATTTAATCTACATGTACAATATAATTTTCTTATTACTATTGTTAACTCTCACAATATTATAATTAACTGTTTACAATACTGATGAATCCACAACATGTATATGTTAAATTGGATGAGTAAATAAATGAAATGAGCTACAATGTCAAAAGCCTTCTTTAGGTCAATAAATAAACCAGCAGCTAAACTATTTCTATCCAGAACTCTTTGAATTGGTCAGTAATATCTACAGTGGCAGTAAGACTACTAGATTTTTCAATAAATCCATACTGATGATTGTGAAAAAAAGCTCTGGTTTTCTAGATGATGTAATAACCTAACTTTTACTACTTTTTGCAGAATTTTGGCAAATACCGGAATAATACTTATTGGTCTATAATTATCCATAGTTACTTTTATAAATTGGGACAACTCTTGTGATTTTACAACCATCAGGTACTGAACCTGAACTAAGTTATAAATTAATAAAGGTTAAAATGCGTAGAACCAAACTGTACTTGTACTTTGTTAACAATTCATTTGATAAAATTTTATCAGTTTTATTTCCTCTGTGTTTTATTGTTGCTATTATTTTTAGAACCTCATTATTATCTGTTGGATATAGAAAAATACTATTTGGTACTGAACTGGAGTATATCTTCACTAATTCATCAGCTATATTTACAAAGTTATTATAACATTTCTCTTAGTGCAGTGATTAAAACTGAAAAGGTAACATAGCAGTTAAAAACATACTATACAAATATAACAAGGTACTGATTGAAACAAAAACCTGATACACAAGTCACAAAATAAATGTAAAGCCATGTGGACCTTAAACTTTGGTTGGTCGCGCATGGCCCCTAGTTTTATATAAATGTTGTAGTTTACAAACTAACGCACCTACGTAATTGCCTGACTAGGATATCTAAAGTTGTCCCTTACCTGACTGTTTGCTGTAACGATAACTTTATCAGTTTAGTAATGCTTTCAGCTTCAAAAATAATCAGCAGTTACGTGTCATAGAGGTCTAGCGGGCTCCTAGCTTCTACTCGTTACATATTGCCACGTTCTTCTTTGATAGTAAATTGTGGAATATTACCTTTCCAGTGGAAAGAGCTATTAGTACTTTGTCATAAATACCAAACGGTATCCATTGGTATTTGACAAATTGTCTGCCGTTAGAGAAATATTTACAATGTTTGTGAATAAGTGTGAGAAGCATTATTGTGTTGGACAAAACGTCACTATCGATCAACAATTCCCGCATTTAGTAGTCGATGTGATTTTAGATAATGCATAACATCTAAGCCCAAATAGTATGGCATAAGAACATTTTGTTTGAGTGATGCAGAACTGTTTTATATCAGTAATACAGAAATTTAGATAGATAGATAATTTATTCATCTTGTAAATCATACATTGGACATGAGTACTAGATTAGATTAGGTTGAGTTGCGTTCAGTAGGTTCACTTGTAGCCAGAAAAGGCTGTGAACATTGAACATGTCCAGAGGTATAAAGATTAATAGCATATATATGTACAAAAGTTAACATAAGACACATATTATAGTAAACAGGCAATATGAACAACAATATGGAAAACAAAGCAGGGATAATTATATATGATACAAAATGAAACTTTTTAAACCAGCTTTCACTTGGCTTCTGCCAGTATGTCTCAACCTTTTTGCAATGGATACCATTCTTGTTATTTATTAAATACACATACATTAAAAATAAACTTTCAACTTGCATTAAATACTTATTAGTAATGATTTGTCATTGGAATAGTTAGATACTACTTATAGAGCTACAGAAGCATTATCAGGGTAATTTGTCATTCAGATAATCTTGTACGGAATAAAAAGATTTTGAGTAAACTAGCTTTTTTAAAAGCACTGAAATTATCAACTCAATAGAACTCACATTAACCAGCTCTCGGATAGCTTAACAGGCAGAGCTGAGTTTAGGTAAGTTATAATTTATGTGAGCTTTCCAATCTAAACATCTGTCCACTTGAAGGTCCACAAATTTTATGCTGTGAATTTCTTCTAATTACATATCATCAATCCCGATTTCTATTTCGGTATGTGATGTACGACAGGTTATAAATTTGACCACTTTTGTTTTTTCTAGATTCACAGATAATTTGTTCGCTTTAAACCAGCATGACATACAGTTCAAAACATAATTCATTTTAATTTCACACTCATTTAAATTTGTACTGGTCACCAGGACACTAGTGTCATCAGCAAAAATTACTGTACTTGCAATGTCCTTTATATAAAGTGAGAGGTCATTTATATAGATCAGAAATAATAAAGGCCCTAACACGGAACCTTGGGGTACTGCATGAGTTACTACTTTCCAGTTCGAAGTTTGTTATTCATAACCAATATCACTGACAGGTACCTCAACACTTGGTTTTCTTTCATTTAGATCTGATACAAACCATCCTAAATGTTTATTTTTTAGCCCATAGAATTCCAATTTTGCTATAAGAATGTCATGATTAACACAATCAAAAGCCTTTGCTAGATCACAAAAAATTCCACCTACATGTCTTTTATCATTTAAGGCAGTCAACACTTCATGTGTAAGTTTGTAAGTTGCATTATTAGTCGATATTCCCTTTTTGAATCCAAACTGATCACTGACAAGTATGTTGTTACATTCAAGGTGTTTATGCAGTCTGGTGAACATTACTTTTTCAAGAAATTTTGAAAAAATTGGCAAGAGAGATATTGGTCTATAATTTGAAACATTGTTGCATTCGCCTGTTTTGAAAAGAGGTTTAACGACTGAGTATTTCATTCTGTCAGGGAAAATACCAGTCTTTAGAGACTCATTACATAAATAACTAAGGGAAATGCTAATTTGAGAGGAGCAAGATTTTAGGATTTTTGTAGCTATTTCATCAAAACCGGAAGAATTCTTCATTTTTAAAGAGTCAATAATTTTAATAAAACTATAAATAGAAGTATTTATAAACAGTGGAGCTTCATCAATCAAAACACCTTTTTAAATCAATTCTCAAACTGTAAAAACACTTAAGCTCCACTTACTTTTGAAATTAGGACATGTTTCAAGGACACCGCATCCCCACCATCAGCTGATGTTCTACTAGTTCTTCAGGAGATCGCCTCCCTCTCCTGGCGCTGTTCAATGAGTTGAATGACGTCATCTACTATTGGAATTTCGAAGTTCATTGCTCTCTTTTTGTTCTTCACAATGTGTATTATTTCCCAAACTGTTAATTCCCAATACTTTTTTGCCGGTACCAAAAGTTTTATGTATTTGGAAATATTATGATTTTTTGACCAGAAGTGATGGGCTATGGCTGATATATCTGTCTGTTTGTATTTAATACATCGCATGTGTTCTTTCATTCTTGTTTCTAGGTTTCTCTTTGTTTTTCCGATATAAATTTCGTGGCAATCCTCACATCTTACGCTATAAATTCCGGATAGTTTGTTGGTTGGACTTGTGTTTTTTAGCGGGTGATTCAGCATGTTTCTCATGTTATATTTGTTATGTGGTACTAGTTGTATCTGATATTGATGGAAAATGTTTTTGAATTTATTAAATGCCTTAGGGTGATACGTAAATTTGCAGTATACTTTCTTTGGGTCGCCAGCTGTTAAAGTGCTAACGTCCTTGATGGTTTTCCATCTTTTATGCATGTTTATCATTTTTTTTAATAAATGTTGGATCAAAGCCACTCACAATTGCAACATATTTAATGTGATCTACTTCTTTGGTATATTCTTCTATAGTCAATGGGATGTTCACTAACCTATGGATTAAACTGTGAAATACTGCATATTGGTGTTCTTTTGGGTTGGAGTTATTGTTTTTAATGTAGTTATCCACATGTGTTGATTTTCTATATATGCCAAATTCTTATTTGTTTCCTTTTTTATAATTTTTAAATCCAAAAACGGTAACCATCTTATTCTGTTTCAATGGTGAACTTTATAGATTGGTCTTGCAGGTTCAATAATTTTAGAGCATCCTGTGCTAACTTCTTTGGTATTATGGCAAATGTCATTCACATAACGAAACCACACTTTAAAAATATGTGGAAATGCTTCTGTCACCAGTGTTTCCAAATAACTCATATACAAATCCACTAATAACGGAGAGATAGGGTTGCCCATGGCTATACGTAAAGTTTGTTTGTAATACTTTTGGTTGAACATGAAACTGTTTTGGTTGATGCATAAATTAAAGAGATTGTTGTACTTTTCAATTTGGGTTTCAGTAAAACCTTGATCTGAAAGCCATAGCTTAATCAAACTGGATAGCTTTTCTGTAGGTACACTCGTAAATAATGAGCTGACATCAAAGGAGACTAAAATTTCATTAGTGTTGATATTTACTTTATTTAATTTGTCAATCAATTCCAAGCTGCTTTTTATTCCGAGAGAAACATATCTTTGTATGAGATCCATTTCGCATACTAACCACTTTGTTAAATAATATGTAGGTGCATCTATATTGCTGATAATTGGTCTAACATTGTCATCGTTTTTATGAAGTTTTGGTAGACAATACAGTTTTGGTAAAATTGGGTTGCTGGGGACTAATTTTGCTTTTGTTTTTTCAGGTATTATTGTACTTTCTTTTATTGCCTTATTTGCCAAAACAACCAAAGCTCGTAGAGGATTCTTTTTTATTTCTTCATATTCCTGATGTTCTAAAAGTTTATTAACTGTGCATATGTAATCATCTTTGTCCATGTTAACAGTCTTATTACCTTTCTCTGCTTTCAAATATAATACTGGTTTAACATTCAGTTCGTGTATTAATTGTTTTTGTTTTGGATCTGCTTTTTTATACTTTGGAGATGATAATTGTTCGAGTATTGTTTTGCATTTTGTTTTCGCAATTACTTTGTCTTGCTCATTAGTCATCAAATGTGATGCAATTTCGACGTCAGCAATATACTGTGACTTTGTGGGTTCGTGAAATAAAGGTCGGGGTTACGAACACAAAAATTGTACTTTATTCTCGTAGCAAATACACTCTTCACAAATTCAATTTGCTAGATAACCTAAAACTGTTTTTTTTTTCAAACACTTCGCTCAACTGTCTGTCGCTTTCGGTAACGATCGGCCTCGAAGTTTCCTGAATCTCTACCGGCCTTCATTTTGATCGGCATCGCGGGTCTGCCGCCAGGTTAACACTGCTCCCTCCTCAAGGCTGGTCGTCCCAAACAGCGCCTTCGTAGCGGGCCAGGCGATCCAGGTGTACCACCAACATCTTTCCTCGGGGCATCTTGGATGCGGTAGACCACGTCGTTAATCCTCTTCACCACACGGTACGGTCCTTGCCATGGCTGCTGAAGCTTCGGGCAGCGTCCCTTGGTCCGGGTCGGGCGGTACAACCAGACCAGGTCACCTTGCTGGAACCGTTGGCTGTTGGCTTGCCTGTCGTATCGGGTTTTCATGCGGTCGCTCGCCTTCTGGATGTTCTGGCGAGCCATCTCGTGCATGTCGTGGAGGTGGTCCACCAGGTTCTCCACATCCCTCAAGAGTGGCCCCAAGTCTGCGCCCGCCAGCTGCTCCCTCCTCAGGCCTGCGTATCCCAGCCATCCGCAGGCATTGCCGTGACTACTCGAACTGCTGCGGCACGCTCCTTCTCCTCCACTCTTGTGCATTGGCCGCACTCTTCTGGACAGGGTCTTCAGGACATAGCGTCCGCGTTACCGTGACTCTTCCCTCTGCGGTGTTCCGAGGTGAAGTCGTACTCCTGCTGCCTCTGAACCCAACGTGCTGTCTGACCTTCCGGTCGCGCCGTCACCATCACCTCGCGGGGACAACCACGTCTTCGTTGAAGATGACCCTGCAAATTCCAAGGCGCTCTTCTGGTTGACGGAGTATAACCTCTTCTCCGTTGAGCCTCAGGACCTTCCTGCCGACGTCGACCGTCGCCTCGTGGCTCCTGAGGGCATCCAGTCCCAGAATCACCTCCTCAGCCACCTTCGCGACGAACACCCACAAACGCACGGCACTCCGTCCCAAGTTCAGCTCCAGCAGGGCCTCCTTCTCCACAGGCATGGTGTCGCCCGATGCCGTCACAAGCTCGTATGGTCGGCTCGGCTTCCTCGTCGGCAAACCCTTCGCCACGTCAGGTCTGATGATGGTCACGGCCGCCCCGGTGACCACCAGCACGCGGCACGGCTTTCCTCTTACCCAGCCGTTCACGATGAGGTCATCCATCCGCCGGCTGACGGCGCGGATTGTCACTCGAGGGGATGGTGGTAATGGCGCCGACGTACCCCTCTCCACGCCGGGCCTTACTCGTTCTTCCCGCTGCCCTTCCTGGTGTGGGCAGTCTCACTGCAGGTGCCCGGGCTGTCCACACCCCCAACACAGGCCACTAGGTGTTCGCCGGCGTCCCTCAGCTGGTCTTCTGTCTCCGGCGTAGCGGACACTCCTCGTTCTCGACGTCGGGATAGATGCTACCTTGGTGGTAGCGGTGGTTCCCGAAACGATTCTCCAGGGCCTCCCAGATGTCCTTGGGCGCCGCCGTTGTCTGCACCGCATTTAGGACTTCCGCGGCCCGTCCCTGGAGGCTGACTATTAGCTGTGTGGCCTGCTCCTCCGGTGACCATCTGTTGTGCTTGGCCACTGTGTCGAACTGGCGGCGGAAGACCTCAAATGTTGACGCGCCGTCATATTTCGGCGGTTTGACGCGCGCAGATGTTGTGTCGCGTCGGCCTTCAAATCCTTCAGTTTCCTGCCGACGACGTCCTCCACTATGGCGTTCAGGGACTTGACGCTGCTGTCGGCCTTTCCCTCCGGGTCGTCAACGCGGCTCGCCAGGTCCTCGACGCGCTCGTCCACTTGGCCCATCCGCTTGCCCAGCTCCGTCACGTTATCGCTCACGCCGGCCAACTGTTCTTCTAATTTGGTGGCGAGGGCCTCGTTCGCAACCTTCATTTCTTCCAGCTTTGCGGCCAGGTTGTCATTTGTAGTCCCCAGCTTCGCGGCCAGGCTGTTATTTGCCGCTTCTGTTTTTGCAGCGAGGTTTTCATTTGCCATCTTCATTTCCGAGGTCAGTTCGGCCTTCATTTCCATCATCTTCTCCAAAATCTTTTCCAATGCTGATTCAATGGCCGTTATCCCACTTCTGACGCCAGTTGTGACTTTGTGGGTTGGTGAAATAATGATCGAGGTTACAAACACAAAAACTGTACTTTATTCTCTTAGCAAATGCACTCTTCACAAATTCAATTTGCTAGATAACCTAAAACTGTTTTTTTTTCAAACACTTCGCTCAACTGTCTGTCGCTTCCGGTAACGATCGGCCCCGAAGTTTCCCGAATCTCCACCGGCCTTCATTTTGATCGGCATCGCGAGTCTGCCGCCAGGGTAACAATACTGATCTAAATTTTGTGAGTAATTTATGCATGTCTTGATGTCTTTATTTAAGAAATCAATTTCTTTCCCGGTAAAGGGTTGTGCTGACAGATTAACTACATGATTTTCAGATTTTATTATTTCTAATTTTATTTTGTGTTGGTTATCGTCTCTCTGTTTTCGTAAAAATTCTGCCTTCTTAAGTGTTTTTACAGTTTGAGAATTGGTTTAAAAAAAGTGTTTTGATTGGTCAATAATTTTATTTATTTCAGAAGGTGTAATTAGACTGACTTTAAATGTAGGTACAGAGTTTGTGAAACTTGATCTTAGAAATTCTACTGGTGCATCTTTACTTCCATAATTAATATTTAATTTTTTTGTTACATCCAAAAAGAATTTGTTAAACAATTCTGCAACTTCCTAGAGGTTTGGCAATTTCATGATTGTCAACATTGAGTGTTATTGGGCAATTTTCTGTTGAGTGTTTACATGTCACATTTTTTATTATATTCCAAGTGGTTTTTAATTTATTGTCTGAGTTTTGAATTAGTTATTACAATATTTTTTGAAGTAGTTTTTTAAATACAAATTGTTACTGATTCTAACTTGTTGATATAGTTCTCTTTTACGCCTGTATGAGGTTTTAATTCCTAAAGTGAGCCAGGAATTGTCTTGTTTAAAGTTAAATGTTTTTTTTTATACTTAGATGAGAAGCAAAATTCAAAGTGAGTTTTAAAGTATTGAAGAAAGCTATTATATTTGTTGTTGGTTCCATTAATCTCATAAGTTTGTTTCCAAGATTCAAGTTTAAGGTCCTTACTAAATTTGTTCAGAGTATTTTCATTTAATTCCCTATATTTTGCATATGTATATTTAGGTTTGAGTTTTAAATTTATCTTATCAGTCCTTAGAATTTGTGCATCATGATCTGATAGTCCATTAGTTTTTGATGAGACAGAGCAAAATTTAGTTATATCTGAATTTACAAATATGTTATCAATAGCTGTGGATGAATTATTTTGGATTCTTGTTGGAAAGCTAACTGTATGTGTCATGTGGTATGTGGTAAATAAAGAGCTAAGCTGTTTCCTTTGAAGACTCGATTTCAGATAATCTACATTTATGTCACCACAAATTATTATTTCTCTTTTTGTTTTAAAGATAAAGTTCAGAGCGTATTCTAACTGATTTTTAAAAATTTGAAAACTTCCTAAGGGACATCGATAAATGGCTACTATGACTAAGTTCAAATGACTTCCAATTAACTGAACTGCACAGAGTTGGAGGTCTTTTTCATAACAAAATCTGGATAAATCTAAAGCTTTAAAGATGAGATCATTTCTAACATATATGTACAAACTTCACCTTTATGTAATTTTTTCTACTATATTCTGCTCCTAAAGAGTACCCTTGCAATGAACTTGGCTTAAACTCCTGCTGTGTCAAGCGATGTTCAGAAATGCATAAAATGTGTGGTAGTTGAATTTCAATGTGCAGATTAATAGTGAGTTCATCTATTTTGTTTCTTATGCCTCTTATGTTTTGATGAAATACATATACACAGTGATTATTATTAATATTATTGGTATTATTATCATTACTATTGTTCTTGAGAGGAGTACTTTTAATTGAATTTATTGCCATGAAGCTATTAGGGATGATTGATTTAATTTGCCTAGAGTTTCTGGGCTTATATTGGTTTAACCTAAAAAAGACCTTCTACTTGCAACAACAGAAATTTTGCCCATAAGTCTGTCAGCAATTATAAGTGACAGCTTCTCTTTCCCTCTAGAATTTAGGTGTAGACCATGAAGAGTGTAATTATCCCTGCTAATACTGTTAACATCTATCATACACATGTGAGAGGCCGCAGGCCCTAACAAGGCACGATCAAGTTTAAGATTCATATCCCTCACCCTCCAATGAAGCTCAGGCTTGTCATGCCTTTGGAAGAGACCCACTACCTTCACATTTGTATGGCTGCTGGTCTTACGGATGTTACTCAGATCCTTTTCAATGCAATAGTTACTATTTCTATCCAGGCTATTCCCTGGCCCTTCCACTATTACTACATGATCCTTCTTAGTAAAACCAGAAGGAAGTTTTACCAGGTCTTCTGTAACATCAGAGAGCCCAGCACTGGGTTTAACTATACCAACTACATCATAATCACAGCCCAAATTCCTTTTGAGCAGGGATGCTATGCCCCTCCCATGACTGCTACCCAGCAACAGGACCTTGCTTTTAGCACAATTAACAGATTAATCTAAATCCTGCTCTTCGGACTTTGTGGCCTGATCAACATTCAGCGTTTGTTTGCGCCATGATCGTCATGTGTTTGTCGGGCGCATGAATATTTTACTTGGCGCCGGTTATGCGGCCAGCTGGTCATGTGACTCGCCAGCGCGCATGAAATTAGTCTTTTTCCGGTTAGTTAGTCAGACATGTTTGAGACAAGAACATTGATGCGATGTGTTTCGTGGTGTGGCTGAGTGCAACGTAGTTGCAATGCAAAGACGTTTTTTAGTTTATCTAAATGTTAATGTATTGTCTTCTTTATGATTATTCATACAAGAAATGTAGCGTGTGCAATAAAGTTATCCAGAGATATGAATACAGCTCTATCGAGTACAGTCCACAAAATCAGTTTCCTTGATTTCTGCTAAAATCAAGTGGTCCTCCGAATTAAATTAATCACGACACGAACATTGGTCCTTCACGGGCCGGATATTATTGTGCATCGCAACAGTTTCTTCTGCATGGATTCAGTGGGCCCCAGGACGTCAGGCATCGGGATCTACACAGCAGATTATCAGTATTTCATTCGCAACGACGCAGTAGCCTGCATCGCAACACATTTCAGGTCAGAACATTCCTTTTCTTTCTTTCTCTCATTTAAGCAAGTCTCATAAACATTCAATATGGAGCAGGATTTGAAAGCTCTTGTCAAAAGAAGGGGTATAATCAAAAGAAAATTTACCTTTGTTCGAAAATTTTTTGATGAATTACCAGAACAGGTCAACATTTTCATATTGAGAGCTAATTTCGATAACTTAAGTGAAATTTGGGACAAATATGAAGCTATTCAGACCCAAATTGAATCTCTTGTGGAAGCGGAAACTGAATTAGATATGCATGCAGAACACGAGGAGGAAACAAGAAACAGTTACCTCGAATTGAAAGCTAGGTTAGCTGAATTAATGCAGGATCATGAACAGCAAGAAAATGGTTCTGGACATTATAATAATAATAATAATAATAATAATAATAATAATAATAATAATAATAATAATAATAATAATAATTTATTTTCATCCATAATAACACTTACATGTTGTCGGATACGTCAAAATAAACAGTTATATACATTTAATTACAATTCGTCCAGTCTATACAAGCATTTTTGTATTAGAAACTTGTTTAGTTCATTTTTAAATAATTTACCTTTTTTTGTTTTTAGTGAATTTGGTAGTTTATTAAATAATAATTTTCCCATTATTAAGGGATCTTTATCTGTTGACTTGTTATTTAAAGTTATTCTGTGGTAATTATTTTGTGTCCTTGTTTCATGTTTGTGACAATGTTTATTTAAGTTACCCATTTCATCCTTGCTAATTACAAACATTATTACTTTAAAAACGTATAGAGATACTACTGTTAGGATTTTGTTTTCTACAAAAACATTTCTACATGATTCTCTTCTATTTACCTTATATATACATCTTACACATTTTTTCTGCAAAACTAGCAATCTGTTCATGTTAGTCATACAAGTGCTGCCCCATATCTCAACTGCATATTGTAGATGTGAATGTATTATTCCATAATAAGTTAGTTTCAGATATTCAGGATTTAGGTATTTTGCTAGGTTCCTTAATAAATAAAGATTTGTACTTATCTTTTTACATATATAGTCGATATGGTGTCTGAATGTTAGGTTTTCATCAATAATCACTTCTAAGAATTTTATCTTATCTAATTGTTCGATTTGTTCACCATTTATATTTATATTGCTAGGATTACTACTATACCTGTTATTGCGGTGTTGGAACATGACTGTTTTTGTTTTTTGAAGATTTACTTTCAAGCTATTGTTTGTAAGATAATTATAGATAATTTGCGTTTCTGTAGTTATTATTTTCTCCATTCCATTTACTTCCTTAGTACCAAATATCAATGAGGTGTCATCGGCATATGTCACTGTTTTTGAGTGTGTAGTTATAGGAAGATCATTCACGTAGATCAAAAAAGTATTGGTCCCAGGACAGATCCTTGAGGAACTCCTGCTATGATGTTTTCATAATTGGATGTGATTGATTCTATTGTATTTCTACTCTTGGTTCTAACTACTGTACATTGTTTTCTGTTTACTAAATAGGATTTTAATATTGTGTGAAATTTCCCCCTTATGCCATACTTCTGCAATTTGTTCAGCAGCATTTCATGTGATACACTGTCAAATGCTTTAGATAGGTCAAGGAATATCCCTGTGATCTTTTCTTCATTTTCAAGCCCTTGGAGTATACACACAGTGCAGTCGCAATCGTCACAAGCAGCTAAAGCTATCAAACTGCCTGTGATACAATTACCTAAATTTGAGGGTGATGTCACTCATTTCAAACATTTCTATGACACATTTACAAGCTTAGTGGTAAACAACCAAGCTTTAGATGCTATTCAGAAATATCACTACTTACTTTTCTCTCTCAAGGGACAAGCTCATTCACTAATACAGAACATACCTGTCACTAGTGAAAATTTTGATGTAGCATGGGAGCTCATATGCTCACGCTATAACAATACAAGATTAATAGCTACAGCTCATATAAAAAATTTATTAGCACTACCAGTAATGCATAGGGAAACAGTAAATGAACTACGTACCTTGCTCAACCATTTTCAAAATAACTTGAATGCCATTGAAGCATTAAAACTTGAAGTGCCTTTGCATGAAATCATTTTAATGCAACTTCTCCTAGAACATTTGTCTGACACCACACGCAGAGAATGGGAGAGTAAAATAGATTCCCAAAACTTCCCTTCTTTGAAGGATCTTATGCAATTTTTAGAAGCAAGAGCACACTCTTTTGAATTGCTTGCTAACACTGCATGTAACAAGACGGTAGTTAAGCCTAAGACTGACTTGCACTTTGCTAAGCCCAACAGCAGAGACAGTAAACACTCTTACCTATCCACGAGTGATCGTGTATGTCCATTTTGTCAGTGCAATCACATGCTACATAATTGTGATGACTTCAAAAACCTTAATGTGCATAAGCGTTGGACTTTCATTAAATCCAAGCGCCTTTGTGCCAATTGCTTTGCTCCTAATCACATATCAAGTAGATGTAATCGTGCCTCATACTGCAATTGTGGCTCATCCACTCACAGCAAGTTGCTTCATGATAGTAACAGAAAAAATGCTTCACGTGCAACTTCATCTAGTCCTGTAAATGATTCTACTAGATCAATTGACGCGCCATCTAGCTACTGTTCTTTTAAATCAAAATCTACACAGCAGGTTTTGCTTGCCACCGCACTAGTGCAAGTGGAAGACAGATATGGCAATCTCATACAATGTAGAGCACTCCTCAACTCTGCCAGTCAATCCAATTTCATAACTGCAGATCTTGCGACGCGCTTACAGCTTAACAAGGTGACTGCTGATACGCCTATCAATAGTATAAATGGCACCATTTCTACGGCCACACACCATGTTCAGGTCAATCAGAAATCTATGGTACATGATTTTAAGACTAAAATTGAATGTCTAGTACTTCCTCATATAACAGGAAAACTACCTTCCACACATATCAATTTGTGCAACTGGAATATTCCTTCTAGCATTCCATTAGCAGATCCTAGGTTCAACATTCCTGATGAAGTTGAAATCCTAATCGGAAGTTCCTTATTCTTCGAGTTATTGCATGGGAAAACCTTAAAGAAACAAGGACATCCTATACTAGCCAGCACAGCCCTCGGTTGGATAATATCAGGCCCTATTCCAAGGTCATCATACAAGTAGAAGGCTAAGTCTTCACCTCAGCATAATTTCTTCATCAGCACTGACAACCTTGACACACAGCTAAGACGTTTCTGGGATTTGGAAGAATTTCCTCAGCATGTTCTTACTAAGGAGGAAAAGGAGTGTGAAGAATATTATGTAAAAACAACCACTCGTAATGTCGATGGTAGCTTTACAGTTCGTCTACCCGTCAAGGAGGACAAAAATTGCTTAGGTGAATCTAGACAGCAAGCCATCAATCGCTTTATGCACTTAGAACGACGTCTTCAAAACGACATCACACTTAAAGAAGATTACACTGAATTTCTCTCTGAATATGAATCCATGGGGCACATGAAACAAGTGTCACCACCAAAGGAAGGCGAACCTTGTTACTATCTTCCGCATCATGCAGTTTTCAAACCTTTGTCTACTACTACTCACACCAGAGTTGTATTTGATGCATCTGCGCAGTCATCTTCAGGACTATCCTTGAATGATGTGCTGAAGTTAGGTCCTATTATTCAGGATGACCTTATCTCCATAATTTTACGATTCAGAACTTATCGCTATGCATTCTCAGCTGACATCTCTAAGATGTACAGGCGAGTGAAAATGCATCCTGATGATCAAGATCTTCAAAGAATAGTATGGCGAGAAAACAAAGATGAACCTATCAAGGGCTACGCTCTTACTACAGTCACATATGGTACCAAACCTGCATCCTTTTTGGCCATAAGGACTTTGCATCAACTAGCTTCAGAGGAAGAGGCTAAATATCCACTAGCTTCTCAAGCTATCCGTGAATCCTTCTACGTAGATGATTGCTTATGTGGTCATAATGATCTACAGCAAGCTTAACATATTCAGAGGCAGCTACTTCAGATGTTAGACAGTGGTGGATTCCCACTTAGGAAATGGTGTTCTAATCATGAAGATATTTTAAAATCCATTCCACCGGAACAAAGAGAGACACAACTTCCACTTTCATTGGATAGCAGTGAAAATGTGCATGCTCTTGGTCTTCTCTGGCATCCTGGAACAGATCAATTCCAGATACAAGACAATCCATCTCTTCAGGATAATCTAAATTCTAGCTACACCAAACGAAGCATACTTTCTGTCATATCATCTATTTTTGATCCTTTAGGCCTAGTGAGTCCTATTGTCATAAATGCCAAGACGTTTCTACAATCTCTTTGGTTGGAAAAACACGGTTGGGATGAACTGATACCATCTCACCTCATCCAACAATGGCTAAATTTCTGCGAGACATTGTCCATCATTCATGCTATACGTATTCCAAGACACGTCCTAATCACAGGTACATTAAGGGACATACAAATACATGGGTTTTGCGATGCCTCAGAAAAAGCTTATGGTGCCTGTATTTATCTTCGTTCTATGAACAGCTGCAATGAGGTGAAAACCAGACTTCTTTGCTCCAAATCCAAGGTTGCACCATTAAAGAAACAAACCATTCCTCGGCTCGAACTTTGTGGTGCTTTACTACTCGCAAAACTTTACAAGGTTGTAGCTAACCTTAAGCTGCAGACTTCACAGAACTATCTATGGACGGACTCTATGATTGTTCTAGCATGGATTAAATCCAACCCACACAAATGGAAGACTTTTATAGCCAACAGAGTTTCACAAATACAAGAGTTATCAGAAACTGCTGCTTGGCGATATGTAGCTACTCAAAATAATCCAGCAGATCTCATTTCAAGAGGAGTTTCAACTGAACCTCTTGCCTCAAATGACTTGTGGTGGAAAGGTCCTGATTGGATCTCTCACAACCCTTTGCATCTTGGCCAGAACAACCCAAACAATTAGATATTCAAGATGCCACTGAGCAACGCACTACTGCATGCTTGATGGTCACTACAGAAAGTGATGATATCATTTCTTGTTTTTCAAAATTGTTACGCCTGCAGAGAGTGACAGCATACATGCTGAGATTTGCATTCAACTGTAGAAACAGCAACACGAGACGGCAAGGTCCTCTCTCAGCACTTGAGCTTCAACAGTCATTGCACTGCTGCATTAAGCATGCTTCCAATCAGCTACTTACCTCTTCTCTTCGACAACGGTATTGGATACCGAGACTAGGAAAAACTCTTAAGTCAGTCTTACACAAGTGCTTGCCGTGCTTCAAACTCAAGGCCAAGGGAACTCAACAATTAATGGGCAATCTACCTACCTACAGAGTGACTCCAGCGAGACCCTTCCTACGAGTTGCAGTTGATTACGCTGGTCCATTCTTCCTACGTTATGGCTCGCCTCGCAGCAAGAGTCAGGTGAAGGCCTACATAGCTATCTTTGTCTGTTTATCCACAAAGGCAATTCACATTGAGTTGGTTTCAGACATGACTTCTGATGCTTTGTTGCTGCCTTACGAAGGTTTACAGCTAGACGAGGATTGTGTAAAGAGATCCTAAGTAACAATGGCACAAATTTTGTAGGTGCTAACAACAAACTTAGAGAACTTAGACTACTTTTGCAATCTCGCAAGCACCAAGAGATTGTACAAGACTACGCTTCATCTAATGAATGCACATGGCATTTTATACCACCCAGCTCACCCCACTTTGGAGGATTACATGAGGCTGCAGTGAAATCTATGAAATATCATCTTCGTAGAGTAATGGGTTTACAAGTACTGACCTATGAACAATTAACCACATTACTAATTCAAATTGAGGCTTGCTTGAACTCCCGTCCATTGCTACGCCTTACTGATGATCCTTTTGATACTTCCTACTTTTCTCCAGGTCATTTCCTCATTGGAGAACCATTAACTTCCATACCATCACCTTGTTCTGACAATCTGAATCAGTTACAGAAATGGCAACAGCTCCAAGATCGTCTACAACATCTGTGGCGGCGGTGGTCAACCGACTATCTACATTCACTCCAGCAGAGGCAAAAGTGGTCCAGTTCCAGTGAAAATCTTAAGGCAGACACCATGGTCCTGCTAATGGAAGACAATTCATCTCCTCTGCATTGGGAACTTGAAATCATCACTGAGGCTCATCCTGGTGGTGATGGTTTAGTGCGGGTAGCTACAGTGCGAACTTCTAAGGGTGAATATAGGCGTCCCATTGTGAAACTGTGTCCTCTGCCAGTTCAAGAACAACAGTAATATTTTCAAAGTGTGCCTACGTTAAATTAAAAAACTATTCAGTTTTTTGGGCCCCAGTACACTGAATCTGTTACTCAGTTGGACATGATGTTAGTCATCAGCTGAGAAACACCTTTTCCTCCTGAGATTTCTCCTAGTTACTACTTGAAAGTTATTGGCCAAAATGTTTGAAGCTGAAACACTACTTTTAGCTTCTTTTTTGCACAAAACAAGCTGTTTTCTCAGGTTGAAAATGGTTTCCTCGTGCTTTTCGACCAGTGCCTTATACATACAAAGTTCACAAAACCATTCCGTACAATCTCTTACTTTCTCACTAACGGTGTTCGCACACGCCCAATGAAACCAAAACTTACATCCTGCACAGAAAATACCCTGACTAACCCTTCGACGACACGCACCACAGTTACTACTAAGATCACACGATATACTACTCATTTTAGCACACTATACTGACAAACACAAATGGACTAGATACAAAACAGTAGGCTTATTCAAGAGTTTTAATAAAAACACCAAAACCGTAGTCTTAATTACGTTAAATTTCAACACAAACACGTGCACAGAGATAACACACTAGCAGGAACACAGCAGGAATACACTGAAAACACTCCTACAAGTTTCACACAAATCCAAATGGCGGTCTGAACAGCTGATTCACTGAGACACAAAATAACTTGAATTATCTTAAAAAATTACCCTACACTGGAGGCTAACTTTATGATCACTAGTACACAATAGGTTTATTACCTTCCTTGTATACTCTTTACCAGCCTGGCAATTAAAATTTTAGAGAAAATGAACAAAATTACGGGAGCCTTCACACGCACTCTACTAGCCCTCTAGCGGCCAACTGATGTAAGACACTATGATATGATATAAGATACTATGAGATAAGACACGTCAAATTGTGAATTTACAGTGCAATTAACTATACTTGTAAATTAACAAGTCACATTCAATAAGGACAAGTCAGTGTTTGTACAAAATAATGTTTTTTAAAGATATCTCAAGAATTTTATAATATATACAATTAATTCAGAAATGTAACAATATTATAAACTTTCCATAAATTCACTAACAGAATAAAAACAGTGGTCTAGCAAGTATGCCAAAATTGACTTTTTAAATGCTGAAAAATTGCAAGTGGTTTTATTGGCTATAGACAGTTTATTAACAAAAGTGATTCCTAGGTTTATTACACTGTTTTGATTACCTCTTGTGTTACTTCTATTCACATGAATATCCATCTAGTATTATGATTATTAACTGTGTCATTAAAGGTACAGTGGCCATTTCCTTTCGGTAAATTTGTCTTTGTAAATTTTAAAATTTCATAAGTAAAACGACATGGGAGAGGAAAGATTTTAAAGAGGAGGAAAGATTGATTTAACTCCTCCAAGTATTCTTAGAATCCGTTTTTGCATTATGAATAATGATTTACAATGTGGTGAGTTACCCCATAATGTTAAGCCATATTTTAAAATGGAGTGAGTACACGCAAAGTACACGCTTCTGAGAGTTTTTATGTTAACTATGTTTTAGTTTTTGTTCAAAGAATAATGTAAAGTCCAAGTGATTTCACTTTTGGATTTCAATTATGTTAATTTATGACCTATCCAACAGGACTGGTCGGGATAGATGCACCAAGACCGGTCATCTTGCATCCTCCAGTTCTTTCATCTTGTTATTTTGCCTGTGGCACTCGCCGGCTAAACTCTAGTCTTACAGATTTGTGCGGCAGATTTTTGACCTTGCAAGGCAAGTGAAGCTTTAGTCGATTGTTTATAGCATGATTGTTGATGCAGCAAAATGACACACCTTGAATTTCAGTGTTAATGCTTCACGTAAAACTGTAATATGGAGTATGATTAAATTGAATAGTACCATAAGAATGACCTCAAAATTTTCAGGTAAAGGAGACTGTGTGTTCGAAAACCTTTTAAGTCGGTCCTTGAGTTTGCGTTCTTTTGATGAAAAATGTCACTTAATTTCAAAAGGATATACATACATTTGTATAAATGAGTTTGTATACATTTACTCACAACCCTTGTACAAACCCTCATAATTTGTGACTGTCACTCCCCATTTTAAGTCTGAAGCAACTGACAACACTTATGAATCACCTACACCACACCACTGGACAACAGCCTGATAGCCATATATGCAGAATATTACTGCAGAAGCTGAAGTTCTAAGACTAACTGAACCAATCTATGGCACTGGCATAAATGTTACAGCAAATGATTGGTTTCTAGTGTATCAGCAAATACCTTTTTCATTGGTAGAATAAGCAAGAACAAAAAAATGTGTCAACCAGTTATTTTACTTCTCCAAAACATTGCAACCAATCTGAACGTGTATCTGGCTTCACAAAAAATGAATAACATGTTTCATAATGTTCCAAGACTATATGGTTGGCCTAAAATACACAAACCCAACATACCCATGAGACCCATTGTAAATAATATCAACACTCCTACTTACCTTCTGACAAAATGGCTGTCCAAAAAATTTCAGTCCTTTCCACAATTCCATACTCTGAGCATAAAAAACTCTTTAGACCTGGTAGGAAAAATTCAAAATCTTAAACTAAACCCTCATGACACTTTAGTATCCTTTGATGTCCGCTCCCTCTTCCCTAGCATTCCATTAGACAAACTTTTCATTCCACTGAAGAAATGGCTAAATTCTATAAACCTAGATGCCATTGCAATAGAAGAATATTTGGCAATGACTGAAATATGTATACATCAAAATTATTTTGTTTTTGAAGGAAAATATTATAAACAAATTTCAGGACTAGCTATGGGAAGCCCGCTATCACCATTTTTGGCCAATCTATACATGAGCTTTTTTGAAACACATATAACTAAAGCCTTCCCTCATGTTTTTAAAACATGGTACAGATACGTAGATGACATCTTTGCAATAGTGCCCTACAAACAAATAGATGATGCTTTGAAACTACTCAACCTGCAAGAACCCAGCATACAATTCAGAGTGGAAATTGAAGAGGACTGTACTCTACATTTTTTGGACCTTAAAATCTCAAAAAGCAATGAAAAACTAGAATTTAGTATCCATAGAAAAGCAACACACACAGATAATTACATCAAAGCAAATAGTTTCAACCCAATTTCACACAAACATGCCACCATCAACAGTCTCACACACAGATTAGTAAATCTACCCCTCAGCCAGCAAGAATATCAAAAAGAATACCATCAAATCTTAAAAACTGCAATTAAAAATGGATATGGAAAAAACCTTGTAGACAAAAAACTAAAACCATTCAAACTTCAAAGGAGATTAAAACAGATCACAGCTCACACACCAATAAAACAAATTAGATTTGCTAAATTTATTTACCACCCCTGGGCCACAAAAAAGTTCCAAAAAATATTCAAGAAATACAATATAACATTGGCACAAAAAAACAATTACAACATTAAAAACCTACTTCACACTAATAATACTGATAAGATAAAACCAGAGGAAAAGTCAGGCATTTACAAAATTAAGTGTAAAGACTATGAAAAAATTTACATAGGGAGGACAAAAAGGAACATAAGCACTAGAAAGAAAGAACAGTTCAGGCACTTAAGATACAAAAATATTGATAAGTCCGCAATAGCAGCTCATTTCTGGTCTGAAAATCATGAAATTGAAGATAGCACCGAATTACTAAAATACGTACAAAAACATAGTGAACTCGTCATATGGGAGAGGATATACATAGAAAAACATAAAAACCAACTAATGAACTTTGAAATCCTGCCAGAAGAGAAGCCCACATTTAAGTTCATCACTAAATCAACAGATGGCAGCAGCACCTCCAGAATTACCCATATCACTGGATCAAGCTTTAGTCGCATAAGAGCCGAAGATGCAAACGATGATTTGCGAAACATGTCCTCAAAATAGGTACGAAAGTGAAGCAGATGTGTAATAAATACGACTCATCTATAAATTAATAATTTGACCATTACTTAAAATCTACTGTATTCCCTTGTAGCTATGATAAGATAATGTTTATCTTGAAGTAGATAGAGCAGTAAGGGTTTGTACAAGAGTAGAGTAAGTCATGTATACCCCACATAATGACCAGCCGTTGAAAACATTTGACTATTACTTAAAATCTACTATATTCCCTTGTAGCTATGATAAGATAATGTTTATCTTGAAGTAAATGGAACAGTAAGGGTTTGTACAAGAGTAGAGTAAGTCATGTATACCCCACATAATGACCAGCCGTTGAAAACATTTGACTATTACTTAAAATCTACTATATTCCCTTGTAGCTACGATAAGATAATGTTTATCTTGAAGTAAATAGAACAGTAAGGGTTTGTACAAGAGTAGAGTAAGTCATGTATACCCCCCCCCCCCCCATAATGACCAGCTGTTGAAAACATTTGACTATTACTTAAAATCTGCTATATTCCCTTGTAGCTACGATAAGATAATGTTTATCTTGAAGCAGGTAGAGCAGTTAGGGATTGTACAAGAATAGAGAAAGTCATGTATACCCCACATAAGGACAAACTGTTGAAAACATTTGACTATCACTGTTTTGAGTACAGTTGTATTTAATAACTTGCATGTAAATGTTGGCAATAGGGTTATGTAAGTGTTGGCAATCCTGTGGCCAAGCGCCAGTTGTATAACAATATGTGTTCTTCTTCACTCGTAAATAAAATCAATGCTGTTATTATGAAATAACGTGTTCGTGAAAAAGTTTAACAGGTTATGGGCCCAGGTGCACTATTGCGAAGTTCAAGGGAATTGAAGGAACAGAGTTTGTGTGTTTTTTGTACGTAAATAAAGTGAAAACTTTGTAATTATTGTACTGTGGCTTTCGTATGCCATATTCCGTAACGTGTGGATTCAGTTGTGAATTTTGAATATGGATCTGACAAGAGTTATCAGCATTAGTTTACTGGAAGGGCAATCAAACTGGAATATGTGGAAGTATAAAGCAAGTGTGTGCTTACGTGGTATTCCTGGAGCTCTTGATGTCATTGAAGGTAAGTTAGTTAAACCTGCAGAACCTGCAGAAGGTGCTACAGCTCAAGAAAAATAAACATACAACAACACATTAAATAATTATGTTAAGGCTGATAGCAATGCTTTGATTGTGTTGACTACTAATATGACAGAAGAAACATTGCTGAAATAATGCGTCTTAATACATCTCGTGAAGTATGGGCAGAATTGCATAAGTTATTTGACAGTGTTTCTGAAGATAAAGTGTACAATCTTTGTTTACGATTTTTTGGGTTTGTAAAACATTCAAATGATGATGTAGCAACTCATATATCAAAGCTGAAAATTCTGTGGAATGATTTAAAGCAAGAAATGGCCAACGATGTAGAAAATAATCCAGAATTACCCGATTAATTTTTAATTTGCAAAATTTTAGGCACTCTACTAGAAGAGTATTTTCATTCACATCAGGTTGGATGCTTATGTCGAAAACTGGTAGGACGGTTGACAACTTGACAACTCAACTTTATGCATATAAGAAAGCCATGTTGAGTAAAGGAGGAGATTCTACATCTCAAGAGGCACTTATAAGTAACTCATCTAAACAATTTTCTAAGCAGTCACAGTGGGAAAAGAAAATTGTTTGTCATTACTGCAAGAAGCTAAATCGCGTAATCCAAAAATGTTGGAAGTGGATTGCAGCTGGTCAACCACAAAAGACTCAGAAAAGTGATGTGTCTGAAGCTGAAACTTCAAATAATTCAACAAATATGGTTCTATTCATTGAAACATCTGTGGTCATGTCATCTGAGTGTGCTATTGGTAGCTCATTTGTAGACAATGGTGCAACAAGTCATATCACCAATACAAACTATTTCTTCAAGACATTTGAACCATTTTCTACGACGCATACAGTTACATCAGCAGATGGTGACACTGTTGGCGAGGGCGACAAAAGTGGAAGCAACAGTAAATGGAAAGTGGCATAAAATCACTTTGAGTGATGTGTGGTATGTACCAAAAATTAAAAAGAATCTAAAAGTAGGCAAATGAGTCAACCTTGTATACTTTTCTCCACTTACAAGTTTTTTGATGAAGACTAGTTTCTGGGAACTTTTTCCCTATTTTCAGTTTTGAACAGGAGAGCTCATCCTTACGGACATCTGTAGCCCTTTTCAGAAGTACATGTCTGGTTATCGCTATTTCGTATTATTCAAAGATGATTACAGTAAATTTCGTGCTGTTTACTTTCTTAAGGAAAAATCAGAAGTTCCCTATAAACTAAGACAATTCATAACTGAAACGAGGACTGCTGGGCATACAATAAAAAACCTCTTAGGTGATAATGGAGGAGAATTCAACAATGAACAGACAAGGGAGATTCTACAGAAGAAGGGCATAAGTCAACGTTTTACTATGCCATACACTCCGCAGCAAAATGGGTACAGTGAAAGGGAAAATCGTACCCTTGTTGAAAGTGCCAGGGCTATGATGCATGCTCATGAAAACATTTCTCAGTCACTTTGGACTGAAATGATAAATTCTGCAGCATACATTCTTAATCGAGTGGGACCTTCTAGTATTGAAAATGAAATGAAATGTGTAGTGTTTAATGCCCGCTTTTACTACATACGGCATCGCAGGCGATGACACTGATGGTACATGAGATGAAGATGGAGCACCGGTGGAATGAAATGGCGGGGGAAACTGGAGATCCCGGAGAAAACCTGCCCCAGCGCCGTGTTGTCCACCACAAATCGCACTTTGTGGTCGCCTGGGATCGAACCCGGGTCACCTTGGTGAGAGACAAGCAGTCTAGCCACGGCGCGGCCTTCTAGTAGTGAGGGAATGTCTCCATACGAAATATGGTATGGAGAGAAGCCTTGCTTGAAGCATCTACGTATAATAGGATCTAAATGCTATGTTCATGTACCTAAACAATTAAGAGTAAAAATGGATCAAAAAGCAGTAAAAGGGATTCTGATTGGCTATGACGGTTATTGAATCTGGGGTGAAGAAAAGAATCAGCTAACAAGATCACATTATGTTATTTTTGAAGAGAAAATTTTGCAACATGAAAGTCCAGTAGTTCCTGTTGAAGCAGAATTTCTATGTTGGAAGCACAATTCTTTCTCTTCTCGTGTGAGTTTTTGCGGCTATCAGTTTCTTTTGGTCACCAATTGTATCATCTTATTTTAAATAAGTCATGAGATCTCTCATTTCCAGGTGTGGTTTAAAGTGAAATAAATACAATTTTGGAGAAGTCCCATTTTGTAACAAATAATTTAATTGTATTATCAGGATTACATTTTGCTGGAACTTTATTTCGTAGTCAATCATTGCAGGTTACCTCCAGCAGGTTACCTCTTACTTCTTTAATAAAAAGATTCCATTAATTACATAAAATTCCTTACTGCTGCATGTCTACTCTCACTAACAAGATTACAGAACACATATCTCCTTATGAAGATTCTTGCTTTTCTTCTTCTATCCAAAACTTTTCATTTTTTCACATCAAGCAAGATTATAGATTTTTTTCCCCCTAGCAATCGTTCATCATTTTTTTTATATTGTCATTTCATGGCCCACTAATATTCAGATCAGAAAACAAAACTCATTTCAAACCAAACTGCTGTTACACCGCGGACCTTGATTTTTCTTATCAGAAGTCTCAAGTGTCGTCAGAAGAAAGTAAGAAAAAAATGGTATCTAATTTTCCTAGAGAAAATGACTTCTACAGTTATGATGATTTACATGAAGAAACTGAAGAGGTATTAGAACAATCACACACTGAATTAATTAGGCCACAGCTGCATGAGTGTTCAACACTAAAACGTCCTAAGAGATTTTGACTATGCAATGCAGCTAATGACCTTAGATGAACCAGAATCTTATCGTGAAGCTATGAATTCAGGTCAACAAGATGAATGGAAATCAGCCATGGATCAAGAAATGGAAGCTCATCAAGAGAATGAAACTTTGACTTTGGTAGATTTACCTCCTGGAAAAAGAGTAATTCCTTGTAAATGGGTTTACAAGCTAAAGACGAATGCTGATGGATCAGTTGAGAGATTCAAAGCTAGACTGGTTATCAAGGAATTAATTGGGAGTCGATTAATAACACAAAACAACACTCACTTTTAAATTTTCCTGGAACCGGTTTCTGAGGCCTTCCCTCTATCTTCCAGAAACCGGTTCCGGGAAAATTTAAAAGTGAGTGTTGTTTTGTGTTATTAATCGACTCCCAATTAATTTAATTTATACAACAACACTGTTTTCAACACTTCCATGAAAGGATTTATGGTTATCAAGGGGTTTTCTCAACAGAAAGGAATTGATTATGAACAAACTTTCGGCCCTGTGGCAAAGATGGTGACTATTCGAACATTCCTCAGTGTTGCAGCCAGGGAAAAAATGTACATTGCACAAATAGATGTGACTACTGCTTTTCTTTATGGAGACCTGAAGGAAACAATATTTATGACACGGCCTGAAGGTTATCATGATGGTTCTGGAAAAGTATGTCAATTAATGAAAAGCCTATATGGTCTAAAACAGGCACCCTGTTGCTGGAATGAGAGATTCACTAATTATATGATGGAATTAGGATTTAAGAGAATTGAAGCCGATCCTTGCCTCTTTACAAGAGAGAAAGGTTCTTCTAAGATTTTCTTTGTACTATATGTTGACAATGGATTAATTGCAGCAAACAATGACAATGAACTTAAGCAGTTTGTTGAAGATCTTGAAAGAGAATTCAAGATTAAATCAAGCCCTGCATCTTTTCTTAAGACTGGAAATTGACAGAAAAGTAGATGATTCTATTCAAGTTAGTCAGACCTATTTGTCAAGAAGGCTTTGGAGCACTTTGGTATGAGTGAGTATGGGCTGTTACAACTCCAATTATCAAGGATGATGATGTGGAAGGGAGTTCTGTCAACACTGGATATCCTTACAGCAAGCAGTTGGATCCTTGATGTACTTGACGTGTGGAACAAGACCAGACATAGCATATTGTGACTTTGTGGGTTCGTGAAATGAGAAGTCCAATTACACAAACTCAACAATGTTCTTTATTTCCACCGACTTACAGTTTGACACTTGCCAATTACACAGAATTACGTAATGCACACAATTACGATTCACCAGTTCGTCCGTTACAATTTCACTTGCACACGTAATTACGGACAATACTCCGATGCACATACACAGTCTTCTCGTTCCTTAACACGGCGCTCCTTCGCTAACACGTCAAACACTGACTGACTCTTACACCAAGAACTGCGACTGTCTCCTCACTCACACTCACTAACCAACTGACTTCACTTCGCTCCGGCAGCCCCCTTTTATAGGAATATCGCCGCCTTCTGGCTTGCACAGGAAGGTTCCAGTAATAGAATGATCGAGAACCAGGTGTAAGAGAAACAGACGGCACAGTCATGTTTTTCTCCCGACCACTGCCTGTCACCACTATAAGACAAACGAGGGGAGGGCGTAGCTAACACGGACCTCCCTCGTCTCCCGCTCTCAGCTGCTTTCATAGGGTGTTCCAGCGCTCGCGTTACACTGCTCCCTCCTCAAAGCTGTTCGCCCCGAACAGCCCCATCGTAGCGTGCGAGGCGGTCCAGGTGTACCACCAGCATCTGCTCGGAGTCTCAGCCAGAAGTAGCGCTGCCGTAGTTTGTGAATCATTCGGTTCGCTCCCAGGTGTCCTCCTGAAGTACCGGCGTGCACTTCCTCCAAGACTTCGGGGACCTTGCTCCGGGGAAGTACCAACTGTTCTCTCTGCGCCTTCCCATCGGGTGACTCCCATACCCGGAACAGCACGCCCTCTCTGGTCTTCAACGAGTCCCATTGGGCCCAGTACGACTTGTAGGTGGCGCTCCTCGGTGCGATGTCCTCCCAAGTTGGTCTCGTCCCTGCGTCCACTTCCCTCAAGAGTGGCCCCAAGTCTGCGTCCGCCAGCTGCTCCCTCCTCAGGCCTGCGCTATCCCAGCCTTCAGCAGGCACTGCCACAACTACTCGGACTCCTGCGGCACGCTCCTTCTCTTCCACTCTTGTGCGCTCATGGCCGTCCTGGATCTGCGATAGGACACCTCCAATGTAATGGTCGCTAGCGTCGGTGTCCACAATGAAGGCGCCACCCGGTTGTGGGAAACCCAAAATAGGAGCCCTGCACAGGGTCCCCTTCGGGTGCTGGAAAGCGTCTTCGGCGTCCTCCGTCCACACATAAGGCCGGTTTTCCTCCGTCAGGCGGGTGAGGGGTTTTGCGATGTTGTCGGCCTTTTCCTCTAAATCATTAAGGCGGTCGTCTGCTTGACCCTTCCGCTTGCCCAGGTTCGTGACGTCATCCCTCACGCCGGCCAACCGTTCCTCAAACTTTGCGGCGAGAGACTCGTTCGCCGCCTTCATTTCCGTGGCCAGACTGCCGTTCGCTGCTCTCATTTCTATGGTTAACTCGGCCTTCATTTCTTCCATCTCCGCGGTGATGTTGTCGTTGGCCGTCTTCATTTGTTTCAACTCGGCGATGAGGTTGTTGTTTGCCGCTCCTATTTTTGCAGCGAGGTTTTCAGTTGCCGTCTTCATTTCTTCCAGCTTTGCGGCCAGGTTGTCATTTGCCGCTTCTGTTTTTGTTGTTAACTCGTCCATCTTCGCGGCCAAGCTGTTATTTGCCGCTTCCGTCTTCTCTGTTAATTCGGCCTTCATTTCCATCATCTTCTCCAAAAATTTTTCCAATGCCGCGTCCATGGTTGGAATATTCGGTGATGTTATCTTCCCGCTTCCTGACACCAGTGTGACTTTGTGGGTTCGTGAAATGAGAAGTCCAATTACACAAACTCAACAATGTTCTTTATTTCCACCGACTTACAGTTTGACACTTGCCAATTACACAGAATTACGTAATGCACACAATTACGATTCACCAGTTCGTCCGTTACAATTTCACTTGCACACGTAATTACGGACAATACTCCGATGCACATACACAGTCTTCTCGTTCCTTAACACGGCGCTCGTTCGCTAACACGCCAAACACTGACTGACTCTTACACCAAGAACTGCGACTGTCTCCTCACTCACACTCACTAACCAACTGACCAACTGACTTCACTTCGCTCCGGCAGCCCCCTTTTATAGGTATATCGCCGCCTTCTGGCTTGCACAGGAAGGTTCCAGTAATAGAATGATCGAGAACCAGGTGTAAGAGAAACAGACGGCACAGTCATGTTTTTCTCCCGACCACTGCCTGTCACCACTATAAGACAAACGAGGGGAGGGCGTAGCTAACACGGACCTCCCTCGTCTCCCGCTCTCAGCTGCTTTCATAGGGTGTTCCAGCGCTCGCGTTACAATATGCTGTTGGAGTAGCATCTAGAAGTCTTGAAAGTCCGACAGAACGTGATATAATAAGAGTAAAACGAATATTTTGCTATTTGAGAGGCGCATACAACTATGGACTTATTTACAAAAGTGGCTAAGACAAAGCTATTCTTGAATGTTTCAATGAAGCTGAACATGGAGGTGATTTAAAGACTGAGCGATCTACATCAGGTGTTCCTTGTTTGTACAGTGATGCACCTAGCAGTTGGTTGAGTCAGCGACAGATTTCAGTTGCAATTTCTACAAAAGCTGAAATTGTAGCAGCAAGTGAAGCAGGGCGAGAAATTGTTTGGATCAAGAGACTTTTAACTGAACTTGGCCAGCTAAAGGAGTCAAAACCCTACCTAAAAGTGGACAATGAGGCAGCTGTTCGACTGGCACTCAATCCTGAATTTAATCGATGGACAAAACATATCCGTATCAGACACTTCTTTGCTAGAGAGCTAGTTACAGCTGGTGAAATTGTCATTTCCAGAGTATATACGGCAGATCAGCTTGCAGGACTGTTAACAAAGCCATTAGTTGCTGTCAGATTACAACAGTTGTGCAGTAATATGGGACTATGCAAGTTATTAAATAAGGGGGAGTGTTTAAGTTTCATGTATTGAGTACAGTTGCATTTAATAACTTGTATGTAAATGTTGCCAAAAGGGTTATGTAAGTGTTGGCATTCCAGTGGCTAAGCTCCAGTTGTGTAATAATATGTGTTTTTGTTCAATCATAAATAAAATCAGTGTTCTGTTGTTTAAGGACTATGATACAATGAAGCACAAAATTAATACAATTTTGAGTCGAACTAATACTTGATGCTCCATTTATTGCTAGTATTTACCTAGAACGCGTTTCGTTAGGATCTTCCTAACATCATCAGCTGTTGTCGACTAATGGATGCCGGTTCAGTGAACTCCTCGGAGGTGATAGGTGCGTCTCTGTCGATATCTTGATGAACTTGAAATTGGGGTTGTCTTCAAAGGTAGTATCGAAATTAAACAAACTACTTTCATATTTCTTTATAAAGATTTTTTCCCACGTGGTTAATGCAGCTGGACCTTGGACACTTTTTAGTAAGTGAATTTCTCGTTCTATGTCATGATTTTCCTTCCAAAAATGGTACGCTACCGCCGATTTATCTATTTCTTTATTCCTTATGTTCCTAAAGTGCTCTTTAAGCCTAATGTTTACGTTCCTTTTTGTTTTTCCAATGTAGAATTTGTCACAGTCCTTGCAATTTATCCGGTACACTCCTGATTTTCTGCCTGTGGGTATCTCCTTTGTATTATGTGATTTCAAAAGGTGTTGTACACTAAATTTGTTCTGTGGGGCCAAAGTAATATTGTGTTCTTTGAAAACTTTTTGGAAAAGGTGTGTAGCTCTGGGATGATACGTAAATTTTCTGTATGAGGTTTCATTGCTAATTGGGGAGAGAGTAGTTACTTGTTTGCATCTTAGTTGTCTTTTGAATTTATCTATTTTCTTGTTGACCAATTCAGCACTGTATCCATTGTATTCTGCAATGTGAATGATGTTATTGTACTCTTTGTTATATTCTATCTTGTTTAAAGTACATTAACCAGCCTGTAAGTTAAACTGTTGATAACAGCATGCTTGTGTTGTCTTGGGTTATATCCATCTGATTTTATGAAATTTTCTGTGTGTGTTTCCTTTCTGTGTATGCCAAATTCAAGTTTATTATGTTTTCTGGTAAGTTTCAAATCTAAGAAAGGGATTTCATTGTTTACCTCTTTTTCTATGGAGAATTTTATTGCAGGATTTTGTAAATTAAGTAGTTTTAATACATCATCCACTTGTTTCTCATTTATTATTGCCCAAATGTCATCCACATATCTGTACCAATGCTTAAAAATTAGTGGGAATGCCTTTGTGATGTGGGTTTCCAAAAAGCTCATGAAGAGGTCTGCCAAAAATGGGGACAATGGGTTGCCCATAGATAGTCCTGATTTTTGTTTGAAAATTCTTTTATTGAATGTAAAAAAGGCCTGTTCAATGCAAATATTGGTTAATTGAAGGTATTCCTCTATGATGTTTTGGTCTATTTGTAGGGACTGAAGCCATGTTTGCATGTACTCTATGAGTTTGTCTCTCGGAACACTTGGGAACAAGGAGATTACATCAAAAGACACCATTCGGTCGTTGGGAGAAAATTGTAGATTTTTAGTTTTGTTGATGAATTCCAACAAATTTTTAATACTGTGGCTTTTGAATTTTGGTAGCTCCTTAAATTTTTTGTTTAACCATTTGGATAGCTTGTAGCAGGTTGTGTTTATGTTGTTAATGATTGGGCGCATCTTATTTCCTGTTTTATGAATTTTGGGTAATCCATACATGTTAGCTACTGTAGGGTTGTCTGGTTTTAAACTTTGTTTAATTTCTTTTGGTATGATTGTTTTATCCTTCATTGTTTCATTTAACTGTTTTACACACATATTTAAAGGGTCAGACTTTATTTCCTGGAATTCATCACTTGCCAATAAATCTGTCATTCTAGAGATGTAGTTTTGGAAGGAAAATCATGACATAGAACGAGAAATTCACTTACTAAAAAGTGTCCAAGGTCCAGCTGCATTAACCACGTAGGAAAAAATCTTTATAAAGAAATATGAAAGTAAATTGTTTAATTTCGATACTACCTTTGAAGACAACCCCAATTTCAAGTTCATCAAGATACCGACAGAGACGCACCTATCACCTCCGAGGAGTTCACTGAACCGGCATCCATTAGTCGACAACAGCTGATGATGTTAGGAAGATCCTAACGAAACGCGTTCTAGGTAAATACTAGCAATAAATGGAGCATTGAGTATTAGTTCGACTCAAAATTGTATTAAAATCAATGCTGTTGTTATAGAATAACGTATTGTTCCTAAGAACCTTTAACATACACCATATAACGACCAGAACATTTGACTATTACTTATAGTCTACTGTAGTCCCTTGTAACTATGGAGCAATAAGTGTTTGTACAAGAGTAGTGGAAGTCATGTATACCTCACATAATGACCAACTATTTAAAACATTTGACTATCACTTAAAGTCTACTGTATTCCTTTTTTTTTTTTTTTTTTGTAATTTATGTCCTCCAACGTTAAGTCAATGAATGGAATGGGTGAAATGATGCTCAAATGAGCCCGGGGTCCATGGAGCTTAGAGGTACCTGACATTCGTCTTTCAGGATAAGGGAAAACCCCGGAAAAACCTTATCCAGGTAACCCACCCTGACCGAGATTCCAACTCGGGACCTCTTGAACGTGAGGCTAACCTGCTACCAGCACGCTACCGAGACAGGCACTGTATTCCCTTTTAACGACAATAAGATAATGTTTATCTTGAAGTAGACAGGGCAGTAAGTAAAATAAGACCTGAAGCTTTCCTGGCGACGAATATGCTCACTTTCTTCTCCGGCAACAAGCCAGGTGAACAGAGGATTAGATATCAACGTTTCGGGAGTGTGCACCTCTCCCATCATCAGGATATGTATAAAATTTTATAACCACAAATCAAACACTGGATATAACACCAATACAAACAAAGACAAAACACTATCAAAATTTGCATTACTGAACAAAAAGACTGTTTCAAGTAAACTAAATGCCAAGTCAGGAGATGGCGTGAGTATAGAAAATAGTGACAAAGAAATGTAAGGACAATAATTGTTTGTATATCACATAGTGACCAAAAGATTTGACCATCACTTAAAGTCTACTGTATTCTCTTGTATCTATAATAAGATAATGTTTATCTTGAAGTAGATAGAGCAATAAGTCTTTGTACAAGGGTAGAGAAAGTCGTATACACCTCTTATAATGACCAGCTGCTTAAAACTTTTGACTATCACTTAAAGTCTACTGAATTCCCTTGTAGCTACATTAAGATAATGCTTATCTTGAAGTAGGTAGTGCAGTAAGGTTTGTACAAGGGTAGAGAAAGTCATGTATACCTCACATAATGACCAGCTGTTTAAAACATTTGATCATCTCTTAAGAGTCTACTGTATTCCCTTGTAGCTACAATAAGATAATGTTTATCTTGAAATAGACAGGGCAATAAGTAAAATAAGACGTGAAGCTTTCCTGGTGAGGAATAGACTCACTTTCTTCTCGGGCAACAAACCAGGGGATCAGATGATTAGATATCGACGTATCGGGAATGTGCATCGCTCCTATCATCAGGATGTTTATAAAATATTATAACCACAAATGAAATACTGGATATAACACCAATATAAACACAGACAAAACACTATCAAAATTTGCATTACTGAACAAAAGACTGTTTTCAGTAAATTAAATGCCAGGTCAGAGGATGGCATGTGTATAGAGAATTGTGTCAAAGAAACGTAAGGACAATAAAACATTTGACCATCACTTAAAGTCTACTGTATTCTCTTGTAACTACAATTAGCTAATGTTTATCTTGAAGTAGACAGAGCAATAAGTGTTTTTACAAAAGTAGAGAAAGTCATGTGTACATCACATAACGACCAAAACATTTAACTATCATTGAGAGTCTACTGCATTCTCTTGTAACTACAATTAGCTAATGTTTATCTTGAAGTAGACAGAGCAATAAGTGTTTGTACAAGAGTAGAGAAAGTCATGTGTACATCACATAACGACCAAAACATTTAACTATCATTGAGAGTCTACTGTATTCTCTTGTAACTACAATAAGATGTTTATCTAGAAGTAGATGCAGCAGTAACCATTTGTACAAGAGTAGAGTAAGTCATGTAGACCTCACATAACGACCAGCTGTTTAAAACATTTGACTATCACTTAGTCTACTGTATTCCATTTTAACTACAATAAGATAATGTTTATCCTGAAGTAGATGGTGCAATAAACGTTTGTACAAGAGTAGGGTAAACATTTGACTATTATTAACAGTCTACTGTATTCCCTTGTAAGTACAATAAGATAATGTTTATCTTTATGTAGCCAGGGCAATAAGTGTTTGTACAAGAATAGAAAAAGCCATGTGTACAGCACATAATGACCAAAACATTTATCTGTCACTTATAGTCTACTGTATTCCCTTGTATCTGCAATAAGATAATGTTTATCTTGCAATTCCTTTTTTGGAAGTGTTGAAAACAGTGTTGTTATGATGGCCGGCTGAGGATAGAGGCAAAGTCTCTGAAACATGTTCCGGAAAAATTTAAAAGTGTTGTTTAGTGTCGTTAATCGACTCCCTTTATATTTAATGTTTATCTTGTAGGTAGAGCAGTAAGAGTTCCTACAAGGGTAGAGGAATTCATGTATACCTCACATAACGACCAGCTGTTTAAAACATTTGATCATCTCTTAAAGTCTACTGTATTTCCCTGTAACTACAATAAGATAATGTTTATCTTGAAGTAGACAGGGCAATAAGTAAAATAAGACGAGAACCTTTCCTGGCGATGAATGGACTCACTTTCTTCTCAGGCAACAAGCCAGGGTAACAGACGATTAGATATCAACGTTTCGGGAGTGTGCATCGCTCCCATCATCAGGATGTTTATAAAATATTATAACCACAAATGAATCTCTGGATATAACACCAATATAAACAAAGACAAAACACTATAAAAATTTGCATTACTGAAAAAAAGACTGTTTTCAGTAAATTAAATGCCAGGTCAGGAGATGGCATGAATAGAGAATTGTGTCAAAGAAACATAAGGGCAATAAGTGTTTGTCCATGACATAACGACCAAAAGATTTGACCATCATCTAAAGTCTACTGTATTCTCTTGTATCTATAATAAGATAATGTTTATCTTGAAGTAGACAGGGCAAAGGTGTTTGTACCAGAGTAGGGTAAGTCATGTATACATCACATAACGACCAGCTATTTAAAACATTTGATACAACTTAAAGATTACTGTAATCCCTTTTAACTACAATAAGATAATGTTTATCTTGAAGTAGATGTAGCAATAAGTGTTGGTACAAGAGTAGAGTAAGTCATGTATTCCTCACATAATGACCAACTGTTTAAAACATTTAAATATCACTAAGAGTCTACTGTATTCCCTTGTATGTACAGTAAGACAATGTTCATCTTGAAGGTGTTTGTACAAGATGAGAGTAAGTTAAGTATACTTCGCATAACGACCAAAACAGTAGACTATCACTTAAAGTCTACTGTATTCCCAATAAGATACAGTTTATCTTGAAGTAGATAGAGCTATAAGAGTTTGTACAAGAGTAGAGGAAGTCATGTGAGTGTGAGACATTTTTGTAGTCGGTGGGTTTCAAAAGATGTATTTATGGTAATATCTCTATATATAATTTACACAACACTTACTGTAAATATGTCCTCCCCGGGTGATGCCACCTTATGCAGCACTGACCGTGCAGGCGGAGATGTTTGTGAGTATTAACGAGGCTGCGAGCTATACCAACGGTAGCTATGCTACCAGAAGGGTCTGCCATGTCGAGCAGGTCTCATGCGGAGGAGCCGGACGAAGAATGTCCCACAACGACCTATCTCTCCTACCCTATCCTATTTCCATCCACTATTGCCCTACCTAAGCCAAGGTGGAAGGCATCATGCTGAGGGCTGAATGGCACCAAGGTTAGATGGTGTCTTGAACGATCCCCTTGGGAAACCAGGTTGAACCCCATTGTATTGTAGACCTCCTACACCTGCAGGGGTCTCCATGGGTAGTGAAAGATTATCCCCCATACTCGTGGGACAACAATTGATCACATGGCTAGCTCAAAGGGTTAGAGCAACGGAAACCAGTTCAAATCCCAGCCATGGCATTGAATTTTTCATGTTGACTCTATCTATCAGACGTTAGCCTATACACAGCTAGTGTGAAGAAATGATTCATTTCCATCAATTAACTAAAATAATAAGAGTTAAATGATGAAGCCTGGGACTCAAGTACTTACGATAGTAAGTCGCCACAAATGGTGTATCTCGAATGCGAGAGCCCCTTGTGGTTTACAGGGGTAATGTATGAGTCAACTGGAGAGTTTAATGTCAGGACATGTTAGAGTGACTGGATGGATGCCGGGAGATCCATGGTTCAAATCACAGCCATGGCATTGAATTTTTCATGTTCACTCTATCAATTGATCTTAATAATTAAATTTTAGATGAGTCGCATTTCTTACACATCTGCTTCACTTTCGTACCTATTTTGAGGACATGTTTCGCAAATCTTCGTTTGCATCTACGGCTCTTGTGCGACTCGCACAAGAGCCGTAGATGCAAACGAAGATTTGCGAAACATGTCCTCAAAATAGGTACGAAAGTGAAGCAGATGTGTAAGAAATGCGACTCATCTAAAATTTAATAATTTTTCGCTTCACTGTGGTGTTCCAATACAGTTGAATCTTGATCTTAATAAATTTAAACAGCCAGAGCGCTCCTTAGCTGGGGAGTCTGATCGAACCACGGTAAATTGGGCCCTGGCAGTAGAGCTTGGTGAATCAGAGGGCTCCTTTATTGGGGACTCAGGTTCTAAGGGGAACATTCCCAGCGAGAGTAGGAGGCCGGAGGGCTCCCTAACGGAGGACTCCAAGGCTGTAGCCTCCGGGTTCACGCAAAGGAGAAACCAGAAGGTAAAGGTATTGATCTAGGGGAGCTAGCAAGTAAGGTGGGCTCCCTAAAGATCAAGAGGAAAAGGAAATCTTGAGCGGAGAGGAAGAGGAGGCTGACCAGGCGGGCGGGGGGGGGAGGTGCGGGGGTAACTGTTCCCTCTTCTTCTGCTGTGGTGGGGTCTGCTCTCCCGGGCCCCTATAATGAGGGAACTATCCCTTCTTTGCAAAAGAAGTGATCTAAGCCTTCAACCACACCGGAGGAAGGCAAACCATTGAAACAACCTAGGGCCAAGTATTCAAGGGTTCAGACTGGGCTCAGGATGGCTATCGTAAATTAGGGCTATCCTGAGGCACAGATTACTCTGGAACAGCTAGTGAGTGGATGAGCTACCGCATGATTCCGACGTGGTTCCCCAGTTTGTTGACTGCTACCTGGCTAAGAGGGCAGCCATAGTGGTTTGCCAGGATGAGAATTCTCAGTCTTGACTTACCAGTAAGGTGCCCAACATGAAGGCGTGGGAGGGCTCCAATCTAAAATTGGTTGGTATGGATGCTCTCCCTACGTATAAGAGGTTGATGGTCTGGATCGCAGGACCTTCTGTGGAGACGGACGTCAGCTTCAGACGTCTGGTTCGTCAAAACCTGAATTTTGAGACGTGGCAGTGGAGGGTGCTAGAGCGCAAGGTGGAGCCCAGAGTGGTTCAACTTGTGATCAGCATAGGTGCCACCGCCACCGCCAATTATCCGACAAAAAGAAGGTTGCAAGTTTCATACCTGCTGATAGTTATTAAGTTCTACTTGTTTAGGCCAGTGTTTAGCACACCACAAAATATTAACATCTTTTAATTCATACTCAACAAACTTCAAGATCTTCTGTTTTATTTCTAAGAGACTGTAACTTTTGAAACACTGAAGTTAGATTACAATCAGATGTGGTATTATGGAATTTCCTATCTCCACAGAAATTATGTACTATTTTTTTGAATTGCTCAGTTGCTCTACAGCCACTAATTGTGACATCTGAGTTAAGTAATTTAAACACTAATGCGTATTTAATTGAATGTGATACGACCTGAGGTGTTAAAGTTCGAAATAATAACAATAACTTTAATTAATATTACACTTAATACTTTCTTCCCTCGCTTATTAAAATGCATTGAATGATTAGTGTACATTTCACGTTTGGCATTGAAAGTATTACCTACTTTTACATTTACATACCATTTACATATTAAGGATATGTTTGTATTCACTGAGATTCTTTCACGATTTTCGTGAGACTTTGGAAGCTGATCGTGTCTTTGTGGAAGGTTTATCAGAACCACATTTGTATTTTGAACAGATATTATAGCTTTTCTAGTTCTGTATTACGATTTGATATACGCCATTTGCGAGGTCATTGCTACCGCCCAATTACGCTGGTCTTCCTAACATTTTCGTGTCAAATGTTGAAAAGTTGAGCTGAAGGCAAGCAATTGTTTACTCAAATTATAGTGAACGTGCTGATATATATCTCTGACAACATAACAGATCTGTCTCCTTATTTTTTGCTTTTGCGATTTTGCTATTATTTTCTACTCAATGTTTAATGTTACGTTATAATTCAAGTTACCTTAATAACCCCTGGTTAAACTCAAGATCAGGTCTATAGGAATTCGAAATAGTAGCATAACATTTAAATTGTAGTCCAATATGTAAATTGTGCCTGGCCCACGAACAAAAGACAAAACGAGAACTTTAACGTGCATAGGTATCAAGTATTCTTACATTTCTTTGTGTCTCGAAAAAAGCGAGCAGCAAACAGCGGTAGAGGAAATTAGAGCAGACCAGAGTTCTCGTAAATTCTACAAATCAATGAGTTGTTTTTGTGTTATGTCCTAAGGATTATGGTGGCTTGAATTAATAATAGTATTAAACATTATTCAGTAAATAAATATAATATAAAAGCAGCAGTACAAGAAACAAAGGAGAGTCACAGGTATGATATATCAGTTCTTTTAACATAATTTGATATAAAATTAACTTACTATTTGTTGCTCTGTAGAGTCGCAAAGTGATACAAAAACTCGAATAGGTTATAAGTACATATGTTATATAGCGAACGCCTTAAGAGGTACAAGTAGGTTAGGTTATTCTCGGTTGTACTCGCATTCAAAGAGCAAGTGACGGATTTTAGGGGAAGGGCGGGTACTCTATCCAGTGGCGGTTCACTACCAGTAATATTTGTCTGGTTTATATGGGTTATATGGTTATATGCTTACGGTTCTGTTAGTGACCGTAAGGCTGTGACGTAGCTAGCTGATGTTAAATATAATACTCGTAAATTCACAATATGTTGCTACTTGTAATTGCTTTATTCAAAATACATAGAGCATAAATTCAGTTAAACTGCAGAAAGACAGCGTAGAGTTTTGTTATGGAATGACGGAAACTGGCTGTGGTCAACTTTGGAGTGTGAAAATGCCAAAATATCGAAATGTAGCCAACACATTTTCTTGTTGTAAATTAACAATACTGAAATGCGAAAGGATACTGGCAGTGTATAATAATATAGATGATAAAACATCAAAGAGGAGTTTAAATAATGAATTATAAGTGAATTTAACATTAATTTATGGTAAATGTTAAATTATGCTTGAGGCATTGAAAACTGATATCACAAGCAAAAATCAAAGTGAGTGTGCAGTTCTATACAATCTAATTTTTAGTTATCACTAACTTCATCAAAAGAGTTCTTAGTTTTACATGTTAACATTTCAGAATACGATGTAAAGTTGAAGTGCAATGTTTGCTATTAGATAGTGTTGGCTTAAATATAAAAAAAAATATATATACGAAGAATTTATTTTGGGAAGCAATTTAGCTAAATTCGAGTGTTTTTCTGTATAAAATCTATTTGTGCTCAACACTCAAATTATATGTAAGGGTCTGAGTTTGAGTCTTGGTTTTGCTGAACTACCTAGAATTTTTGCTTTTGTAGCACTTAGCTGTAACATTGACATTCCAGTCAAATACTCTTATAGAGGTTTCAGTGGACATTTTGAGGTTTTTATAAAGTGTTTTTAAGAAATGGTTTCCTCAACCGTGCACAAGGCATCTACAAATATCAGGAAAAAAAACAAGAAAAACAAAAAGTTTTGTTATGTATTATATGGCTAATTTGCTTATGTAGTGTTGGGATTGAACATTTATGAACAAGCACCATTTCAAGCATTAACCTCAGAACATGCATTACTGTAGATCAATATAAAGTAAATCACCAAACTAACATTGCTTGCAGTTGGACACTATTTGAAATTTACTGCTGAATGGGATGAATGTCTCACTGTAATATGTGGAGTTGGTCTATAAGAGTGACTTTAAACTATTTTAGAAAGTTTTATATTGTTACAAGTACAATATTGTACAAATATAACTATTTGTATAATATTTATTGCTTCACTGTAACTAGCTTCATTTTCTACATAATAATGGAGAGATACTCTAAATTTTTATAGCAGAAGAGTAATATACTCTTCTGAACAATTTTAAGCTATTTGTCAGTCTTTGCAAATTCCTCTTGCTGTAGTCATGCAGAGCAGGAAGGTAGCTTAACAGATAATATACGTATTCACACTAAATATTAAACAAAGGCCTACAGGAATGTTGTTGTTGTCCTTTTCAAATGCTAGGCTTTGGCAATGAAGCCATTAGCTCTGGCCTACAGGAATGTTAAATCCAAGCATCACAAATAATATGATGGCCTCTTTTGTAATAAAAACAGTTGCTTGCTATGCACTGAATTACCTAACAAACGTGGAGGGACAATCAGACTGTCAAACAGATAGACCACGATGTGTAAACTGTAAACAGGAACACGCAGCAACAGACAAACAACACTGCCCAGCGTACAAATTAGAAAATCAAATTGCAAGCACCATAGCTAAACTACCAGTATCGAGGTTGGAGGCACGGCAAATGGCGTCAGGGAATAAAACATATGCAGATATAATGAAACGTTCCGGAGACAATTCGACAAGAGAGGAAAGGCAGGACAACTATCTTAGATTATCAGCACGAACAGACCAGTACGGACCCAGCTACCCTTCAGCGGGGGACAGGGTATCCACGCAGAATAGCTCTACAAAACGCAGGTGCCTGGAATCACAAAAAGCTACCCCAGCAGAGTGGAGATCAGAGTGCTGGGCACCACATGGTCGCTGGCCAGTAGAAGCAACAAGACCAATACAAACGCGGGTGACGACCAATATTGGGGGACAGATCAGGAATCCAAGGGCCTTGGAAACGGCGATGCGGGGCAAGGCCCCGATAATACCCAGAGAGAAGGCTCGAGATGGTAGGTAGGGGCACGAGAAAAAATAGTGACGCAACAGGGAAGGAGTGGATCTACGGGAGAACAGCATATAGATACTAGATTACTACAACAATTATTCGCGAAGTTAATGGAACAAGCACCAGAACACCTCCTACACACATTAATGGGGTTACAAACCCATTTCCATTTATAATTAACATAATAAACCTGAATGTCAGTGTTCACGGTGTTATACTGGAAGGCCAGAAGCATTACCAACAAAATAGCTGAGTTCCAAACATTTCTAGCGCGAACGCGACCACAGGCGTTCATCATTGTAGAATCATGGTTACAGACCCACCAACGATTCCGAATCCCAGGATATAAAATATACCGTACGGATAGACAAACACACGGAGGCGGGGTGGCCATCGGCATCCAAGAGAATCTAGTCGTCTACAGCTGGAAGACGGATATTCATATACCACCACTTTTGGAAGCAGAGAGGGTTAATTTGGGACATATCAACCTGTTAGGCATCTATAAGACGGGACGACAGTTATCGAGAGAGGAATGGGAAACCCTGCTCACCCACGCCATAAACACATACTATGTGGTGATTTTAACATCCCTAATTTCCACAGCCTTAGTGCACAAAGCAGGTGTAGGCTGCCGATAGTACAGATGGCTTCGACTTACGACTGGGAATTAATATCGGGACAATACACGACCCGACAAGGGAGACCGGGACAAAGTGAAACCACGCCTGACCTGATTTTCGCGTCAGTGGACATAGCCCCTAAGGCTACAGTTAGGAAATACACTTACACTATGGGCAGTGACCACTTCCCAGTGATGATAAGCATCTCGACTCCCGAACACAGCAGACACCCAACATATCAAGCGCGCAGGAAGGGAGGATTTGATCCACAGCATTTCCGCGAGTATATAATAAGGTCAATGGAACATATCCAAGAGACGTCGGTGGAATACGTACAATTAGAAACATCACTAAGGCAATACGTGGAAGACAACCATCCGGTGACATTGCGACGACAATCCCGAATACCGAGACCTCCCTGGCGGACACAGGAGTGCTCACCTCTGGTGGGTCTACATCCCACAGACTATCGACCCATAGGGATGCTGCTTACACTACGCAAATTATTTGAAAAAATCTTGCAGGATAGACTAACTGTTCATCTGGAAAGAAACCAGCTATGGCCAAAAACTCAGTTTGGTTTCCGTAGGGGGCATGGGACAGTCTTCCCGATATAAATATTGACCACGGATATCCAGATAGTGTTCAAGTCCAAAAGACAGATTCTGGCTCTGTTCTTGGATTTGTCATCAGCATATGACTATGTCTGCATACAGTGCTTAAGAGAACGTCTAGCAATATACGGGATTCCTGGGATTATTGGTAGACTTGTAGAAAACCTATATAGGCATCGACAAACTTCCCTGGCAACGTACATGAGAAACACAGTCGGTCAACATCAAGAGGCTTGATCCAAGGATCGTCACTCAGTCCACTGCTTTACGCGTTGTATGTTGGAGATATTATCTCGTCCACAAGGGTCACGGCTAGGATTCTACAATTTGCAGACGACATAGTGATATACACACCAATATCACTGGGGTCGCAGACAGACTTACAACAATTTGAGGCAGATTGCAACAAGGTCGTCAAGTATCTAAGTGATATAGGCATGGAAATAAACTTCAAAAAAACACACAGCGTACATTTCCAGAAATCAATGCGTGCATCATAATGCACACTGAGTATACAAGATCATATAATCCGACCAGTGCAAAGTATAAAAAGTTCTAGGGGTGCACTTACAACAGAACCAGCAATACACACCACATTATCATACATTACTATCGAAATTGACGAAGTTGAAATTGTTATTTCGAGCAATGGCAGGAAAGCATTGGGGCATGCACCCCCGACTCATGCTTAAATTAATACCACCTTTAATACACTCACGCCTTGAGTATGGATTATTAATGGCACCAGCACCAACCGAGGGTGTGCGTCGACAATTGGAGTCCTTCTACCAATTGTATAATATAGTTTTCAGTATTCCAGGACGACCAGCGAAACTCCTCACTTCCAAACATTTCCCAACATATGACATACAAGAAAGGTCGTGGAAAAACGGATGTCGCTTTACAGCAGATCTGCTTACACACATACAGAATATATTGTTCCCCAAACTGACTCGACTAACAAAACTAATGAGACAGGAACAGGAAGAGGATGGACATCTTCACCGTCCACTGACACGTACAGTGCCATTTCAAACTCATACATACATCTACAGGACACCGGCGTGGCCCATATACGTACTACATAAGCCACCATACGAACTGCCACCCAACATTAAAGTAGACACGCAATATTTTAAGAGAATAACGACAGATTACGAACAGCCATGGCGAGAATTTATATCACCAGTTTTAGCTACCAGGAGCACACAGTCGCCAGTTATCATATTCACAGACGGATCAAAAACGACAACAGGTACAAGTGCAGGCATCTATATATGGAATTCAGGACACAAAATGACATGGCGACTGCATACGGATGCATCGATATATACAGCAGAAACCATAGCTGTATACAGGGCACCGAAATATGTGAAAGTTACGGATCAACAAAAGTATTTATACACTCAGACTCCCTTAGCTTGCTAACGGCACTACAACGACCAGTGAAGGGGGTAAAACGACCCATATATGAGATAATTATACGAAACCTGTTGGAAATTTTACCGCCGACAACAGAGGTCGAACTTATATGGATTCCGAGCCATGTAGGAATTTTTGGAAACGAGAGAGTGGATGAGGCAGTGCGGGAAGACACTATCAATAAACCGGTATCAAACGAATACCTCATACCACCAACAGACATAGCGAGGAATATGACACACAATAACACAAATACAACCTGCTCAGCCAGACAGGGTAGTAACGCCTTAAGTACTTTCATTAACACGACGTACTTAACAAGGAAGGCGTTATCACTATATTTCAGAATACTATTTCAAGTGGCATGAACACCGGGTGTACCTCCTACGGATAGGGCGACGAGATAATGACCTATGTGAATGTGGAAGAAGAGGTGATATTAATCACCTCTTCTTCGCCTGCCCAGTAAGACGTGCCGTAACATAACACGCATTCAATCTGTGGGACCGTATCAGCTCCCATCACTACTGATACCTTACTCAGGGCCAATACGCAGGGCATTATTCCGATTTACAACGAGGACAAGAATGAAGCTGTAGTAAGATAACACTGCCTTTATGTATTTACACCGCGGAAATCAGAGCTTCCTGGATTCAACGTTGTATTCAGACGCAGTAGCCGTCTCAATAGGCTGGCAGTAACGTCTTAAAAATAACCTAACAACAACAACCTAACAAGATAATTAAGTATAACCACAGGGACTGAAAATACAGAAGATATACAGTTCACCATTTATGTTTCCTAATTTGAAACGGTTATAAAACATAACCTGAAGATATGCCTACTCTATTAGTGAATATCTATTGAGATTTAACTGTATTGGAACACCACAGTGAAGCGAAAAATTAATAGTGAATATCTAGTTAATATATACATCAGTGGAAACCTAAATATTACAGAATGCTGCAAAACCACAAAACTGTTAATTAATTTAAATAAAAGATTAATACTTCAATGGATACCAGTACATTGTGGAATTCATGGTAATGAAACAGCTGACGTTTGAGCCAAAAAAGGTAGTAAAATTAGGTCAAATTTACTTGAGCCACCTAGTTATCTCAGTTTTTTTATTTTTTTATTCACCAGCATTATGTTACATCGGACAATGAATGAAATGGGTGAAAGGATGCTCAAATGAGCCCAGGGTCCATAGAGCTTTGAGTTACCTGACATTCGTCTTTCAGGATAAGGGATAACCCCGGTAAAATCTTATCCAAGTAACTCACCCTGACCTAGATTCGAACTCATGACCTCTTGAACGTGAGGCAGACACGCTACCACCACACTATCGAGGCGGGCAATCTCAGTGTCAAAAGAATAATTATATCAACTTATAATCAAAGAATTAAAGAAGATAGGATATTACAAACAAAAGAAAACTATGTAAAAATAATGTAACAGCATGACTAGGATCAATAAACTACCAAGAAAATACTCTGTAGCAACTTTTAGACTTCTAACAGACCATGACTGTCTCAATAAACATTTATTCTGGATTGGGATAGTGAGATCTGTTCTGTGTCCTTTCTGTAGACTTAAAAAAGATATAAACGACAACCACCTACTTGCTGCCCAAACTTTAAATCAACATACTGTGATAACGTAAAATATGTATTCCAAGAGAGCCAATGAATTGATTGCCTACTGCTTAACGTTAGATACCAACCAACCATTTGTTTTGTGCAACTCTGATGTTCTTTATGGAGCCCAAGAAATTTTGTGTCAGATACCTTAGTGCGACTGTTGTATCTGATCGTTAATTCCATTTCCAGATTATGCTTAATTTTAAATTTAAAGTCTCATAGTATAATGATAGCTTATTTGCTTCAAACCATGTACTTATACTGTAGTTCTGAAGTTGTTCAGTCCTTACCACATGTGGTAAAGTTGTGTTTTGTCCTGTTTCTTCATGTCTCCAGACAGTATCATACATTGTAGATCTAGGGACTTTAAGGTTTTACTTATTTTTCCAATAGTGTACCCTTCTTTCCTGAATGTGACGATTGAAGCTCATTTCTCTAATTCTTTCTTGTGTTTGCCTATTATTATGATGCATTAAGTGATGTTCTTACTCCACTACACAAAAACAACTGCAACAAGGGTAAACCACAGTGTACTTTGCCAGTAATACAAACACTAGAAAGTACAAACATAGTCAAAAGACTCTCTTCTCACGGTCATACAATCAGCATGCACAGTTATACATCTTTAAACCTTTCACCAATATGGAAGTATGACTATATGACATCCAAGTTAAAATGCCCCAAACCGATATAGACATGTATAGACATCCTGTGCATACATGCATTTAATGCTTATTATTTTAATGTTCTACAGTAAATTTAAATACATTCTATAAGAATTAAATTAGAAGTTTCTTCTTGAGTGGTACACCTCAAAACAGAGATAAACACACAGGGGCGCAACTCCACATTCACGGCAAATCGTACTGATTTCCTTTCGGACACCTTTTTTGCGGCACACCACAGATTTTCTAAAGGGATTCAACTTTTTTGCTGCGGGTGGTATCCTTTTGGGAAAATGTTATCCTTCAAGTCTGAGGGGTGCTGGGGTGGTGGATTTCTTACCTCAGCAAGAATTTTATAGTGCTCAATTAGGCTGCGAGCTATTGATATGCAAAATTCCTGGTACATCATTTTCTTATGTAGGTTTACAGCTCTCCAAATTACTAAACAATTGTATATGGTTATACCCAGCTGTTGTAAAAATACTTTTTTATACCATTTGATTGTTTTTCACAAAGAGGGATATGTGTGTAATACCTGATCTACTAGATCCACACTACCCATATGCATATTGTATTCAAAACCATTATACTTGTAAAAGACCGAAAGCAACATAACATCCTCAATAAAGGTTGCCATACATATGATACGAGGAGAGCAACTGATAACCATAGGGTGAGCACGAATAAAACTCAAACTAATAAAGATCCATTTAAAATAGGAGCCATATTATACAATAAATTGCCATCTGTAATTAAGAATACTTCTGACTCAAAATTTAAACTGGTCTTAAAATCATACCTAATTGAAAAATGTTTGTATAGTATAAATGAACTGTAATATATATGTATGTAGTATAAATGAGTTGTATACCTATGTATACAATAAGGTTTGTACGTAATTTAGGCATTTTGATCTTTTTAAATAACTTATACTTTTGTAAACAACTCTATATTTTGTAAATAACTTATGTATTTTGATCATTTTGTATTTTGACTGTATAGAGATAATTGACAGTGTCAGATGCTCTTGTAAGAGTCTATTGGCCGCAATAAATTATTATTATTATTATTATTATTATTATTATTATTATTATTATTATTATTATTATTATTATTATTATTATTATTATTATTATTATTATTATTATTATTATTATTATTATTATTATTATTATTATTATTATTATTATTTATTATTATTATTATTATTTATTATTATTATTATTATTTATTATTATTATTATTATTTATTATTATTATTATTATTTATTATTATTATTATTATTATTATTATTATTATTATTATTATTATTATTATTATTATTATTATTATTATTATTATTATTGTTATTATTATTATTATTATTATTATTGTTATTATTATTATTATTATTATTATTATTATTATTATTATTATTATTATTATTATTATTATTATTATTATTATTATTATTATTATTATTATTATTATTATTGTTATTATTGTATTCCTGGATAATATCAGGCTTGCAAATTGACATTTTGTTGCAAGCATCAATTTTCCCAGTATCGATCATCAAAATCTTAGAGCTGCAATTGGATAACACTGTAACAACCCTCCTGTCCTGCCAAGCAACATAGGTCAAGGTTGGGAGCTGATGCACCTGCATTTCTCCTCTTCTTAGAGCCTTCGTATTCATATCTTTTGGCAAACCAATATGATTTGAGGGCACTGTTCCATTTGCATTTATTTTTCTTTTGTGTATGGCCACAAATAATTTAAGGGAACTGCACCAATTATCTAAATATACAGTGCTAGCCTGATCAAGTACAGGTTGCATCAGGTGCATTACTATGGAACCAGATAACCTCAAATTGTTGTCTCCAGTGTTATCAGTCCTTTGACCAGTGTATATCCTGTTTTACTTTCACATACATTTTGGAAATATGTGTACATACTGGAAATGAAACAGCTGATTTCCTTGCCAAAAAAGGTGCAAATTTAATTCAGAACAAAAGTAAAAACTTACCCTTTACATCCATAAAAAATTAACCAAAAGCAAATATAAAAACAAACAAAACCAATCAATATCTAAGAAAGCCAAAGATAAAAAATGGAACATTTTAATTAAAAATCCAGAAATTATTCCAGAAATCCCATGTAAAGCTGCAGTAGCAAATTTTAGATTACTTACGGAACATGATTATTTGGCAAAACACGCAGAATAGGAATTTATACATGTCCAAATTGTCCTCTGTGCAACAAAGAAGAGGAAATGACTGAAGAACATCTTTTAACCTGTAAAGTCCTACCTGCCGGGCCCACTGCACAGAAATATTGGAGAGCAAGAGAGCTAATGGCTTCATTGCTAAAGCCTAGCATTTGAAAACAACTTTCACATACATCAAAACTGTTTATGCCAAAGTTGGCTCTCTTTGTTTTGATGTGGTGTTTGAAACTTAAGCGGCGCTTTCAAAAATCACGCTTTCATCAACAGTGACCTCTTCACTAGGCACGTAATTCTCTTTGAATTTTGAAATGTATTAAAAAACTGGTCTGATTTTGTGTAGTTTGTCATTTACATTTTCTGTGCAGGTGAAATGAAGGAAGCACAAAATATAAGTGAACCTTATTAAATTTTAGATGAGTCGTATTTCTTACAAATCTGCTTCACTTTCGTCCGAAAGTGAAGCAGATGTGTAAGAAATACGACTCATCTAAAATTTAATAATTTTTCGCTTCACTGTGGTGTTCCAATACAGTTAAATCTCGATAAGTAAACCTGTTATTTGACATGCATTTTCCAAAAATGGGGTAGCTAGCATGTCATCTGTAGACCAGTACATGTCTAGCATAGGTTTACAAGTAACACCCACGAGTATAATTAATCCCATTCGTTGTTACTTCTGTCCACCTCTGAATTCTACTCTTAGGTCCTAAATTTCCTTTAGAAATCAGGTCTTGCTTCACCCTACTTACATATACATTTGTTTCTGAAACAATAAGAGACAGTAAATCAGTAGTAAAAAATGTTGTAAAATTGTCAATTGGTTGGCTGTTAGAAGTTAGCTGATTATGCGCTTGTACACAAGAGGTTGTACTCGTTATCATATGTCTATTTGTGTTAGTTATTTTGACAACTCTATAATGTTGATTCTTCATGAACACCTGTCGCAAGTGGGTCATTTTGCTCCTTGCTGCTACCTGTATCCTCAACAACCTCTTCAAAATCTGAAAACTCCCATCAATATCCAAATCACTGTCAAATAGCAAAGAGTCTTTCACATTTTCTGAAGGAATTTCAGAAGCCTGTACACTTTCTACACAAACTAATTTATTTGCTACATTGAAGCCATGATTAGCACCGAGGTAACAATTTCAAATGTGTTTTAGCTAAACATATCGCTCGGAACTCTGACATAGTCAAAAATACTATATGAACTGAGCAAAGAAAACAGCTATGTCAGCTACCATGAACTTCGGTTGTGAAATACTGTAAAAAGAGAGATGCTAATGGAGCGGTTTCTTTCCAGCGTGTGTGTGTGTAATGCAACATATACAATTATTATTGCCTAGTAGCATAAACTGAAACCTATAAACATTGAACCCAACACTTCCGTTACACAGCTCATATACATATATAGTTTGTATGCATGATAAAACAAAATTACTCACCGTTAGATGCGTTCAACACAAAGAATGGCTTTCTTTACAGTGATACAAAATAATGAAATTTCAACGATTTATTAATATAGTCTCTATTTTAATGATACCGTAGATGTATACTGCCTTTAATGGGCCTTAAACCAGTTTTTGTTTCTCTAAAATAACGTAATAAATACTGTGACCTTCTGGGTTCATAGAATTAAAAGTCCAGTTTGCAGAAATTCAAAATGTTTTATTTCCATAGAAATTCACTTTGTACACCTTTGGCAGCAAGATGACGTGACATAAACCAACACAATCTCTTGTCATTTCTGCACATGTAAATAAGAGTTCACTTTCATAACACAGCTACAGGCACACTATTTCAGTTCATATTACAACTCTCCCAACTGGCGATCGCGACTTCCTTTTCATAGCTCCATTCATATTTCTGGAAGTTTATGGAATGTTCTCTGTCAATCAAGATGGAACTAGAAAGACGAACCTTCAAGTTATCTATCTTTATCTGTTTCGGCAATTTTTTTTTTTTATCTCCGCATTGCACTATATGTCCCATTGTGGATGCTGGCTGCTAGTTGCAACAATGGGTTCGCGACTATTTGGAAGATACGGATATTTATTTATAAAGCATTTCTGCAGCAAGTCTTGTTCTGTTTATTGGGTATCCGTTCCCAGCCGTGCAGGGTTTAAATGGCCAAAGGCGAAGCGGTTAAATAGGTCTTTATGAAGATTTCTAACTGAAAGCTGTGCAAGTAACAGTTCCGACAAGTTAAAATATCTGGTTTTTAAATTTTGAATCAGATTAGCCTTGATTCTATGCTAAAACTATTATAAATGTTATATATGACTGTGTTAGTGTTTCATTGCTAAATGTTTCACGAGCATTTGAAAGTAGTGAGTCGGTAATTCAAACACAAACATCACTTAAATTATCCTTACTTGGACATGTTTCGGAGAACCTTTTGTCCCCATCGTCAGCAGTTATCCCACTGGTTGGATTCGTGGTTCCCTGAAGTGAGCTGGTTTTCTGTTGTGGCATCTGTTGTCTATAAGATGAACTTCCAAAGAGAGTTTTCAGCTGGAAATTCGAAATTTAAAATATACTGTTTATTTTTTATATTTAGCAGCTTTTCCCAAACATCGAGTTCAGCTGCATTACTGACTGGCTTTAATAATTTTATATTTGGTACAATTTCATGATTGGCAGACCAGAAATGGTGAGCTATTGCTGATTTTTCTACTTGTTTGTATTTCACACATCTCATATGTTCCTGTAATCTAATATGTAAAGCTCTTTTGGTTTTTCCTATGTAGAACTTATTACAGTCTGAGCAGTTGATTTTGTATATACCTGATTTCTTGTTTTTAGGTACTGGGTCTTTCTCAAGTTGTTGCATAATAAGTTTTTTAAACTGAATTTATTTTTTGGGGCTAGGGTGATGTACTTCTTAAATATCTTGTTGAATTTATGATGCATTCTGGGATGATATGTGCATTTCCTTACCTGTGTCTCGGTTTTTGATTCTGTCAATTTTGTGGTATCCAATATGTGTTTCTGTTTCTTGAAATTCCAAATTTTCTTTTCTATTAATTGTTTACTGTATCCATTAATTGCAGCTATGCTAATCAATTCATGAGTAGTGTAGATTTGATCAAAGTCTGCATAATTTATTGGATCTGTATTTACCTAATGATTGTCTACAAAAGTGCTTTTACATTATTTATCTGAAGCTTCATTAATTATTCTGCAATTTTACATCTCATAATTACAAGGGCAATCAGGATAACTTTTTTGGACTAATGTTGGATGTAAGCAGGAGCCATAAATTATCAGATATGTAAAACTTGTCAAGAAATAGACAATATTTATTTGTTTACATGATTGAGCATTTGAACAGTTTTGTAAAGTAATGTGAATTATCTTTTGCTTGACACATACAAATGGACAGTCCAGCTTAAATAGGAAACCTTGTATGTAATAGCATTTCATAATAACTTAAATTATTTTCAGTCATCACTGTGCACTCTACAAAAATATAAACTTTCTAAAGCACACTCACTAGTGTCAAACAACAACACATTAATGCACTAAACACTAAATGGTTGTTCTACACTGCATGTTTAGCCTTCACTTTAAAATCAAAGACAACTAGTTTTGTGGTTTTCAGTGCCTAACCTCTCAAACATTTTGCTAGGTAAATTAAGCAGGAAACAGTTGATGGGCAGGAATAGGAGAATTATGGCAAAAATGGCATAAGGAGATACACAAACAAAAATAACCGAAGTGATGTAAATAAGCGGTTAAAACACACAACTAAATATACAAGAAATATGAAGAAATTTTGAAAATTAAATTTATATACAATTTTTGCAACTTCGCTACCGCTACTCTTTTCATATTTCCTGTTCTTTTGCATAGAGCAGCCAAGGAAACCCAAACTGTATTTTCCAAACTTTAATAATAATGCAGTTGTTAAAATTAGAATTTAAACAATGATATTAGCATATTATTTATGTTTTAAATGATATAGTCATAATTATAGTTTATGAAGCACCTATTTTTCTAATTCAATTGAACTGCCTACATAGCTGTGAATGTTATTGGCACCAAGAGACAATCTGTACTGTCTTCATCATTTGAGTCTCACAAATTTATGATGATAGGCTCCAAAAGCCATCTTTTTGTAGTTTGTCTGTATGTCTAGCACAATTGACTCAGGATTGTTGTGTTACCTTGCAAATTTCTTCATAAGTCACAAGTCGTTTGATGTCTGTCAATTTAAAAACATTATTTTGGTTTGCAATTCCCCATTTTATTTGACCCACACTTATTGGATTGTATTGGCAGTAATAATGGGGAAGGAGAATTATTGCATGCCTCATTTTAATTACAAGTTGATTAAGAAAATACACTTTTTCATGGCTTTTAAATAGAACTCAATAATACTGATTTGACATCTTTACATTAGACAAAGCACTGATAAACATTATGAGATCATGTGATGGCTCATGTACTGCAGATGCATCACTCTTCGAGCTAACAGGATGTGTTATTTTAGTTAATTGATGGAAATTAAGCATTTCTTCACACTATCCATTTTTGATAGAGTCAGCATAAAAAAACTTCAGTTGGAGAAATTTTCCTGATTGGTGATCCCTTGGTACTGATACCTAGACAAAAGTAACTTTATATATTTGAATTTTAAAAGTTCTCTTGCTTTCTGTGCTGAGGCTTTTGAAATGTCAGTTTTTTGTGCAAGGTGACTAACAGATTTTTGAGATGACCATTGTAACCTTTTCTGATATTATGTAAATTCAGCTCTGTAGGCACACACCCCTCAAAATCCAACCTCTGTTATACTACCCAAAATTGAAAATCAAGAAGAGCAAAACATCATAGAGGAATACCTTCAATTAACCAATATTTGCATTGAACAGGCCTTTTTTACATTCAATAAAAGAATTTTCAAACAAAAATCAGGACTATCTATGGGCAACCCATTGTCCCCATTTTTGGCAGACCTCTTCATGAGCTTTTTGGAAACCCACATCACAAAGGCATTCCCACTAATTTTTAAGCATTGGTACAGATATGTGGATGACATTTGGGCAATAATAAATGAGAAACAAGTGGATGATGCATTAAAACTACTTAATTTACAAAATCCTGCAATAAAATTCTCCATAGAAAAAGAGGTAAACAATGAAATCCCTTTCTTAGATTTGAAACTTACCAGAAAACATAATAAACTTGAATTTGGCATACACAGAAAGGAAACACACACAGAAAATTTCATAAAATCAGATGGATATAACCCAAGACAACACAAGCATGCTGTTATCAACAGTTTAACTTACTGGCTGGTTAATGTACCTTTAAACAAGATAGAATATAACAAAGAGTACAATAACATCATTCACATTGCAGAATACAATGGATACAGTGCTGAATTGGTCAACAAGAAAATAGATAAATTCAAAAGACAACTAAGATGCAAACAAGTAACTACTCTCTCCCCAATTAGCAATGAAACCTCATACAGAAAATTTACGTATCATCCCAGAGCTACACACCTTTTCCAAAAAGTTTTCAAAGAACACAATATTACTTTGGCCCCACAGAACAAATTTAGTGTACAACACCTTTTGAAATCACATAATACAAAGGAGATACCCACAGGCAGAAAATCAGGAGTGTACCGGATAAATTGCAAGGACTGTGACAAATTCTACATTGGAAAAACAAAAAGGAACGTGAACATTAGGCTTAAAGAGCACTTTAGGAACATAAGGAATAAAGAAATAGATAAATCGGCGGTAGCGTACCATTTTTGGAAGGAAAATCATGACATAGAACGAGAAATTCACTTACTAAAAAGTGTCCAAGGTCCAGCTGCATTAACCACGTGGGAAAAAATCTTTATAAAGAAATATGAAAGTAAATTGATTAATTTCGATACTACCTTTGAAGACAACCCCAATTTCAAGTTCATCAAGATACCGACAGAGACGCACCTATCACCTCCGAGGAGTTCACTGAACCGGCAGCCATTAGTCGACAACAGCTGATGATGTTAGGAAAATCCTAATGAAACGCGTTCTAGGTAAATACTAGCAATAAATGGAGCATTGAGTATTAGTTCGACTCAAAATTGTATTACAGCCTTAGCATATCTATTTACACTGTATGATTTTGCATTATATGTGACGAGGTAATGTGACTTACTAAATACAGATTCTGTGAACCTTGTTCTCATATAATGAGCCTCATAAATATGCCGTAAACTCAGTTAGGGCAATAATCTGACGACAAAAGATATTTATCAGTAGCCATTTGTGGGGCTATGTTGCACCACACTTGAAAAAATGATATCTAACAAAGCATGGGTTTTGTAGCTCTCTGTGAATGTTCTATTACTAGAACTGGTATGAGCATGTAAATGTTAAACCATCTTGGATGCTTTAAATGTTGCAGGACATATTAAAAGTGATTTTAATTACAAAGCTGTTGGACCACAAAGATAACTTGTAATGCTGGAGATGCTTTATAGCTGATTTTTGTTACATGTAATATTCAGTTATTTCCTGCACATAGAAGAGCACTTAACAATATACAAACAAACTGTAAATTTCCAACATAGTTTGTTTTAGTTATATCTTATATCCGAGATTGCTTTGATCCTTATCCATGATATTTTAAGCAGATGAGCAGGTTTAATGATTGTGTAGTACCTCAGTAAGATAGCTGGAGTGATAATAGCATTGACATAAAGAGACAAGTTTCTGTAGATTGAGTCCTGGTCATGTCTTTGAGTTTCTTAAGTCTGGTTCAATTTTCATAGAAGTTTGTGTGAAATGAGAACAGTGTTGTGTATTGTGGTTCTGAACAATTATTGATGGATACAGAGAAGGTGATTGTTAAAGATATTCATATCTTTTGGTATATATGTTTCTTTTTTTACAGATTTGTTTCTGAAAAGATCTACATCTCAATTCGACAGCTTTTTGAAATGTACAACAAAATACAAATCAAAGAAGAGGATTCCCTCACAGACATTGTAGTCTCACCCAATGAGAGAGAGTTCTTTCACAAAGTTGTTTCAGTGAAGACAAGGCTTGATGATGAGCTTCTGGATACTGATTCTGACATGGCCATCACAACAGAAGTTAAGTCAGAGACCTCTTTTATGAAGCATCTTGTAAAGCAGATTAAAACCGAAACAGCTACAAGCAGCAACAGCTATGAATTAGGTGGGAAATCTGAAATTGAACAAGAAACTCTGTTTTCAGACTTTGGTTTACACAATGAGGGAGAATTTCTTCCAGAGCATCCTGTAAAGATCGATAAGAAATACAATAGTGATCATGAAATACATAACAAAATAGAAATTAAAGAAGAACCTTGGTGGCTGGAAACAGATACTTCGTCAGTTCATGATGATATTAAGGTAAGTTATGTAGAAGTCTGCAGTTAGAGAAATGCTTGGTAATAATCATCCTAGTACATTCTATGGCATTGCTGAATAGTCTTGTACACGTAATATAAAGAGTAAAATGAATGGTAAATGAAGTCAAGGATTTGAAGACAGACAAGCCAACTATAAACCTTATAAACAAGATGTTGGACAATTTAATTCAGTACCAACCTCTTTGCTTTCTCAGAAAATATTAAACTTATGGAGTAAGATATTGTGATAGCACAGACCTGGATTATAGTTTACAACTGCATTGTGCACAAACTGTGATTTTTATTTTTGTTTTATTATTTTTGAAATGTAAAGAAGTTTGTCTTTGATGCCAGTTTACTGAGCCAAAATAATTATAACTTTTTCTTCTCAAATGCTAACATGAAATTGGCACATATTAAATTTTTTTCAAAGGAAATAAGTGTTTGACTCTGTTAGGCAACTGACCACAAACAAACGCGCACACACACAAACACACACTCTGTCTCTCTCTCTGTAAGAAGCGAAGAAGAATATGAATTACCTTTCCTTGTTAAGATTTGGCCATACCCAGCGAAAGGACCAAACCTTTATCACCAACATTTCTATGTATCCAATAGAAATATTTACAGCCGACAACTGTAATAGCAATATACAAGCAATAAAACACTGGAAAAAGAATGCAGATTGAAACTGTTGGTTTTAAAATAGACTTTATACAAAAGAAGATTGAAAAATTTAAATATCAAAAAACTGTTAATGATATTTCTACCCTTAAAAAATAAAAGATGATTATAATTTTTAAAAATTTACTTACCATCCTTGGGTATAAACATTTTCAAAAAAATTTAAAGAGTTTGGTGTATCTTTAGTTCCTCAAAATAAATAAAATATAATATTAAAAATTTACTACATTTCTCTAAAAGGATAAAATTACTAATTATAAAAAATCTGCTATTTATCAATTTAATTGCTTAGATTGTGATAAAGTTTACATTGGAAAGACAAAACATAATTTGGAAACCAGAACAAAAGAACACTTTAGTAACTTTAAGTATAAACAATACTGACAAATCGGCCGTAGTAGGTCATTTTTAGTCATTTAACCATGAAATAAATCCAGAAGTAAAATTATTAAAATAATTGAATGGTCTGATAGATATAATGGTTTGGGAAAAATTATTTATTGCAAAAAGTAAACATTGCAAAATGAATTTTGAAATACCGGCAGCTAATTCTGTTTTTAAGTTTTTTCATTTTCAGATTTTGGTAGTACTGGCAAAAACATAGTGACATTTATTGATTGTAACGTTAACAACGAGGTCGTTTGGGCTGATGATATGAATAAGTTTTCACGAAATTGCGATCCTCATCAATTAATAAGAAAATTTTCATCTTTTTCTTTTAAGACAAGTGAAGTTCTATGTTATAAATTATTATATTTGTACGACATTATGAAGTAATGTACTATAAGTTAAATTATGTAAAATAATCTAAACTGGTGTACTAAGAAGGGAATTCAGGCATGTAGTATTGGACTTTGTAATGTAATATGGAGTCTTTTGTTTAGTAATAGTAGACACAAACACACATTCTTACTCTGCACAGAAAGTAGGTTCGTGTATGTATTCCTGATTTTTCTTTTTTTCTCTTATCATTAGCATTTATCAGAAATAAAAGAAACATTTCTCCCACTCTGTAATCTCTGGGACTGTAGGTGGTGGTTCAGTTGATTAGCTATTACCTGTTACTATTGCAACATCAGATACAAGTAGAGCATATGCTGGCCAGCCATGGAACTTAGACTGACCACAATGTAAACGTGACTGAGGTATTGGTGAAATCAAGGTCTAGAAATAAGGAAATAAACAGTGATGGGTTTGGATACTTAACAGATCCCAAATAAACCTGATAATAAGAGCAACGATGGGGCACTGGATGTTGAAGAAACATCTGCACACATGGGCATCTTTAAAGAATGACCAGTATGCAGATTATACAATGTAGGGGAAGAAACTGTCTCTTATACTATATTCATTTGTGAAGTTTTAGGTAGGAAAGGATAGGAATAGCTAAACCAGAAGATCTTCCTACAGCAAAATTTAATTAGTAACCTACTGTCTCTTCTATAATAGACAGGGTCATTTAACCAAAAACAAAGATAGGAGGCAATACAATAAATCCATGAAGTTTCCGTGTTGAAGGCAATTAAAACCCAACTCCCTCTTTACACAAGTCAACATGGTGTTTAATTATATAGATGGTTGTGTCAAAAAATACATTTAAATTATTCTGTTACAGGATGGAGACTTCTTTCCAGTAAAATCTGCAAGGTAAGACAACCATTTAAACATTTCTAGTACGACTGCGTTCAATATGACTCCACAAACACTTCTGAAATATGTATCTCCTTTGTTTCTAAAACTTATTTTCAAAATGTATTACTTCTTCCGTCTAAGTCATATGTATCCAATGAGGGTTTGTTCATATTTCTGTTCAAAACACAATGGATAGATAGAGTCAACCTGAGAAATTCAACACATTGGCATTGTACCTATTGCACATATGGCTAGTATGGAGGAATGATTAATTTCTATTAATTAACATAACATTAATATTTATTCCTGGTTTATGCACTGGGTGCCTCAGTGGTCAAATTGACCCCAAATTAAATTGTGTTTTTGTTTCTTGAATATTATATTATTAAAACAGAAGCATGATATTTGCCTAGAACAGCTTTTATGCAAAACACCTGCAGCAATAAAAATAACATTTTTTTCGTATTTTTCCACGATTGTTAGGGTTTCTTGTCTCACTGGCTGGTGTGCATTGCTTTCGTTGGTGTCAGTGGTTGCCTCAGGGTGTTGTACAGTTACATTATAAGTCCAATATATATGGATAATCATAACTTACAAGCTTTAAGAGTAGGAATATAGTAAAAAATTACCTAATGATGATGGAGAAATTTATGATATAAATTTGGAGGGCAGTGAATTAGCTGGAGATTCTGATGATGATTTGGAAACATTATTTGGAAACATCAAATCTGAATGTGTACAAATAAGTATATTTCATGTAATATTTATTTACAACTGCAATGATGATGATGATGACAAAATAAAAGTGTGAAAGAGTAATGTTTTCAAGTCCAGGAAAGGAAAAGAAACTTGGGCAAAAGCTCCTGTTAAATTTCAGGGTAGACAGCAGGCATGAAACATACTGAAGACATCTTCAGGTCTAGCACAGTATAGTGTAAGTAATGTACATATTGTGCAGTATTGGCTGACCTATTTTCAGTAGTTCTATTACTAAGGACCGCTTTACAGATATATCACGCTGTATTCGGTTGGATGATGCACAGCAACAGAGTTAGTCTGGATAAATTGGCTCCTATAAGGGAAATATTTGAACAGTGGTTAAGCACATTACATGATGCTTATGAACCACAAGAGAATATTACAGTTGAGGAACAACTGGTAGCTTTTAGGGGTGGTTATCTTTTTCAACAATATATGTCCTCAAAACATGGAAAGTATGATATGAAGATATGAGTTGCATGTGACAGCACTAGCTACTGTGTCAAAAACTTGGAGGTGTACTAAGGAAAATGTGAAAACCAACCCAAATAAATAAATCAGGGGAAAAGAGTAGTATTTGAATTTGCAGAACATTTCTCCAGGAGTGGAGAAAATCACAACAGATAATTTCTTTAGAAGCTACTAGTTTGCAAAGGATTTAGAACGAAGGAAGGTGACTACTTGGAACAATAAGGAAAAGATATTGGGAACTATCTGCAAGATGAACAACTGCATCATCAAAATGTTTAGAATTCTAGGAGTCAGCTACAATATTCTCCTGTTGCCCAAAAAAGTGTAAAATAGGACACTCCTGAGTACTATGCATTTGAAAGAGGAAACAGCAGAAGGTGAAGCTGCAAAACCTCTTATAATCCTTGACTGTAATTCAACTAAGTCAGGTGTAGACACAATGGTCAAAATGTTCTGTATCTACACAACACACATGACAAGAAATGACCCATGGCTATTTTTATTGTTTTTTGGAAATCAGTACCCTAATTGCTTTCATTATTTGATTGGAGTAGAATACTGACTGGAAGAAGAAAACAAACTATAAAAGAAGAGAATTTCTTCTGAACTGGGAACATCTCCAGTACAGAAAAATGGAAGTTGGTGCAGCACAAGTGCAGAAGGGAGCAAAACAAGGAAGTTGCTTCCTATGTGAACGATCTGTTAATAGAAGGCATGTATTTAACATGTTTTTCTTTTGTTTGTATAAGGCATTCAGTGCTGCTTTGTTTTAAGTGAAATGATGTCTAAGTTAAAAAGATGAAGACAATTATCTAAAGCTCCATTACGCATAGCTTTCATGTTTTACATTCACACAAAACCGCTTATCAAAATATCACTAAATGGTGAGCAACTAACAGGAACAGAAAATTATAAATAACTAGGCATAACACTCGATTCTAAATTATCTTGGAAAACCCATATTAATGAAACCATAGCAAAGACCACTCAGAGATTAACAACACTCAAAAGACTAGCTGGCAGCAAATGGGGGTCCTCTGTCAATACACTCAACACCACCTATAAAAGTTACATCAAACCAGCACTCCTCTATGGAAGTGAGGTGATACAGCAAGTCAAAGTAAACTAGCACAACTTGAAACATTACAGAACCAAGCACTCAGACTAATAATGGGAGCGGTCAAATCAACACCAATTACTGCAGTGCAGATTGCTACAAATAACTTGCCAATTAAATATGAAATGGAAAAACAGAATCTCCTCCTAAATGAAAAACTACAAAGGCTCCTCTTTAATACTCACTGGAAGAACTACAAAAGCAAAGAAAGGACCTTAAAAACACAAGAAGGATTTATGCAGAAAGCCTATAACCTACAGAGAATATACAAACTTGGACATCTCCCACTTCCAATCTGCCCTCTATCACAACCTAAAATAAATAGCAGAGTAAACCTTCTGCAAAAGATGGAGTCAACAAGGGATGTAAGTGCAGAAACACTTAAAATGCTAGCTCTAGAAACTTATTATCCACAAGACTCCTGGCTACACATATACACAGACAGCTCCCTATTTGACAAAGAAAGTAATGCTGGAGCAGGAATACATAGTAAAATGTTCAATTTTTACATCTGTTTGGGGTGCGCTTGCCATTTGCCCCGGAGTTTAACAACTACTGTGCCATACCAGGATGTGCAACGTTTTTTCCGTCGCCAACTCCTATCTGCTTGGCAGCACTCCTGGACAGCTTTGGAAGGCACACAACTCCGGACAATAAAGGAGAGCGTACAACCCTGGCTAACCTTCTGCAGGGATAACCGGCGAGCCGAGGTGATACTCACCCGGCTGAGAATTGGGCACCCACGAGCAACGCATGGCCATCTATTAAGAGGGGAACTCCTTGGTGTTTCAAGTTTCACAAACAGCAGTGTGGGTACAGTATAATCTGGGCTTCTGGCTCATGGTCTACTGGGCTCCTACCCAGACATTTTGTCTATGACTGGCAGATATCTTCAATGGCAGTGACCAGTTGCAGTTGAAACGTCCACCAGAGTACTTTGACCTTGCTGCTGCTATAGGAGATATCTGCCATAGTCGCAGACCAAACGTCTGTGAAGAAAGAGTGCAGTAGACTGACCCAGAAGCTTGGATTATACTGCATATTGTATTGACACGGGCAGGAAAGCCTTAGAACTTTTATGTATCAAGAGAGGTTCTGTTTTTAGAATTGTGACTATTAACATTATGTTCTCCAACATTTCAGATTACTTTCGGAGACAGTTTCTGGTATTAGTACAGGCAAATCACCACTGACTTTTATTGCAGTCTCAGAAAGAGACACAACCTTCTATAATTACCCTGAAGCTGGATATAATAAAATCTCCACAGACTTGAAAACTGATAAGGAATATGTTCAGTCAGAACAGACTGGTAAATTTAATGATGAGCAAGAAATGGATGTACAGCGTCTATGGCTGAAACAAAAATGCTTGCTTCATAATGGCAACTGTTTATACGAGTGTAATGTTTGTGGTAAACACTGTAAGAATCAAAAAGGGTGGGAAAGACATTATTTGAGTCATAAAGTTAAGAAGTCATATGAATGTAAAACTTGTCATAAGACCTTTACCCAGTTATCTAATTTGAAAACACATTATTTGATACATGAAGGTAAGAAAGCACACCAATGTGAGAAGTGTCATAAGGGCTTTACGCAGTTGGCACATTTAAAAAAACATTATTTGAGTCACGAAGGTAAGAAGCCACATCAATGTAAAATTTGTCATAAGACATTTACCCAGTTAAGTAATTTGAAAGCCCATTATATGATTCATGAAGGTAACAAGCCACACCAATGTGAAACGTGTCATAAGAGCTTTACCCAGTTGGTACATTTAAAAAAGCATTATTTGATTCATGAAAGGAAGAAGTTGCATCACTGTAAAACTTGTGATACAAGCTTTACCCGGTTGTCATCTTTGAAAAGACATTATTTCATTCATGAAGGTAAGAAGCCACACCAGTGTGAAACGTGCAATAAGAGCTTTATTCAGTTGTCAGATTTGAAAGTACATTATTTGATTCACGAAGGTAAGCCATACAAATGTAAGACTTGTCATAAGAGCTTTACCAGGTTGTCACATTTGAATACACATTATTTGATACACGAAGGTAAGAAGCCGTATCAATGTAAAACTTGTCATAAGAGCTTTACCCAGTTATGTAATTTGAAAAAACATTATTTGATTCATTGAGGTAAGAAGGGTGATCAATGTAAAATTATTCATAAGAGCTTCACCCAGTTGGCATTGTTGAAAGCACATTATTTGAGTCATAATGGTAAAAGGGCACAGAAATGTATCATAAGAGCTTTACCCAGTTGTGAGATTTGAAAAAACACAATTTGATTCATTAAGGTAAGCAGGCACATCAATGTAAAATTTGTCGTAAGAGCTTTACCCAGTTGGCATCGTTGAAAGCACATTATTTGATTCACGATGGTGAAAAGAACCACAAATGTGAAATGTGCCATAAGAGCTTTACCCAGTTGTGAGATTTGAAAAAACACAATTTGATTCATTAAGGTAAGAAGCAACACAAATGAAAGAGCTTTACCTGGTTGTCATATTTAAGAACACAATTTGGTTCATAAAGGTAAGAACCATACCAAAGGAAAGATTCTAACAAGAGCTTTACCCAATTTTTATATTAAGGATACATATTATTATTGAAGAGGGGAAGAAGCCAAAATAAAATAACTGATAAAAGTTTTAGCTAATTGTCAAGTTTGAAAACATGAAGGTAAAGACGGCACTGTAGTCAGAGCTTTACCCAGTTGTCACATTTGCAAGAACACTGTTTGGTTCATTATAGTATAAAGATACCACTGTAAAACCCCTAATAAGGACTTTAATTGACTGACAATCTTGGAAAAACAGTTTCATTTAAGAGAAACAAGGCCTACCATTGACAAAGTTACAAAATATTAAACTCATTTGTCATTTCTTTTGGGGCAGTAGTTGCACTTACTAGGTGCATGTTATTTTTTCTATTTGTAAAGTTATGCCTCTGTAATATAGGGGGTTTTAATGCTACATATTGAAGCAATTGTATGAAATTTTGTACCAGTTACAGAAATTGTAATGTATCATAATCGACTTAAGTAATTGTAAATGCAATTAATTAGCAAGGAATAAACTAAATAGCAGGTTTATAAGAGTATCACTCTTGTGACTTGTGTCAGCTTTAGCTTATACATGGCACATGTGATGAACAATTTATTAAAAGCAATTGATCTAAATGTTAATTATTAGGGCTACAAGATTCTAAGTTCCCACTGAGGTACAATATTTCTAGTGTATTTGAGTACTACTTTATTGTGATTAATGTGAGTAAACTGGGGATTTTTTTTTGTATCATGTTGCCATGGACCTCATTTAGTTACTGCAATAATATGAATCAAGGGTTCAAATCCTAACCAACAAAGTGAATTTCTCACTTTGACTTTTTCTTTCGAACCTATGTTTTGTAACAATTGTTTCGATTTATATTTAGAAAGGGTTTGAAAAACTTATATTTATAGAACAAAAACAAACAAATTGTGTAAAAACATCTGTAATTTTGTGATTGGCCGTACTAATAATTGTATTACATAAGGTAGTGACTTAAGAATAAATCAGCTAATCATATAAAAGTAATATATGGGTAGCGATAGTACCGAAGGATTAAATAATCTTGGTTTAGAAAACCGAAAGAAAATTTGTATATCTTCCTGGAACGCAGAGAAGATGGAAGTTTTATAGTAATATGTGGACGTGCAGGAGTGAGCAATTTTATGTAATTAACGGAAACTATTAAGGAAGTAAGAATTTATTGATATGCTGGAGGTAACCTGCAATGATTGACTAGGAAAGAAAGTTTGAATAAAATGTAATCCAGATGATACAACTGGTGACCTGAAGAAACTGATAGCTGCATGAACTGACACAAGATGGGATAAGATTATGCTGAAAAAGTGGTACACAATATTCAAGGACCAGTTCCAGCCTACAACAAAGAAATCCTGTTCCACATGTCGCCACAACATGGGGCATCATCCTAGTATATTCAACATTGCATGTGTAGCAGAACAGAAATCCTGTTACAATATGGCACCTGTCGCAGGACTGGAATTGGAGTGAAGATTTGGAAAGAATAAACCGAGTGTGGACAGGTAATGGGAATCGAGAGAAACGAAGGAAGATACGTGAGTACTGTACTGATTGATAGTAGTGTTATAAAAGTGTACCATAAAAGAGCTTATGTTATTGAGAAATAGAAAAATAGTTACCAAAATGGAAGGTGGAAAAGATACAGGAAATAATAGTAAAAATGTGAGGGAAGAAGTAGAAAAAGATGTTAGAATGGAAGTAGTTAAGGGTAAGGATAGTGAAGGTATATTGGAAATGTTAACAAATTAACTCTTGTATAAATAGTTTAAGGCAGGAATTTTCACAAAGTGCAAATGATTTAGAATCAAAATTGAGTAAGAGGGTGAATGATATGGAGATTAGTATAACACAGAATATAAGACAAGAGTTAACAACCAGTGCAAATGATATGAGGTTAAAATAAAAATGTGATGTTGAAGAGAGATGGATAAAGGTAGAAGAGAATTTCGTGAAGGTATGAAATCATTAACATTGAAAATAGAATCAAATGAAAATGAAGTTGTTAAGGGAAATGTTCCAGGAGATAAAGATAATACAAGAAAATGGGGTACAGGATATTAGAAACGAAGTAGATTAGGAAATAAATGTAACTAAACAACAGCAGAATGGTGTTATAGAAATGGAAAAAGCAAGTATAGAAGAATTAGAAAACAAATTAGAACAAAGAATAAAGATGAATATCATAAGGTAAAAAAGAATCACAGAATTATCAGGAACATAATGTAGGAGAAGTAACGGGTGAGATAGTATCACAAATAATGTAAAGGAAACTCTAAATGTAATTAAACACAAAAATGAAACAGATGTTGACTTACCAAACAATGAATGTAATAATACACATGGTTATCAGAAGAGGTATCAGTATCATGATGTGAATTGTAACGTGTGTGTACAGAAAATATTCTCACCAACACACGTTATAGGTCACACATATCATACACCACATAAAATAATTTTGCTAAATTTTGGTCACAGAATTAAATAAAACACTAACCTAACCTTAAAGCAGCTTCATGGTAAAGATACACACACAAAGAGAATTAGAAACCAAGTTCATGATGCTGGCAACGCTCAGGATAGCCAACAGAGTAAAATTTATCACACTAACTGTGCAAAAGTCACAAGTATGAACTATAAAATTGTAACAAACCTTGCCATTAATACAGGACAACTTGAAAAATTACTGAAGTGGGTGAATCACCCAACATAAAACACAAAACAGAGTTCTTTTGTACATAAATTGCATATAACTGGTTAAATTTAGTTTAAAAATGTTCTTTATATTGTGTTATGTTTTTGTTCATTGTGATTAATTTAAAATGGTTATTATAATAATACTGTGACTTTGTGGGTTCGTGAAATTAAAAGTCCAATTGCACAAACTCAAAATGTTCTTTATTTCCACTGCACCACCTCTCGGCACGGCAATAATGCTGCTAGCAAAACCATTGCTAGCTGGTCGGGCCTTCCAATAATTAGGTGACACTGCTCCCTCCTCAAAGCTGCTCGTCCCGAACAGCACCATTGTATTGGGCCAGGCGATCCAGGTGTATCTCCAACATCTTTCCTCGGGGCACCTTCTGGATGCGGTAGACCACGTCGTTAATCCTCTTCACCACCCGGTATGGTCCTTGCCATGGCTGCTGGAGCTTCGGGCAGCGTCCTTTGGTCCGGGTAGGGCGGCACAACCAGACCAGGTCACCTTGCTGGAACCCTTGGCAGTTGGCTTGCCGGTCGTGTCAAGTTGAGTCTTCATGCGGTCGCTCGCCTTCTGGATGTTCTAGCCCTCCAGGTTCTTAAAGCTCAATAACCAGGTTAGGGTGGAATGGTCAATCCTCAGGTGGAATGGCTGACCATACAGGTACTTGTGGAAGTGCTCCAAGGTCTTTACTACCGCCAGTAATTCTCGCCGGGTGATGCAGTAGTTCTTCCTTGTCTTGGATAGCGTCTTCCTGTAGTAGGCTATCACCCGCTAATGGCCATCCTAGATCTCCGATAGGATGCCTCCAATGCAATGGTCGCTGGCATCGGTGTCCACAATGACGGTGCCACCTGCTTGTTTAAAACCCTAAATTGGAGCACTGCACAGGGCCTTCTTCAGGTGCTGGAAAGCGTCTTCGGCGTCCTCTGTCCATACATAAGCCCGCTGTCCTCTGTCAGGTGGGTGAGGGGTTTGGCAATGTTGGAGAACTCCTTTATGAAGCATCGGTAATAACTGCACTGCCCCAGGAAAATGCGCAACTCTTTCTTATCCTTTGGGCGAGGCTAATCTCTCAGGCTGTCTTCTCCGGGTCTATGGCCACTCCGGTTCCTGAGACTATGTAGCCCAAATAGTTCACTTCCTTGTGAAAGAGCTGGCACTTCTTCGCATTTAGCTTCAAGTTGGTCGAGTGCATGTGTCTCTGTAGCACCTTACTCAGATACTCGAGATGGTCTTCAAAATTCTTACCGACGATGATGATGTCCAGGTATAGCAGGCAGGCATCGTTAGTCCTCTCATCACTGACTCCGTGAGACGTTGGAAGGTGGCTGGTGCGTTGCAGAGGCCAAAGGGCATACCTGAATTTCCAAAGCCCTTGGCCTATGAAAATGCGGTCTTCTCTTTGCCTCTCGGGTCTAGCGCTACCTGCCAGTGGCCCGACTACAGGTCCAGGGTCGAGAACCACTGTGCACCAGCTAGCGTGTCCAGGGTGTCGTCAATCCGGGGTAAGGAGAAATAGTCCTTCCGGGTGACAGCGTTCAGCTTCCTGTAGTCCACGCAGAAGCGTAGCTCGGCGTTCTTCGTCACCAACACTACAGGGGAACACCAAGGGCTGTCAGACTCTTCAATCACTCCCCTGGATCTCATGTCCTCCGGCATGTCTCGTACCGCTCCTTGCTTCTCCAGCGGAACGCGTCTATGTGGTTGCCGAATACGCCGGGCGTCCCCGTTGTCGATGCGGTGAAGCAGTTTGTCCGTGCGGCTGTAGTCACTATCACCTTGGCTGAAGACGCGCTGGTATCGTCTCAGCAGTTGTCGAACTTTCTCCAGCAGTTCTGCGGTCAGGTGGTCGGCCGCCCTCTCCAGTAAGCCTTTTAGCTGGGGCCCTACGTGCTGCGCCGGCACCGGCTCCTGTGTCGTATCGATAGCTGTCACGCTGACCACGGGCTCACACGTCCCCAGCTCTGTTGCGGCCTGGACGTCGTGGTCGGTGTCTGCCAGGTTAAGCAGCCTCACTGGCACCACCTCTCGGCACGGCAATAATGTCCTGACTACACAGAGTCCGTGCACAGGCGTCATCTGATTCAGCATCATGTTCTTCGTCCGCTGGCCTTCCAGTCGCACCGTCACGACCACCTCGCTTCTCGCGGAGACCCCCACGTCTTCCTTCAAGATGACCCTGCAGATTCCAAGGCGCTCATCGGGTTGCCGGAGTATCACCTCTTCTTAATTCAGCCGCAAGACCTTCCTGCCGACGTCGACCGTCGCCTCGTGGCTCCGGAGGGCATCCAATACCAGTATCACCTCCTCAGCCACTTTCGCAACGAACACCCAAAGACGCACGGCACTCCTTCCCAAGGTCAACTTTAGCAGGGCCTCCTCCACAGCTAAGGTATCACCCGATGCCGTGACAAGCTGGTTATGGTCGGCTCGGCTTCCTTGTCGGCAAACCCTTCGCCACGTCAGGTCTGATGATGGTCACCTCTGCCCCGGTGTCTACCAGCACGTGGCACGGCTTCCCTCTCACCCAACCGTCCGCGATGAGGCTGTCATCCATACGCCGGCTGACGGCGCGCAGAGTCACTCGAGGGAATGGTGGTGATGGACGTGCCCCTCTCCAGGACGGCCCTTACTCGCTTTCCGGCTGCTTTTCCTGGTGCGGGCAGTCTCTCTCCAGGTGTCCGGGCTGTCCACACCCCCAACACAGGCCACTAGGTCTTCGCCGGCGTCCCTCGGCTGGTCTTCTGTCTCCGGTGTAGCGGACACTCCTCGTTCTCGACGTCGGGATAGCTGTTACCTTGGCCGCCTCCATCCTTAATGCTGCCGTGGATGGTTTTATAATCGCCTAGCATTCGGCGCTGACGAATCTCCGTGTCTCGTACCTCATCAACGAATGTGTAGGTAGCTTCCCGGGATACGAACTCGGGTTGGAGGTCGACTAGGGCCTTGCTAGCGAGTTGTTCAACTGCCAGGGCGAACTCCTGCAGCGTCTCCCCTGGCTGCTGTGAGCTTGCCTTTAGCTGGCTGCCCTACACTGCGGCTAAGCGGTGGTTTCCAAAACGATTCTCCAGGGCCTCCCAGATGTCCTTGGGCGCCGCCGTTGTCTGTACCGCGTTCAGGACTTCCGCAGCCCGTTCCTGGAGGCTGGCTATTAACTGTGTGGCCTCCTCCTCTGATGACCATTTGTTGTGCTTGGCCACTGTGTCGAACTGGCGGCGGAAGCCCTCAAACGCTGACGCGCCGTCATATTTCGGAGGTTTGACGCGTGCAGATGTTTTGCCGCGTCCCAGTGCGTCGGCCTTCAAATCCTTCAACCTCCTGCCGACGACGTCCTCCACCATGGCGTTCAGGGACTTGACGCTGCTGTCGGCCTTTCCTTCCAGGTCGTTAAAGCGGCTCGCCAGGTCCCGGACGCGCTCGTCCACTTGGACCATCCGCTTGCCCAGCTCCGTCACGACATCCCTCACGCCGGCCAACCGTTCTTCAAATTTGGCGTCGAGAGCCTCGTTCGCCGCTTTAATTTCCGTGGTCAATTCGGTCTTTATTTCCTTCAGTTCCGCTGCCAGGTTGTTGTTTGCCGTCTCCGTCTTCGATATTAGTTCCGCGGCCAGGCTATTATTTGCCGTTTTCATTTCCGAGGTCAGTTCGGCTTTCATTTCCATCATCTTCTACAGAATCTTTTCCAATACCGTGTCCATGGTGGTAATATCCCACTCCTGACATCAGTTGTGACCTTGTGGGTTCGTGAAATTAAAAGTCCAATTGCACAAACTCAAAATGTTCTTTATTTCCACCGAATTACAGTTGGAACACTTGCCGATTACACAGAATTACGTAGCGCACACAATTACAATTCGCCAGTTCGTGTGTAACAGGTCCACTCTACACTCACAGTTACGTACAATTCCTGTGATACACGTACACGGTCTCCCAGTCCATTCACTAGCACGGCGCTCCTCACGCTGCTCGCCAAGAACTGCTTGACTCGTCCACTGCAGGCCTTATATAGGGAAGATCGCCGTTTCTGGAAGTCTCGCGGTTCACTGAATCTTCCCGACCGTTTCAGACGACAGGGAGGGGGAAAGAGATGGCTAGTGATGTTTTTACAACCACCCCCCTCGTTAGCGCTACAAGATAAATGGGTAGGCGTGGGTTGAATGCCTCCTGGCACCTACCCGGCTACTATCTGGTCGGGCCTTCCGATAATTAGGTGACAATATTTTAATACAAATTTAAGACGGGGCACACACCCACATGAAAACAGAAAAATATATTTTAAAAAATGTTATAGTAAAGTCAAATTGTTCAATGTTCATTTATTGTTATATTTCATCCAACGTTTATTTATTGTTGTATTTTATATATTTGTGTTATGTATTATAGTTGGAAACAAAATATTTTGATTGGGGCATTCTTTGAAACATATGGAAATATATTGTTAATGGGTTTATCTAGTTATTTTCATATATTTCGAAGAGGGGCATTTGTAACAATTGTTTCGATTTATATTTAGAAAGGGTTTGAAAAATTTATACATTTATAAAAGAAAAGCAAACAAAATTCTGTAAAAAAATATATGTAATTTTCTGATTGGCCATAGTAATAATTGTATTGCATAATGTAGTGACGTAGTACTAAACCGGCCAATCATATAAAAGTAGTATATGGGTAGCGATGGTAACGAAGGATTAATTAATCTTGGTGTAGAAAACTAAAAAAAAATTGGTCTTTCTTCTGAAACGCCGAAGTGATCGGAATTTTTTTCTTTAAATGTTAGTTCACGTTGAAGTATTAGATTGATTCCAATCACAGTGTTAAGTTTCGTGATAAGAAATGTAATGAATTTGGTGTTAAAAGAAATAAACAAAAGATTGATTTCTTACAGAACTTCAAATTAAAAATTTTAATGATTTCTTTACTCGTTACCGCCCTTGTAACTTAGAGTTGTCATTGCTCATAAGTAAGAATATAACAGAAGAATATAAAAAGCTAGCCAAGGCATAATTAAGGACTTTCCTGATAACTTCGGGGAACATCTTCATCAAGTCATTATATTCTGGATGAAGATAAGATCAACGAAGTAAGACTAACGAGAAAACGAGATACCAGCATGAATCTTGCTATATATGTTGCCGCAACATTGGGTTATCGAAATCCACAACAATGGAGGAATTCTTCTACATATGTGGCCACAACATGGGGATCATAGCATCTTCAATCATCGCATGAGTAGCAGAATAGAAATCCTGTTACAGTTTCCACACAGCATTAACACTCATGGGATATTTTGCTTTATTACAGGAACATCTTTTTGAATATCTTTCAGAATAAGTATTCTATGAATTCATAACATAATTTTTGTGTCTATTTCACTTTTATTCTGATAAATGTCGACTTAAGAACCTTGAATGCATTACAACATTGTCTGCATAGATCTAAGTTAAATGAACATAAATAAAATTAGTCAGGATATAAATTAGACGATTACATTTGTACAGGATGTCAATCGTATGCCACTTTTCATGGGTAACTGAAAGTTGGTTGGCTGGTAGTGAAGCCATTCGCTCTCTTGCACCCAGTATATTGATGTTAAGTTGACTAAAGGTTGGGCAGCTAAAGCAATATCTTCTTTAAGTGTACAGAAAGAACACACAGCAGATGCAACTATATCAATGTGTAATAAATGTTTATTGTGATGGCCATGGCCTATTAGAGTCTAAAAGTTGCTGCATAGTACTTTCTTGATAGTCTGTTGACTCTAGTTGTGTGTTACATAAATTTAGCTACAGTTTTTTCTTTTGTTTCCAATATATTCTCTTCTTTAATCTTTTGATTATAAGTTGATGTAGTTACTGTTTGGAGAGAATGATAACTTAGTGGCTCAAATGAATTTAATCTAATTTATTGCCTATTTTGGCCAGCAAGTCAGCTGTTTCCCTCCGTGTTTTGACAAATTAATCTTTGATTTAAATAAACTGTTTTATGATTTTACCGCAATCTGCAATATTTAGGTAGCTGAAAGTTAATAGAATTATCATTAATTACCATATTAGAAAATATTAAGTGTGATAAATCTTGTTGAACTTACCTATCGTTTACCTGATTGCTATGAAGTTAACCCAAATGAATAGTAAGTGCCAATATTACACACAAATATATTCAAGAACAAATAACACAATCTATAGTTAGAGCCATGATGAAAAATTCAATGCTATATCCGGGATTTGAATCACATATCTCCTGGTTTCCGTCCAGTTGCTCTAACCCATTGAGCTACCATGGCCAACTTGCCATCCTGACATTAAATTCTCCATTTGACTCCACTAGGGGCTCTCGCATCCAAGATACACTGTTTGTGGCGACTTACTATTGTAAGTACTTGAGTCCCAGGCTTCATCATTTAACACTTATTATTTTAGTTAATTGATGAAAATGAATCATTTCTTCACACTAGCCGTATATACGATAAGGTTTTTGATAGATAGAACCAACATGAAAAATTCAATGCCATGGCCGGGATTTTAACCAATGATATCAACCGTGGTTCAAATCCCGGCCATGGCATTGAATTTTTCATGTTGACTGTATATAAAACCTTAGTCTAATTAAATTATATATTAAATTATATAAAAAATTATAATCTTGAGGAATTAGCTTGTGATGAGTTTTTTGAAATGTACATGAATTAATTGAATACTAAGTAATAGTTATATGTATTTATAGAAATCCCAGTAGTACAATGAATCAGCTAATTAGTAAGTTAGAAATAGTAATTGACTACTTTCAGCAAAAAATGGAAAAATATTATAATAATGGGCGATTTAAATGTAAATTTTTAAACTAAGAATTCAAACAAAAAAGACTTAATAGAGTTACTTGATTGCCATGCCATGAAAGCCGTAGTAGATACTGCTATTAGGGTTTCCACCACTAGTCATACTGCAATCGATCAAATAATTTTAAACTCAAGTATTTTAGAATATAAGTTAGAAATTATTGATAGTGTATTATCTGATCATAATGGCCAAAAGCTCATAATAAACAAATCTACCAAAGTAGCTACTAAAAAGAATCAGAACATTTATCAATATAAAAGATGTATGAGTGCTGAAAATGTACATTATCTTAACCACCTACTTGGTTAAGAGGTTTGGGAAAATGTTTTCTCTGTAAATGAGGTAAATGCAGCTACTTTTTCCCTTGTAAATAAATTTAATCATTATGTAAACATTGCATTGCCACTATAAAAGGATAATTTGAACAAAAAACACAGTCCCCGGTGGATGACAAAAGGAATACGTGCATCAAACATAAGACAACATTTCCTAAGCAAACTTATAAAAGAAACTGAAACAACTCTCATTTAGACACTAATTTTTAGAATATAAATGAATATACAACAAGGTTATTAAAAATGCAAAACAACTCTTGACAAATAGTAAACTCAACAAACAAATCTAAAATGCTTGGAATATTATCAAACAAGAAGTACAAATGCAAAAGAAAGAATATCCAAATTATAATCTTGAAGATGAGAATCAAACAGTATCAGACCCTACAGATATAGCAAAAATGTTCAATAATTTTTTTGTAGAAGTATCAAAAAGCTTATTAAATAAATCTTCTGTACAAACACATAAATATAAACTAGACGGACAAAAATTCTTATGCTACTATTTTCTTTGTGCCTGTAACAGAAGATGAATTAATATCTATAATAAAGAGAATGAAAAATAAAAAATCCTATGGCTTAGAAGGCTCCTCCAACTTCTTAATAAAAGCATGGGTAAATTATTACTAAAACCACTCTGTTATGTAATAAATCTATCTAAAAGGGAAGGGTGTTTTCCTGAATGTTTTAAGACTGCAAAAGTAAAACCATTATGTAAAAAGGGACTTAAAACCAAAACAAAAATCTACAGGTCGTTAGCTCTCTTATCTGCATTTTCTAAAGTACTAGAAAAAATTATATACAACAGAATTACAAATTTAATATTATTTCACTATCTCTACACGGTTTTCAAAAGGGCAAAACAGCATTGATTGAATTTTGTGATGATATCTATAAAAGATTAGATAATTCAGAACATTGTGTGGGGTATTTTCCGTGATCTATTAAGGGCATTGGCCCTCGTCAATCACACAATTCTACTTCATAAACTAAATGACTATGGAATAAGAGGTGTAGCTCAAAACTGGTTCAGTTCCTACCTAAAAAACAGAAAAAAGTAGTGGAAATAAATTATTATAATGCTTGCACAAATGAGATGAAATCTTTTTAATCAGATGAGCGTACAGTTGATTGCGGAGTTCCACTAGGTCAGTTTTAGCCCATTATTGTTTCTTTTACATATAAATGATCTTGCTGATAATAAAAATAACAGTATTAAATACTTATTATTTGCAGATGATACCAGCATATTAACATCAGGGAAACATTATGACGCTTTAAAAATAAGTATTAATGCAGCTACATTACAACATCTTCTTGGTTAAAAAAAAAATAGTCTATGTATAAATAAGGAGAAGTGTTTAGCTATAGAATTTCATCACATAATCAGCAAAACATTAAATTTTCCCACTATACAGCTAGAAGGAACAAATGTAATATCTTCAAGTAAATCAAATTTTTTAGGAAAATCTCAGTTGGAAACCTCATATTAATGAAATAATTAAAAAAACTGGGACAAATCTGCTTCTAAATTAACATTCTGAACCACTCTGTGAGTAAAAATACTCTTAGGGTCATGTATTTCTCCAAATTTCACTCATTAATTTCATATGGAATATCCTTGTGGGGAAATAGTAGTGAAGCCATTAAAATATTCAAATTACAAAAAAGTGTCATTAGAATAATTCTCAATTTACTTTCTGTTGTCAGCTGCAAACCATTCTTTAAAGAACTAAACATTTTGCCATTACCCTGTATATATTTATATGAAACAATTGTATTAATGCAAACACGCATCAAGGATTTTACCATAAATTCTGAAATTCACTGTCATAACACAAGAGATAAAGCAAAACTACATATAACCCCACATAACAAAATATTGTTTGAAAATAGTTTCTACCATAGAGGCATTAAATTTTACAACAAATTACCTATTGAAATAAAAAAGTATAAATTCCTTTCTGCGCTTCAAAAAACATCTCAAACAATTTTTAATTGAAGAATGTTATTACTCAACTGATGAGTTTTTGCATTACTGAAGTATTCACTTGTATTTAACAATATATAAATTTAATCTACATGTACAATATAATTTTCTTATTACTATTGTTAACTCTCACAATATTATAATTAACTGTTTAAAATACTGATGAATCCACAACATGTATATGTTAAATTGGATGAGTAAATAAATGAAATGAGCTACAATGTCAAAAGCCTTCTTTAGGTCAATAAATAAACCAGCAGCTAAACTATTTCTATCCAGAACTCTTTGAATTGGTCAGTAATATCTACAGTGGCAGTAAGACTACTAGATTTTTCAATAAATCCATACTGATGATTGTGAAAAAAAGCTCTGGTTTTCTAGATGATGTAATAACCTAACTTTTACTACTTTTTGCAGAATTTTGGCAAATACCGGAATAATACTTATTGGTCTATAATTATCCATAGTTACTTTTATAAATTGGGACAACTTTTGTGATTTTACAACCATCAGGTACTGAACCTGAACTAAGTTATAAATTAATAAAGGTTAAAATGCGTAGAACCAAACTGTACTTGTACTTTGTTAAAAATTCATTTGATAAAATTTTATCAGTTTTATTTCCTCTGTGTTTTAATGTTGCTATTATTTTTAGAACCTCATTATTATCTGTTGGATATAGAAAAAGACTATTTGGTACTGAACTGGAGTATATCTTCACTAATTCATCAGCTATATTTACAAAGTTATTATAACATTTCTCTTAGTGCAGTGATTAAAACTGAAAAGGTAACATAGCAGTTAAAAACATACTATACAAATATAACAAGGTACTGATTGAAACAAAAACCTGATACACAAGTCACAAAATAAATGTAAAGCCATGTGGACCTTAAACTTTGGTTGGTCGCGCATGGCCCCTAGTTTTATATAAATGTTGTAGTTTACAAACTAACGCACCTACGTAATTGCCTGACTAGGATATCTAAAGTTGTCCCTTACCTGACTGTTTGCTGTAACGATAACTTTATCAGTTTAGTAATTCTTTCAGCTTCAAAAATAATCAGCAGTTACGTGTCATAGAGGTCTAGCGGGCTCCTAGCTTCTACTCGTTACATATTGCCACGTTCTTCTTTGATAGTAAATTGTGGAATATTACCTTTCCAGTGGAAAGAGCTATTAGTACTTTGTCATAAATACCAAACGGTATCCATTGGTATTTGACAAATTGTCTGCCGTTAGAGAAATATTTACAATGTTTGTGAATAAGTGTGAGAAGCATTATTGTGTTGGACAAAACGTCACTATCGATCAACAATTCCCGCATTTAGTAGTCGATGTGATCTTACATAATGCATAACATCTAAGCCCAAATAGTATGGCATAAGAACATTTTGTTTGAGTGATGCAGAACTGTTTTATATCAGTAATACAGAAAATTAGATAGATAGATAATTTATTCATCTTGTAAATCATACATTGGACATGAGTACTAGATTAGATTAGGTTGAGTTGCGTTCAGTAGGTTCACTTGTAGCCAGAAAAGGCTGTGAACATTGAACATGTCCAGAGGTATAAAGATTAATAGCATATATATGTACAAAAGTTAACATAAGACACATATTATAGTAAACAGGCAATATGAACAACAATATGGAAAACAAAGCAGGGATAATTATATATGATACAAAATGAAACTTTTTAAACCAGCTTTCACTTGGCTTCTGCCGGTATGTCTCAACCTTTTTGCAATGGATACCATTCTTGTTATTTATTAAATACACATACATTAAAAATAAACTTTCAACTTGCATTAAATACTTATTAGTAATGATTTGTCATTGGAATAGTTAGATACTACTTATAGAGCTACAGAAGCATTATCAGGGTAATTTGTCATTCAGATAATCTTGTACAGAATAAAAAGATTTTGAGTAAACTAGCTTTTTTAAAAGCACTGAAATTATCAACTCAATAGAACTCACATTAACCAGCTCTCGGATAGCTTAACAGGCAGAGCTGAGTTTAGGTAAGTTATAATTTATGTGAGCTTTCCAATCTAAACATCTGTCCACTTGAAGGCCCACAAATTTTATGCTGTGAATTTCTTCTAATTACATATCATCAATCCCGATTTCTATTCCGGTATGTGATGTACGACAGGTTATAAATTTGACCACTTTTGTTTTTTCTAGATTCACAGATAATTTGTTCGCTTTAAACCAGCATGACATACAGTTCAAAACATAATTCATTTTAATTTCACACTCATTTAAATTTGTACTGGTCACCAGGACACTAGTGTCATCAGCAAAAATTACTGTACTTGCAATGTCCTTTATATAAAGTGAGAGGTCATTTATATAGATCAGAAATAATAAAGGCCCTAACACGGAACCTTGGGGTACTGCATGAGTTACTACTTTCCAGTTCGAAGTTTGTTATTCATAACCAATATCACTGACAGGTACCTCAACACTTGGTTTTCTTTCATTTAGATCTGATACAAACCATCCTAAATGTTTATTTTTTAGCCCATAGAATTCCAATTTTGCTATAAGAATGTCATGATTAACACAATCAAAAGCCTTTGCTAGATCACAAAAAATTCCACCTACATGTCTTTTATCATTTAAGGCAGTCAACACTTCATGTGTAAGTTTGTAAGTTGCATTATTAGTCGATATTCCCTTTTTGAATCCAAACTGATCACTGACAAGTATGTTGTTACATTCAAGGTGTTTATGCAGTCTGGCGAACATTACTTTTTCAAGAAATTTTGAAAAAATTGGCAAGAGAGATATTGGTCTATAATTTGAAACATTGTTGCATTCGCCTGTTTTGAAAAGAGGTTTAACGACTGAGTATTTCATTCTGTCAGGGAAAATACCAGTCTTTAGAGACTCATTACATAAATAACTAAGGGAAATGCTAATTTGAGAGGAGCAAGATTTTAGGATTTTTGTAGCTATTTCATCAAAACCGGAAGAATTCTTCATTTTTAAAGAGTCAATAATTTTAATAAAACTATAAATAGAAGTATTTATAAACAGTGGAGCTTCATCAATCAAAACAGCTTTTTAAATCAATTCTCAAACTGTAAAAACACTTAAGCTCCACTTACTTTTGAAATTAGGACATGTTTCAAGGACACCGCATCCCCACCATCAGCTGATGTTCTACTAGTTCTTCAGGAGATCGCCTCCCTCTCCTGGCGCTGTTCAATGAGTTGAATGACGTCATCTACTATTGGAATTTCGAAGTTCATTGCTCTCTTTTTGTTCTTCACAATGTGTATTATTTCCCAAACTGTTAATTCCCAATACTTTTTTGCCGGTACCAAAAGTTTTATGTATTTGGAAATATTATGATTTTTTGACCAGAAGTGATGGGCTATGGCTGATATATCTGTCTGTTTGTATTTAATACATCGCATGTGTTCTTTCATTCTTGTTTCTAGGTTTCTCTTTGTTTTTCCGATATAAATTTCGTGGCAATCCTCACATCTTACGCTATAAATTCCGGATAGTTTGTTGGTTGGACTTGTGTTTTTTAGCGGGTGATTCAGCATGTTTCTCATGTTATATTTGTTATGTGGTACTAGTTGTATCTGATATTGACGGAAAATGTTTTTGAATTTATTAAATGCCTTAGGGTGATACGTAAATTTGCAGTATACTTTCTTTGGGTCGCCAGCTGTTAAAGTGCTAACGTCCTTGATGGTTTTCCATCTTTTATGCATGTTTATCATTTTTTTTAATAAATGTTGGATCAAAGCCACTCACAATTGCAACATATTTAATGTGATCTACTTCTTTGGTATATTCTTCTATAGTCAATGGGATGTTCACTAACCTATGGATTAAACTGTGATATACTGCATATTGGTGTTCTTTTGGGTTGGAGTTATTGTTTTTAATGTAGTTATCCACATGTGTTGATTTTCTATATATGCCAAATTCTTATTTGTTTCCTTTTTTATAATTTTTAAATCCAAAAACGGTAACCATCTTATTCTGTTTCAATGGTGAACTTTATAGATTGGTCTTGCAGGTTCAATAATTTTAGAGCATCCTGTGCTAACTTCTTTGGTATTATGGCAAATGTCATTCACATAACGAAACCACACTTTAAAAATATGTGGAAATGCTTCTGTCACCAGTGTTTCCAAATAATTCATATACAAATCCACTAATAACGGAGAGATAGGGTTGCCCATGGCTATACGTAAAGTTTGTTTGTAATACTTTTGGTTGAACATGAAACTGTTTTGGTTGATGCATAAAATAAAGAGATTGTTGTACTTTTCAATTTGGGTTTCAGTAAAACCTTGATCTGAAAGCCATAGCTTAATCAAACTGGATAGCTTTTCTGTAGGTACACTCGTAAATAATGAGCTGACATCAAAGGAGACTAAAATTTCATTAGTGTTGATATTTACTTTATTTAATTTGTCAATCAATTCCAAGCTGCTTTTTATTCCGAGAGAAACATATCTTTGTATGAGATCCATTTCGCATACTAACCACTTTGTTAAATAATATGTAGGTGCATCTATATTGCTGATAATTGGTCTAACATTGTCATCGTTTTTATGAAGTTTTGGTAGACAATACAGTTTTGGTAAAATTGGGTTGCTGGGGACTAATTTTGCTTTTGTTTTTTCAGGTATTATTGTACTTTCTTTTATTGCCTTATTTGCCAAAACAACCAAAGCTCGTAGAGGATTCTTTTTTATTTCTTCATATTCCTGATGTTCTAAAAGTTTATTAACTGTGCATATGTAATCATCTTTGTCCATGTTAACAGTCTTATTACCTTTCTCTGCTTTCAAATATAATACTGGTTTAACATTCAGTTCGTGTATTAATTGTTTTTGTTTTGGATCTGCTTTTTTATACTTTGGAGATGATAATTGTTCGAGTATTGTTTTGCATTTTGTTTTCGCAATTACTTTGTCTTGCTCATTAGTCATCAAATGTGATGCAATTTCGACGTCAGCAATATACTGTGACTTTGTGGGTTCGTGAAATAAAGGTCGAGGTTACGAACACAAAAATTGTACTTTATTCTCGTAGCAAATACACTCTTCACAAATTCAATTTGCTACATAACCTAAAACTGTTTTTTTTTTTTCAAACACTTCGCTCAACTGTCTGTCGCTTTCGGTAACGATCGGCCTCGAAGTTTCCTGAATCTCTACCGGCCTTCATTTTGATCGGCATCGCGGGTCTGCCGCCACGTTAACACTGCTTGCTCCTCAAGGCTGGTCGTCCCAAACAGCGCCTTCGTAGCGGGCCAGGCGATCCAGGTGTACCACCAACATCTTTCCTCGGGGCATCTTGGATGCGGTAGACCACGTCGTTAATCCTCTTCACCACACGGTACGGTCCTTGCCATGGCTGCTGAAGCTTCGGGCAGCGTCCCTTGGTCCGGGTCGGGCGGTACAACCAGACCAGGTCACCTTGCTGGAACCGTTGGCTGTTGGCTTGCCTGTCGTATCGGGTTTTCATGCGGTCGCTCGCCTTCTGGATGTTCTGGCGAGCCATCTCGTGCATGTCGTGGAGGTGGTCCACCAGGTTCTCCACATCCCTCAAGAGTGGCCCCAAGTCTGCGCCCGCCAGCTGCTCCCTCCTCAGGCCTGCGTATCGCAGCCATCCGCAGGCATTGCCGTGACTACTCGAACTGCTGCGGCACGCTCCTTCTCCTCCACTCTTGTGCATTGACCGCACTCTTCTGGACAGGGTCTTCAGGACCTAGCGTCCGCGTTACCGTGACTCTTCCCTCTGCGGTGTTCCGAGGTGAAGTCGTACTCCTGCTGCCTCTGAACCCAACGTGCTGTCTGACCTTCCGGTCGCGCCGTCACCATCACCTCGCGGGGACAACCACGTCTTCGTTGAAGATGACCCTGCAAATTCCAAGGCGCTCTTCTGGTTGACGGAGTATAACCTCTTCTCCGTTGAGCCTCAGGACCTTCCTGCCGACGTCGACCGTCGCCTCGTGGCTCCTGAGGGCATCCAGTCCCAGAATCACCTCCTCAGCCACCTTCGCGACGAACACCCACAAACGCACGGCACTCCGTTCCAAGTTCAGCTCCAGCAGGGCCTCCTTCTCCACAGGCATGGTGTCGCCCGATGCCGTCACAAGCTCGTATGGTCGGCTCGGCTTCCTCGTCGGCAAACCCTTCGCCACGTCAGGTCTGATGATGGTCACGGCCGCCCCGGTGACCACCACGCGGCACGGCTTTCCTCTTACCCAGCCGTCCACGATGAGGTCATCCATCCGCCGGCTGACGGCGCGGATTGTCACTCGAGGGGATGGTGGTAATGGTGCCGACGTACCCCTCTCCACGCCGGGCCTTACTCGTTCTTCCCGCTGCCCTTCCTGGTGTGGGCAGTCTCACTGCAGGTGCCCGGGCTGTCCACACCCCCAACACAGGCCACTAGGTGTTCGCCGGCGTCCCTCAGCTGGTCTTCTGTCTCCGGCGTAGCGGACACTCCTCGTTCTCGACGTCGGGATAGATGCTACCTTGGTGGTAGCGGTGGTTCCCGAAACGATTCTCCAGGGCCTCCCAGATGTCCTTGGGCGCCGCCGTTGTCTGCACCGCATTTAGGACTTCCGCGGCCCGTCCCTGGAGGCTGGCTATTAGCTGTGTGGCCTGCTCCTCCGGTGACCATCTGTTGTGCTTGGCCACTGTGTCGAACTGGCGGCGGAAGACCTCAAATGTTGACGCGCCGTCATATTTCGGCGGTTTGACGCGCGCAGATGTTGTGTCGCGTCGGCCTTCAAATCCTTCAGTTTCCTGCCGACGACGTCCTCTACTATGGCGTTCAGGGACTTGACGCTGCTGTCGGCCTTTCCCTCCAGGTCGTCAACGCGGCTCGCCAGGTCCTCGACGCGCTCGTCCACTTGGCCCATCCGCTTGCCCAGCTCCGTCACGTTATCGCTCACGCCGGCCAACTGTTCTTCTAATTTGGTGGCGAGGGCCTCGTTCGCAACCTTCATTTCTTCCAGCTTTGCGGCCAGGTTGTCATTTGTAGTCCCCAGCTTCGCGGCCAGGCTGTTATTTGCCGCTTCTGTTTTTGCAGCGAGGTTTTCATTTGCCATCTTCATTTCCGAGGTCAGTTCGGCCTTCATTTCCATTATCTTCTCCAAAATCTTTTCCAATGCTGATTCCATGGCCGTTATCCCACTTCTGACGCCAGTTGTGACTTTGTGGGTTGGTGAAATAATGATCGAGGTTGCAAACACAAAAACTGTACTTTATTCTCTTAGTAAATGCACTCTTCACAAATTCAATTTGCTAGATAACCTAAAACTGTTTTTTTTTTCAAACACTTCGCTCAACTGTCTGTCGCTTCCGGTAACGATCGGCCCCGAAGTTTCCCGAATCTCCACCGGCCTTCATTTTGATCGGCATCGCGAGTCTGCCGCCAGGGTAACAATACTGATCTAAATTTTGTGAGTAATTTATGCATGTCTTGATGTCTTTATTTAAGAAATCAATTTCTTTCCCGGTAAAGGGTTGTGCTGACAGATTAACTACATGATTTTCAGATTTTATTATTTCTAATTTTATTTTGTGTTGGTTATCGTCTCTCTGTTTTCGTAAAAATTCTGCCTTCTTAAGTGTTTTTACAGTTTGAGAATTGGTTTAAAAAAAGTGTTTTGATTGGTCAATAATTTTATTTATTTCAGAAGGTGTAATTAGACTGACTTTAAATGTAGGTACAGAGTTTGTGAAACTTGATCTTAGAAATTCTACTGGTGCATCTTTACTTCCATAATTAATATTTAATTTTTTTGTTACATCCAAAAAGAATTTGTTAAACAATTCTGCAACTTCCTAGAGGTTTGGCAATTTCATGATTGTCAACATTGAGTGTTATTGGGCAATTTTCTGTTGAGTGTTTACATGTCACATTTTTTATTATATTCCAAGTGGTTTTTAATTTATTGTCTGAGTTTTGAATTAGTTATTACAATATTTTTTGAAGTAGTTTTTTAAATACAAATTGTTACTGATTCTAACTTGTTGATATAGTTCTCTTTTACGCCTGTATGAGGTTTTAATTCCTAAAGTGAGCCAGGAATTGTCTTGTTTAAAGTTAAATGTTTTTTTTTATACTTAGATGAGAAGCAAAATTCAAAGTGAGTTTTAAAGTATTGAAGAAAGCTATTATATTTGTTGTTGGTTCCATTAATCTCATAAGTTTGTTTCCAAGATTCAAGTTTAAGGTCCTTACTAAATTTGTTCAGAGTATTTTCATTTAATTCCCTATATTTTGCATATGTATATTTAGGTTTGAGTTTTAAATTTATCTTATCAGTCCTTAGAATTTGTGCATCATGATCTGATAGTCCATTAGTTTTTGATGAGACAGAGCAAAATTTAGTTATATCTGAATTTACAAATATGTTATCAATAGCTGTGGATGAATTATTTTGGATTCTTGTTGGAAAGCTAACTGTATGTGTCATGTGGTATGTGGTAAATAAAGAGCTAAGCTGTTTCCTTTGAAGACTCGATTTCAGATAATCTACATTTATGTCACCACAAATTATTATTTCTCTTTTTGTTTTAAAGATAAAGTTCAGAGCGTATTCTAACTGATTTTTAAAAATTTGAAAACTCCCTAAGGGACATCGATAAATGGCTACTATGACTAAGTTCAAATGACTTCCAATTAACTGAACTGCACAGAGTTGGAGGTCTTTTTCATAACAAAATCTGGATAAATCTAAAGCTTTAAAGATGAGATCATTTCTAACATATATGTACAAACTTCACCTTTATGTAATTTTTTCTACTATATTCTGCTCCTAAAGAGTACCCTTGCAATGAACTTGGCTTAAACTCCTGCTGTGTCAAGCGATGTTCAGAAATGCATAAAATGTGTGGTAGTTGAATTTCAATGTGCAGATTAATAGTGAGTTCATCTATTTTGTTTCTTATGCCTCTTATGTTTTGATGAAGTACATATACACAGTGATTATTATTAATATTATTGGTATTATTATCATTACTATTGTTCTTGAGAGGAGTACTTTTAATTGAATTTATTGCCATGAAGCTATTAGGGATGATTGATTTAATTTGCCTAGAGTTTCTGGGCTTATATTGGTTTAACCTAAAAAAGACCTTCTACTTGCAACAACAGAAATTTTGCCCATAAGTCTGTCAGCAATTATAAGTGACAGCTTCTCTTTCCCTCTAGAATTTAGGTGTAGACCATGAAGAGTGTAACTATCCCTGCTAATACTGTTAACATCTATCATACACATGTGAGAGGCCGCAGGCCCTAACAAGGCACGATCAAGTTTAAGATTCATATCCCTCACCCTCCAATGAAGCTCAGGCTTGTCATGCCTTTGGAAGAGACCCACTACCTTCACATTTGTATGGCTGCTGGTCTTACGGATGTTACTCAGATCCTTTTCAATGCAATAGTTACTATTTCTATCCAGGCTATTCCCTGGCCCTTCCACTATTACTACATGATCCTTCTTAGTAAAACCAGAAGGAAGTTTTACCAGGTCTTCTGTAACATCAGAGAGCCCAGCACTGGGTTTAACTATACCAACTACATCATAATCACAGCCCAAATTCCTTTTGAGCAGGGATGCTATGCCCCTCCCATGACTGCTACCCAGCAACAGGACCTTGCTTTTAGCACAATTAACAGATTAATCTAAATCCTGCTCTTCGGACTTTGTGGCCTGATCAACATTCAGCGTTTGTTTGCGCCATGATCGTCATGTGTTTGTCGGGCGCATGAATATTTTACTTGGCGCCGGTTATGCGGCCAGCTGGTCATGTGACTCGCCAGCGCGCATGAAATTAGTCTTTTTCCGGTTAGTTAGTCAGACATGTTTGAGACAAGAACATTGATGCGATGTGTTTCGTGGTGTGGCTGAGTGCAACGTAGTTGCAATGCAAAGACGTTTTTTAGTTTATCTAAATGTTAATGTATTGTCTTCTTTATGATTATTCATACAAGAAATGTAGCGTGTGCAATAAAGTTATCCAGAGATATGAATACAGCTCTATCGAGTACAGTCCACAAAATCAGTTTCCTTGATTTCTGCTAAAATCAAGTGGTCCTCCGAATTAAATTAATCACGACACGAACATTGGTCCTTCACGGGCCGGATATTATTGTGCATCGCAACAGTTTCTTCTGCATGGATTCAGTGGGCCCCAGGACGTCAGGCATCGGGATCTACACAGCAGATTATCAGTATTTCATTCGCAACGACGCAGTAGCCTGCATCGCAACACATTTCAGGTCAGAACATTCCTTTTCTTTCTTTCTCTCATTTAAGCAAGTCTCATAAACATTCAATATGGAGCAGGATTTGAAAGCTCTTGTCAAAAGAAGGGGTATAATCAAAAGAAAATTTACCTTTGTTCGAAAATTTTTTGATGAATTACCAGAACAGGTCAACATTTTCATATTGAGAGCTAATTTCGATAACTTAAGTGAAATTTGGGACAAATATGAAGCTATTCAGACCCAAATTGAATCTCTTGTGGAAGCGGAAACTGAATTAGATATGCATGCAGAACACGAGGAGGAAACAAGAAACAGTTACCTCGAATTGAAAGCTAGGTTAGCTGAATTAATGCAGGATCATGAACAGCAAGAAAATGGTTCTGGACATTATAATAATAATAATAATAATAATAATAATAATAATAATAATAATAATTAATAATAATAATAATAATAATAATAATAATAATAATAATAATAATAATAATAATAATAATAATAATAATAATAATAATAATAATAATAATAATAATAATAATAATAATAATAATAATAATAATAATAATAATAATAATAATAATAATAATAATAATAATAATAATAATAATAATAATAATAATAATAATAATAATAATAATAATAATAATAATAATAATAATAATAATAATAATAATAATAATAATAATAATAATAATAATAATAATAATAATAATAATAATAATAATAATAATAATAATAATAATAATAATTTATTTTCATCCATAATAACACTTACATGTTGTCGGATACGTCAAAATAAACAGTTATATACATTTAATTACAATTCGTCCAGTCTATACAAGCATTTTTGTATTAGAAACTTGTTTAGTTCATTTTTAAATAATTTACCTTTTTTGTTTTTAGTGAATTTGGTAGTTTATTAAATAATAATTTTCCCATTATTAAGGGATCTTTATCTGTTGACTTGTTATTTAAAGTTATTCTGTGGTAATTATTTTGTGTCCTTGTTTCATGTTTGTGACAATGTTTATTTAAGTTACCCATTTCATCCTTGCTAATTACAAACATTATTACTTTAAAAACGTATAGAGATACTACTGTTAGGATTTTGTTTTCTACAAAAACATTTCTACATGATTCTCTTCTATTTACCTTATATATACATCTTACACATTTTTTCTGCAAAACTAGCAATCTGTTCATGTTAGTCATACAAGTGCTGCCCCATATCTCAACTGCATATTGTAGATGTGAATGTATTATTCCATAATAAGTTAGTTTCAGATATTCAGGATTTAGGTATTTTGCTAGGTTCCTTAATAAATAAAGATTTGTACTTATCTTTTTACATATATAGTCGATATGGTGTCTGAATGTTAGGTTTTCATCAATAATCACTCCTAAGAATTTTATCTTATCTAATTGTTCGATTTGTTCACCATTTATATTTATATTGCTAGGATTACTACTATACCTGTTATTGCGGTGTTGGAACATGACTGTTTTTGTTTTTTGAAGATTTACTTTCAAGCTATTGTTTGTAAGATAATTATAGATAATTTGCGTTTCTGTAGTTATTATTTTCTCCATTCCATTTACTTCCTTAGTACCAAATATCAATGAGGTGTCATCGGCATATGTCACTGTTTTTGAGTGTGTAGTTATAGGAAGATCATTCACGTAGATCAAAAAAAGTATTGGTCCCAGGACAGATCCTTGAGGAACTCCTGCTATGATGTTTTCATAATTGGATGTGATTGATTCTATTGTATTTCTACTCTTGGTTCTAACTACTGTACATTGTTTTCTGTTTACTAAATAGGATTTTAATATTGTGTGAAATTTCCCCCTTATGCCATACTTCTGCAATTTGTTCAGCAGCATTTCATGTGATACACTGTCAAATGCTTTAGATAGGTCAAGGAATATCCCTGTGATCTTTTCTTCATTTTCAAGCCCTTGGAGTATACACACAGTGCAGTCGCAATCGTCACAAGCAGCTAAAGCTATCAAACTGCCTGTGATACAATTACCTAAATTTGAGGGTGATGTCACTCATTTCAAACATTTCTATGACACATTTACAAGCTTAGTGGTAAACAACCAAGCTTTAGATGCTATTCAGAAATATCACTACTTACTTTTCTCTCTCAAGGGACAAGCTCATTCACTAATACAGAACATACCTGTCACTAGTGAAAATTTTGATGTAGCATGGGAGCTCATATGCTCACGCTATAACAATACAAGATTAATAGCTACAGCTCATATAAAAAATTTATTAGCACTACCAGTAATGCATAGGGAAACAGTAAATGAACTACGTACCTTGCTCAACCATTTTCAAAATAACTTGAATGCCATTGAAGCATTAAAACTTGAAGTGCCTTTGCATGAAATCATTTTAATGCAACTTCTCCTAGAACATTTGTCTGACACCACACGCAGAGAATGGGAGAGTAAAATAGATTCCCAAAACTTCCCTTCTTTGAAGGATCTTATGCAATTTTTAGAAGCAAGAGCACACTCTTTTGAATTGCTTGCTAACACTGCATGTAACAAGACGGTAGTTAAGCCTAAGACTGACTTGCACTTTGCTAAGCCCAACAGCAGAGACAGTAAACACTCTTACCTATCCACGAGTGATCGTGTATGTCCATTTTGTCAGTGCAATCACATGCTACATAATTGTGATGACTTCAAAAACCTTAATGTGCATAAGCGTTGGACTTTCATTAAATCCAAGCGCCTTTGTGCCAATTGCTTTGCTCCTAATCACATATCAAGTAGATGTAATTGTGCCTCATACTGCAATTGTGGCTCATCCACTCACAGCAAGTTGCTTCATGATAGTAACAGAAAAAATGCTTCACGTGCAACTTCATCTAGTCCTGTAAATGATTCTACTAGATCAATTGACGCGCCATCTAGCTACTGTTCTTTTAAATCAAAATCTACACAGCAGGTTTTGCTTGCCACCGCACTAGTGCAAGTGGAAGACAGATATGGCAATCTCATACAATGTAGAGCACTCCTCAACTCTGCCAGTCAATCCAATTTCATAACTGCAGATCTTGCGAAGCGCTTACAGCTTAACAAGGTGACTGCTGATACGCCTATCAATAGTATAAATGGCACCATTTCTACGGCCACACACCATGTTCAGGTCAATCAGAAATCTATGGTACATGATTTTAAGACTAAAATTGAATGTCTAGTACTTCCTCATATAACAGGAAAACTACCTTCCACACATATCAATTTGTGCAACTGGAATATTCCTTCTAGCATTCCATTAGCAGATCCTAGGTTCAACATTCCTGATGAAGTTGAAATCCTAATCGGAAGTTCCTTATTCTTCGAGTTATTGCATGGGAAAACCTTAAAGAAACAAGGACATCCTATACTAGCCAGCACAGCCCTCGGTTGGATAATATCAGGCCCTATTCCAAGGTCATCATACAAGTAGAAGGCTAAGTCTTCACCTCAGCATAATTTCTTCATCAGCACTGACAACCTTGACACACTGCTAAGACGTTTCTGGGATTTGGAAGAATTTCCTCAGCATGTTCTTACTAAGGAGGAAAAGGAGTGTGAAGAATATTATGTAAAAACAACCACTCGTAATGTCGATGGTAGCTTTACAGTTCGTCTACCCGTCAAGGAGGACAAAAATTGCTTAGGTGAATCTAGACAGCAAGCCATCAATCGCTTTATGCACTTAGAACGACGTCTTCAAAACGACATCACACTTAAAGAAGATTACACTGAATTTCTCTCTGAATATGAATCCATGGGGCACATGAAACAAGTGTCACCACCAAAGGAAGGCGAACCTTGTTACTATCTTCCGCATCATGCAGTTTTCAAACCTTTGTCTACTACTACTCACACCAGAGTTGTATTTGATGCATCTGCGCAGTCATCTTCAGGACTATCCTTGAATGATGTGCTGAAGTTAGGTCCTATTATTCAGGATGACCTTATCTCCATAATTTTACGATTCAGAACTTATCGCTATGCATTCTCAGCTGACATCTCTAAGATGTACAGGCGAGTGAAAATGCATCCTGATGATCAAGATCTTCAAAGAATAGTATGGCGAGAAAACAAAGATGAACCTATCAAGGGCTACGCTCTTACTACAGTCACATATGGTACCAAACCTGCATCCTTTTTGGCCATAAGGACTTTGCATCAACTAGCTTCAGAGGAAGAGGCTAAATATCCACTAGCTTCTCAAGCTATCCGTGAATCCTTCTACGTAGATGATTGCTTATGTGGTCATAATGATCTACAGCAAGCTTAACATATTCAGAGGCAGCTACTTCAGATGTTAGACAGTGGTGGATTCCCACTTAGGAAATGGTGTTCTAATCATGAAGATATTTTAAAATCCGTTCCACCGGAACAAAGAGAGACACAACTTCCACTTTCATTGGATAGCAGTGAAAATGTGCATGCTCTTGGTCTTCTCTGGCATCCTGGAACAGATCAATTCCAGATACAAGACAATCCATCTCTTCAGGATAATCTAAATTCTAGCTACACCAAACGAAGCATACTTTCTGTCATATCATCTATTTTTGATCCTTTAGGCCTAGTGAGTCCTATTGTCATAAATGCCAAGATGTTTCTACAATCTCTTTGGTTGGAAAAACACGGTTGGGATGAACTGATACCATCTCAACTCATCCAACAATGGCTAAATTTCTGCGAGACATTGTCCATCATTCATGCTATACGTATTCCAAGACACGTCCTAATCACAGGTACATTAAGGGACATACAAATACATGGGTTTTGCGATGCCTCAGAAAAGGCTTATGGTGCCTGTATTTATCTTCGTTCTATGTACAGCTGCAATGAGGTGAAAACCAGACTTCTTTGCTCCAAATCCAAGGTTGCACCATTAAAGAAACAAACCATTCCTCGGCTCGAACTTTGTGGTGCTTTACTACTCGCAAAACTTTACAAGGTTGTAGCTAACCTTAAGCTGCAGACTTCACAGAACTATCTATGGACGGACTCTATGATTGTTCTAGCATGGATTAAATCCAACCCACACAAATGGAAGACTTTTATAGCCAACAGAGTTTCACAAATACAAGAGTTATCAGAAACTGCTGCTTGGCGATATGTAGCTACTCAAAATAATCCAGCAGATCTCATTTCAAGAGGAGTTTCAACTGAACCTCTTGCCTCAAATGACTTGTGGTGGAAAGGTCCTGATTGGATCTCTCACAACCCTTTGCATCTTGGCCAGAACAACCCAAACAATTAGATATTCAAGATGCCACTGAGCAACGCACTACTGCATGCTTGATGGTCACTACAGAAAGTGATGATATCATTTCTTGTTTTTCAAAATTGTTACGCCTGCAGAGAGTGACAGCATACATGCTGAGATTTACATTCAACTGTAGAAACAGCAACACGAGACGGCAAGGTCCTCTCTCAGCACTTGAGCTTCAACAGTCATTGCACTGCTGCATTAAGCATGCTTCCAATCAGCTACTTACCTCTTCTCTTCGACAACGGTATTGGATACCGAGACTAGGAAAAACTCTTAAGTCAGTCTTACACAAGTGCTTGCCGTGCTTCAAACTCAAGGCCAAGGGAACTCAACAATTAATGGGCAATCTACCTACCTACAGAGTGACTCCAGCGAGACCCTTCCTACGAGTTGCAGTTGATTACGCTGGTCCATTCTTCCTACGTTATGGCTCGCCTCGCAGCAAGAGTCAGGTGAAGGCCTACATAGCTATCTTTGTCTGTTTATCCACAAAGGCAATTCACATTGAGTTGGTTTCAGACATGACTTCTGATGCTTTGTTGCTGCCTTACGAAGGTTTACAGCTAGACGAGGATTGTGTAAAGAGATCCTAAGTAACAATGGCACAAATTTTGTAGGTGCTAACAACAAACTTAGAGAACTTAGACTACTTTTGCAATCTCGCAAGCACCAAGAGATTGTACAAGACTACGCTTCATCTAATGAATGCACATGGCATTTTATACCACCCAGCTCACCCCACTTTGGAGGATTACATGAGGCTGCAGTGAAATCTATGAAATATCATCTTCGTAGAGTAATGGGTTTACAAGTACTGACCTATGAACAATTAACCACATTACTAATTCAAATTGAGGCTTGCTTGAACTCCCGTCCATTGCTACGCCTTACTGATGATCCTTTTGATACTTCCTACTTTTCTCCAGGTCATTTCCTCATTGGAGAACCATTAACTTCCATACCATCACCTTGTTCTGACAATCTGAATCAGTTACAGAAATGGCAACAGCTCCAAGATCGTCTACAACATCTGTGGCGGCGGTGGTCAACCGACTATCTACATTCACTCCAGCAGAGGCAAAAGTGGTCCAGTTCCAGTGAAAATCTTAAGGCAGACACCATGGTCCTGCTAATGGAAGACAATTCATCTCCTCTGCATTGGGAACTTGAAATCATCACTGAGGCTCATCCTGGTGGTGATGGTTTAGTGCGGGTAGCTACAGTGCGAACTTCTAAGGGTGAATATAGGCGTCCCATTGTGAAACTGTGTCCTCTGCCAGTTCAAGAACAACAGTAATATTTTCAAAGTGTGCCTACGTTAAATTAAAAAACTGTTCAGTTTTTTGGGCCCCAGTACACTGAATCTGTTGCTCAGTTGGACATGATGTTAGTCATCAGCTGAGAAACACCTTTTCCTCCTGAGATTTCTCCTAGTTACTACTTGAAAGTTATTGGCCAAAATGTTTGAAGCTGAAACACTACTTTTAGCTTCTTTTTTGCACAAAACAAGCTGTTTTCTCAGGTTGAAAATGGTTTCCTCGTGCTTTTCGACCAGTGCCTTATACATACAAAGTTCACAAAACCATTCCGTACAATCTCTTACTTTCTCACTAACGGTGTTCGCACACGCCCAATGAAACCAAAACTTACATCCTGCACAGAAAATACCCTGACTAACCCTTCGACGACACGCACCACAGTTACTACTAAGATCACACGATATACTACTCATTTTAGCACACTATACTGACAAACACAAATGGACTAGATACAAAACAGTAGGCTTATTCAAGAGTTTTAATAAAAACACCAAAACCGTAGTCTTAATTACGTTAAATTTCAACACAAACACGTGCACAGAGATAACACACTAGCAGGAACACAGCAGGAATACACTGAAAACACTCCTACAAGTTTCACACAAATCCAAATGGCGGTCTGAACAGCTGATTCACTGAGACACAAAATAACTTGAATTATCTTAAAAAATTACCCTACACTGGAGGCTAACTTTATGATCACTAGTACACAATAGGTTTATTACCTTCCTTGTATACTCTTTACCAGCCTGGCAATTAAAATTTTAGAGAAAATGAACAAAATTACGGGAGCCTTCACACGCACTCTACTAGCCCTCTAGCGGCCAACTGATGTATGACACTATGATATGATATAAGATACTATGAGATAAGACACGTCAAATTGTGAATTTACAGTGCAATTAACTATACTTGTAAATTAACAAGTCACATTCAATAAGGACAAGTCAGTGTTTGTACAAAATAATGTTTTTTAAAGATATCTCAAGAATTTTATAATATATACAATTAATTCAGAAATGTAACAATATTATAAACTTTCCATAAATTCACTAACAGAATAAAAACAGTGGTCTAGCAAGTATGCCAAAATTGACTTTTTAAATGCTGAAAAATTGCAAGTGGTTTTATTGGCTATAGACAGTTTATTAACAAAAGTGATTCCTAGGTTTATTACACTGTTTTGATTACCTCTTGTGTTACTTCTATTCACATGAATATCCATCTAGTATTATGATTATTAACTGTGTCATTAAAGGTACAGTGGCCATTTCCTTTCGGTAAATTTGTCTATGTAAATTTTAAAATTTCATAAGTAAAAAGACATGGGAGAGGAAAGATTTTAAAGAGGAGGAAAGATTGATTTAACTCCTCCAAGTATTCTTAGAATCCGTTTTTGCATTATGAATAATGATTTACAATGTGGTGAGTTACCCCATAATGTTAAGCCATATTTTAAAATGGAGTGAGTACACGCAAAGTACACGCTTCTGAGAGTTTTTATGTTAACTATGTTTTAGTTTTTGTTCAAAGAATAATGTAAAGTCCAAGTGATTTCACTTTTGGATTTCAATTATGTTAATTTATGACCTATCCAACAGGACTGGTCGGGATAGATGCACCAAGACCGGTCATCTTGCATCCTCCAGTTCTTTCATCTTGTTATTTTGCCTGTGGCACTCGCCGGCTAAACTCTAGTCTTACAGATTTGTGCGGCAGATTTTTGACCTTGCAAGGCAAGTGAAGCTTTAGTCGATTGTTTATAGCATGATTGTTGATGCAGCAAAATGACACACCTTGAATTTCAGTGTTAATGCTTCACGTAAAACTGTAATATGGAGTATGATTAAATTGAATAGTACCATAAGAATGACCTCAAAATTTTCAGGTAAAGGAGACTGTGTGTTCGAAAACCTTTTAAGTCGGTCCTTGAGTTTGCGTTCTTTTGATGAAAAATGTCACTTAATTTCAAAAGGATATACATACATTTGTATAAATGAGTTTGTATACATTTACTCACAACCCTTGTACAAACCCTCATAATTTGTGACTGTCACTCCCCATTTTAAGTCTGAAGCAACTGACAACACTTATGAATCACCTACACCACACCACTGGACAACAGCCTGATAGCCATATATGCAGAATATTACTGCAGAAGCTGAAGTTCTAAGACTAACTGAACCAATCTATGGCACTGGCATAAATGTTACAGCAAATGATTGGTTTCTAGTGTATCAGCAAATACCTTTTTCATTGGTAGAATAAGCAAGAACAAAAAAATGTGTCAACCAGTTATTTTACTTCTCCAAAACATTGCAACCAATCTGAACGTGTATCTGGCTTCACAAAAAATGAATAACATGTTTCATAATGTTCCAAGACTATATGGTTGGCCTAAAATACACAAACCCAACATACCCATGAGACCCATTGTAAATAATATCAACACTCCTACTTACCTTCTGACAAAATGGCTGTCCAAAAAATTTCAGTCCTTTCCACAATTCCATACTCTGAGCATAAAAAACTCTTTAGACCTGGTAGGAAAAATTCAAAATCTTAAACTAAACCCTCATGACACTTTAGTATCCTTTGATGTCCGCTCCCTCTTCCCTAGCATTCCATTAGACAAACTTTTCATTCAACTGAAGAAATGGCTAAATTCTATAAACCTAGATGCCATTGCAATAGAAGAATATTTGGCAATGACTGAAATATGTATACATCAAAATTATTTTGTTTTTGAAGGAAAATATTATAAACAAATTTCAGGACTAGCTATGGGAAGCCCGCTATCACCATTTTTGGCCAATCTATACATGAGCTTTTTTGAAACACATATAACTAAAGCCTTCCCTCATGTTTTTAAAACATGGTACAGATACGTAGATGACATCTTTGCAATAGTGCCCTACAAACAAATAGATGATGCTTTGAAACTACTCAACCTGCAAGAACCCAGCATACAATTCAGAGTGGAAATTGAAGAGGACTGTACTCTACATTTTTTGGACCTTAAAATCACAAAAAGCAATGAAAAACTAGAATTTAGTATCCATAGAAAAGCAACACACACAGATAATTACATCAAAGCAAATAGTTTCAACCCAATTTCACACAAACATGCCACCATCAACAGTCTCACACACAGATTAGTAAATCTACCCCTCAGCCAGCAAGAATATCAAAAAGAATACCATCAAATCTTAAAAACTGCAATTAAAAATGGATATGGAAAAAACCTTGTAGACAAAAAACTAAAACCATTCAAACTTCAAAGGAGATTAAAACAGATCACAGCTCACACACCAATAAAACAAATTAGATTTGCTAAATTTACTTACCACCCCTGGGCCACAAAAAAGTTCCAAAAAATATTCAAGAAATACAATATAACATTGGCACAAAAAAACAATTACAACATTAAAAACCTACTTCACACTAATAATACTGATAAGATAAAACCAGAGGAAAAGTCAGGCATTTACAAAATTAAGTGTAAAGACTATGAAAAAATTTACATAGGGAGGACAAAAAGGAACATAAGCACTAGAAAGAAAGAACAGTTCAGGCACTTAAGATACAAAAATATTGATAAGTCCGCAATAGCAGCTCATTTCTGGTCTGAAAATCATGAAATTGAAGATAGCACCGAATTACTAAAATACGTACAAAAACATAGTGAACTCGTCATATGGGAGAGGATATACATAGAAAAACATAAAAACCAACTAATGAACTTTGAAATCCTGCCAGAAGAGAATCCCACATTTAAGTTCATCACTAAATCAACAGATGGCAGCAGCACCTCCAGAATTACCCATATCACTGGATCAAGCTTTAGTCGCATAAGAGCCGAAGATGCAAACGATGATTTGCGAAACATGTCCTCAAAATAAGTACGAAAGTGAAGCAGATGTGTAATAAATACGACTCATCTATAAATTAATAATTTGACCATTACTTAAAATCTACTGTATTCCCTTGTAGCTATGATAAGATAATGTTTATCTTGAAGTAGATAGAGCAGTAAGGGTTTGTACAAGAGTAGAGTAAGTCATGTATACCCCACATAATGACCAGCCGTTGAAAACATTTGACTATTACTTAAAATCTACTATATTCCCTTGTAGCTATGATAAGATAATGTTTATCTTGAAGTAAATGGAACAGTAAGGGTTTGTACAAGAGTAGAGTAAGTCATGTATACCCCACATAATGACCAGCCGTTGAAAACATTTGACTATTACTTAAAATCTACTATATTCCCTTGTAGCTACGATAAGATAATGTTTATCTTGAAGTAAATAGAACAGTAAGGGTTTGTACAAGAGTAGAGTAAGTCATGTATACCCCCCCCCCCCCCCCCATAATGACCAGCTGTTGAAAACATTTGACTATTACTTAAAATCTGCTATATTCCCTTGTAGCTACGATAAGATAATGTTTATCTTGAAGCAGGTAGAGCAGTTAGGGATTGTACAAGAATAGAGAAAGTCATGTATACCCCACATAAGGACAAACTGTTGAAAACATTTGACTATCACTGTTTTGAGTACAGTTGTATTTAATAACTTGCATGTAAATGTTGGCAATAGGGTTATGTAAGTGTTGGCAATCCTGTGGCCAAGCGCCAGTTGTGTAACAATATGTGTTCTTCTTCACTCGTAAATAAAATCAATGCTGTTATTATGAAATAACGTGTTCGTGAAAAAGTTTAACAGGTTATGGGCCCAGGTGCACTATTGCGAAGTTCAAGGGAATTGAAGGAACAGAGTTTGTGTGTTTTTTGTACGTAAATAAAGTGAAAACTTTGTAATTATTGTACTGTGGCTTTCGTATGCCATATTCCGTAACGTGTGGATTCAGTTGTGAATTTTGAATATGGATCTGACAAGAGTTATCAGCATTAGTTTACTGGAAGGGCAATCAAACTGGAATATGTGGAAGTATAAAGCAAGTGTGTGCTTACGTGGTATTCCTGGAGCTCTTGATGTCATTGAAGGTAAGTTAGTTAAACCTGCAGAACCTGCAGAAGGTGCTACAGCTCAAGAAAAATAAACATACAACAACACATTAAATAATTATGTTAAGGCTGATAGCAATGCTTTGATTGTGTTGACTACTAATATGACAGAAGAAACATTGCTGAAATAATGCGTCTTAATACATCTCGTGAAGTATGGGCAGAATTGCATAAGTTATTTGACAGTGTTTCTGAAGATAAAGTGTACAATCTTTGTTTACGATTTTTTGGGTTTGTAAAACATTCAAATGATGATGTAGCAACTCATATATCAAAGCTGAAAATTCTGTGGAATGATTTAAAGCAAGAAATGGCCAACGATGTAGAAAATAATCCAGAATTACCCGATTAATTTTTAATTTGCAAAATTTTAGGCACTCTACTAGAAGAGTATTTTCATTCACATCAGGTTGGATGCTTATGTCGAAAACTGGTAGGACGGTTGACAACTTGACAACTCAACTTTGTGCATATAAGAAAGCCATGTTGAGTAAAGGAGGAGATTCTACATCTCAAGAGGCACTTATAAGTAACTCATCTAAACAATTTTCTAAGCAGTCACAGTGGGAAAAGAAAATTGTTTGTCATTACTGCAAGAAGCTAAATCGCGTAATCCAAAAATGTTGGAAGTGGATTGCAGCTGGTCAACCACAAAAGACTCAGAAAAGTGATGTGTCTGAAGCTGAAACTTCAAATAATTCAACAAATATGGTTCTATTCATTGAAACATCTGTGGTCATGTCATCTGAGTGTGCTATTGGTAGCTCATTTGTAGACAATGGTGCAACAAGTCATATCACCAATACAAACTATTTCTTCAAGACATTTGAACCATTTTCTACGACGCATACAGTTACATCAGCAGATGGTGACACTGTTGGCGAGGGCGACAAAAGTGGAAGCAACAGTAAATGGAAAGTGGCATAAAATCACTTTGAGTGATGTGTGGTATGTACCAAAAATTAAAAAGAATCTAAAAGTAGGCAAATGAGTCAACCTTGTATATACTTTTCTCCACTTACAAGTTTTTTGATGAAGACTAGTTTCTGGGAACTTTTTCCCTATTTTCAGTTTTGAACAGGAGAGCTCATCCTTACGGACATCTGTAGCCCTTTTCAGAAGTACATGTCTGGTTATCGCTATTTCGTATTATTCAAAGATGATTACAGTAAATTTCGTGCTGTTTACTTTCTTAAGGAAAAATCAGAAGTTCCCTATAAACTAAGACAATTCATAACTGAAACGAGGACTGCTGGGCATACAATAAAAAACCTCTTAGGTGATAATGGAGGAGAATTCAACAATGAACAGACAAGGGAGATTCTACAGAAGAAGGGCATAAGTCAACGTTTTACTATGCCATACACTCCGCAGCAAAATGGGTACAGTGAAAGGGAAAATCGTACCCTTGTTGAAAGTGCCAGGGCTATGATGCATGCTCATGAAAACATTTCTCAGTCACTTTGGACTGAAATGATAAATTCTGCAGCATACATTCTTAATCGAGTGGGACCTTCTAGTATTGAAAATGAAATGAAATGTGTAGTGTTTAATGCCCGCTTTTACTACATACGGCATCGCAGGCGATGACACTGATGGTACATGAGATGAAGATGGAGCACCGGTGGAATGAAATGGCGGGGGAAACTGGAGATCCCGGAGAAAACCTGCCCCAGCGCCGTGTTGTCCACCACAAATCGCACTTTGTGGTCGCCTGGGATCGAACCCGGGTCACCTTGGTGAGAGACAAGCAGTCTAGCCACGGCGCGGCCTTCTAGTAGTGAGGGAATGTCTCCATACGAAATATGGTATGGAGAGAAGCCTTGCTTGAAGCATCTACGTATAATAGGATCTAAATGCTATGTTCATGTACCTAAACAATTAAGAGTAAAAATGGATCAAAAAGCAGTAAAAGGGATTCTGATTGGCTATGACGGTTATTGAATCTGGGGTGAAGAAAAGAATCAGCTAACAAGATCACATTATGTTATTTTTGAAGAGAAAATTTTGCAACATGAAAGTCCAGTAGTTCCTGTTGAAGCAGAATTTCTATGTTGGAAGCACAATTCTTTCTCTTCTCGTGTGAGTTTTTGCGGCTATCAGTTTCTTTTGGTCACCAATTGTATCATCTTATTTTAAATAAGTCATGAGATCTCTCATTTCCAGGTGTGGTTTAAAGTGAAATAAATACAATTTTGGAGAAGTCCCATTTTGTAACAAATAATTTAATTGTATTATCAGGATTACATTTTGCTGGAACTTTATTTCGTAGTCAATCATTGCAGGTTACCTCCAGCAGGTTACCTCTTACTTCTTTAATAAAAAGATTCCATTAATTACATAAAATTCCTTACTGCTGCATGTCTACTCTCACTAACAAGATTACAGAACACATATCTCCTTATGAAGATTATTGCTTTTCTTCTTCTATCCAAAACTTTTCATTTTTTCACATCAAGCAAGATTATAGATTTTTTTCCCCCTAGCAATCGTTCATCATTTTTTTTATATTGTCATTTCATGGCCCACTAATATTCAGATCAGAAAACAAAACTCATTTCAAACCAAACTGCTGTTACACCGCGGACCTTGATTTTTCTTATCAGAAGTCTCAAGTGTCGTCAGAAGAAAGTAAGAAAAAAATGGTATCTAATTTTCCTAGAGAAAATGACTTCTACAGTTATGATGATTTACATGAAGAAACTGAAGAGGTATTAGAACAATCACACACTGAATTAATTAGGCCACAGCTGCATGAGTGTTCAACACTAAAACGTCCTAAGAGATTTTGACTATGCAATGCAGCTAATGACCTTAGATGAACCAGAATCTTATCGTGAAGCTATGAATTCAGGTCAACAAGATGAATGGAAATCAGCCATGGATCAAGAAATGGAAGCTCATCAAGAGAATGAAACTTGGACTTTGGTAGATTTACCTCCTGGAAAAAGAGTAATTCCTTGTAAATGGGTTTACAAGCTAAAGACGAATGCTGATGGATCAGTTGAGAGATTCAAAGCTAGACTGGTTATCAAGGAATTAATTGGGAGTCGATTAATAACACAAAACAACACTCACTTTTAAATTTTCCTGGAACCGGTTTCTGAGGCCTTCCCTCTATCTTCCAGAAACCGGTTCCGGGAAAATTTAAAAGTGAGTGTTGTTTTGTGTTATTAATCGACTCCCAATTAATTTAATTTATACAACAACACTGTTTTCAACACTTCCATGAAAGGATTTATGGTTATCAAGGGGTTTTCTCAACAGAAAGGAATTGATTATGAACAAACTTTCGGCCCTGTGGCAAAGATGGTGACTATTCGAACATTCCTCAGTGTTGCAGCCAAGGAAAAAATGAACATTGCACAAATAGATGTGACTACTGCTTTTCTTTATGGAGACCTGAAGGAAACAATATTTATGACACGGCCTGAAGGTTATCATGATGGTTCTGGAAAAGTATGTCAATTAATGAAAAGCCTATATGGTCTAAAACAGGCACCCTGTTGCTGGAATGAGAGATTCACTAATTATATGATGGAATTAGGATTTAAGAGAATTGAAGCCGATCCTTGCCTCTTTACAAGAGAGAAAGGTTCTTCTAAGATTTTCTTTGTACTATATGTTGACAATGGATTAATTGCAGCAAACAATGACAATGAACTTAAGCAGTTTGTTGAAGATCTTGAAAGAGAATTCAAGATTAAATCAAGCCCTGCATCTTTTCTTAAGACTGGAAATTGACAGAAAAGTAGATGATTCTATTCAAGTTAGTCAGACCTATTTGTCAAGAAGGCTTTGGAGCACTTTGGTATGAGTGAGTATGGGCTGTTACAACTCCAATTATCAAGGATGATGATGTGGAAGGGAGTTCTGTCAACACTGGATATCCTTACAGCAAGCAGTTGGATCCTTGATGTACTTGACGTGTGGAACAAGACCAGACATAGCATATTGTGACTTTGTGGGTTCGTGAAATGAGAAGTCCAATTACACAAACTCAACAATGTTCTTTATTTCCACCGACTTACAGTTTGACACTTGCCAATTACACAGAATTACGTAATGCACACAATTACGATTCACCAGTTCGTCCGTTACAATTTCACTTGCACACGTAATTACGGACAATACTCCGATGCACATACACAGTCTTCTCGTTCCTTAACACGGCGCTCGTTCGCTAACACGCCAAACACTGACTGACTCTTACACCAAGAACTGCGACTGTCTCCTCACTCACACTCACTAACCAACTGACCAACTGACTTCACTTCGCTCCGGCAGCCCCCTTTTATAGGTATATCGCCGCCTTCTGGCTTGCACAGGAAGGTTCCAGTAATAGAATGATCGAGAACCAGGTGTAAGAGAAACAGACGGCACAGTCATGTTTTTCTCCCGACCACTGCCTGTCACCACTATAAGACAAACGAGGGGAGGGCGTAGCTAACACGGACCTCCCTCGTCTCCCGCTCTCAGCTGCTTTCATAGGGTGTTCCAGCGCTCGCGTTACAATATGCTGTTGGAGTAGCATCTAGAAGTCTTGAAAGTCCGACAGAACGTGATATAATAAGAGTAAAACGAATATTTTGCTATTTGAGAGGCGCATACAACTATGGACTTATTTACAAAAGTGGCTAAGACAAAGCTATTCTTGAATGTTTCAATGAAGCTGAACATGGAGGTGATTTAAAGACTGAGCGATCTACATCAGGTGTTCCTTGTTTGTACAGTGATGCACCTAGCAGTTGGTTGAGTCAGCGACAGATTTCAGTTGCAATTTCTACAAAAGCTGAAATTGTAGCAGCAAGTGAAGCAGGGCGAGAAATTGTTTGGATCAAGAGACTTTTAACTGAACTTGGCCAGCTAAAGGAGTCAAAACCCTACCTAAAAGTGGACAATGAGGCAGCTGTTCGACTGGCACTCAATCCTGAATTTAATCGATGGACAAAACATATCCGTATCAGACACTTCTTTGCTAGAGAGCTAGTTACAGCTGGTGAAATTGTCATTTCCAGAGTATATACGGCAGATCAGCTTGCAGGACTGTTAACAAAGCCATTAGTTGCTGTCAGATTACAACAGTTGTGCAGTAATATGGGACTATGCAAGTTATTAAATAAGGGGGAGTGTTTAAGTTTCATGTATTGAGTACAGTTGCATTTAATAACTTGTATGTAAATGTTGCCAAAAGGGTTATGTAAGTGTTGGCATTCCAGTGGCTAAGCTCCAGTTGTGTAATAATATGTGTTTTTGTTCAATCATAAATAAAATCAGTGTTCTGTTGTTTAAGGACTATGATACAATGAAGCACAAAATTAATACAATTTTGAGTCGAACTAATACTTGATGCTCCATTTATTGCTAGTATTTACCTAGAACGCGTTTCGTTAGGATCTTCCTAACATCATCAGCTGTTGTCGACTAATGGATGCCGGTTCAGTGAACTCCTCGGAGGTGATAGGTGCGTCTCTGTCGATATCTTGATGAACTTGAAATTGGGGTTGTCTTCAAAGGTAGTATCGAAATTAAACAAACTACTTTCATATTTCTTTATAAAGATTTTTTCCCACGTGGTTAATGCAGCTGGACCTTGGACACTTTTTAGTAAGTGAATTTCTCGTTCTATGTCATGATTTTCCTTCCAAAAATGGTACGCTACCGCCGATTTATCTATTTCTTTATTCCTTATGTTCCTAAAGTGCTCTTTAAGCCTAATGTTTACGTTCCTTTTTGTTTTTCCAATGTAGAATTTGTCACAGTCCTTGCAATTTATCCGGTACACTCCTGATTTTCTGCCTGTGGGTATCTCCTTTGTATTATGTGATTTCAAAAGGTGTTGTACACTAAATTTGTTCTGTGGGGCCAAAGTAATATTGTGTTCTTTGAAAACTTTTTGGAAAAGGTGTGTAGCTCTGGGATGATACGTAAATTTTCTGTATGAGGTTTCATTGCTAATTGGGGAGAGAGTAGTTACTTGTTTGCATCTTAGTTGTCTTTTGAATTTATCTATTTTCTTGTTGAACAATTCAGCACTGTATCCATTGTATTCTGCAATGTGAATGATGTTATTGTACTCTTTGTTATATTCTATCTTGTTTAAAGTACATTAACCAGCCTGTAAGTTAAACTGTTGATAACAGCATGCTTGTGTTGTCTTGGGTTATATCCATCTGATTTGATGAAATTTTCTGTGTGTGTTTCCTTTCTGTGTATGCCAAATTCAAGTTTATTATGTTTTCTGGTAAGTTTCAAATCTAAGAAAGGGATTTCATTGTTTACCTCTTTTTCTATGGAGAATTTTATTGCAGGATTTTGTAAATTAAGTAGTTTTAATGCATCATCCACTTGTTTCTCATTTATTATTGCCCAAATGTCATCCACATATCTGTACCAATGCTTAAAAATTAGTGGGAATGCCTTTGTGATGTGGGTTTCCAAAAAGCTCATGAAGAGGTCTGCCAAAAATGGGGACAATGGGTTGCCCATAGATAGTCCTGATTTTTGTTTGAAAATTCTTTTATTGAATGTAAAAAAGGCCTGTTCAATGCAAATATTGGTTAATTGAAGGTATTCCTCTATGATGTTTTGGTCTATTTGTAGGGACTGAAGCCATGTTTGCATGTACTCTATGAGTTTGTCTCTCGGAACACTTGGGAACAAGGAGATTACATCAAAAGATACCATTCGGTCTGTGGGAGAAAATTGTAGATTTTTAGTTTTGTTGATGAATTCCAACGAATTTTTAATACTGTGGCTTTTGAATTTTGGTAGCTCCTTAAATTTTTTGTTTAACCATTTGGATAGCTTGTAGCAGGTTGTGTTTATGTTGTTAATGATTGGGCGCATCTTATTTCCTGTTTTATGAATTTTGGGTAATCCATACATGTTAGCTACTGTAGGGTTGTCTGGTTTTAAACTTTGTTTAATTTCTTTTGGTATGATTGTTTTATCCTTCATTGTTTCATTTAACTGTTTTACACACATATTTAAAGGGTCAGACTTTATTTCCTGGAATTCATCACTTGCCAATAAATCTGTCATTCTAGAGATGTAGTTTTGGAAGGAAAATCATGACATAGAACGAGAAATTCACTTACTAAAAAGTGTCCAAGGTCCAGCTGCATTAACCACGTAGGAAAAAATCTTTATAAAGAAATATGAAAGTAAATTGTTTAATTTCGATACTACCTTTGAAGACAACCCCAATTTCAAGTTCATCAAGATACCGACAGAGACGCACCTATCACCTCCGAGGAGTTCACTGAACCGGCATCCATTAGTCGACAACAGCTGATGATGTTAGGAAGATCCTAACGAAACGCGTTCTAGGTAAATACTAGCAATAAATGGAGCATTGAGTATTAGTTCGACTCAAAATTGTATTAAAATCAATGCTGTTGTTATAGAATAACGTATTGTTCCTAAGAACCTTTAACATACACCATATAACGACCAGAACATTTGACTATTACTTATAGTCTACTGTAGTCCCTTGTAACTATGGAGCAATAAGTGTTTGTACAAGAGTAGTGGAAGTCATGTATACCTCACATAATGACCAACTATTTAAAACATTTGACTATCACTTAAAGTCTACTGTATTCCTTTTTTTTTTTTTTTGTAATTTATGTCCTCCAACGTTAAGTCAATGAATGGAATGGGTGAAATGATGCTCAAATGAGCCCGGGGTCCATGGAGCTTAGAGGTACCTGACATTAGTCTTTCAGGATAAGGGAAAACCCCGGAAAAACCTTATCCAGGTAACCCACCCTGACCGAGATTCCAACTCGGGACCTCTTGAACGTGAGGCTAACCTGCTACCAGCACGCTACCGAGACAGGCACTGTATTCCCTTTTAACGACAATAAGATAATGTTTATCTTGAAGTAGACAGGGCAGTAAGTAAAATAAGACCTGAAGCTTTCCTGGCGACGAATATGCTCACTTTCTTCTCCGGCAACAAGCCAGGTGAACAGAGGATTAGATATCAACGTTTCGGGAGTGTGCACCTCTCCCATCATCAGGATATGTATAAAATTTTATAACCACAAATCAAACACTGGATATAACACCAATACAAACAAAGACAAAACACTATCAAAATTTGCATTACTGAACAAAAAGACTGTTTCAAGTAAACTAAATGCCAAGTCAGGAGATGGCGTGAGTATAGAAAATAGTGACAAAGAAATGTAAGGACAATAATTGTTTGTATATCACATAGTGACCAAAAGATTTGACCATCACTTAAAGTCTACTGTATTCTCTTGTATCTATAATAAGATAATGTTTATCTTGAAGTAGATAGAGCAATAAGTCTTTGTACAAGGGTAGAGAAAGTCGTATACACCTCTTATAATGACCAGCTGCTTAAAACTTTTGACTATCACTTAAAGTCTACTGAATTCCCTTGTAGCTACATTAAGATAATGCTTATCTTGAAGTAGGTAGTGCAGTAAGGTTTGTACAAGGGTAGAGAAAGTCATGTATACCTCACATAATGACCAGCTGTTTAAAACATTTGATCATCTCTTAAGAGTCTACTGTATTCCCTTGTAGCTACAATAAGATAATGTTTATCTTGAAATAGACAGGGCAATAAGTAAAATAAGACGTGAAGCTTTCCTGGTGAGGAATAGACTCACTTTCTTCTCGGGCAACAAACCAGGGGATCAGATGATTAGATATCGACGTATCGGGAATGTGCATCGCTCCTATCATCAGGATGTTTATAAAATATTATAACCACAAATGAAATACTGGATATAACACCAATATAAACACAGACAAAACACTATCAAAATTTGCATTACTGAACAAAAGACTGTTTTCAGTAAATTAAATGCCAGGTCAGAGGATGGCATGTGTATAGAGAATTGTGTCAAAGAAACGTAAGGACAATAAAACATTTGACCATCACTTAAAGTCTACTGTATTCTCTTGTAACTACAATTAGCTAATGTTTATCTTGAAGTAGACAGAGCAATAAGTGTTTTTACAAAAGTAGAGAAAGTCATGTGTACATCACATAACGACCAAAACATTTAACTATCATTGAGAGTCTACTGCATTCTCTTGTAACTACAATTAGCTAATGTTTATCTTGAAGTAGACAGAGCAATAAGTGTTTGTACAAGAGTAGAGAAAGTCATGTGTACATCACATAACGACCAAAACATTTAACTATCATTGAGAGTCTACTGTATTCTCTTGTAACTACAATAAGATGTTTATCTAGAAGTAGATGCAGCAGTAACCATTTGTACAAGAGTAGAGTAAGTCATGTAGACCTCACATAACGACCAGCTGTTTAAAACATTTGACTATCACTTAGTCTACTGTATTCCATTTTAACTACAATAAGATAATGTTTATCCTGAAGTAGATGGTGCAATAAACGTTTGTACAAGAGTAGGGTAAACATTTGACTATTATTAACAGTCTACTGTATTCCCTTGTAAGTACAATAAGATAATGTTTATCTTTATGTAGCCAGGGCAATAAGTGTTTGTACAAGAATAGAAAAAGCCATGTGTACAGCACATAATGACCAAAACATTTATCTGTCACTTATAGTCTACTGTATTCCCTTGTATCTGCAATAAGATAATGTTTATCTTGCAATTCCTTTTTTGGAAGTGTTGAAAACAGTGTTGTTATGATGGCCGGCTGAGGATAGAGGCAAAGTCTCTGAAACATGTTCCGGAAAAATTTAAAAGTGTTGTTTAGTGTCGTTAATCGACTCCCTTTATATTTAATGTTTATCTTGTAGGTAGAGCAGTAAGAGTTCCTACAAGGGTAGAGGAATTCATGTATACCTCACATAACGACCAGCTGTTTAAAACATTTGATCATCTCTTAAAGTCTACTGTATTTCCCTGTAACTACAATAAGATAATGTTTATCTTGAAGTAGACAGGGCAATAAGTAAAATAAGACGAGAACCTTTCCTGCGATGAATGGACTCACTTTCTTCTCAGGCAACAAGCCAGGGTAACAGACGATTAGATATCAACGTTTCGGGAGTGTGCATCGCTCCCATCATCAGGATGTTTATAAAATATTATAACCACAAATGAATCTCTGGATATAACACCAATATAAACAAAGACAAAACACTATAAAAATTTGCATTACTGAAAAAAAGACTGTTTTCAGTAAATTAAATGCCAGGTCAGGAGATGGCATGAATAGAGAATTGTGTCAAAGAAACATAAGGGCAATAAGTGTTTGTCCATGACATAACGACCAAAAGATTTGACCATCATCTAAAGTCTACTGTATTATCTTGTATCTATAATAAGATAATGTTTATCTTGAAGTAGACAGGGCAAAGGTGTTTGTACCAGAGTAGGGTAAGTCATGTATACATCACATAACGACCAGCTATTTAAAACATTTGATACAACTTAAAGTTTACTGTAATCCCTTTTAACTACAATAAGATAATGTTTATCTTGAAGTAGATGTAGCAATAAGTGTTGGTACAAGAGTAGAGTAAGTCATGTATTCCTCACATAATGACCAACTGTTTAAAACATTTAAATATCACTAAGAGTCTACTGTATTCCCTTGTATGTACAGTAAGACAATGTTTATCTTGAAGGTGTTTGTACAAGATGAGAGTAAGTTAAGTATACTTCGCATAACGACCAAAACAGTAGACTATCACTTAAAGTCTACTGTATTCCCAATAAGATACAGTTTATCTTGAAGTAGATAGAGCTATAAGAGTTTGTACAAGAGTAGAGGAAGTCATGTGAGTGTGAGACATTTTTGTAGTCGGTGGGTTTCAAAAGATGTATTTATGGTAATATCTCTATATATAATTTACACAACACTTACTGTAAATATGTCCTCCCCGGGTGATGCCACCTTATGCAGCACTGACCGTGCAGGCGGAGATGTTTGTGAGTATTAACGAGGCTGCGAGCTATACCAACGGTAGCTATGCTACCAGAAGGGTCTGCCATGTCGAGCAGGTCTCATGCGGAGGAGCCGGACGAAGAATGTCCCACAACGACCTATCTCTCCTACCCTATCCTATTTCCATCCACTATTGCCCTACCTAAGCCAAGGTGGAAGGCATCATGCTGAGGGCTGAATGGCACCAAGGTTAGATGGTGTCTTGAACGATCCCCTTGGGAAACCAGGTTGAACCCCATTGTATTGTAGACCTCCTACACCTGCAGGGGTCTCCATGGGTAGTGAAAGATTATCCCCCATACTCGTGGGACAGCAATTGATCACATGGCTAGCACAAAGGGTTAGAGCAACGGAAACCAGTTCAAATCCCAGCCATGGCATTGAATTTTTCATGTTGACTATCTATCAGATGTTAGCCTATACACAGCTAGTGTGAAGAAATGATTCATTTCCATCAATTAACTAAAATAATAAGAGTTAAATGATGAAGCCTGGGACTCAAGTACTTACGATAGTAAGTCGCCACAAATGGTGTATCTCGAATGCGAGAGCCCCTTGTGGTTTACAGGGGTAATGTATGAGTCAACTGGAGAGTTTAATGTCAGGACATGTTAGAGTGACTGGATGGATGCCGGGAGATCCATGGTTCAAATCACAGCCATGGCATTGAATTTTTCATGTTCACTCTATCAATTGATCTTAATAATTAAATTTTAGATGAGTCGCATTTCTTACACATCTGCTTCACTTTCGTACCTATTTTGAGGACATGTTTCGCAAATCTTCATTTGCATCTACGGCTCTTGTGCGACTCGCACAAGAGCCGTAGATGCAAACGAAGATTTGCGAAACATGTCCTCAAAATAGGTACGAAAGTGAAGCAGATGTGTAAGAAATGCGACTCATCTAAAATTTAATAATTTTTCGCTTCACTGTGGTGTTCCAATACAGTTGAATCTTGATCTTAATAAATTTAAACAGCCAGAGCGCTCCTTAGCTGGGGAGTCTGATCGAACCTCGGTAGATTGGGCCCTGGCAGTAGAGCTTGGTGAATCAGAGGGCTCCTTTATTGGGGACTCAGGTTCTAAGGGGAACATTCCCAGCGAGAGTAGGAGGCCGGAGGGCTCCCTAACGGAGGACTCCAAGGCTGTAGCCTCCGGGTTCACGCAAAGGAGAAACCAGAAGGTAAAAGTATTGATCTAGGGGAGCTAGCAAGTAAGGTGGGCTCCCTAAAGATCAAGAGGAAAAGGAAATCTTGAGCGGAGAGGAAGAGGAGGCTGACCAGGCGGGCGGGGGGGGAGGTGCGGGGGTAACTGTTCCCTCTTCTTCTGCTGTGGTGGGGTCTGCTCTCCCGGGCCCCTATAATGAGGGAACTATCCCTTCTTTGCAAAAGAAGTGATCTAAGCCTTCAACCACACCGGAGGAAGGCAAACCATTGAAACAACCTAGGGCCAAGTATTCAAGGGTTCAGACTGGGCTCAGGATGGCTATCGTAAATTAGGGCTATCCTGAGGCACAGATTACTCTGGAACAGCTAGTGAGTGGATGAGCTACTGCATGATTCCGACGTGGTTCCCCAGTTTGTTGACTGCTACCTGGCTAAGAGGGCAGCCATAGTGGTTTGCCAGGATGAGAATTCTCAGTCTTGACTTACCAGTAAGGTGCCCAACATGAAGGCGTGGGAGGGCTCCAATCTAAAATTAGTTGGTATGGATGCTCTCCCTACGTATAAGAGGTTGATGGTCTGGATCGCAGGACCTTCTGTGGAGACGGACGTCAGCTTCAGACGTCTGGTTCGTCAAAACCTGAATTTTGAGACGTGGCAGTGGAGGGTGCTAGATCGCAAGGTGGAGCCCAGAGTGGTTCAACTTGTGATCAGCATAGGTGCCACCGCCACCGCCAATTATCCGACAAAAAGAAGGTTGCAAGTTTCATACCTGCTGATAGTTATTAAGTTCTACTTGTTTAGGCCAGTGTTTAGCACACCACAAAATATTAACATCTTTTAATTCATACTCAACAAACTTCAAGATCTTCTGTTTTATTTCTAAGAGACTGTAACTTTTGAAACACTGAAGTTAGATTACAATCAGATGTGGTATTATGGAATTTCCTATCTCCACAGAAATTATGTACTATTTTTTTGAATTGCTCAGTTGCTCTACAGCCACTAATTGTGACATCTGAGTTAAGTAATTTAAACACTAATGCGTATTTAATTGAATGTGATACGACCTGAGGTGTTAAAGTTCGAATTAATAACAATAACTTTAATTAATATTACACTTAATACTTTCTTCCCTCGCTTATTAAAATGCATTGAATGATTAGTGTACATTTCACGTTTGGCATTGAAAGTATTACCTACTTTTACATTTACATACCATTTACATATTAAGGATATGTTTGTATTCACTGAGATTCTTTCACGATTTTCGTGAGACTTTGGAAGCTGATCGTGTCTTTGTGGAAGGTTTATCAGAACCACATTTGTATTTTGAACAGATATTATAGCTTTTCTAGTTCTGTATTACGATTTGATATACGCCATTTGCGAGGTCATTGCTACCGCCCAATTACGCTGGTCTTCCTAACATTTTCGTGTCAAATGTTGAAAAGTTGAGCTGAAGGCAAGCAATTGTTTACTCAAATTATAGTGAACGTGCTGATATATATCTCTGACAACATAACAGATCTGTCTCCTTATTTTTTGCTTTTGCGATTTTGCTATTATTTTCTACTCAATGTTTAATGTTACGTTATAATTCAAGTTACCTTAATAACCCCTGGTTAAACTCAAGATCAGGTCTACAGGAATTCGAAATAGTAGCATAACATTTAAATTGTAGTCCAATATGTAAATTGTGCCTGGCCCACGAACAAAAGACAAAACGAGAACTTTAACGTGCATAGGTATCAAGTATTCTTACATTTCTTTGTGTCTCGAAAAAAGCGAGCAGCAAACAGCGGTAGAGGAAATTAGAGCAGACCAGAGTTCTCGTAAATTCTACAAATCAATGAGTTGTTTTTGTGTTATGTCCTAAGGATTATGGTGCCTTGAATTAATAATAATATTAAACATTATTCAGTAAATAAATATAATATAAAAGCAGCAGTACAAGAAACAAAGGAGAGTCACAGGTATGATATATCAGTTCTTTTAACATAATTTGATATAAAATTAACTTACTATTTGTTGCTCTGTAGAGTCGCAAAGTGATACAAAAACTCGAATAGGTTATAAGTACATATGTTATATAGCGAACGCCTTAAGAGGTACAAGTAGGTTAGGTTATTCTCGGTTGTACTCGCATTCAAAGAGCAAGTGACGGATTTTAGGGGAAGGGCGGGTACTCTATCCAGTGGCGGTTCACTACCAGTAATATTTGTCTGGTTTATATGGGTTATATGGTTATATGCTTACGGTTCTGTTAGTGACCGTAAGGCTGTGACGTAGCTAGCTGATGTTAAATATAATACTCGTAAATTCACAATATGTTGCTACTTGTAATTGCTTTATTCAAAATACATAGAGCATAAATTCAGTTAAACTGCAGAAAGACAGCGTAGAATTTTGTTATGGAATGACGGAAACTGGCTGTGGTCAACTTTGGAGTGTGAAAATGCCAAAATATCGAAATGTAGCCAACACATTTTCTTGTTGTAAATTAACAATACTGAAATGCGAAAGGATACTGGCAGTGTATAATAATATAGATGATAAAACATCAAAGAGGAGTTTAAATAATGAATTATAAGTGAATTTAACATTAATTTATGGTAAATGTTAAATTATGCTTGAGGCATTGAAAACTGATATCACAAGCAAAAATCAAAGTGAGTGTGCAGTTCTATACAATCTAATTTTTAGTTATCACTAACTTCATCAAAAGAGTTCTTAGTTTTACATGTTAACATTTCAGAATACGATGTAAAGTTGAAGTGCAATGTTTGCTATTAGATAGTGTTGGCTTAAATATAAAAAAAAATATATATACGAAGAATTTATTTTGGGAAGCAATTTAGCTAAATTCGAGTGTTTTTCTGTATAAAATCTATTTGTGCTCAACACTCAAATTATATGTAAGGGTCTGAGTTTGAGTCTTGGTTTTGCTGAACTACCTAGAATTTTTGCTTTTGTAGCACTTAGCTGTAACATTGACATTCCAGTCAAATACTCTTATAGAGGTTTCAGTGGACATTTTGAGGTTTTTATAAAGTGTTTTTAAGAAATGGTTTCCTCAACCGTGCACAAGGCATCTACAAATATCAGGAAAAAAAACAAGAAAAACAAAAAGTTTTGTTATGTATTATATGGCTAATTTGCTTATGTAGTGTTGGGATTGAACATTTATGAACAAGCACCATTTCAAGCATTAACCTCAGAACATGCATTACTGTAGATCAATATAAAGTAAATCACCAAACTAACATTGCTTGCAGTTGGACACTATTTGAAATTTACTGCTGAATGGGATGAATGTCTCACTGTAATATGTGGAGTTGGTATATAAGAGTGACTTTAAACTATTTTAGAAAGTTTTATATTGTTACAAGTACAATATTGTACAAATATAACTATTTGTATAATATTTATTGCTTCACTGTAACTAGCTTCATTTTCTACATAATAATGGAGAGATACTCTAAATTTTTATAGCAGAAGAGTAATATACTCTTCTGAACAATTTTAAGCTATTTGTCAGTCTTTGCAAATTCCTCTTGCTGTAGTCATGCAGAGCAGGAAGGTAGCTTAACAGATAATATACGTATTCACACTAAATATTAAACAAAGGCCTACAGGAATGTTGTTGTTGTCCTTTTCAAATGCTAGGCTTTGGCAATGAAGCCATTAGCTCTGGCCTACAGGAATGTTAAATCCAAGCATCACAAATAATATGATGGCCTCTTTTGTAATAAAAACAGTTGCTTGCTATGCACTGAATTACCTAACAAACGTGGAGGGACAATCAGACTGTCAAACAGATAGACCACGATGTGTAAACTGTAAACAGGAACACGCAGCAACAGACAAACAACACTGCCCAGCGTACAAATTAGAAAATCAAATTGCAAGCACCATAGCTAAACTACCAGTATCGAGGTTGGAGGCACGGAAATGGCGTCAGGGAATAAAACATATGCAGATATAATGAAACGTTCCGGAGACAATTCGACAAGAGAGGAAAGGCAGGACAACTATCTTAGATTATCAGCACGAACAGACCAGTACGGACCCAGCTACCCTTCAGCGGGGGACAGGGTATCCACGCAGAATAGCTCTACAAAACGCAGGTGCCTGGAATCACAAAAAGCTACCCCAGCAGAGTGGAGATCAGAGTGCTGGGCACCACATGGTCGCTGGCCAGTAGAAGCAACAAGACCAATACAAACGCGGGTGACGACCAATATTGGGGGACAGATCAGGAATCCAAGGGCCTTGGAAACGGCGATGCGGGGCAAGGCCCCGATAATACCCAGAGAGAAGGCTCGAGATGGTAGGTAGGGGCACGAGAAAAAATAGTGACGCAACAGGGAAGGAGTGGATCTACGGGAGAACAGCATATAGATACTAGATTACTACAACAATTATTCGCGAAGTTAATGGAACAAGCACCAGAACACCTCCTACACACATTAATGGGGTTACAAACCCATTTCCATTTATAATTAACATAATAAACCTGAATGTCAGTGTTCACGGTGTTATACTGGAAGGCCAGAAGCATTACCAACAAAATAGCTGAGTTCCAAACATTTCTAGCGCGAACGCGACCACAGGCGTTCATCATTGTAGAATCATGGTTACAGACCCACCAACGATTCCGAATCCCAGGATATAAAATATACCGTACGGATAGACAAACACACGGAGGCGGGGTGGCCATCGGCATCCAAGAGAATCTAGTCGTCTACAGCTGGAAGACGGATATTCATATACCACCACACTTGGAAGCAGAGAGGGTTAATTTGGGACATATCAACCTGTTAGGCATCTATAAGACGGGACGACAGTTATCGAGAGAGGAATGGGAAACCCTGCTCACCCACGCCATAAACACATACTATGTGGTGATTTTAACATCCCTAATTTCCACAGCCTTAGTGCACAAAGCAGGTGTAGGCTGCCGATAGTACAGATGGCTTCGACTTACGACTGGGAATTAATATCGGGACAATACACGACCCGACAAGGGAGACCGGGACAAAGTGAAACCACGCCTGACCTGATTTTCGCGTCAGTGGACATAGCCCCTAAGGCTACAGTTAGGAAATACACTTACACTATGGGCAGTGACCACTTCCCAGTGATGATAAGCATCTCGACTCCCGAACACAGCAGACACCCAACATATCAAGCGCGCAGGAAGGGAGGATTTGATCCACAGCATTTCCGCGAGTATATAATAAGGTCAATGGAACATATCCAAGAGACGTCGGTGGAATACGTACAATTAGAAACATCACTAAGGCAATACGTGGAAGACAACCATCCGGTGACATTGCGACGACAATCCCGAATACCGAGACCTCCCTGGCGGACACAGGAGTGCTCACCTCTGGTGGGTCTACATCCCACAGACTATCGACCCATAGGGATGCTGCTTACACTACGCAAATTATTTGAAAAAATCTTGCAGGATAGACTAACTGTTCATCTGGAAAGAAACCAGCTATGGCCAAAAACTCAGTTTGGTTTCCGTAGGGGGCATGGGACAGTCTTCCCGATATAAATATTGACCACGGATATCCAGATAGTGTTCAAGTCCAAAAGACAGATTCTGGCTCTGTTCTTGGATTTGTCATCAGCATATGACTATGTCTGCATACAGTGCTTAACAGAACGTCTAGCAATATACGGGATTCCTGGGATTATTGGTAGACTTGTAGAAAACCTATATAGGCATCGACAAACTTCCCTGGCAACGTACATGAGAAACACAGTCGGTCAACATCAAGAGGCTTGATCCAAGGATCGTCACTCAGTCCACTGCTTTACGCATTGTATGTTGGAGATATTATCTCGTCCACAAGGGTCACGGCTAGGATTCTACAATTTGCAGACGACATAGTGATATACACACCAATATCACTGGGGTCGCAGACAGACTTACAACAATTTGAGGCAGATTGCAACAAGGTTGTCAAGTATCTAAGTGATATAGGCATGGAAATAAACTTCAAAAAAACACACAGCGTACATTTCCAGAAATCAATGCGTGCATCATAATGCACACTGAGTATACAAGATCATATAATCCGACCAGTGCAAAGTATAAAAAGTTCTAGGGGTGCACTTACAACAGAACCAGCAATACACACCACATTATCATACATTACTATCGAAATTGACGAAGTTGAAATTGTTATTTCGAGCAATGGCAGGAAAGCATTGGGGCATGCACCCCCGACTCATGCTTAAATTAATACCACCTTTAATACACTCACGCCTTGAGTATGGATTATTAATGGCACCAGCACCAACCGAGGGTGTGCGTCGACAATTGGAGTCCTTCTTCTACCAATTGTATAATATAGTTTTCAGTATTCCAGGACGACCAGCGAAACTCCTCACTTCCAAACATTTCCCAACATATGACATACAAGAAAGGTCGTGGAAAAACGGATGTCGCTTTACAGCAGATCTGCTTACACACATACAGAATATATTGTTCCCCAAACTGACTCGACTAACAAAACTAATGAGACAGGAACAGGAAGAGGATGGACATCTTCACCGTCCACTGACACGTACAGTGCCATTTCAAACTCATACATACATCTACAGGACACCGACGTGGCCCATATACGTACTACATAAGCCACCATACGAACTGCCACCCAACATTAAAGTAGACACGCAATATTTTAAGAGAATAACGACAGATTACGAACAGCCATGGCGAGAATTTATATCACCAGTTTTAGCTACCAGGAGCACACAGTCGCCAGTTATCATATTCACAGACGGATCAAAAACGACAACAGGTACAAGTGCAGGCATCTATATATGGAATTCAGGACACAAAATGACATGGCGACTGCATACGGATGCATCGATATATACAGCAGAAACCATAGCTGTATACAGGGCACCGAAATATGTGAAAGTTACGGATCAACAAAAGTATTTATACACTCAGACTCCCTTAGCTTGCTAACGGCACTACAACGACCAGTGAAGGGGGTAAAACGACCCATATATGAGATAATTATACGAAACCTGTTGGAAATTTTACCGCCGACAACAGAGGTCGAACTTATATGGATTCCGAGCCATGTAGGAATTTTTGGAAACGAGAGAGTGGATGAGGCAGTGCGGGAAGACACTATCAATAAACCGGTATCAAACGAATACCTCATACCACCAACAGATATTAGCGAGGAATATGACACACAATAACACAAATACAACCTGCTCAGCCAGACAGGGTAGTAACGCCTTAAGTACTTTCATTAACACGACGTACTTAACAAGGAAGGCGTTATCACTATATTTCAGAATACTATTTCAAGTGGCATGAACACCGGGTGTACCTCCTACGGATAGGGCGACGAGATAACGACCTATGTGAATGTGGAAGAAGAGGTGATATTAATCACCTCTTCTTCGCCTGCCCAGTAAGACGTGCCGTAACATAACACGCATTCAACCTGTGGGACCGTATCAGCTCCCATCACTACTGATACCTTACTCAGGGCCAATACGCAGGGCATTATTCCGATTTACAACGAGGACAAGAATGAAGCTGTAGTAAGATAACACTGCCTTTATGTATTTACACCGCGGAAATCAGAGCTTCCTGGATTCAACGTTGTATTCAGACGCAGTAGCCGTCTCAATAGGCTGGCAGTAACGTCTTAAAAATAACCTAACAACAACAACAACCTAACAAGATAATTAAGTATAACCACAGGGACTGAAAATACAGAAGATATACAGTTCACCATTTATGTTTCCTAATTTGAAACGGTTATAAAACATAACCTGAAGATATGCCTACTCTATTAGTGAATATCTATTGAGATTTAACTGTATTGGAACACCACAGTGAAGCGAAAAATTAATAGTGAATATCTAGTTAATATATACATCAGTGGAAACCTAAATATTACAGAATGCTGCAAAACCACAAAACTGTTAATTAATTTAAATAAAAGATTAATACTTCAATGGATACCAGTACATTGTGGAATTCATGGTAATGAAACAGCTGACGTTTGAGCCAAAAAAGGTAGTAAAATTAGGTCAAATTTACTTGAGCCACCTAGTTATCTCAGTTTTTTTATTTTTTTATTCACCAGCATTATGTTACATCGGACAATGAATGAAATGGGTGAAAGGATGCTCAAATGAGCCCAGGGTCCATAGAGCTTTGAGTTACCTGACATTCGTCTTTCAGGATAAGGGATAACCCCGGTAAAATCTTATCCAAGTAACTCACCCTGACCTAGATTCGAACTCATGACCTCTTGAACGTGAGGCAGACACGCTACCACCACACTATCGAGGCGGGCAATCTCAGTGTCAAAAGAATAATTATATCAACTTATAATCAAAGAATTAAAGAAGATAGGATATTACAAACAAAAGAAAACTATGTAAAAATAATGTAACAGCATGACTAGGATCAATAAACTACCAAGAAAATACTCTGTAGCAACTTTTAGACTTCTAACAGACCATGACTGTCTCAGTAAACATTTATTCTGGATTGGGATAGTGAGATCTGTTCTGTGCCCTTTCTGTAGACTTAAAAAAGATATAAACGACAACCACCTACTTGCTGCCCAAACTTTAAATCAACATACTGTGATAACGTAAAATATGTATTCCAAGAGAGCCAATGAATTGATTGCCTACTGCTTAACGTTAGATACCAACCAACCATTTGTTTTGTGCAACTCTGATGTTCTTTATGGAGCCCAAGAAATTTTGTGTCAGATACCTTAGTGCGACTGTTGTATCTGATCGTTAATTCCATTTCCAGATTATGCTTAATTTTAAATTTAAAGTCTCATAGTATAATGATAGCTTATTTGCTTCAAACCATGTACTTATACTGTAGTTCTGAAGTTGTTCAGTCCTTACCACATGTGGTAAAGTTGTGTTTTGTCCTGTTTCTTCATGTCTCCAGACAGTATCATACATTGTAGATCTAGGGACTTTAAGGTTTTACTTATTTTTCCAATAGTGTACCCTTCTTTCCTGAATGTGACGATTGAAGCTCATTTCTCTAATTCTTTCTTGTGTTTGCCTATTATTATGATGCATTAAGTGATGTTCTTACTCCACTACACAAAAACAACTGCAACAAGGGTAAACCACAGTGTACTTTGCCAGTAATACAAACACTAGAAAGTACAAACATAGTCAAAAGACTCTCTTCTCACGGTCATACAATCAGCATGCACAGTTATACATCTTTAAACCTTTCACCAATATGGAAGTATGACTATATGACATCCAAGTTAAAATGCCCCAAACCGATATAGACATGTATAGACATCCTGTGCATACATGCATTTAATGCTTATTATTTTAATGTTCTACAGTAAATTTAAATACATTCTATAAGAATTAAATTAGAAGTTTCTTCTTGAGTGGTACACCTCAAAACAGAGATAAACACACAGGGGCGCAACTCCACATTCACGGCAAATCGTACTGATTTCCTTTCGGACACCTTTTTTGCGGCACACCACAGATTTTCTAAAGGGATTCAACTTTTTTGCTGCGGGTGGTATCCTTTTGGGAAAATGTTATCCTTCAAGTCTGAGGGGTGCTGGGGTGGTGGATTTCTTACCTCAGCAAGAATTTTATAGTGCTCAATTAGGCTGCGAGCTATTGATATGCAAAATTCCTGGTACATCATTGTCTTATGTAGGTTTACAGCTCTCCAAATTACTAAACAATTGTATATGGTTATACCCAGCTGTTGTAAAAATACTTTTTTATACCATTTGATTGTTTTTCACAAAGAGGGATATGTGTGTAATACCTGATCTACTAGATCCACACTACCCATATGCATATTGTATTCAAAACCATTATACTTGTAAAAGACCGAAAGCAACATAACATCCTCAATAAAGGTTGCCATACATATGATACGAGGAGAGCAACTGATAACCATAGGGTGAGCACGAATAAAACTCAAACTAATAAAGATCCATTTAAAATAGGAGCCATATTATACAATAAATTGCCATCTGTAATTAAGAATACTTCTGACTCAAAATTTAAACTGGTCTTAAAATCATACCTAATTGAAAAATGTTTGTATAGTATAAATGAACTGTAATATATATGTATGTAGTATAAATGAGTTGTATACCTATGTATACAATAAGGTTTGTACGTAATTTAGGCATTTTGATCTTTTTAAATAACTTATACTTTTGTAAACAACTCTATATTTTGTAAATAACTTATGTATTTTGATCATTTTGTATTTTGACTGTATAGAGATAATTGACAGTGTCAGATGCTCTTGTAAGAGTCTATTGGCCGCAATAAATTATTATTATTATTATTATTATTATTATTATTATTATTATTATTATTATTATTATTATTATTATTATTATTATTATTATTATTATTATTATTATTATTATTATTATTATTATTATTATTATTATTATTATTATTATTATTATTATTATTATTATTATTATTATTATTATTATTATTATTATTATTATTATTATTATTATTATTATTATTATTATTATTATTATTATTATTATTATTATTATTATTATTATTATTATTATTATTATTATTATTATTATTATTATTATTATTATTATTATTGTTATTATTATTATTATTATTATTATTATTATTATTATTATTATTATTATTATTATTATTATTATTATTATTATTATTATTATTATTGTTATTATTATTATTATTATTGTATTCCTGGATAATATCAGGCTTGCAAATTGACATTTTGTTGCAAGCATCAATTTTCCCAGTATTGATCATCAAAATCTTAGAGCTGCAATTGGATAACACTGTAACAACCCTCCTGTCCTGCCAAGCAACATAGGTCAAGGTTGGGAGCTGATGCACCTGCATTTCTCCTCTTCTTAGAGCCTTCGTATTCATATCTTTTGGCAAACCAATATGATTTGAGGGCACTGTTCCATTTGCATTTATTTTTCTTTTGTGTATGGCCACAAATAATTTAAGGGAACTGCACCAATTATCTAAATATACAGTGCTAGCCTGATCAAGTACAGGTTGCATCAGGTGCATTACTATGGAACCAGATAACCTCAAATTGTTGTCTCCAGTGTTATCAGTCCTTTGACCAGTGTATATCCTGTTTTACTTTCACATACATTTTGGAAATATGTGTACATACTGGAAATGAAACAGCTGATTTCCTTGCCAAAAAAGGTGCAAATTTAATTCAGAACAAAAGTAAAAACTTACCCTTTACATCCATAAAAAATTAACCAAAAGCAAATATAAAAACAAACAAAACCAATCAATATCTAAGAAAGCCAAAGATAAAAAATGGAACATTTTAATTAAAAATCCAGAAATTATTTCAGAAATCCCATGTAAAGCTGCAGTAGCAAATTTTAGATTACTTACGGAACATGATTATTTGGCCAAACACGCAGAATAGGAATTTATACATGTCCAATTGTCCTCTGTGCAACAAAGAAGAGGAAAAGACTGAAGAACATCTTTTAACCTGTAAAGTCCTACCTGCCGGGCCCACTGCACAGAAATATTGGAGAGCAAGAGAGCTAATGGCTTCATTGCTAAAGCCTAGCATTTGAAAAGAACTTTCACATACATCAAAACTGTTTATGCCAAAGTTGGCTCTCTTTGTTTTGATGTGGTGTTGGAAACTTAAGCGGCGCTTTCAAAAATCACGCTTTCATCAACAGTGACCTCTTCACTAGGCACGTAATTCTCTTTGAATTTTGAAATGTATTAAAAAACTGGTCTGATTTTGTGTAGTTTGTCATTTACATTTTCTGTGTACGTGAAATGAAGGAAGCACAAAATAGAAGTAAACCTGTTATTTGACATGCATTTCCCAAAAATGGGGTAGCTAGCATGTCATCTGTAGACCAGTACATGTCTAGCATAGGTTTACAAGTAACACCCACGAGTATAATTAATCCCATTCGTTGTTACTTCTGTCCACCTCTGAATTCTACTCTTAGGTCCTAAATTCCCTTTAGAAATCAGGTCTTGCTTCACCCTACTTACATATACATTTGTTTCTGAAACAATAAGAGACAGTAAATCAGTAGTAAAAAATGTTGTAAAATTGTCAATTGGTTGGCTGTTAGAAGTTAGCTGATTATGCGCTTGTACACAAGAGGTTGTACTCGTTATCATATGTCTATTTGTGTTAGTTATTTTGACAACTCTATAATGTTGATTCTTCATGAACACCTGTCGCAAGTGGGTCATTTTGCTCCTTGCTGCTACCTGTATCCTCAACAACCTCTTCAAAATCTGAAAACTCCCATCAATATCCAAATCACTGTCAAATAGCAAAGAGTCTTTCACATTTTCTGAAGGAATTTCAGAAGCCTGTACACTTTCTACACAAACTAATTTATTTGCTACATTGAAGCCATGATTAGCACCGAGGTAACAATTTCAAATGTGTTTTAGCTAAACATATCGCTCGGAACTCTGACATAGTCAAAAATACTATATGAACTGAGCAAAGAAAACAGCTATGTCAGCTACCATGAACTTCGGTTGTGAAATACTGTAAAAAGAGAGATGCTAATGGAGCGGTTTCTTTCCAGCGTGTGTGTGTGTAATGCAACATATACAATTATTATTGCCTAGTAGCATAAACTGAAACCTATAAACATTGAACCCAACACTTCCGTTACACAGCTCATATACATATATAGTTTGTATGCATGATAAAACAAAATTACTCACCGTTAGATGCGTTCAACACAAAGAATGGCTTTCTTTACAGTGATACAAAATAATGAAATTTCAACGATTTATTAATATAGTCTCTATTTTAATGATACCGTAGATGTATACTGCCTTTAATGGGCCTTAAACCAGTTTTTGTTTCTCTAAAATAACGTAATAAATACTGTGACCTTCTGGGTTCATAGAATTAAAAGTCCAGTTTGCAGAAATTCAAAATGTTTTATTTCCATAGAAATTCACTTTGTACACCTTTGGCAGCAAGATGACGTGACATAAACCAACACAATCTCTTGTCATTTCTGCACATGTAAATAAGAGTTCACTTTCATAACACAGCTACAGGCACACTATTTCAGTTCATATTACAACTCTCCCAACTGGCGATCGCGACTTCCTTTTCATAGCTCCATTCATATTTCTGGAAGTTTATGGAATGTTCTCTGTCAATCAAGATGGAACTAGAAAGACGAACCTTCAAGTTATCTATCTTTATCTGTTTCGGCAATTTTTTTTTTTTTATCTCCGCATTGCACTATATGTCCCATTGTGGATGCTGGCTGCTAGTTGCAACAATGGGTTCGCGACTATTTGGAAGATACGGATATTTATTTATAAAGCATTTCTGCAGCAAGTCTTGTTCTGTTTATTGGGTATCCGTTCCCGGCCGTGCAGGGTTTAAATGGCCAAAGGCGAAGCGGTTAAATAGGTCTTTATGAAGATTTCTAACTGAAAGCTGTGCAAGTAACAGTTCCGACAAGTTAAAATATCTGGTTTTTAAATTTTGAATCAGATTAGCCTTGATTCTATGCTAAAACTATTATAAATGTTATATATGACTGTGTTAGTGTTTCATTGCTAAATGTTTCACGAGCATTTGAAAGTAGTGAGTCGGTAATTCAAACACAAACATCACTTAAATTATCCTTACTTGGACATGTTTCGGAGAACCTTTTGTCCCCATCGTCAGCAGTTATCCGACTGGTTGGATTCGTGGTTCCCTGAAGTGAGCTGGTTTTCTGTTGTGGCATCTGTTGTCTATAAGATGAACTTCCAAAGAGAGTTTTCAGCTGGAAATTCGAAATTTAAAATATACTGTTTATTTTTTATATTTAGCAGCTTTTCCCAAACATCGAGTTCAGCTGCATTACTGACTGGCTTTAATAATTTTATATTTGGTACAATTTCATGATTGGCAGACCAGAAATGGTGAGCTATTGCTGATTTTTCTACTTGTTTGTATTTCACACATCTCATATGTTCCTGTAATCTAATATGTAAAGCTCTTTTGGTTTTTCCTATGTAGAACTTATTGCAGTCTGAGCAGTTGATTTTGTATATACCTGATTTCTTGTTTTTAGGTACTGGGTCTTTCTCAAGTTGTTGCATAATAAGTTTTTTAAACTGAATTTATTTTTTGGGGCTAGGGTGATGTACTTCTTAAATATCTTGTTGAATTTATGATGCATTCTGGGATGATATGTGCATTTCCTTACCTGTGTCTCGGTTTTTGATTCTGTCAATTTTGTGGTATCCAATATGTGTTTCTGTTTCTTGAAATTCCAAATTTTCTTTTCTATTAATTGTTTACTGTATCCATTAATTGCAGCTATGCTAATCAATTCATGAGTAGTGTAGATTTGATCAAAGTCTGCATAATTTATTGGATCTGTATTTACCTAATGATTGTCTACAAAAGTGCTTTTACATTATTTATCTGAAGCTTCATTAATTATTCTGCAATTTTACATCTCATAATTACAAGGGCAATCAGGATAACTTTTTTGGACTAATGTTGGATGTAAGCAGGAGCCATAAATTATCAGATATGTAAAACTTGTCAAGAAATAGACAATATTTATTTGTTTACATGATTGAGCATTTGAACAGTTTTGTAAAGTAATGTGAATTATCTTTTGCTTGACACATACAAATGGACAGTCCAGCTTAAATAGGAAACCTTGTATGTAATAGCATTTCATAATAACTTAAATTATTTTCAGTCATCACTGTGCACTCTGCAAAAATATAAACTTTCTAAAGCACACTCACTAGTGTCAAACAACAACACATTAATGCACTAAACACTAAATGGTTGTTCTACACTGCATGTTTAGCCTTCACTTTAAAATCAAAGACAACTAGTTTTGTGGTTTTCAGTGCCTAACCTCTCAAACATTTTGCTAGGTAAATTAAGCAGGAAACAGTTGATGGGCAGGAATAGGAGAATTATGGCAAAAATGGCATAAGGAGATACACAAACAAAAATAACCGAAGTGATGTAAATAAGCGGTTAAAACACACAACTAAATATACAAGAAATATGAAGAAATTTTGAAAATTAAATTTATATACAATTTTTGCAACTTCGCTACCGCTACTCTTTTCATATTTCCTGTTCTTTTGCATAGAGCAGCCAAGGAAACCCAAACTGTATTTTCCAAACTTTAATAATAATGCAGTTGTTAAAATTAGAATTTAAACAATGATATTAGCATATTATTTATGTTTTAAATGATATAGTCATAATTATAGTTTATGAAGCACCTATTTTTCTAATTCAATTGAACTGCCTACATAGCTGTGAATGTTATTGGCACCAAGAGACAATCTGTACTGTCTTCATCATTTGAGTCTCACAAATTTATGATGATAGGCTCCAAAAGCCATCTTTTTGTAGTTTGTCTGTATGTCTAGCACAATTGACTCAGGATTGTTGTGTTACCTTGCAAATTTCTTCATAAGTCACAAGTCGTTTGATGTCTGTCAATTTAAAAACATTATTTTGGTTTGCAATTCCCCATTTTATTTGACCCACACTTATTGGATTGTATTGGCAGTAATAATGGGGAAGGAGAATTATGCATGCCTCATTTTAATTACAAGTTGATTAAGAAAATACACTTTTTCATGGCTTTTAAATAGAACTCAATAATACTGATTTGACATCTTTACATTAGACAAAGCACTGATAAACATTATGAGATCATGTGATGGCTCATGTACTGCAGATGCATCACTCTTCGAGCTAACAGGATGTGTTATTTTAGTTAATTGATGGAAATTAAGCATTTCTTCACACTATCCATTTTTGATAGAGTCAGCATAAAAAAACTTCAGTTGGAGTAATTTTCCTGATTGGTGATCCCTTGGTACTGATACCTAGACAAAAGTAACTTTATATATTTGAATTTTAAAAGTTCTCTTGCTTTCTGTGCTGAGGCTTTTGAAATGTCAGTTTTTTGTGCAAGGTGACTAACAGATTTTTGAGATGACCATTGTAACCTTTTCTGATATTATGTAAATTCAGCTCTGTAGGCACACACCCCTCAAAATCCAACCTCTGTTATACTACCCAAAATTGAAAATCAAGAAGAGCAAAACATCATAGAGGAATACCTTCAATTAACCAATATTTGCATTGAACAGTCCTTTTTTACATTCAATAAAAGAATTTTCAAACAAAAATCAGGACTATCTATGGGCAACCCATTGTCCCCATTTTTGGCAGACCTCTTCATGAGCTTTTTGGAAACGCACATCACAAAGGCATTCCCACTAATTTTTAAGCATTGGTACAGATATGTGGATGACATTTGGGCAATAATAAATGAGAAACAAGTGGATGATGCATTAAAACTACTTAATTTACAAAATCCTGCAATAAAATTCTCCATAGAAAAAGAGGTAAACAATGAAATCCCTTTCTTAGATTTGAAACTTACCAGAAAACATAATAAACTTGAATTTGGCATACACAGAAAGGAAACACACACAGAAAATTTCATAAAATCAGATGGATATAACCCAAGACAACACAAGCATGCTGTTATCAACAGTTTAACTTACTGGCTGGTTAATGTACCTTTAAACAAGATAGAATATAACAAAGAGTACAATAACATCATTCACATTGCAGAATACAATGGATACAGTGCTGAATTGGTCAACAAGAAAATAGATAAATTCAAAAGACAACTAAGATGCAAACAAGTAACTACTCTCTCCCCAATTAGCAATGAAACCTCATACAGAAAATTTACGTATCATCCCAGAGCTACACACCTTTTCCAAAAAGTTTTCAAAGAACACAATATTACTTTGGCCCCACAGAACAAATTTAGTGTACAACACCTTTTGAAATCACATAATACAAAGGAGATACCCACAGGCAGAAAATCAGGAGTGTACCGGATAAATTGCAAGGACTGTGACAAATTCTACATTGGAAAAACAAAAAGGAACGTGAACATTAGGCTTAAAGAGCACTTTAGGAACATAAGGAATAAAGAAATAGATAAATCGGCGGTAGCGTACCATTTTTGGAAGGAAAATCATGACATAGAACGAGAAATTCACTTACTAAAAAGTGTCCAAGGTCCAGCTGCATTAACCATGTGGGAAAAAATCTTTATAAAGAAATATGAAAGTAAATTGATTAATTTCGATACTACCTTCGAAGACAACCCCAATTTCAAGTTCATCAAGATACCGACAGAGACGCACCTATCACCTCCGAGGAGTTCACTGAACCGGCAGCCATTAGTCGACAACAGCTGATGATGTTAGGAAAATCCTAATGAAACGCGTTCTAGGTAAATACTAGCAATAAATGGAGCATTGAGTATTAGTTCGACTCAAAATTGTATTACAGCCTTAGCATATCTATTTACACTGTATGATTTTGCATTATATGTGACGAGGTAATGTGACTTACTAAATACAGATTCTGTGAACCTTGTTCTCATATAATGAGCCTCATAAATATGCCGTAAACTCAGTTAGGGCAATAATCTGACGACAAAAGATATTTATCAGTAGCCATTTGTGGGGCTATGTTGCACCACACTTGAAAAAATGATATCTAACAAAGCATGGGTTTTGTAGCTCTCTGTGAATGTTCTATTACTAGAACTGGTATGAGCATGTAAATGTTAAACCATCTTGGATGCTTTAAATGTTGCAGGACATATTAAAAGTGATTTTAATTACAAAGCTGTTGGACCACAAAGATAACTTGTAATGCTGGAGATGCTTTATAGCTGATTTTTGTTACATGTAATATTCAGTTATTTCCTGCACATAGAAGAGCACTTAACAATATACAAACAAACTGTAAATTTCCAACATAGTTTGTTTTAGTTATATCTTATATCCGAGATTGCTTTGATCCTTATCCATGATATTTTAAGCAGATGAGCAGGTTTAATGATTGTGTAGTACCTCAGTAAGATAGCTGGAGTGATAATAGCATTGACATAAAGAGACAAGTTTCTGTAGATTGAGTCCTGGTCATGTCTTTGAGTTTCTTAAGTCTGGTTCAACTTTCATAGAAGTTTGTGTGAAATGAGAACAGTGTTGTGTATTGTGGTTCTGAACAATTATTGATGGATACAGAGAAGGTGATTGTTAAAGATATTCATATCTTTTGGTATATATGTTTCTTTTTTTACAGATTTGTTTCTGAAAAGATCTACATCTCAATTCGACAGCTTTTTGAAATGTACAACAAAATACAAATCAAAGAAGAGGATTCCCTCACAGACATTGTAGTCTCACCCAATGAGAGAGAGTTCTTTCACAAAGTTGTTTCAGTGAAGACAAGGCTTGATGATGAGCTTCTGGATACTGATTCTGACATGGCCATCACAACAGAAGTTAAGTCAGAGACCTCTTTTATGAAGCATCTTGTAAAGCAGATTAAAACCGAAACAGCTACAAGCAGCAACAGCTATGAATTAGGTGGGAAATCTGAAATTGAACAAGAAACTCTGTTTTCAGACTTTGGTTTACACAATGAGGGAGAATTTCTTCCAGAGCATCCTGTAAAGATCGATAAGAAATACAATAGTGATCATGAAATACATAACAAAATAGAAATTAAAGAAGAACCTTGGTGGCTGGAAACAGATACTTCGTCAGTTCATGATGATATTAAGGTAAGTTATGTAGAAGTCTGCAGTTAGAGAAATGCTTGGTAATAATCATCCTAGTACATTCTATGGCATTGCTGAATAGTCTTGTACACGTAATATAAAGAGTAAAATGAATGGTAAATGAAGTCAAGGATTTGAAGACAGACAAGCCAACTATAAACCTTATAAACAAGATGTTGGACAATTTAATTCAGTACCAACCTCTTTGCTTTCTCAGAAAATATTAAACTTATGGAGTAAGATATTGTGATAGCACAGACCTGGATTATAGTTTACAACTGCATTGTGCACAAACTGTGATTTTTATTTTTGTTTTATTATTTTTGAAATGTAAAGAAGTTTGTCTTTGATGCCAGTTTACTGAGCCAAAATAATTATAACTTTTTCTTCTCAAATGCTAACATGAAATTGGCACATATTAAATTTTTTTCAAAGGAAATAAGTGTTTGACTCTGTTAGGCAACTGACCACAAACAAACGCGCACACACACAAACACACACTCTGTCTCTCTCTCTGTAAGAAGCGAAGAAGAATATGAATTACCTTTCCTTGTTAAGATTTGGCCATACCCAGCGAAAGGACCAAACCTTTATCACCAACATTTCTATGTATCCAATAGAAATATTTACAGCCGACAACTGTAATAGCAATATACAAGCAATAAAACACTGGAAAAAGAATGCAGATTGAAACTGTTGGTTTTAAAATAGACTTTATACAAAAGAAGATTGAAAAATTTAAATATCAAAAAACTGTTAATGATATTTCTACCCTTAAAAAATAAAAGATGATTATAATTTTTAAAAATTTACTTACCATCCTTGGGTATAAACATTTTCAAAAAAATTTAAAGAGTTTGGTGTATCTTTAGTTCCTCAAAATAAATAAAATATAATATTAAAAATTTACTACATTTCTCTAAAAGGATAAAATTACTAATTATAAAAAATCTGCTATTTATCAATTTAATTGCTTAGATTGTGATAAAGTGTACATTGGAAAGACAAAACATAATTTGGAAACCAGAACAAAAGAACACTTTAGTAACTTTAAGTATAAACAATACTGACAAATCGGCCGTAGTAGGTCATTTTTAGTCATTTAACCATGAAATAAATCCAGAAGTAAAATTATTAAAATAATTGAATGGTCTGATAGATATAATGGTTTGGGAAAAATTATTTATTGCAAAAAGTAAACATTGCAAAATGAATTTTGAAATACCGGCAGCTAATTCTGTTTTTAAGTTTTTTCATTTTCAGATTTTGGTAGTACTGGCAAAAACATAGTGACATTTATTGATTGTAACGTTAACAACGAGGTCGTTTGGGCTGATGATATGAATAAGTTTTCACGAAATTGCGATCCTCATCAATTAATAAGAAAATTTTCATCTTTTTCTTTTAAGACAAGTGAAGTTCTATGTTATAAATTATTAAATTTGTACGACATTATGAAGTAATGTACTATAAGTTAAATTATGTAAAATAATCTAAACTGGTGTACTAAGAAGGGAATTCAGGCATGTAGTATTGGACTTTGTAATGTAATATGGAGTCTTTTGTTTAGTAATAGTAGACACAAACACACATTCTTACTCTGCACAGAAAGTAGGTTCGTGTATGTATTCCTGATTTTTCTTTTTTTCTCTTATCATTAGCATTTATCAGAAATAAAAGAAACATTTCTCCCACTCTGTAATCTCTGGGACTGTAGGTGGTGGTTCAGTTGATTAGCTATTACCTGTTACTATTGCAACATCAGATACAAGTAGAGCATATGCTGGCCAGCCATGGAACTTAGACTGACCACAATGTAAACGTGACTGAGGTATTGGTGAAATCAAGGTCTAGAAATAAGGAAATAAACAGTGATGGGTTTGGATACCTAACAGATCCCAAATAAACCTGATAATAAGAGCAACGATGGGGCACTGGATGTTGAAGAAACATCTGCACACATGGGCATCTTTAAAGAATGACCAGTATGCAGATTATACAATGTAGGGGAAGAAACTGTCTCTTATACTATATTCATTTGTGAAGTTTTAGGTAGGAAAGGATAGGAATAGCTAAACCAGAAGATCTTCCTACAGCAAAATTTAATTAGTAACCTACTGTCTCTTCTATAATAGACAGGGTCATTTAACCAAAAACAAAGATAGGAGGCAATACAATAAATCCATGAAGTTTCCGTGTTGAAGGCAATTAAAACCCAACTCCCTCTTTACACAAGTCAACATGGTGTTTAATTATATAGATGGTTGTGTCAAAAAATACATTTAAATTATTCTGTTACAGGATGGAGACTTCTTTCCAGTAAAATCTGCAAGGTAAGACAACCATTTAAACATTTCTAGTACGACTGCGTTCAATATGACTCCACAAACACTTCTGAAATATGTATCTCCTTTGTTTCTAAAACTTATTTTCAAAATGTATTACTTCTTCCGTCTAAGTCATATGTATCCAATGAGGGTTTGTTCATATTTCTGTTCAAAACACAATGGATAGATAAGAGTCAACCTGAGAAATTCAACACAATGGCATTGTACCTATTGTACATATGGCTAGTATGGAGGAATGATTAATTTCTATTAATTAACATAACATTAATATTTATTCCTGGTTTATGCACTGGGTGCCTCAGTGGTCAAATTGACCCCAAACTAAATTGTGTTTTTGTTTCTTGAATATTATATTATTAAAACAGAAGCATGATATTTGCCTAGAACAGCTTTTATGCAAAACACCTGCAGCAATAAAAATAACATTTTTTTCGTATTTTTGCACGATTGTTAGGGTTTCTTGTCTCACTGGCTGGTGTGCATTGCTTTCGTTGGTGTCAGTGGTTGCCTCAGGCTGTTGTACAGTTACATTATAAGTCCAATATATATGGATAATCATAACTTACAAGCTTTAAGAGTAGGAATATAGTAAAAAATTACCTAATGATGATGGAGAAATTTATTATATAAATTTGGAGGGCAGTGAATTAGCTGGAGATTCTGATGATGATTTGGAAACATTATTTGGAAACATCAAATCTGAATGTGTACAAATAAGTATATTTCATGTAATATTTATTTACAACTGCAATGATGATGATGATGACAAAATAAAAGTGTGAAAGAGTAATGTTTTCAAGTCCAGAAAAGGAAAAGAAACTTGGGCAAAAGCTCCTGTTAAATTTCAGGGTAGACAGCAGGCATGAAACATACTGAAGACATCTTCAGGTCTAGCACAGTATAGTGTAAGTAATGTACATATTGTGCAGTATTGGCTGACCTATTTTCAGTAGTTCTATTACTAAGGACCGCTTTACAGATATATCACGCTGTATTCGGTTGGATGATGCACAGCAACAGAGTTAGTCTGGATAAATTGGCTCCTATAAGGGAAATATTTGAACAGTGGTTAAGCACATTACATGATGCTTATGAACCACAAGAGAATATTACAGTTGAGGAACAACTGGTAGCTTTTAGGGGTGGTTATCTTTTTCAACAATATATGTCCTCAAAACATGGAAAGTATGATATGAAGATATGAGTTGCATGTGACAGCACTAGCTACTGTGTCAAAAACTTGGAGGTGTACTAAGGAAAATGTGAAAACCAACCCAAATAAATAAATCAGGGGAAAAGAGTAGTATTTGAATTTGCAGAACATTTCTCCAGGAGTGGAGAAAATCACAACAGATAATTTCTTTAGAAGCTACTAGTTTGCAAAGGATTTAGAACGAAGGAAGGTGACTACTTGGAACAATAAGGAAAAGATATTGGGAACTATCTGCAAGATGAACAACTGCATCATCAAAATGTTTAGAATTCTAGGAGTCAGCTACAATATTCTCCTGTTGCCCAAAAAAGTGTAAAATAGGACACTCCTGAGTACTATGCATTTGAAAGAGGAAACAGCAGAAGGTGAAGCTGCAAAACCTCTTATAATCCTTGACTGTAATTCAACTAAGTCAGGTGTAGACACAATGGGCAAAATGTTCTGTATCTACACAACACATGACAAGAAATGACCCATGGCTATTTTTATTGTTTTTTGGAAATCAGTACCCTAATTGCTTTCATTATTTGATTGGAGTAGAATACTGACTGGAAGAAGAAAACAAACTATAAAAGAAGAGAATTTCTTCTGAACTGGGAACATCTCCAGTACAGAAAAATGGAAGTTGGTGCAGCACAAGTGCAGAAGGGAGCAAAACAAGGAAGTTGCTTCCTATGTGAACGATCTGTTAATAGAAGGCATGTATTTAACATGTTTTTCTTTTGTTTGTATAAGGCATTCAGTGCTGCTTTGTTTTAAGTGAAATGATGTCTAAGTTAAAAAGATGAAGACAATTATCTAAAGCTCCATTACGCATAGCTTTCATGTTTTACATTCACACAAAACCGCTTATCAAAATATCACTAAATGGTGAGCAACTAACAGGAACAGAAAATTATAAATAACTAGGCATAACACTCGATTCTAAATTATCTTGGAAAACCCATATTAATGAAACCATAGCAAAGACCACTCAGAGATTAACAACACTCAAAAGACTAGCTGGCAGCAAATGGGGGTCCTCTGTCAATACACTCAACACCCCCTATAAAAGTTACATCAAACCAGCACTCCTCTATGGAAGTGAGGTGATACAGCAAGTCAAAGTAAACTAGCACAACTTGAAACATTACAGAACCAAGCACTCAGACTAATAATGGGAGCGGTCAAATCAACACCAATTACTGCAGTGCAGATTGCTACAAATAACTTGCCAATTAAATATGAAATGGAAAAACAGAATCTCCTCCTAAATGAAAAACTACAAAGGCTCCTCTTTAATACTCACTGGAAGAACTACAAAAGCAAAGAAAGGACCTTAAAAACACAAGAAGGATTTATGCAGAAAGCCTATAACCTACAGAGAATATACAAACTTGGACATCTCCCACTTCCAATCTGCCCTCTATCACAACCTAAAATAAATAGCAGAGTAAACCTTCTGCAAAAGATGGAGTCAAAAAGGGATGTAAGTGCAGAAACACTTAAAATGCTAGCTCTAGAAACTTATTATCCACAAGACTCCTGGCTACACATATACACAGACAGCTCCCTATTTGACAAAGAAAGTAATGCTGGAGCAGGAATACATAGTAAAATGTTCAATTTTTACATCTGTTTGGGGTGCGCTTGCCATTTGCCCCGGAGTTTAACAACTACTGTGCCATACCAGGATGTGCAACGTTTTTTCCGTCGCCAACTCCTATCTGCTTGGCAGCACTCCTGGACAGCTTTGGAAGGCACACAACTCCGGACAATAAAGGAGAGCGTACAACCCTGGCTACCCTTCTGCAGGGATAACCGGCGAGCCGAGGTGATACTCACCCGGCTGAGAATTGGGCACCCACGAGCAACGCATGGCCATCTATTAAGAGGGGAACTCCTTGGTGTTTCAAGTTTCACAAACAGCAGTGTGGGTACAGTATAATCTGGGCTTCTGGCTCATGGTCTACTGGGCTCCTACCCAGACATTTCGTCTATGACTGTGGCAGATATCTTCAATGGCAGTGACCAGTTGCAGTTGAAACGTCCACCAGAGTACTTTGACCTTGCTGCTGCTATAGGAGATATCTGCCATAGTCGCAGACCAAACGTCTGGGAAGAAAGAGTGCAGTAGACTGACCCAGAAGCTTGGATTATACTGCATATTGTATTGACACGGGCAGGAAAGCCTTAGAACTTTTATGTATCAAGAGAGGTTCTGTTTTTAGAATTGTGACTATTAACATTATGTTCTCCAACATTTCAGATTACTTTCGGAGACAGTTTCTGGTATTAGTACAGGCAAATCACCACTGACTTTTATTGCAGTCTCAGAAAGAGACACAACCTTCTATAATTACCCTGAAGCTGGATATAATAAAATCTCCACAGACTTGAAAACTGATAAGGAATATGTTCAGTCAGAACAGACTGGTAAATTTAATGATGAGCAAGAAATGGATGTACAGCGTCTATGGCTGAAACAAAAATGCTTGCTTCATAATGGCAACTGTTTATACGAGTGTAATGTTTGTGGTAAACACTGTAAGAATCAAAAAGGGTGGGAAAGACATTATTTGAGTCATAAAGGTAAGAAGTCATATGAATGTAAAACTTGTCATAAGACCTTTACCCAGTTATCTAATTTGAAAACACATTATTTGATACATGAAGGTAAGAAAGCACACCAATGTGAGAAGTGTCATAAGGGCTTTACGCAGTTGGCACATTTAAAAAAACATTATTTGAGTCACGAAGGTAAGAAGCCACATCAATGTAAAATTTGTCATAAGACATTTACCCAGTTAAGTAATTTGAAAGCCCATTATATGATTCATGAAGGTAACAATCCACACCAATGTGAAACGTGTCATAAGAGCTTTACCCAGTTGGTACATTTAAAAAAGCATTATTTGATTCATGAAAGGAAGAAGTTGCATCACTGTAAAACTTGTGATACAAGCTTTACCCGGTTGTCATCTTTGAAAAGACATTATTTCATTCATGAAGGTAAGAAGCCACACCAGTGTGAAACGTGCAATAAGAGCTTTATTCAGTTGTCAGATTTGAAAGTACATTATTTGATTCACGAAGGTAAGCCATACAAATGTAAGACTTGTCATAAGAGCTTTACCAGGTTGTCACATTTGAATACACATTATTTGATACACGAAGGTAAGAAGCCGTATCAATGTAAAACTTGTCATAAGAGCTTTACCCAGTTATGTAATTTGAAAAAACATTATTTGATTCATTGAGGTAAGAAGGGTCATCAATGTAAAATTATTCATAAGAGCTTCACCCAGTTGGCATTGTTGAAAGCACATTATTTGAGTCATAATGGTAAAAGGGCACAGAAATGTAGCATAAGAGCTTTACCCAGTTGTGAGATTTGAAAAAACACAATTTGATTCATTAAGGTAAGCAGGCACATCAATGTAAAATTTGTCGTAAGAGCTTTACCCAGTTGGCATCGTTGAAAGCACATTATTTGATTCACGATGGTGAAAAGAACCACAAATGTGAAATGTGCCATAAGAGCTTTACCCAGTTGTGAGATTTGAAAAAACACAATTTGATTCATTAAGGTAAGAAGCAACACAAATGAAAGAGCTTTACCTGGTTGTCATATTTAAGAACACAATTTGGTTCATAAAGGTAAGAACCATACCAAAGGAAAGATTCTAACAAGAGCTTTACCCAATTTTTATATTAAGGATACATATTATTATTGAAGAGGGGAAGAAGCCAAAATAAAATAACTGATAAAAGTTTTAGCTAATTGTCAAGTTTGAAAACATGAAGGTAAAGACGGCACTGTAGTCAGAGCTTTACCCAGTTGTCACATTTGCAAGAACACTGTTTGGTTCATTATAGTATAAAGATACCACTGTAAAACCCCTAATAAGGACTTTAATTGACTGACAATCTTGGAAAAACAGTTTCATTTAAGAGAAACAAGGCCTACCATTGACAAAGTTACAAAATATTAAACTCATTTGTCATTTCTTTTGGGGCAGTAGTTGCACTTACTAGGTGCATGTTATTTTTTCTATTTGTAAAGTTATGCCTCTGTAATATAGGGGGTTTTAATGCTACATATTGAAGCAATTGTATGAAATTTTGTACCAGTTACAGAAATTGTAATGTATCATAATCGACTTAAGTAATTGTAAATGCAATTAATTAGCAAGGAATAAACTAAATAGCAGGTTTATAAGAGTATCACTCTTGTGACTTGTGTCAGCTTTAGCTTATACATGGCACATGTGATGAACAATTTATTAAAAGCAATTGATCTAAATGTTAATTATTAGGGCTACAAGATTCTAAGTTCCCACTGAGGTACAATATTTCTAGTGTATTTGAGTACTACTTTATTGTGATTAATGTGAGTAAACTGGGGATTTTTTTTTGTATCATGTTGCCATGGACCTCATTTAGTTACTGCAATAATATGAATCAAGGGTTCAAATCCTAACCAACAAAGTGAATTTCTCACTTTGTCTTTTTCTTTCGAACCTATGTTTTGTAACAATTGTTTCGATTTATATTTAGAAAGGGTTTGAAAAACTTATATTTATAGAACAAAAACAAACAAATTGTGTAAAAACATCTGTAATTTTGTGATTGGCCGTACTAATAATTGTATTACATAAGGTAGTGACTTAAGAATAAATCAGCTAATCATATAAAAGTAATATATGGGTAGCGATAGTACCGAAGGATTAAATAATCTTGGTTTAGAAAACCGAAAGAAAATTTGTATATCTTCCTGGAACGCAGAGAAGATGGAAGTTTTATAGTAATATGTGGACGTGCAGGAGTGAGCAATTTTATGTAATTAACGGAAACTATTAAGGAAGTAAGAATTTATTGATATGCTGGAGGTAACCTGCAATGATTGACTAGGAAAGAAAGTTTGAATAAAATGTAATCCAGATGATACAACTGGTGACCTGAAGAAACTGATAGCTGCATGAACTGACACAAGATGGGATAAGATTATGCTGAAAAAGTGGTACACAATATTCAAGGACCAGTTCCAGCCTACAACAAAGAAATCCTGTTCCACATGTCGCCACAACATGGGGCATCATCCTAGTATATTCAACATTGCATGTGTAGCAGAACAGAAATCCTGTTACAATATGGCACCTGTCGCAGGACTGGAATTGGAGTGAAGATTTGGAAAGAATAAACCGAGTGTGGACAGGTAATGGGAATCGAGAGAAACGAAGGAAGATACGTGAGTACTGTACTGATTGATAGTAGTGTTATAAAAGTGTACCATAAAAGAGCTTATGTTATTGAGAAATAGAAAAATAGTTACCAAAATGGAAGGTGGAAAAGATACAGGAAATAATAGTAAAAATGTGAGGGAAGAAGTAGAAAAAGATGTTAGAATGGAAGTAGTTAAGGGTAAGGATAGTGAAGGTATATTGGAAATGTTAACAAATTAACTCTTGTATAAATAGTTTAAGGCAGGAATTTTCACAAAGTGCAAATGATTTAGAATCAAAATTGAGTAAGAGGGTGAATGATATGGAGATTAGTATAACACAGAATATAAGACAAGAGTTAACAACCAGTGCAAATGATATGAGGTTAAAATAAAAATGTGATGTTGAAGAGAGATGGATAAAGGTAGAAGAGAATTTCGTGAAGGTATGAAATCATTAACATTGAAAATAGAATCAAATGAAAATGAAGTTGTTAAGGGAAATGTTCCAGGAGATAAAGATAATACAAGAAAATGGGGTACAGGATATTAGAAACGAAGTAGATTAGGAAATAAATGTAACTAAACAACAGCAGAATGGTGTTATAGAAATGGAAAAAGCAAGTATAGAAGAATTAGAAAACAAATTAGAACAAAGAATAAAGATGAATATCATAAGGTAAAAAAGAATCATAGAATTATCAGGAACATAATGTAGGAGAAGTAACTGGTGAGATAGTATCACATAAATAATGTAAAGGAAACTCTAAATGTAATTAAACACAAAAATGAAACAGATGTTGACTTACCAAACAATGAATGTAATAATACACATGGTTATCAGAAGAGGTATCAGTATCATGATGTGAATTGTAACGTGTGTGTACAGAAAATATTCTCACCAACACACGTTATAGGTCACACATATCATACACCACATAAAATAATTTTGCTAAATTTTGGTCACAGAATTAAATAAAACACTAACCTAACCTTAAAGCAGCTTCATGGTAAAGATACACACACAAAGAGAATTAGAAACCAAGTTCATGATGCTGGCAACGCTCAGGATAGCCAACAGAGTAAAATTTATCACACTAACTGTGCAAAAGTCACAAGTATGAACTATAAAATTGTAACAAACCTTGCCATTAATACAGGACAACTTGAAAAATTACTGAAGTGGGTGAATCACCCAACATAAAACACAAAACAGAGTTCTTTTGTACATAAATTGCATATAACTGGTTAAATTTAGTTTAAAAATGTTCTTTATATTGTGTTATGTTTTTGTTCATTGTGATTAATTTAAAATGGTTATTATAATAATACTGTGACTTTGTGGGTTCGTGAAATTAAAAGTCCAATTGCACAAACTCAAAATGTTCTTTATTTCCACTGCACCACCTCTCGGCACGGCAATAATGCTGCTAGCAAAACCATTGCTAGCTGGTCGGGCCTTCCGATAATTAGGTGACACTGCTCCCTCCTCAAAGCTGCTCGTCCCGAACAGCACCATTGTATTGGGCCAGGCGATCCAGGTGTATCTCCAACATCTTTCCTCGGGGCACCTTCTGGATGCGGTAGACCACGTCGTTAATCCTCTTCACCACCCGGTATGGTCCTTGCCATGGCTGCTGGAGCTTCGGGCAGCGTCCCTTGGTCCGGGTAGGGCGGTACAACCAGACCAGGTCACCTTGCTGGAACCCTTGGCAGTTGGCTTGCCGGTCGTGTCAAGTTGAGTCTTCATGCGGTCGCTTGCCTTCTGGATGTTCTAGCCCTCCAGGTTCTTAAAGCTCAATAACCAGGTTAGGGTGGAATGGTCAATCCTCAGGTGGAATGGCTGACCATACAGGTACTTGTGGAAGTGCTCCAAGGTCTTTACTACCGCCAGTAATTCTCGCCGGGTGATGCAGTAGTTCTTCCTTGTCTTGGATAGCGTCTTCCTGTAGTAGGCTATCACCCGCTAATGGCCATCCTAGATCTCCGATAGGATGCCTCCAATGCAATGGTCGCTGGCATCGGTGTCCACAATGACGGTGCCACCTGCTTGTGTAAAACCCTAAATTGGAGCACTGCACAGGGCCTTCTTCAGGTGCTGGAAAGCGTCTTCGGCGTCCTCTGTCCATACATAAGCCCGCTGTCCTCTGTCAGGTGGGTGAGGGGTTTGGCAATGTTGGAGAACTCCTTTATGAAGCATCGGTAATAACTGCACTGCCCCAGGAAAATGCGCAACTCTTTCTTATCCTTTGGGCGAGGCTAATCTCTCAGGCTGTCTTCTCCGGGTCTATGGCCACTCCGGTTCCTGAGACTATGTAGCCCAAATAGTTCACTTCCTTGTGAAAGAGCTGGCACTTCTTCGCATTTAGCTTCAAGTTGGTCGAGTGCATGTGTCTCTGTAGCACCTTACTCAGATACTCGAGATGGTCTTCAAAATTCTTACCGACGATGATGATGTCCAGGTATAGCAGGCAGGCATCGTTAGTCCTCTCATCACTGACTCCGTGAGACGTTGGAAGGTGGCTGGTGCGTTGCAGAGGCCAAAGGGCATACCTGAATTTCCAAAGCCCTTGGCCTATGAAAATGCGGTCTTCTCTTTGCCTCTCGGGTCTAGCGCTACCTGCCAGTGGCCCGACTACAGGTCCAGGGTCGAGAACCACTGTGCACCAGCTAGCGTGTCCAGGGTGTCGTCAATCCGGGGTAAGGAGAAATAGTCCTTCCGGGTGACAGCGTTCAGCTTCCTGTAGTCCACGCAGAAGCGTAGCTCGGCGTTCTTCGTCACCAACACTACAGGGGAACACCAAGGGCTGTCAGACTCTTCAATCACTCCCCTGGATCTCATGTCCTCCGGCATGTCTCGTACCGCTCCTTGCTTCTCCAGCGGAACGCGTCTATGTGGTTGCCGAATACGCCGGGCGTCCCCGTTGTCGATGCGGTGAAGCAGTTTGTCCGTGCGGCTGTAGTCACTATCACCTTGGCTGAAGACGCGCTGGTATCGTCTCAGCAGTTGTCGAACTTTCTCCAGCAGTTCTGCGGTCAGGTGGTCGGCCGCCCTCTCCAGTAAGCCTTTTAGCTGGGGCCCTACGTGCTGCGCCGGCACCGGCTCCTGTGTCGTATCGATAGCTGTCACGCTGACCACGGGCTCACACGTCCCCAGCTCTGTTGCGGCCTGGACGTCGTGGTCGGTGTCTGCCAGGTTAAGCAGCCTCACTGGCACCACCTCTCGGCACGGCAATAATGTCCTGACTACACAGAGTCCGTGCACAGGCGTCATCTGATTCAGCATCATGTTCTTCGTCCGCTGGCCTTCCAGTCGCACCGTCACGACCACCTCGCTTCTCGCGGAGACCCCCACGTCTTCCTTCAAGATGACCCTGCAGATTCCAAGGCGCTCATCGGGTTGCCGGAGTATCACCTCTTCTTAATTCAGCCGCAAGACCTTCCTGCCGACGTCGACCGTCGCCTCGTGGCTCCGGAGGGCATCCAATACCAGTATCACCTCCTCAGCCACTTTCGCAACGAACACCCAAAGAGCACGGCACTCCTTCCCAAGGTCAACTTTAGCAGGGCCTCCTCCACAGCTAAGGTGTCACCCGATGCCGTGACAAGCTGGTTATGGTCGGCTCGGCTTCCTTGTCGGCAAACCCTTCGCCACGTCAGGTCTGATGATGGTCACCTCTGCCCCGGTGTCTACCAGCACGCGGCACGGCTTCCCTCTCACCCAACCGTCCGCGATGAGGCTGTCATCCATACGCCGGCTGACGGCGCGCAGAGTCACTCGAGGGAATGGTGGTGATGGACGTGCCCCTCTCCAGGACGGCCCTTACTCGCTTTCCGGCTGCTTTTCCTGGTGCGGGCAGTCTCTCTCCAGGTGTCCGGGCTGTCCACACCCCCAACACAGGCCACTAGGTCTTCGCCGGCGTCCCTCGGCTGGTCTTCTGTCTCCGGTGTAGCGGACACTCCTCGTTCTCGACGTCGGGATAGCTGTTACCTTGGCCGCCTCCATCCTTAATGCTGCCGTGGATGGTTTTATAATCGCCTAGCATTCGGCGCTGACGAATCTCCGTGTCTCGTACCTCATCAACGAATGTGTAGGTAGCTTCCCGGGATACGAACTCGGGTTGGAGGTCGACTAGGGCCTTGCTAGCGAGTTGTTCAACTGCCAGGGCGAACTCCTGCAGCGTCTCCCCTGGCTGCTGTGAGCTTGCCTTTAGCTGGCTGCCCTACACTGCGGCTAAGCGGTGGTTTCCAAAACGATTCTCCAGGGCCTCCCAGATGTCCTTGGGCGCCGCCGTTGTCTGTACCGCGTTCAGGACTTCCGCAGCCCGTCCCTGGAGGCTGGCTATTAACTGTGTGGCCTCCTCCTCTGATGACCATTTGTTGTGCTTGGCCACTGTGTCGAACTGGCGGCGGAAGCCCTCAAACGCTGACGCGCCGTCATATTTCGGAGGTTTGACGCGTGCAGATGTTTTGCCGCGTCCCAGTGCGTCGGCCTTCAAATCCTTCAACCTCCTGCCGACGACGTCCTCCACCATGGCGTTCAGGGACTTGACGCTGCTGTCGGCCTTTCCTTCCAGGTCGTTAAAGCGGCTCGCCAGGTCCCGGACGCGCTCGTCCACTTGGACTATCCGCTTGCCCAGCTCCGTCACGACATCCCTCACGCCGGCCAACCGTTCTTCAAATTTGGCGTCGAGAGCCTCGTTCGCCGCTTTAATTTCCGTGGTCAATTCGGTCTTTATTTCCTTCAGTTCCGCTGCCAGGTTGTTGTTTGCCGTCTCCGTCTTCGATATTAGTTCCGCGGCCAGGCTATTATTTGCCGTTTTCATTTCCGAGGTCAGTTCGGCTTTCATTTCCATCATCTTCTCCAGAATCTTTTCCAATACCGTGTCCATGGTGGTAATATCCCACTCCTGACATCAGTTGTGACTTTGTGGGTTCGTGAAATTAAAAGTCCAATTGCACAAACTCAAAATGTTCTTTATTTCCACCGAATTACAGTTGGAACACTTACCGATTACACAGAATTATGTAGCGCACACAATTACAATTCGCCAGTTCGTGTGTAACAGGTCCACTCTGTACTCACAATTACGTACAATTCCTCTGATACACCTACACAGTCTCCCAGTCCGTTCACTAGCACGGTGCTCCTCACGATGCTCGCCAAGGACTGCCTGACTCGTCCACTGCAGGCCTTATATAGGGAAGATCGCCGTTTCTGAAAGTCTCGCGGTTCACTGAATCTTCCCGACCGTTCCAGACGACAGGGAGGGGGAAAGAGATGGCTAGTGATGTTTTTACAACCATCCCCATCAGCGCTACAAGATAAATGGGTAGGCGTGGGCTAAATGCCTCCTGGCGCCTACCCGACCGGGCCTTCCGATAATTAGGTGACAATACTTTAATACAAATTTAGGGCGGGGCACACACCCACATGAAAACAGAAAAATATATTTAAAAAAAATGTTTTAGTAAAGTCAAATTGTTCAATGTTCATTTATTGTTATATTCATCCAATGTTTATTTATTGTTGTATTTTATATATTTGTGTTATGTATTATAGTTGTAAACAAAATATTTTGATTGGGGGAAGAGCGGCATTTGTAACAATTGTTTCGATTTATATTTAGAAAGGGTTTGAAAAATTTATACATTTATAAAAGAAAAGTAAACAAAATTCTGTAAAAAATATATGTAATTTTCTGATTGGCCATAGTAATAATTGTATCGCATAATGTAGTGGCGTAGTACTAAATCGGCCAATCATATAAAAGTAGTATATGGGTATCGATGGTAACGAAGAATTAATTAATCTTGGTGTAGAAAACTAAAAAAAATTGGTCTTTCTTTCTGAAACGCCGAAGTGATCAGACTTTTTTTTCTTTAAATGTTAGTTCAAGTTGAAGTATTAGATTGATTCCAATCACAGTGTTAAGTTTTGTGATAAGAAATGTAATGAATTTGGTGTTAAAAGAAATAAACAAAAGATTGATTTCTTACAGAAATTCAAATTAAAAATTTTAATGATTTCTTTACTCGTTACCACCCTTGTAACTTAGAGTTGTCATTGCTCATAAGTAAGAATATAACAGAAGAATATAAAAAGCTAGCCAAGACATAATTAAGGATTTTCCTGATAACTTCGGGGAACATCTTCATCAAGTCATTATATTCTGGATGAAGATAAGATCAACGAAGTAAGACCAACGAGGAAACGAGATACCAACATGAATCTTGCTATATATGTTGCCGCAACATTGGGTTATCGAACGCCACAACATGGAGATCATAGCATCTTCAATCATCGCATGAGTAGCAGAATAGAAATTCTGTTACAGTTTCCACACAACATTATCGCTCGTGGGATATTTTGCTTTATTACAGGAACATCTTTTTGAACATCTTTCAGAATAAGTATTTTATGAATTCATAACATAATTTTTGTGTCTATTTCACTTTTATTCTGATAAATGTCGACTTAAGAACCTTGAATGCATTACAACATTGTCTGCATAGATCTAAGTTAAATAAACATAAATAAAATTAGTCAGGATATAAATTAGACGATTACATTTGTACAGGATGTCAATCGTATGCCACTTTTCATGGGTAACTGAAAGTTGGTTGGTTGGTAGTCATTCGCTCTCTTGCCCCCAGTATATTGATGTTAAGTTGACTAAAGGTTGGGCAGCTAAAGCAATATCTTCTTTAAGTGTACAGAAAGAACACAGAGAAGATGCAACTATATCAATGTTGAATAAACGTTTATTGTGATGGTCATGGCCTATTAGAAGTCTAAAAGTTGCTGCATAGTACTTTCTTGATAGTCTGTTGACTCTAGTTGTGTGTTACATAAATTTTGCTGTAGTTTTTCCTTTTGTTTCCAATATATTCTCTTCTTTAATCTTTTGATTATAAGTTGAAGTAGTTACTGTTTGGAGAGAATGATAACTTAGTGGCTCAAATGAATTTAATCTAATTTATTACCTATTTTGGCCAGCAAATCAGCTGTTTCCTTCCGTGTTTTAACATATTAATCTTTATATTTAAGTTTGAATTTATGAGTCACTATGTTTACTCTCAGTCTTCACTTACTTGTTGTTGTAAACATAGTGACTCATAAATTCAAACTTAAATATGAAGAATACTTCACTGTTAATAATGCTTCTGCTTTTAACATTTATATTAATCTTTGATTTAAATAAACTGTTTTATGATTTTACTGCAATCTGCAATATTTAGGTAGCTGAAAGTTAATAGCATATTAGAAAATATTAAGTGTGATAAATCTTGTTGAACTTACCTATCGTTTACCTCATTGCTATGAAGTTAACCCAAATGAATAGTAAGTGCCAATATTACACACAAATATATTCAAGAACAAATAACACAATCTATAGATAGAGCCATGATGAAAAATTCAATGCTATATCCGGGATTTGAATCACATATCTCCTGGTTTCCGTCCAGTTGCTCTAACCCATTGAGCTACCATGGCCAACTTGCCATCCTGACATTAAATTCTCCATTTGACTCCTATATTTCCCCATGAAGACCACTAGGGACTCTCGTATCCGAGATACCCCGTTTGTGGCGACTTACTATTGTAAGTACTTGAGTCCCAGGCTTCATCATTTAACACTTATTATTTTAGTTAATTGATGAAAATTAATCATTTCTTCACACTAGCCGTATATACGATAAGGTTTTTGATAGATAGAACCAACATGAAAAACCTTAGTCTAATTAAATTATATATTAAATTATATAAAAAATTATAATCTTGAGGAATTAGCTTGTGATGAGTTTTTTGAAATGTACATGAATTGAATACTAAGTAATAATTATATGTATTTATAGAAATCCCAGTAGTACAATGAATCAGCTAATTAGTAAGTTAGAAATAGTAATTGACTACTTTCAGCAAAAAATGGAAAAATATTATAATAATGGGCGATTTAAATGTAAATTTTTTAACTAAGAATTCAAACAAAAAAGACTTAATAGCCATGATTGCCATGCCATGAAAGCAGTGGTAAATACTGCTATTAGGGTTTCCACCACTAGTCATACTGCAATCGATCAAATAATTTTAAACTCAAGTATTTTAGAATATAAGTTAGAAATTATTGATAGTGTATTATCTGATCATAATGGCCAAAAGCTCATAATAAACAAATCTACCAAAGTAGCTACTAAAAAGAATCAGAACATTTATCAATATAAAAGATGTATGAGTGCTGAAAATGTATATTATCTTAACTACCTACTTGGTTAAGAGGTTTGGGAAAATGTTTTCTCTGTAAATGAGGTAAATGCAGCTACTGTTTCCCTTGTAAATACATTTAATCATTATGTAAACATTGCATTGCCACTATAAAAGGATAATTTGAACAAAAAACACAGTCCCCGGTGGATGACAAAAGGAATACGTACATCAAACAAAAGACAACATTTCCTAAGCAAACTTATAAAAGAAACTGAAACAACACTCATTTAGACACTAATTTTTAGAATATAAATGAATATACAACAAGGTTATTAAAAATGCAAAACAACTCTTGACAAATAGTAAACTCAACAAACAAATCTAAAATGCTTGGAATATTATCAAACAAGAAGTACAAATGCAAAAGAAAGAATATCCAAATTATAACCTTAAAGATGAGAAACAAACAGTATCAGAACCTACAGATATAGTAAAAATGTTCTATAATTTTTTTGTAGAAGTATCAAAAAGCTTATTAAATAAATCTTCTGTACAAACACATAAATATAAACTAGACGGACAAAAATTCTTATGCTACTATTTTATTAGTGCCTGTAACAGAAGATTAATTAATATCTATAATAAAGAGCATGAAAAATAAAAAATCCTATGGCTTAGATGGCTCCTCCAACTTCTTAATAAAAGCATGGGTAAATTATTACTAAAACCACTCTGTTATGTAATAAATCTATCTAAAAGGGAAGGGTGTTTTTCAGAATGTTTTAAGACTGCAAAAGTAAAACCATTATGTAAAAAGAGACTTAAAACCAAAACAAAAATCTACAGGTTGTTAGCTCTCTTATCTGCATTTTCTAAAGTACTAGAAAAAATTATATACAACAGAATTACAAATTTAATATTATTTCACTATCTCTACACGGTTTTCAAAAGGGCAAAACAGCATTGATTGAATTTTGTGATGATATCTATAAAAGATTAGATAATTCAGAACATTGTGTGGGGTTATTAAATTTTAGATGAGTCGCATTTTTTACACATCTGCTTCACTTTCGTGAAGCAGATGTGTAAAAAATGCGACTCATCTAAAATTTAATAATTTTTCGCTTCACTGTGGTGTTCCAATACAGTTGAATCTCGATATATTGTGTGGGGTATTTTCCGTGATCTATCAAAGGCATTGGACCTCGTCAATCACACAATTCTACTTCATAAACTAAATGACTATGGAATAAGAGGTGTAGCTCAAAACTGGTTCAGTTCCTACCTAAAAAACAGAAAAAAGTAGTGGAAATAAATTATTATAATGCTTGCACAAATGAGATGAAATCTTTTTAATCAGATGAGCGTACAGTTGATTGCGGAGTTCCACAAGGTCAGTTTTAAGCCCATTATTGTTTCTTTTACATATAAATGATCTTGCTGATAATAAAAATAACAGTATTAAATACTTATTATTTGCAGATGATACCAGCATGTTAACATCAGGGAAATATTATGACGCTTTAAAAATAAATATTAATGCAGCTACATTACAACATCTTCTTGGTTAAAAAAAAAAATAGTCTATGTATAAATAAGGAGAAGTGTTTAGCTATAGAATTTCATCACATAATCAGCAAAACATTAAATTTTCCCACTATACAGCTAGAAGGAACAAATGTAATATCTTCAAGTAAATCAAATTTTTTAGGAAAATCTCAGTTGGAAACCTCATATTAATGAAATAATTAAAAAACTGGGACAAATCTGCTTCCAAATTAACATTCTGAACCACTCTGTGAGTAAAAATACTCTTAGGGTCATGTATTTCTCCAAATTTCACTCATTAATTTCATATGGAATATCCTTGTGGGGAAATAGTAGTGAAGCCATTAAAATATTCAAATTACAAAAAAGTGTCATTAGAATAATTCTCAATTTACTTTCTGTTGTCAGCTGCAAACCATTCTTTAAAGAACTAAACATTTTGCCACTACCCTGTATATCTTTATATGAAACAATTGTATTAATGCAAACACACATCAAGGATTTTACCATAAATTCTGAAATTCACTGTCATAACACAAGAGATAAAGCAAAACTACATATAACCCCACATAACAAAATATTGTTTGAAAATAGTTTCTACCATAGAGGCATTAAATTTTACAACAAATTACCTATTGAAATAAAAAAGTATAAATTCCTTTCCGCGCTTCAAAAAACATCTCAAACAATTTGTAATTGAAAAATGTTATTACTCAACTGATGAGTTTTTGCAATACTGAAGTATTCACTTGTATTTAACAATATATAAATTTAATCTACATGTACAATATAATTTTTTTATTACTATTGTTAACTCTCACAATATTATAATTAACTGTTTAAAATACTGATGAATCCACAACATGTATATGTTAAATTGGATGAGTAAATAAATGAAATGAGCTACAATGTCAAAAGCCTTCTTTAGGTCAATAAATAAACCAGCAGCTAAACTATTTCTATCCAGAACTCTTTGAATTGGTCAGTAATATCTACAGTGGCAGTAATACTACTAGATTTTTCAATAAATCCATACTGATGATTGTGAAAAAAAGCTCTGGTTTTCTAGATGATGTAATAACCTAACTTTTACTACTTTTTGCAGAATTTTGGCAAATACCGGAATAATACTTATTGGTCTATAATTATCCATAGTTACTTTTATAAATTAGGACAACTCTTGTGATTTTACAACCATCAGGTACTGAACCTGAACTAAGTTATAAATTAATAAAAGTTAAAATGTGTAGAACCAAACTGTACTTGTACTTTGTTAACAATTCATTTGATAAAATTTTATCAGTTTTATTTCCTCTGTGTTTTATTGTTGCTATTATTTTTAGAACCTCATTATTATCTGTTGGATATAGAAAAAGACTATTTGGTACTGAACTGGAGTACATCTTCACTAATTCATCAGCTATATTTACAAAGTTATTATAACATTTCTCTTAGTGCAGTGATTAAAACTGAAAAGGTAACATAGCAGTTAAAAACATACTATACAAATATAACAAGGTACTGATTGAAACAAAAACCTGATACACAAGTCACAAAATAAATGTAAAGCCATGTGGACCTTAAACTTTGGTTGGTCGCGCATGGCCCCTAGTTTTATATAAATGTTGTAGTTTACAAACTAACGCACCTACGTAATTGCCTGACTAGGACATCTAAAGTTGTCCCTTACTTGACTGTTTGCTGTAACGATAACTTTATCAGTTTAGTCATTCTTTCAGCTTCAATAATAATCAGCAGTTACGTGTCATAGAGGTCTAGCGGGCTCCTAGCATCTACTCGTTACATATTGCCATGTTCTTCTTTGATAGTAAATTGTGGAATATTACCTTTCCAGTGGAAAGAGCTATTAGTACTTTGTCATAAATACCAAACGTTATCCATTGGTATTTGACAAATTGTCTGCCGTTAGAGAAATATTTACAATGTTTGTGAATAAGTGTGAGAAGCATTATTGTGTTGGACAAAACGTCACTATCGATCAACAGTTCCCGCATTTAGTAGTCGATGTGATCTTAGATAATGCATAACATCTAAGCCCAACTAGTATGGCATAAGAACATTTTGTTTGAGTGATGCAGAACTGTTTTATATCAGTAATACAGAAATTTAGATAGGTAATTTATTCATCTTGTAAATCATACATTGGACATGAGTACTAGATTAGATTGATTTGCATTCAGTAGGTTCACTTATAGCCAGAAAAGGCTGTGAACATTGAACATGTCCAGAGGTATAAAAATTAATAGCATATATATGTACAAAAGTTAACATAAGACACATATTATAGTAAACAGGCAATATGAACAACAATATGGAAAACAAAGCAGGGATAATTATATATGATACAAAATGAAACTTTTTAAACCAGCTTTCACTTGGCTTCTGCCAGTATGTCTCAACCTTTTTGCAATGGATACCATTCTTGTTATTTATTAAATACACATACATTAAAAATAAACTTTCAACTTGCATTAAATACTTATTAGTAATGATTTGTCATTGGAATAGTTAGATACTACTTATAGAGCTACAGAAGCATTATCAGGGTAATTTGTCATTCAGATAATCTTGTACAGAATAAAAAGATTTTGAGTAAAATAGCTTTTTTAAAAGCACTGAAATTATCAACTCAATAGAACTCACATTAACCAGCTCTCGGATCGCATAACAGGCAGAGCTGAGTTTAGGTAAGATATAATTTATGTGAGCTTTCCAATCTAAACATCTGTCCACTTGAAGGCCCAGTAATTTTATGCTGTGAATTTCTTCTAATTACATATCATCAATCCCGATTTCTATTTCGGTATGTGATGTACGACAGGTTATAAATTTGACCACTTTTGTTTTTTCTAGATTCACAGATAATTTGTTCGCTTTAAACCAGCATGACATACAGTTCAAAACATAATTCATTTTAATTTCACACTCATTTAAATTTGTACTGGTCACCAGGACACTAGTGTCATCAGCAAAAATTACTGTACTTGCAATGTCCTTTATATAAAGTGAGAGGTCATTTATATAGATCAGAAATAATAAAGGCCCTAACACGGAACCTTGGGGTACTGCATGAATTACTACTTTCCAGTTCGAAGTTTGTTATTCATAACCAATATCACTGACAGCTACCTCAAAACTTGGTTTTCTTTCATTTAGATATGATACAAACCATCTTAAATGTTTATTTTTTAGCCCATAGAATTCCAATTTTGCTATAAGAATGTCATGATTAACACAATCAAAAGCCTTTGCTAGATCACAAAAAATTCCACCTACATGTCTTTTATCATTTAAGGCAGTCAACACTTCATGTGTAAGTTTGTAAGTTGCATTATTAGTCGATATTCCCTTTCTGAATCCAAATTGATCACTGACAGGTATGTTGTTACATTCAAGGTGTTTATGCAGTCTGGTGAACATTACTTTTTCAAGAAATTTTGAAAAAATTGGCAAGAGAGATATTGGTCTATAATTTGAAACATTGTTGCATTCGCCTGTTTTGATAAGAGGTTTAACGACTGAGTATTTCATTCTGTCAGGGAAAATACCAGTCTTTAGAGACTCATTACATAAATAACTAAGGGAAATGCTAATTTGAGAGGAGCAAGATTTTAGGATTTTTGTAGCTATTTCATCATAACCGGAAGAATTCTTCATTTTTAAAGAGTCAATAATTTTAATAAAATTATAAATAGAAGTATTTATAAACAGTGGAGCTTCATCAATCAAAACACCTTTTTAAACCAATTCTCGAACTGTAAAAACACTTAAGCTCCACTTACTTTTGAAATTAGGACATGTTTCAAGGACACCGCATCCCCACCATCAGCTGATGTTCTACTAGTTCTTCAGGTGACCGCCTCCCTCTCCTGGCACTGTTCAATGAGTTGAATGACGTCATCTACTATTGGAATTTCGAAGTTCATTGCTCTCTTTTTGTTCTTCACAATGTGTATTATTTCCCAAACTGTTAATTCCCAATACTTTTTTGCCGGTACCAAAAGCTTTATGTATTTGGAAATATTATGATTTTTTGACCAGAAGTGATGGGCTATGGCTGATGTATCTGTCTGTTTGTATTTAATACATCGCATGTGTTATTTCATTCTTGTTTCTAGGTTTCTCTTTGTTTTTCCGATATAAATTTCGTGGCAATCCTCACATCTTACGCTATAAATTCCGGATAGTTTGTTGGTTGGACTTGTGTTTTTTAGCGGGTGATTCAGCATGTTTCTAATGTTATATTTGTTATGTGGTACTAGTTGTATCTGAAATTGACGGAAAATGTTTTTGAATTTATTAAATGCCTTAGGGTGATACGTAAATTTGCAGTATACTTTCTTTGGTTCGCCAGCTTTTAAAGTGCTAACGTCCTTGATGGCTTTCCATCTTTTATGCATGTTTATCATTTTTTTAATAAATTTTGGATCAAAGCCACTCACAATTGCAACATGTTTAATGTGATCTACTTCTTTGGTATATTGTTCTATAGTCAATGGGATGTTCACTAACCTATGGATTAAACTGTGAAATACTGCATATTGGTGTTCTTTTGGGTTGGAGTTATTGTTTTTAATGTAGTTATCCACATGTGTTGATTTTCTATATATGCCAAATTCTTGTCTCCTTTTTTATAATTTTTAAATCCAAAAATGGTAACCATCTTATTCTGTTTCAATGGTGAACTTTATAGATTGGTCTTGCAGGTTCAATAATTTTAGAGCAGCCTGTGCTAACTTCTTTGGTATTATGGCAAACGTCATTCACATAACGAAACCACGTGTGGAAATGCTTCTGTCACCCGTGTTTCCAAATAACTCATATACAAATCCACTAATAACGGAGAGATAGGGTTGCCCATGGCTATACGTAAAGTTTGTTTGTTATACGTTTGGTTGAACATGAAACTGTTTTGGTTGATGCATAAATTAAAGAGATTGTTGTACTTTTCACTTTGGGTTTCAGTAAAACCTTGATCTGAAAGCCAAAGCTTAATCAAACTGGATAGCTTTTCTGTAGGTACACTCGTAAATAACGAGCTGACATCAAAGGAGACTAAAATTTCATTAGTGTTGATATTTACTTTATTTAATTTGTCAATCAATTCCAAGCTGCTTTTTATTCCGAGAGAAGCATATCTTTGTATGAGATCCATTACGCATACTAACCACTTTGTTAAATAACATGTAGGTGCATCTATATTGCTGATAATTGGTCTAACATTGTCATCGTTTTTATGAAGTTTTGGTAGACAATACAGTTTTGGTAAAATTGGGTTGCTGGGGACTAATTTTGCTTTTGTTTTTTCAGGTATTATTGTACTTTCTTTTATTGCCTTATTTGCCAAAACAACCAAAGCTCGTAGAGGATTCTTTTTTATTTCTTCATATTCCTGATGTTCCAAAAGTTTATTAATGGCCGTGTGCACCAATCTCGATCAAGATATTATCGCGGTTAAATAATGACTTTACCGCGATGAACGGTCATTTCTGGTGCATCGACGACGGTAAACTTCATCCAGGCTTTAATCGCCGTTTAACTCAGACCGACTGTGAATGGCCGATTATCTTAGCTCGTAATTGTAAAATGGCGGCTTATGTTTTGGAACGCGATAATTTCGAGGACGAAATGTTATATATGCAATATATTGACGGTGGTGACAATAATCGCATACCAGTTATAGTGGATAGAGGAAATCCTTTTGATGATATGAACGATAGAAAATTTCAAGAAAGATTCCGATTATCTAAGGAAGTAGTGTGGTGGCTAGTGGACAAATTGTGTGATAGGTTAGAATTCCCAACAAACAGAAATAATACGATATCACCAATGAATCGAGTATTAACAACTTTAAGATTTTATGCAACGGGTGGATGTAATATACTAATCGGTGACGTATCTAATACTCATCGGACCACGGCGTTGCGTATTATGAACAGTGTGTCGCGAGCAATAACTGACCTTGGACGCAATTATATACAATTTCCGGCAAGTAATGCTGATGTAAGGTCAGTCATTGATAACTTTAGTGCAATTAGTGGTTTTCCAGGAGTACTTGGAGCCATTGATTGCACACACATAAGGATTCAGTCGCCTGGAGGTGAACATGGCGAAGTTTATAGAAACAGGAAAGGTTATTTTCACTCAATTGCCAAACTGTAAGTGATCATAATTTACTTATTAGGGACATTGTTGCAAGGTGGCCAGGCTCGGTGCATGATAGTACAATATTTAGAAACTCCAGCCTAAGAGCAAAGTTTGAAAATGGAGAAATGCCTCATGGTTATTTACTAGGAGATAGTGGCTATGGCTGCAGACCATATTTAATTACCCCAATTATAAACCCACAAACTGCTGCTGAGCAACGTTTTAACAGTGCACATGTAAGAACAAGAAACACAGTGGAGAGGCAGTATGGAGTTTGGAAAAGGAGGTTTCCAGTACTGTCATTGGGGTTAAGATCTGACCTGCAAAATGCTATGGCAATAATCGTAGCCACAGCAGTGCTGCACAACATCGCCAGGAGTTTCAGTTTCGAGGAACCTCCTCAAGATCCTGAAATTCAAAGGCTGCTAGACCATCTGCAACGAGTGAGGGGAGCAGACATTGAGGAAAATGATCCTGTTCCAGCAGAACATCAAATGCATCGTAATGACGCAGTATCAGGAAGAGCAGTGAGACAGGCGATAATAAATCAACACTTTAGTTAAGGTACGTATGTATATTTATTCACATAAGATTTATTTACAAGCTGTTTTTATTTCTCCAGTACTTAAGTTCCTTTTGATGTTTCTTTTTAATGAGGTCCAACTGTGTCATGAGAACCTCAACTCGCTTCTCACAAGCATCAACTATGCTTGTTGCAGGTTTGGGTTTGGGTGGCATCCTGCGTTGCTGCCACCTTTTCGGCGTAGAGTTGACCATATGAATCTCAGCTTCTTCTGCTGGCATGGAAGCTGGTGTTGTCTTCTGTAGCTGGAATTCCTGTAGCAAAGAAAAAAAGTGTTAATTTGCTTTCAAATGGCTTATTATTGTGTGTGTGTGTGTGTGTGTGTGTGTGTGTGTGTGTGTGTGTGTGTGTGTGTGTGTGTGTGTGTGTGTGTGTGTGTGTGTGTGTGTGTGTGTGTGTGTGTGTGTGTGTGTGTGTGTGTGTGTGTGTGTGTGTGTGTGTGTGTGTGTGTGTGTGTGTGTGTGTGTGTGTGTGTGTGTGTGTGTGTGTGTGTGTGTGTGTGTGTGTGTGTGTGTGTGTGTGTGTGTGTGTGTGTGTGTGTGTGTGTGTGTGTGTGTGTGTGTGTGTGTGTGTGTGTGTGTGTGTGTGTGTGTGTGTGTGTGTGTGTGTGTGTGTGTGTGTGTGTGTGTGTGTGTGTGTGTGTGTGTGTGTGTGTGTGTGTGTGTGTGTGTGTGTGTGTGTGTGTGTGTGTGTGTGTGTGTGTGTGTGTGTGTGTGTGTGTGTGTGTGTGTGTGTGTGTGTGTGTGTGTGTGTGTGTGTGTGTGTGTGTGTGTGTGTGTGTGTGTGTGTGTGTGTGTGTGTGTGTGTGTGTGTGTGTGTGTGTGTGTGTGTGTGTGTGTGTGTGTGTGTGTGTGTGTGTGTGTGTGTGTGTGTGTGTGTGTGTGTGTGTGTGTGTGTGTGTGTGTGTGTGTGTGTGTGTGTGTGTGTGTGTGTGTGTGTGTGTGTGTGTGTGTGTGTGTGTGTGTGTGTGTGTGTGTGTGTGTGTGTGTGTGTGTGTGTGTGTGTGTGTGTGTGTGTGTGTGTGTGTGTGTGTGTGTGTGTGTGTGTGTGTGTGTGTGTGTGTGTGTGTGTGTGTGTGTGTGTGTGTGTGTGTGTGTGTGTGTGTGTGTGTGTGTGTGTGTGTGTGTGTGTGTGTGTGTGTGTGTGTGTGTGTGTGTGTGTGTGTGTGTGTGTGTGTGTGTGTGTGTGTGTGTGTGTGTGTGTGTGTGTGTGTGTGTGTGTGTGTGTGTGTGTGTGTGTGTGTGTGTGTGTGTGTGTGTGTGTGTGTGTGTGTGTGTGTGTGTGTGTGTGTGTGTGTGTGTGTGTGTGTGTGTGTGTGTGTGTGTGTGTGTGTGTGTGTGTGTGTGTGTGTGTGTGTGTGTGTGTGTGTGTGTGTGTGTGTGTGTGTGTGTGTGTGTGTGTGTGTGTGTGTGTGTGTGTGTGTGTGTGTGTGTGTGTGTGTGTGTGTGTGTGTGTGTGTGTGTGTGTGTGTGTGTGTGTGTGTGTGTGTGTGTGTGTGTGTGTGTGTGTGTGTGTGAGACAATGAGAGAAATCATGGTATAATTTGTGTAATATATAATATGTAGGTGTGAGCATATGTGAGAGAGAGAATAAGAGAAATTGTAGTGTAATTGTATATCAGTAACATTTAATTTTTTTAATTTATTGTACTTTCTCACTCAGTATACCTGTTTTATGTGTAATAAATATATATACTACACAGAAATATTGGAGAGAAAGGGAGCTAATGGCTTCATTGCCAAAGCCTAGCATTTGAAAACAACAACATTAGTAATACTGAAAAAGTGTATCAAAATGTGGATTGGCATAAGCTTGAACTGTAGCAAAAACAATCATCATTTGACACCTTTTGGAACCTGAACTTGAAATAAAGCTCTTAGTAATTTAAAAATATCAGCAAACAAGAATTAACAGCAGGACACAATATATATACATACTTATTTATCAGTGAAAAGAGTACCCAAATGTTAAAATTATTTGTTAGCATGAGACTCACTTGTAAGTTCGAAAATGGTATTACATCATAACTATTTTTAACCACAAGAGTATTAATTTTATTAACATATGTTCTTCATCGCAAAACCTTACAAATAGTAATTTAACATAGAAATGGAATATACTGGTCCCCAGTTTGTCCATTATGTATTCTAAAAATGAACTACACTCATCTTCAAAACTGTACATCAGTTCACAATATACACAACGATTATGAAAAATATTGGAGTGCAAGAAGACTAATGATTTCATTGTCAACCATTGGGTGTTAGAAAACAATATACCTATATCACATATGTGACAATATCAAATCATTGTCAACCTTTGGGTGTTAGAAAACAAAATACCTATATCACATATGTGACAATATCAAATCATTGTCAACCTTTGGGTGTTAGTAAACAAAATACCTATATCACATATGTGACAATATCAAATCATTGTCAACCATTGGGTGTTAGAAAACAACATACCTATATCACATATGTGACAATATCAAATGACTTCTTACCTCAATTTCTATTAATGGAACCACGTCACTGGAGGTTTCTAAACTTTGTGTAAGCTCTGTAACATCTGCAACAGAGAAAAACAGAAGTCCTTGTAATAACTATTCACATACATGTGTACGTGTAAGATTTGAAATTCTAGCATCGAACGTTACTATAACATGTATAACATAGCAATTGTTTAGCTCATTACTGTTGATTATGGAAAGACAAAGCTGTCCTAATTGCACAAGCACCAGGGCCCAGTTCAGCAGTAGCCCAACATGTATTCTCTTTGGTATCCCAATGTGAGAACCATGTAATGTCCTACGTAAATATTAATAATTCTTACAAATGGAGCAATAAATAAGTATACCACTACAAAAATAATAGTTGGACTAATAAATGCATTACATAGTACAATAGTAGATTATGACTAATGCAAATGGCATGCACTGTCTGTCCACCATAAGAAAGCAAGGCAGAAGAATGTGTAATGTAATTATCTTTTCAGTATTTATGCTCGCCTTCTAGATATGATAAAGATGCTAGGTTTTTGAAAATACACAATGTTGTCACATAACTCACCCATACATAATACCAATCTATCACTGCAGTTATTGAAACAAGCATTAGATCTGACTGCATGGGTGACTCATATGCATACATTCATTTCGTAGTAAACATATCCACTAACAGAGCAGATAAACTGTTTAAGCCCCTCTCCCTCTTCAGGCCTAGCTTGTCTTCTTGTGGTGGATAGACAGTACAAGAGCAGTTATTTTTATCCACTGCCAAGAAAGAATAAACCATAACACACATCTTAATTATTTTACATTATTTTTCATCAAATGATGCAAATATTTCAATTTCAAGACCTCAAAATATAACTGTCTTGTTAGTCCATTTCATGCAGTTTTCTTTTGATAGTGCAAATGTTATTAAAATGTGTTGTTACTAATCCATTGCAAATAAACTCCATGAAGGTGTTGCTACCAGCACTATAAGCCATGACACCATTGAATTTTCTAGTTATAAGACACTCAAATTAGTAAAGATTATTACATACCATCTGCTGTTGCTGCCTGCTGGTATGTGGCATCACTATCGAATGCGTTCTGCAGGGGTGTTGCAGTTGATGCAAGCATCTCTTTTAATTTGGGATGTACAACATTCATGCACCTCCTTTTTCCTCCTCCTGTTTTGCACACCTCCAATTTCTCATCTGCAATGTCTTTTCTTGCTTTTCTCTTTAAATTATTGTAGCACGTTCTTAATTTTGATGCATTTCTTTGTGTTACCCCTAAAACAAAAACAATTTACTAAGACAAAAGCTGCAAAGCATGTCCCTCAGTATAATAATGGATATAAGTTACAAATTGTTGTTGAGAAGATGAAGTTGATAACCCTTTCTTCCGGTTTGGCAAGAGCAAGTTTGCTTTTGCATCAATAATCACAAATCCTTAAGTTAAAAATTAAATATTATTTTGTTTATTAACTATATCAATTGCCACAATGTATCAGCATTGTCGGTGCACTAGAATTTTATTCCACAAGGCTCTTTGTACACGCAATATATAGGTAGTATTTCACGAACTCTTGATAAATAATTATAACTTTAACCAGAGGTCAGTTGCCAAAGAATCATCTTCTAAAAACAACAGACTATTAAAATACTTCAGCCAAAATCATAATTTTGGAATAATGTAACATTTTTCGCTTACCTGGACTGCTGTTAAATTGTACGGCCAGCTGCTCCCACGTGGCCTCCTTCTGTTTTATCGTAACTCCGTCAGTTCTTTTATTTTCCATAACTTCTTTTTAGTGAGACACCAAATCTAACAAAATGTCTACTTCAAAAGCAGAAAAGTTTGGAGTCCTGTTGCTAGTTGTTTCCATTATGGTTATATTCTGCTATAGCTGTTTAAGCACGTGCTTCTGCTTGGACAAATGCTAAGCGAAAAACAAACGACAAATGACGAACACAAAGCGATGAACTTCCGGGTGTGTTCGGTAGCCTTCTTAACAGTTACATTTGAAACGAGCGGTGCGCTCTACGGCACCGAGCGCCTGCCAGATAATCACTGCCAACTAACCGGCGATTGGCAATGGTGCACCAGGATGTAAGCTTTACCGCGATCAACTTATTACTGCGTTTAGGCAAACGTCTCTTGTGGATTTGCTTAACGAGGTTGGTGCACACGGCCATAACTGTGCATATGTAATCATCTTTGTCCATGTTAACAGTCTTATTACCTTTCTCTGCTTTCAAATATAATACTGGTTTAACATTCAGTTCGTGTATTAATTGTTTTTTTTTTTTTTTTTTTTGGATCTGCTTTTTTATACTTTGGAGATGATAATTGTTCGAGTATTGCTTTGCATTTTGTTTTCGCAATTACTCTGTCTTGCTCATTAGTCATCAAATGTGATGCAATTTCGATGTCAGCAATATACTGTGACTTTGTGGGTTTCTGAAATAAAGGTCGAGGTTACGAACACAAAAACTGTACTTTATTCTCGTAGCAAATACACTCTTCACAAATTCAATTTGCTACATAACCTAAAACTGTTTTTTTTTCAAACACTTCGCTCAACTGTCATCGCTTCCGGTAACGATCGGCCCCGAAGTTTCCTGAATCTCCACTGGCCTTCATTTTGATCGGCATCGCGAGTCTGCCGCCAGGTTAACACTGCTCCCTCCTCAAGGCTGGTCGTCCCAAACAGCGCCTTCGTAGCGGGCCAGGCGATCCAGGTGTGCCACCAACATCTTTTCTCGGGGCACCTTCTGGATGCGGTAGACCACGTCGTTAATCCTCTTCACCACACGGTACGGTCCTTGCCATGGCTGCTGAAGCTTCGGGCAGCGTCCCTTGGTCCGGGTCGGGTGGTACAACCAGACCAGGTCACCTTGCTGGAACCCTTGGCTGTTGGCTTGCCTGTCATATCGGGTTTTCATGCGGCCGCTCGCCTTCTGGACGTTCTGGCGAGCCATCTCGTGCATGTCGTGGAGGTGGTCCACCAGATTCTCCACATCCCTCAAGAGTGGCCCCAAGTCTGCGTCCGCCAGCTGCTCCCTCCTCAGGCCTGCGCTATCCCAGCCATTCGCAGGCACTGCCGTGACTACTCGAACTGCTGCGGCAGGCTCCTTCCCCTCCACTCTTGTGCATTGGCCGCACTCTTCTGGACAGGGTCTTTGGGACATAGCGTCCGCGTTACCGTGACTCTTCCCTCTGCGATGTTCCGAGGTGAAGTCGTACTCCTGCTGCCTCTGGACCCAACGTGCTCTCTGGCCTTCCGGTCGCGCCGTCACCACCACCTCGCTCCTCGCGGGGACAACCACGTCTTCGTTGAAGATGACCCTGCAAATTCCAAGGCTCTCTTCTGGTTGACGGAGTATAACCTCTTCTCCGTTGAGCCTCAGGACCTTCCTGCCGACGTCGACCGTCGCCTCGTGGCTCCTGAGGGCATCCAGTCCCAGAATCACCTCCTCAGCCACCTTCGCGACGAACACCCACAAACGCACGGCACTCCGTCCCAAGTTCAGCTCCAGCAGGGCCTCCTTCTCCACAGGCATGGTGTCGCCCGATGCCGTCACAAGCTCGTATGGTCGGCTCGGCTTCCTCGTCGGCAAACCCTTCGCCACGTCAGGTCTGATGATGGTCACGGCCGCCCCGGTGACCACCAGTACGCGGCACGGCTTTCCTCTTACCCAGCCGTCCGCGATGAGGTTGTCATCCATCCGCCGGCTGACGGCGCGGATTGTCACTCGAGGGGATGGTGGTAATGGCGCCGACGTACCCCTCTCCACACCGGGCCTTACTCGTTCTTCCCGCTGCCCTTCCTGGTGTGGGCAGTCTCTCTGTAGGTGCCCGGGCTGTCCACACCCCCAACACAGGCCACTAGGTGTTCGCCGGCGTCCCTCAGCTGGTCTTCTGTCTCCGGCGTAGCGGACACTCCTCGTTCTCGACGTCGGGATAGATGCTACCTTGGTGGTAGCGGTGGTTCCCGAAACGATTCTCCAGGGCCTCCCAGATGTCCTTGGGCGCCGCCGTTGTCTGCACCGCATTTAGGACTTCCGCGGCCCGTCCCTGGAGGCTGGCTATTAGCTGTGTGGCCTCCTCCTCCGGTGACCATCTGTTGTGCTTGGCCACTGTGTCGAACTGGCGGCGGAAGACCTCAAATGTTGACGCGCCGTCATATTTCGGCGGTTTGACGCGCGCAGATGTTGTGTCGCATCCCGGCGCGTCGGCCTTCAAATCCTTCAGTTTCCTGCCGACGACGTCCTCTACTATGGCGTTCAGGGACTTGACGCTGCTGTCGGCCTTTCCCTCCAGGTCGTCAACGCGGCTCGCCAGGTCCTCGACGCGCTCGTCCGCTTGGCCCATCCGCTTGCCCAGCTCCGTCACGTTATCGCTCACGCCGGCCAACTGTTCTAATTTGGTGGCGAGGGCCTCGTTCGCAACCTTCATTTCTTCCAGCTTTGCGGCCAGTTTGTCATTTGTAGTCTCCAGCTTCGCGGCCAGGCTGTTATTTGCCGCTTCTGTTTTTGCAGCGAGGTTTTCATTTGCCGTCTTCATTTCCGAGGTCAGTTCGGCCTTCATTTCCATCATCTTCTCCAAAATCTTTTCCAATGCCGATTCCATGGCCGTTATCCCACTTCTGACGCCAGTTGTGACTTTGTGGGTTCGTGAAATAAAGATCGAGGTTACAAACACAAAAACTGTACTTTATTCTCGTAGCAAATGCACTCTTCACAAATTCAATTTGCTAGATAGCCTAAAACTGTTTTTTTTTTTTCAAACACTTCGCTCAACTGTCTGTCGCTTCCGGTAACGATCGGCCCCGAAGTTTCCCGAATCCCCACCGGCCTTCATTTTGATCGGCATAGCGAGTCTGCCGCCAGGGTAACAATACTGATCTAAATTTTGTGAGTAATTTATGCATGTCTTGATGTCTTTATTTAAGAAATCAATTTCTTTCCCGGTAAAAGGTTGTGCTGACAGATTAACTACATGATTTTCAGATTTTATTATTTCTAATTTTATTTTGTGTTGGTTATCGTCTCTCTGTTTTCGTAAAAATTCTGCCTTCTTAAGTGTTTTTACAGTTTGAGAATTGGTTTAAAAAAAGTGTTTTGATTGGTCAATAATTTTATTTATTTCAGAAGGTGTAATTAGACTGACTTTAAATGTAGGTACAGAGTTTGTGAAACTTGATCTTAGAAATTATACTGGTGCATCTTTACTTCCATAATTAATATTTAATTTTTTTGTTACATCCAAAAAGAATTTGTTAAACAATTCTGCAACTTCCAAGAGGTTTGGCAATTTCATGATTGTCAACATTGAGTGTTATTGGGCAATTTTCTGTTGAGTGTTTACGTGTCACATTTTTTATTATATTCCAAGTGGTTTTTATTTTATTGTCTGAATTTTGAATTAGTTATTACAATATTTTTTGAAGTAGTTTTTTAAATACAAATTGTTACTGATTCTAACTTGCTGATATAGTTCTCTTTTACGCCTGTATGAGGTTTTAATTCCTAAAGTGAGCCAGGAATTGTCTTGTTTAAAGTTAAATGTATTTTTTTTATACTTGGATGGGAAGCATTCAAAGTGAGTTTTAAAGTACTGAAGAAAGCTATTATATTTTTTGTTAGTTCCATTAATCTCATAAGTTTGTTTCCAAGATTCAAGTTTAAGGTCCTTACTAAATTTGTTCAGAGTATTTTCATTTAATTCCCTATATTTTGCATATGTGTATTTAGGTTTGAGTTTTAAATTTATCTTATCAGTCCTTAGAATTTGTGCATCATGATCTGATAGTCCATTAGTTTTTGATGAGACAGAGCAAAATTTAGTTATATCTGAATTTACAAATATGTTATCAATAGCTGTGGATGAATTATTTTGGATTCTTGTTGGAAAGCTAACTGTATGTGTCATGTGGTATGTGGTAAATAAAGAGCTAAGCTGTTTCCTTTGAAGACTCGATTTCAGATAATCTACATTTATGTCACCACAAATTATTATTTCTCTTTTTGTTTTAAAGATAAAGTTCAGAGCGTATTCTAACTGATTTTTAAAAATTTGAAAACTTCCTAAGGGACATCGATAAATGGCCACTATGACTAAGTTCAAATGACTTCCAATTAACTGAACTGCACAGAGTTGGAGGTCTTTTTCATAACAAAATCTGGATAAATCTAAAGCTTTAAAGATCAGATCATTTCTAACATATATGTACAAACTTCACCTTTATGTAATTTTTTTCTACTATATTCTGCTCCTAAAGAGTACCCTTGCAATGAACTTGGCTTAAACTCCTGCTGTGTCAAGCGATGTTCAGAAATGCATAAAATGTGTGGTAGTTGAATTTCAATGTGCAGATTAATAGTGAGTTCATCTATTTTGTTTCTTATGCCTCTTATGTTTTGATGAAATACATATAGACAGTGATTATTATTAATATTATTGGTATTATTATCATTACTATTGTTCTTGAGAGGAGTACTTTTAAATGAATTTATTACCATGAAGCTATTAGGGATGATTGATTTAATTTGCGTAGAGTTTCTGGGCTTATATTGGTTTAACCTAAAAAGACCTTCTACTTGCAACAACAGAAATTTTGCCCATAAGTCTGTCAGCAATTATAAGTGACAGCTTCTCTTTCCCTCTAGAATTTAGGTGTAGACCATGAAGAGTGTAATTATCCCTGCTAATACTGTTAACATCTATCATACACATGTGAGAGGCCGCAGGCCCTAACAAGGCACGATCAAGTTTAAGATTCATATCCCTCACCCTCCAATGAAGCTCAGGCTTGTCATGCCTTTGGAAGAGACCCACTACCTTCACATTTGTATGGCTGCTGGTCTTACAGATGTTACTCAGATCCTTTTCAATGCAATAGTTACTATTTCTATCCAGGCTATTCCCTGGCCCTTCCACTATTACTACATGATCCTTCTTAGTAAAACCAGAAGGAAGTTTTACCAGGTCTTCTGTAACATCAGAGAGCCCAGCACTGGGTTTAACTATACCAACTACATCATAATCACAGCCCAAATTCCTTTTGAGCTGGGATGCTATGCCCCTCCCATGACTGCTACCCAGCAACAGGACCTTGCTTTTAGCACAATTAACAGATTAATCTAAATCCTGCTCTTCGGACTTTGTGGCCTGATCAACATTCAGCGTTTCAAGAACACTGAATCTGTTGCTCAGTTGGACATGTTAGTCATCAGCTGAGAAACGCCTTTTCCTCCTGAGATTTCTCCTAGTTACTACTTGAAAGTTATTGGCCAAAATGTTTGAAGCTGAAACACTACTTTTAGTTTCTTTTTTGCACAAAACAAGCTGTTTTCTCAGGTTGAAAATGGTTTCCTCGTGCTTTTCGACCAGTGCCTTATACATACAAAGTTCACAAAACCATTCCGTACAATCTCTTACTTTCTCACTAATGGTGTTCGCACACGCCCAATGAAACCAAAACTTACATCCTGCACAGAAAATACCCTGACTAACCCTTCGACGACACGCACCACAGTTATTACTAAGATCACACGATATACTACTCATTTTAGCACACTATACTGACAAACACAAATGGACTAGATACAAAACAGTAGGCTTATTCAAGAGTTTTAATAAAAACACCTAAACCGTAGTCTTAATTACGTTAAATTTCAACACAAACACGTGCACAGAGATAACACACTAGCAGGAACACAGCAGGAATACACTGAAAACACTCCTACAAGTTTCACACAAATCCAATATGGCGGTCTGAACAGCTGATTCACTGAGACACAAAATAACTTGAATTATCTTAAAAAATTACCCTACACTGGAGGCTAACTTTATGATCACTAGTACACAATAGGTTTATTACCTTCCTTGTATACTCTTTACCAGCCGGGCAATTAAAATTTTAGAGAAAATGAACAAAATTACGGGAGCCTTCACACGCACTCTACTAGCCCTCTAGCGGCCAACTGATGTAAGACACTATGATATGATATAAGATACTATGAGATAAGACACGTCAAATTGTGAATTTACAGTGCAATTAACTATACTTGTAAATTAACAAGTCACATTCAATAAGGACAAGTCAGTGTTTGTACAAAATAATGTTTTATAAAGATATCACAAGAATTTTATAATATATACAATTAATTCAGAAATGTAACAATATTATAAACTTTCCATAAATTTACTAACAGAATAAAAACAGTGGTCTAGCAAGTATGCCAAAATTGACTTTTTAAATGCTGAAAAATTGCAAGTGGTTTTATTGGCTATAGACAGTTTATTAACAAAAGTGATTCCTAGGTTTATTACACTGTTTTGATTACCTCTTGTGTTACTTCTATTCACATGAATATCCATCTAGTATTATGATTATTAACTGTGTCATTAAAGGTACAGAGGCCATTTCCTTTCGGTAAATTTGTCTTTGTAAATTTTAAAATTTCATAAGTAAAAAGACATGGGAGAGGAAAGATTTTAAAGAGGAGGAAAGATTGATTTAACTCCTCCAAGTATTCTTAGAATCCGTTTTTGCATTATGAATAATGATTTACAATGTGGTTAGTTACCCCATAATGTTAAGCCATATTTTAAAATGGAGTGAGTACACGCAAAATACACGCTTCTGAGAGTTTTTATGTTAACTATGTTTTAGTTTTTGTTCAAAGAATAATGTAAAGTCCAAGTGATTTCACTTTTGGATTTCAATTATGTTAATTTATGACCTATCCAACAGGACTGGTCGGGATAGATGCACCAAGGCCGGTCATCTTGCATCCTCCAGTTCTTTCATCTTGTTATTTTGCCTGTGGCACTCGCCGACTAAACTCTAGTCTTACAGATTTGTGCGGCAGATTTTTGACCTTGCAAGGCAAGTGAAGCTTTAGTCGATTGTTTATAGCATGATTGTTGATGCAGCAAAATGACACACCTTGAATTTCAGTGTTAATGCTTCACGTAAAACTGTAATATGGAGTATGATTAAATTAAATAGTACCATAAGAATGACCTCAAAATTTTCAGGTAAAGGAGACTGTGTGTTCGAAAACCTTTTAAGTTGGTCCTTGAGTTTGCCTTCTTTTGATGAAAAATGTCACTTAATTTCAAAAGGATATACATACATTTGTATAAATGAGTTTGTATACATTTACTCACAACCCTTGTACAAACCCTCATAATTTGTGACTGTCACTCCCCATTTTAAGTCTGAAGCAACTGACAACACTTATGAATCACCTACACCACACCACTGGACAACAGCCTGATAGCCATATTTGCAGAATATTACTGCAGAAGCTGTAGTTCTAAGACTAACTGAACCAATCTATGGCACTGGCATAAATGTTACAGCAAATGATTGGTTTCTAGTGTATCAGCAAATACCTTTTTCATTGGTAGAATAAGCAAGAACAAAAAAATGTGTCAACCAGTTATTTTACTTCTCCAAAACATTGCAACCAATCTGAACGTATATCTGGCTTCACAAAAAATGAATAACATGTTTCATAATGTTCCAAGACTATATGGTTGGCCTAAAATACACAAACCCAACATACCCATGAGACCCATTGTAAATAATATCAACACTCCTACTTACCTTCTGGCAAAATGGCTGTCCAAAAAATTTCAGTCCTTTCCACAATTCCATACTCTGAGGATAAAAAACTCTTTAGACCTGGTAGGAAAAATTCAAAATCTTAAACTAAACCCTCATGACACTTTAGTATCCTTTGATGTCCGCTCCCTCTTCCCTAGCATTCCATTAGACAAACTTTTCATTCAACTGAAGAAATGGCTAAATTCTATAAACCTAGATGCCATTGCAATAGAAGAATATTTGGCAATGACTGAAATATGTATACATCAAAATTATTTTGTTTTTGAAGGAAAATATTATAAACAAATTTCAGGACTAGCTATGGGAAGCCCGCTATCACCATTTTTGGCCAATCTATACATGAGCTTTTTTGAAACACATATAACTAAAGCCTTCCCTCATGTTTTTAAAACATGGTACAGATACGTAGATGACATCTTTGCAATAGTGCCCTACAAACAAATAGATGATGCTTTGAAACTACTCAACCTGCAAGAACCCAGCATACAATTCAGAGTGGAAGTTGAAGAGGACTGTACTCTACATTTTTTGGACCTTAAAATCACAAAAAACAATGAAAAACTAGAATTTGGTATCCATAGAAAAGCAACACACACAGATAATTACATCAAAGCAAATAGTTTCAACCCAATTTCACACAAACATGCCACCATCAACAATCTCACACACAGATTAGTAAATATACCCCTCAGCCAGCAAGAATATCAAAAAGAATACCATCAAATCTTAAAAACTGCAATTAAAAATGGATATGGAAAAAACCTTGTAGACAAAAAACTAAAACCATTCAAACTTCAAAGGAGATTAAAACTGATCACAGCTCACACACCAATAAAACAAGAAATTAGATTTGCTAAATTTACTTACCACCCCTGGGCCACAAAAAAGTTCCAAAAAATATTCAAGAAATACAATATAACATTGGCACCAAAAAACAATTACAACATTAAAAACCTATATCGAGATTCAACTGTATTGGAACACCACAGTGAAGCGAAAAATTATTAAATTTTAGATGAGTCGCATTTTTTACACATCTGCTTCACTTTCGTACCTATTTTGAGGACATGTTTCGCAAATCTTCGTTTGCATCTACGGCTCTTGTTTAAAAATGCGACTCATCTAAAATTTAATAATTAAAAACCTACTTTACAGTAATAATACTGATAAGGTAAAACCAAAGGAAAAGTCAGGCATTTATAAGATTAAGTGTAAAGACTGTGAAAAAATTTACATAGGGTGGACAAAAAGAAACATAGGCACTAGAAAGAAAGAACATTTCAGGCACTTAAGATACAAAAATATTGATAAGTCCACAATAGCAGCTCATTTCTGGTCTGAAAATCATGAAATTGAAGATAGCACCGAATTACTAAAATACACATAAAAACTTAGTGAACTCGTCATATGGGAGAGTATATACATAGAAAAACATAAAAACCAACTAATGAACTTTGAAATCCTGCCAGAAGAGAATCCCACATTTAAGTTCATCACTAAATCAACAGATGGCAGCAGCACCTCCAGAATTACCCATACCACTGGATCAAGCTTTAGTCGCATAAGAGCCGAAGATGCAAACGATGATATGCGAAACATGTCCTCAAAATAGGTACGAAAGTGAAGCAGATGTGTAATAAATACGACTCATCTATAAATTAATAATTTGACCATTACTTAAAATCTACTGTATTCCCCTGTAGGTATGATCAGATAATGTTTATCTTGAAGTAGATAGAGCAGTAAGGGTTTGTACAAGAGTAGAGTAAGTCATGTATACCCCACATAATGACCAGCCGTTGAAAACATTTGACTATTACTTAAAATCTACTATATTCCCTTGTAGCTACGATAAGATAATGTTTATCTTGAAGCAGGTAGAGCAGTAGGGTTTGTACAAGAGTAGAGTAAGTCATGTATACCCCACATAATGACTAGCTGTTGACAACATTTGACTACTACTTAAAATCTACTATATTCCCTTGTAGCTATGATAAGATAATGTTTATCTTGAAGTAAATAGAACAGTAAGGGTTTGTACAAGAGTAGAGTAAGTCATGTATACCCCCCCATAATGACCAGCTGTTGAAAACATTTGACTATTACTTAAAATCTACTATATTCCCTTGTAGCTACGATAAGATAATGTTTATCCTGAAGCAGGTAGAGCAGTTAGGGTTTGTACAAGAATAGAGAAAGTCATGTATACCCCACATAAGGACAAACTGTTGAAAATATTTGACTATCACTGTTTTGAGTACAGTTGTATTTAATAAATGGTATGTAAATGTTGGCAATAGGGTTATGTAAGTGTTGGCAATCCTGTAGCTAAGCGCCAGTTGTGTAATAATATGTATTCTTGTTCAGTCGTAAATAAAATCAATGCTGTTATTATGAAATAAGGTGTTGTTCGTGAAAAAGTTTAACAGGTTATGGGCGCAGGTGCACTATTGCGAAGTTCAAGGGAATTGAAGGAACAGAGTTTATGTGTTCTAGACGTTCTCCGCTCATATTTCACAATTTATGTGTTTTTTGTATGTAAATAAAGTGAAAACTTTGAAATTATTGTACTGTGGCTTTTGTCTGCCATATTCCGTAACATGTGGATTCAGTTGTGAATTTTGAATATGGATCTGACAAGAGTTATCAGCATTAGTTTACTGGAAGGGCAATCAAACTGGAATACGTGGAGGTATAAAGCAAGTGTGTGCTTACGTGGTATTCCTGGAGCTCTTGATGTCATTGAAGGTAGGTTAGTTAAACCTGCAGAACCTGGAGAAGGTGCTACAACTCAAGCAAAATAAACATACAACATAACATTAAATAATTATCTTAAGGCTGATAGCAATGCTTTGATTGTGTTGACTACTAATATGACAGAAGAAACATTGCAGAAAATAATGCCTCTTAATACATCTCGTGAAGTATGGGCAGAATTGCATAAGTTATTTGACAGTGTTTCTGAAAATAAAGTGTACAATCTTTGTTTACGATTTTTTGGGTTTGTAAAACATTCAAATGATGATGTAGCAACTCACATATCAAAGCTGAAAATTCTGTGGAATGATTTAAAGCAAGAAATGGCCAACAATGTAGAAAATAATCCCAAATTACCGATTTATTTTTAATTTGCAAAATTTTAGGTACTCTACTAGAAGAGTATTTTCATTCACATCAGGTTGGATGCTTATGTCGAAAACTGGTAGGACTGTTGACAACTTGACAACTCAACTTTGTGCATATGAGAAAGCCTTGTTGAGTAAAGGAGGAGATTCTACATCTCAAGAGGCACTTATAAGTAACTCATCTAAACAATTTTCTAAGCAGTCACAGTGGGAAAAGAAAATTGTTTGTCATTACTGCAAGAAGCTAAATCGCGTAATCCAAAAACGTTCCAAACACACATCAAATATGGTTCTATTCGTTGAAACATCTGTGGTTATGTCATCTGAGTGTGGTATTGGTAGCTGGTTTGTAGACAATGGTGCAACAAGTCATATCACCAATACAAACTATTTCTTCAAGACATTTGAACCATTTTCTACGACGCATACAGTTACATCAGCAGATGGTGACACTGTTGGCAAAGGCAACAGAAGTGGAAGCAACAGTAAATGGAAAGTGGCATAAAATCACTTTGAGTGATGTGTGGTATGTACCAAAAATTAAAAAGAATCTAAAAGTACGCAAATGAGTCAACCTTGTATATACTTTTCTCCACTTACAAGTTTTTTGATGAAGACTAGTTTCTGGGAACTTTTTCCCTATTTTCAGTTTTGAACAGGAGAGCTCATCCTTACGGACATCTGTAGCCCTTTTCAGAAGTACATGTCTGGTTATCGCTATTTCGTATTATTCAAAGATGATTACAGTAAATTTCGTGCTGTTTACTTTCTTAAGGAAAAATCAGAACTTCCCTATAAACTAAGACAATTCATAACTGAAACGAGGACTGCTGGGCATACAATAAAAAACCTCTTAGGTGATAATGGAGGAGAATTCAACAATGAACAGACAAGGGAGATTCTACAGAAGAAGGGCATAAGTCAACGTTTTACTATGCCATACACTCCGCAGCAAAATGGGTGCAGTGAAAGGGAAATTCGTACCCTTGTTGAAAGTGCCAGGGCTATGATGCATGCTCATGAAAACATTCCTCAGTCACTTTGGGCTGAAATGATAAATTCTGCAGCATACATTCTTAATCGAGTGGGACCTTCTAGTATAGAAAATGAAATGAAATGTGCAGTGTTTAATGCCCGCTTTTACTACATACGGTACCGCAGGCGATGACACTGATGGTACATGAGATGAAGATGGAGCACCGGTGGAATAAAATGGCGGGGGAAACCGGAGATCCTGGAGAAAACCTGCCCCAGCGCCGTGTTGTCCACCACAAATCACACTTTGTGGTCGCCTTGGATCCAACCCGGGTCACCTTGGTGATAGCCAAGCAGTCTAACCACTGAGCCACGGCGCGGCCTTCTAGTAGTGAGGGAATGTCTCCATACGAAATATGGTATGGAGAGAAGCCTTGCTTGAAGCATCTACGTATAATAGGGTCTAAATGCTATGTTCATGTACCTAAAGAATTAAGAGTAAAAATGGATCGAAAAGCAGTAAAAGGGATTCTGATTGGCTATGACCATGATGATGGTTATCGAAACTGGGGTGAAGAAAAGAATCAGCTAACAAGATCACAATATGTTATTTCTGAAGAGAAAATTTTGCAACATGCAAGTCCAGTAGTTCCTGTTGAAGCAGAATTTCTATGTTGGAAGCACAATTCTTTCTCTTCTCGTGCGAGTTTTTGCGGCTATCAGTTTCTTTTGGTCACCAATTGTATCATCTTATTTTAAATAAGTCATGAGATCTCTCATTTTCAGGTGTGGTTTAAAGTGAAATAAATACAATTTTGGAGAAGTCCCATTTTGTAACAAATAATTTAATTGTATTATCAGGATTACATTTTGCTGGAACTTTCTTTCCTAGTCAATCATTGCAGGTTACCTCCAGCATATCAATAAATTCTTACTTCTTTAATAAAAAGATTCCATTAATTACATAAAATTACTTACTGCTGCACGTCTACTCTCACTAACAAGATTACAGAACACATATCTCCTTATGAAGATTATTGCTTTTCTTCTTCTATCCAAAACTTTTCATTTTTTCACATCAAGCAAGATTATAGATTTTTTTTTCCCCCTAGCAATCGTTCATCATTTTTTTTATATTGTCATTTCATGGCCCACTAATATTCAGATCAGAAAACAAAACTCATTTCAAACCAAAAACTCCTGTTACACCGCAGACCTTGATTTTTCTTATCAGAAGTCTCAAGTGTCGTCAGAAGAAAGTAAGAAAAAAAATGGTATCTAATTTTCCAAGAGAAAATGACTTCTACAGTTATGATGATTTACATGAAGAAACTGAAGAGGTATTACAACAATCACACACTGAATTAATTAGGCCACAGCTGCATGAGTGTTCAACACTAAAACGTCCTAAGAGATTTTGACTATGCAATGCAGCTAATGACCTTAGATGAACCAGAATATTATCGTGAAGCTATGAATTCAGGTCAACAAGATGAATGGAAATCAGCCATGGATCAAGAAATGGAAGCTCATCAAGAGAATGAAACTTGGACTTTGGTAGATTTACCTCCTGGAAAAAGAGTAATTCCTTGTAAATGGGTTTACAAGCTAAACACGAATGCTGATGGATCAGTTGAGAGATTCAAAGCTAAACTGGTTATCAAGGAATTAATTGGGAGTCGATTAATAACACAAAACAACACTCACTTTTAAATTTTCCCGGAACCGGTTTCTGAGGCCTTCCCTCTATCTTCCAGAAACCGGTTCCGGGAAAATTTAAAAGTGAGTGTTGTTTTGTGTTATTAATCGACTCCCAATTAATTTAATTTATACAACAACACTGTTTTCAACACTTCCATGAAAGGATTTATGGTTATCAAGGGGTTTTCTCAACAGAAAGGAATTGATTATGAACAAACTTTCGGCCCTGTGGCAAAGATGGTGACTATTCGAACATTCCTCAGTGTTGCAGCCAAGGAAAAAATGTACATTGCACAAATAGATGTGACTACTGCTTTTCTTTATGGAGACCTGAAGGAAACAATATTTATGACACGGCCTGAAGGTTATCATGATGGTTCTGGAAAAGTATGTCAATTAATGAAAAGCCTATATGGTCTAAAACAGGCACCCTGTTGCTGGAATGAGAGGTTCACTAATTATATGATGGAATTAGGATTTAAGAGAATTGAAGCCGATCCTTGCCTCTTTACAAGAGAGAAAGGTTCTTCTAAGATTTTCTTTGTACTATATGTTGACAATGGATTAATTGCAGCAAACAATGACAATGAACTTAAGCAGTTTGTTGAAGATCTTGAAAGAGAATTCAAGATTAAATCCCTGCATCATTTCTTAAGACTGGAAATTGACAGAAAAGTAGATGATTCTATTCAAGTTAGTCAGACCTATTTGTCAAGAAGGCTTTGGAGCACTTTGGTATGAGTGAGTATGGGCTGTTACAACTCCAATTATCAAGGATGATAATGTGGAAGGGAGTTCTGTCAACACTGGATATCCTTACAGCAAGCAGTTGGATCCTTGATGTACTTGACGTGTGGAACAAGACCAGACATAGCATATGCTGTTGGAGTAGCATCTAGAAGTCTTGAAAGTCCGACAGAACGTGATATAATAAGAGTAAAACGAATATTTTGCTATTTGAGAGGCACATACAACTATGGACTTATTTACAAAAGTGGCTAAGACAAAGCTATTCTTGAATGTTTCAATGAAGCTGAACATGGAGGTGATTTAAAGACTGAGCGATCTACATCAGGTGTTTTTTGTTTGTACAGTGATGCACCTAGCAGTTGGCTGAGTCAGCGACAGATTTCAGTTGCAATTTCTACAAAAGCTGAAATTGTAGCAGCAAGTGAAGCAGGACGAGAAATTGTTTGGATCAAGAGACTTTTAACTGAACTTGGCCAGCTAAAGGAGTCAAAACCCTACCTACAAGTGGACATTGAGGCAGCTGTTCGACTGGCACTCAATCCTGAATTTAATCGATGGACAAAACATATCCGTATCAGACACTTCTTTGCTAGAGAGCTAGTTACAGCTGGTGAAATTGTCATTTCAAGGGTATATACAGCAGACCAGCTTGCAGGACTGTTAACAAAGCCATTAGTTGCTGTCAGATTACAACAGTTGTGCAGTAATATGAGACTATGCAAGTTATTAAATAAGGGGGAGTGTGAAAGTTTCATGTATTGAGTACAGTTGCATTTAATAACTTGTATGTAAATGTTGCCAAAAGGGTTATGTAAGTGTTGGCATTCCAGTGGCTAAGCTCCAGTTGTGTAATAATATGTGTTCTTGTTCAATCATAAATAAAATCAATGCTCTGTTGTTTAAGGACTATGATACAATGAAGCACAAAATTAATACAATTTTGAGTCGAACTAATACTCAATGCTCCATTTATTGCTAGTATTTACCTAGAACGCGTTTCGTTAGGATCTTCCTAACATCATCAGCTGTTGTCGACTAATGGATGCCGGTTCAGTGAACTCCTCGGAGGTGATAGGTGCGTCTCTGTCAATGTCTTGATGAACTTGAAATTGGGGTTGTCTTCAAAGGTAGTATCGAAATTAAACAATTTACTTTCATATTTCTTTATAAAGATTTTTTCCCACGTGGTTAATGCAGCTGGACCTTGGACACTTTTTAGTAAGTGAATTTCTCGTTCTATGATGATTTTCCTTCCAGAAATGGTACGCTACCGCCGATTTATCTATTTCTTTATTCCTTATGTTCCCAAAGTGCTCTTTAAGCCTAATGTTCACGTTCCTTTTTGTTTTTCCAATGTAGAATTTGTCACAGTCCTTGCAATTTATCCGGTACACTCCTGATTTTCTGCCTGTGGGTATCTCCTTTGTATTATGTGATTTCAAAAGGTGTTGTACACTAAATTTGTTCTGTGGGGCCAAAGTAATATTGTGTTCTTTGAAAACTTTTTGGAAAAGGTGTGTAGCTCTGGGATGATACGTAAATTTTCTGTATGAGGTTTCATTGCTAATTGGGGAGAGAGTAGTTACTTGTTTGCATCTTAGTTGTCTTTTTGAATTTATCTATTTTCTTGTTGACCAATTGAGCACTGTATCCATTGTATTCTGCAATGTGAATGATGTTATTGTACTCTTTGTTATATTCTATCTTGTTTAAAGGTACATTAACCAGCCTGTAAGTTAAACTGTTGATAACAGCATGCTTGTGTTGTCTTGGGTTATATCCATCTGATTTTATGAAATTTTCTGTGTGTGTTTCCTTTCTGTGTATGCCAAATTCAAGTTTATTATGTTTTCTGGTAAGTTTCAAATCTAAGAAAGGGATTTCATTGTTTACCTCTTTTTCTATGGAGAATTTTATTGCAGGATTTTGTAAATTAAGTAGTTTTAATGCATCATCCACTTGTTTCTCATTTATTATTGCCCAAATGTCATCCACATATCTGTACCAATGCTTAAAAATTAGTGGGAATGCCTTTGTGATGTGCGTTTCCAAAAAGCTCATGAAGAGGTCTGCCAAAAATGGGGACAATGGGTTGCCCATAGATAGTCCTGATTTTTGTTTGAAAATTCTTTTATTGAATGTAAAAAAGGACTGTTCAATGCAAATATTGGTTAATTGAAGGTATTCCTCTATGATGTTTTGGTCTATTTGTAGGGACTGAAGCCATGTTTGCATGTACTCTATGAGTTTGTCTCTCGGAACACTTGGGAACAAGGAGATTACATCAAAAATTACCATTCGGTCTGTGGGAGAAAATTGTAGATTTTTAGTTTTGTTGATGAATTCCAACGAATTTTTAATACTGTGGCTTTTGAATTTTGGTAGCTCCTTAAATTTTTTGTTTAACCATTTGGATAGCTTGTAGCAGGGTGTGTTTATGTTGTTAATGATTGGGCGCATCTTATTTCCTGTTTTATGAATTTTGGGTAATCCATATATGTTAGCTACTGCAGGGTTGTCTGGTTTTAAACTTTGTTTAATTTCTTTTGGTATGATTGTTTTATCCTTCATTGTTTCATTTAACTGTTTTACACACATATTTAAAGGGTCAGACTTTATTTCCTGGAATTCATCACTTGCCAATAAATCTGTCATTCTAGAGATGTAGTTTTGGAAGGAAAATCATGACATAGAACGAGAAATTCACTTACTAAAAAGTGTCCAAGGTCCAGCTGCATTAACCACGTGGGAAAACATCTTTATAAAGAAATATGAAAGTAAATTGTTTAATTTCGATACTACCTTTGAAGACAACCCCAATTTCAAGTTCACCAAGATACCGACAGAGACGCACCTATCACCTCCGAGGAGTTCACTGAACCGGCATCCATTAGTCGACAACAGCTGATGATGTTAGGAAGATCCTAACGAAACGCGTTCTAGGTAAATACTAGCAATAAATGGAGCATTGAGTATTAGTTCGACTCAAAATTGTATTAAAATCAATGCTGTTGTTATAGAATAACGTATTGTTCCTAAGAACCTTTAAGATACACCATATAACGACCAGAACATTTGACTATTACTTATAGTCTACTGTAGTCCCTTGTAACTATGGAGCAATAAGTGTTTGTACAAGAGTAGAGGAAGTCATGTATACCTCACATAATGACCAACTATTTAAAACATTTGACTATCACTTAAAGTCCACTGTATTCCCTTTTTTTTTTTTTTTTTTTTGTAATTTATGTCCTCCAACGTTAAGTCAATGAATGGAATGGGTGAAATGATGCTCAAATGAGCCCGGGGTCCATGGAGCTTAGAGGTACCTGACATTCGTGTTTCAGGATAAGGGAAAACCCTGGAAAAACCTTATCCAGGTAACCCACCCTGACCGAGATTCCAACTCGGGACCTCTTGAACGTGAGGCTAACCTGCTACCAGCACGCTACCGAGACAGGCACTGTATTCCCTTGTAACGACAATAAGATAATGTTTATCTTGAAGTAGACAGGGCAGTAAGTAAAATAAGACCTGAAGCTTTCCTGGCGACGAATATGCTCACTTTCTTCTCCGGCAACAAGCCAGGTGAACAGAGGATTAGATAGCAACGTTTTGGGAGTGTGCATCTCTCCCATCATCAGGATATGTATAAAATTTTATAACCACAAATCAAACACTGGATATAACACCAATACAAACAAAGACAAAACACTATCAAAATTTCCATTACTGAACAAAAAGACTGTTTCAAGTAAACTAAATGCCAGGTCAGGAGATGGCGTGAGTATAGAAAATAGTGTCAAAGAAATGTAAGGACAATAATTGTTTGTACATCACATAGTGACCAAAAGATTTGACCGTCACTTAAAGTCTACTGTATTCTCTTGTATCTATAATAAGATAATGTTTATCTTGAAGTAGATAGAGCAATAAGTGTTTGTACAAGGGTAGAGAAAGTCGTATACACCTCTTATAATGACCAGCTGCTTAAAACTTTTGACTATCACTTAAAGTCTACTGAATTCCCTTGTAGCTACATTAAGTAGCTTGAAGTAGGTAGTGCAGTAAGGTTTGTACAAGGGTAGAGAAAGTCATGTATACCTCACATAATGACCAGCTGTTTAAAACATTTGACTATCGCTTAAAGTCTACTGTATTCCCTTGTAGCTACATTAAGATAATGTTTATCTTGAAGTAGACAGGACAATAAGTGTTTGTACAAGAGTAGACAAGGTCATGTGTACATCACATAATGACCAAAACATTTAACTATCACTTAAAGTTTACTGTATTCCCTTGTATCTACAATAAGATAATGTTTATCCTGAGGTAGACAGAGCAATAAGTGTTTGCACAAGATTAGGTTAAGTCATGTATACCTCACATAATGACCAACTGTTTAAAACATTTGACTATCGCTTAAAGTCTACAGTGTTCCCTTGTAGCTACATTAAGATAATGTTTATCTTGAAGTAGACAGGACAATAAGTACAAAAGTGAATCGAGAAGATATTGACACATTGCTTCACTCACACTGTTTATTCACAGGACATGTTTCAAGAGCTCTCGCTATCATCAGCTGATACTCGAGTCGAGTATCAGCTGATGATAGGAGCGAGAACTCTTGAAACATGTCCTGTGAATAAACAATGTGAGTGAAGCAATGTGTCAATATCTTCTCGATTCACTTTTGTATTAATTTGTGCTTCACTGTCCCTACGCTTCTTCCAAGTTTATACTTTGAGGACAATATGTGTTTGTACAAGAGTGGAGAAAGTCATGTGTTCATCGCATAACAACCAAGTAGGAAAGTCATGTGTACCTCACATCATGACCAAAACATTTAACGATCACTGAGGGTCTACTGTATTCACTTGTAATTAAAACAAGATAATGTTTATCGTGAAGTAGGTAGATACAAGAGTAGAGAAAGTTATGTATACCTCACTTAACGACCAGCTGTTTAAAACATTTGAATAACACTTAAAGTCTACTGTATTCCCTTATAGATACAATAAGATAATGTTTATCTTGAAGTAGATAGGGCAATAAGTGTTTGTACAAGAGTAGAGGAAGTCATGTATACTCCACATAATGACCAGCTGTTTAAAACATTTGATCATCTCTTAAGAGTCTATTGTATTCCCTTGTAACTACAATAAGATAATGTTTATCTTGAAATAGACAGGGCAATAAGTAAAATAAGACGTGAAGCTTTCCTGGTGAGGAATAGACTCACTTTCTTCTCAGGCAACAAGCCAGGGGATCAGATGATTAGATATCGACGTATCGGGAATGTGCATCGCTCCCATCATCAGGATGTTTATAAAATATTATAACCACAAATGAAATACTGGATATAACACCAATATAAACAAAGACAAAACACTATCAAAATTTGCATTACTGAACAAAAGATGTTTTCAGTAAATTAAATGCCAGGTCAGAGGATGGCATGTGTATAGAGAATTGTGTCAAAGAAACGTAAGGGCAATAAGTGTTTGTACATCACATAATGACCAAAACATTTGACCATCACTTAAAGTCTACTGTATTCTCTTGTAACTACAATTAACTAATGTTTATCTTAAAGTGGATGGAGCAGTAAGTGCTTGTACAAGAGTACAGAAAGTCATGTATAGCTCACATAATGACCAAAGCATTTGACCATCACTTAAAGTCTACTGTTTCCCTTGTAACTACAATTAGCTAATGTTTATCTTGAAGTAGACAGACCAATAAGTGTTTGTACAAGAGTAGAGAAAGTCATGTGTACATCACATAACGACCAAAAAATTTAACTATCATTGAGAGTCTACTGTGTTCTCTTGTAACTACAATAAGATAATGTTTATCTAGAAGTAGATACAGCAGTAAACATTTGTACAGGAGTAGAGTAAGTCATGTAGACCTCACATAATGACCAGCTGTTTAAAACATTTGACCATCACTTAGTCTACTGTATTCCGTTTTAACTACAATAAGATAATGTTTATCCTGAAGTAGATGGTGCAATAAGCGTTTGTACAAGGGTAGGGTAAACATTTGACTATTATGAACAGTCTACTGTATTCCCTTGTATCTACAATAAGATAATGTTTATCTTGCAATTCCTTTTTTGGAAGTGTTGAAAACAGTGTTGTTATGATGGCCAGCTGAAGATAGAGGCAACATCTCTGAAACATGTTCCGGAAAAGTTTAAAAGTGTTGTTAAGTGTTGCTAATCGACTCCCTTTAAATTTAATGTTTATCTTGTAGGTAGAGCAGTAAGAGTTTCTACAAGGGTAGAGGAATTCATGTATACCTCACATAACGACCAGCTGTTTAAAACATTTGACTATATCTTAAAGTCTACTGTATTCTCTTGTAACTACAATAAGATGTTTATCTTGAAGTAGAGAGGCAATAAGGAAAATAAGACGAGAAGCTTTCCTGGCGACGAATAGACTCACTTTCTTCTCGGGCAACAAGCCAGGGGAACAGACGATTAGATATCAATGTTTAGGGAGTGTCCATTGCTCCCATCATCAGGATGTTTACAAAATATTATAACCACAAATGAATCTCTGGATATAACACCAATATAAACAAAGACAAAACACTATAAAAATTTGCATTACTGAAAAAAAGACTTTTTTCAGTAAATTAAATGCCAGGTCAGGAGATGGCGTGAGTACAGAGAATTGTGTCAAAGAAACGTAAGGGCAATAAGTGTTTGTACATGACATAATGACCAAAAAATTTGACCATCACCTAAAGTCTACTGTATTCTCTTGTATCTATAATAAGATAATGTTTATCTTGAAGTAGACAGGACAATAGGTGTTTGTACCAGAGTAGGATAAATCATGTGTACATCACATAACATAACGACCAGATATTTAAAACATTTGATATCACTTAAAGTTAACTGTAATCCCTTGTAACCATAATAAGATAAGATAATGTTTATATTGAAGTAGACAGAGAAATAAGTGTTTGTACAAGAGTAGAGAAAGTCATGTGTACATCACATAACGAGTAGCTGTTTAAAACATTTGTCTATCACTTAAAGTTCACTGTATTGCCTAGTAACTACAATAAGATAATGTTTTTCTTGAAGTAGATGTAGCAATAAGTGTTGGTACAAGAGTAGAGTAAGTCATGTATTCCTCAAATAATGACCAACTGTTTAAAACATTTAAATATCACTAAGAGTCTACTGTATTCCCTTGTATGTACGGTAAGACAATGTTTATCTTGAAGGAGGTAGTGCAGTAGGTGTTTGTACAAGATGAGAGTAAGTTAAGTATACATTGCATAATGACCAAAACAGTAGACTATCACTTAAAGTCTACTGTATTCCAATAAGATACAGTTTATCTTGAAGTAGATAGAGCTATAAGAGTTTGTACAAGAGAAGAGGAAGTCATGTGAGTGTGAGACATTTTTGTAGTCGGTGAGTTTCAAAAGATGTATTTACGGTAATATCTCTATATATAATTTACACAACACTTACTGTAAATATGTCCTCCCCGGGTGATGCCGCCTTATGTAGCACTCACCGTGAGGGCGCAGATGTTTATAAGTATTAACGAGGCTGAGAGTTATACCAACGGTAGCTATGCTACTAGAAGGGTCAGCAATGTAGAGCAGGTCTCATGCGGAGGAGCCGGACGAAGAACGTCCCACAACGACTTATCTCTCCTACCCTCTCCTATTTCCATCCACTATTTCCCTACCTAAGCCAAGGTGGAAGGCATCATGCTGAGGGCTGAATGGCACCAGGGTTAGATGGTGTCTTGAACGATCCCCTTGGGAAACCAGGTTGAACCCCATTGTATTGTAGACCTTCTACTCCTGCAGGGTTCTCCATGGGTAGTGACAGATTATCCCCCATACTCGTGGGACAACAATTGATCACACGGCTAGCTCAAAGGGTTAGAGCAACTGGACAGAAACCAGTTCAAATCCCAGCCATGGCATTGAATTTTTCATGTTGACTCTATCTATCAGACGTTAGCCTATACACAGCTAGTGTGAAGAAATGATTAATTTCCATCAGTTAACTAAAATAATAAGATTTAAATGATGAAGCCTGGGACTCATGTACTTACGATAGTAAGTCACCACAAATGGTGTATCTCGAATGCGAGAGCCCCTTGTGGTTTACCGGGGTAATATATGAGTCAACTGGAGAGTTTAATGTCAGGACATGTTGGCCATGGTAGCTCAATGGGTTAGAGTGATTGGATGGATGCCGGGAGATCCGTGGTTCAAATCACAGCCATGGCATTGAATTTTTCATGTTCACTCTATCAATTGATCTTAATAAATTTAAACAGCCAGAGCGCTCCTTAGCTGGGGAGTCTGATCGAACCACGGTAGATTGGGCCCTGGCAATGGAGGCCGGTGAATCAGAGGGCTCCTTTATTGGGGACTCAGGTTCTAAGGGGAGCATTCCCAGGGAGAGTAGGAGGCCGGAGGGCTCCCTAACGGAGGACTCCAAGGCTTTAGCCTCCGGGTTCACGCAAAGGAGAAACCAGAAGGTAAAGGTATTGATCTAAGGGAGCTAGCAAGTAAGGTGGGCTCCCTAAAGATCAAGAGGAAAAGGAAATCTGGAGCAGAGAGGAAGAGGAGGCTGGCCAGGCGGGCAGTGGGGGGAGGGGCGGGGGTAACTGTTCCCTCTTCTTCTGCTGTCGTCGGGTCTGCCCTCCCGGGCCCCTATAATGAGGGAACTATCCCTTCTTTACAAAAGAAGTGATCTAGGCCTTCAACCACACCGGAGGAAGGCAAACCATTGAAACAACCTAGGGCTAAGTATTCAAGGGTTCAGACTAGGCTCAAGATGGCTGTCGTAAATTAGGGCTATCCTGAGACACAGATTACTCTGGAACAGCTAGTTAGTGGATGAGCTACCGGATGATTCCGACGTGGTTCCCCAGTTTGTTGACTGCTACCTGGCTAAGAGGACAGCCATAGTGGTTTGCCAGGATGAGAATTCTCAGTCTTGACTTACCAGTAAGGTGCCCAACATGAAGGCGTGGGAGGGCTCCAATCTAAAATTGGTTGGTATGGATGCTCTCCCTACCTATAAGAGGTTGATCGTCTGGATCTCAGGACCTTCTGTGGAGACGGACGTCAGCTTCAGACGTCTGGTTCGTCAGAAACTGAAATTTGAGACGTGGCAGTGGAGGGTGCTAGAGCGCAAGTTGGAGCCCAGAGTGGTACAACTTGTGATCAGCATAGCCGCCACCGCCACCGCCAATTATCCGACAAAAAGAAGGTTGCAAGTTTCATACCTGCTGATAGTTATTAAGCTCTACTTGTTTAAGCCAGTGTTTAGCACACCACAAAATATTAACATCTTTTAATTCATACTCAACAAACTTCAAGATCTTCTGTTTTATTTCTAAGAGACTGTAACTTTTGAAACATTGAAGTTAGATTACAATCAGATGTGGTATTATGGAATTTCCTATCTCCACAGAAATTATGTACTATTTTTTGAATTGCTCAGTTGCTCTACAGCCACTAATTGTGACATCTGAGTTAAGTAATTTAAACACTAATGCGTATTTAATTGAATGTGATACGACCTGAGGTGTTAAAGTTCGAAATAATAACAATAACTTTAATTAATATTACACTTAATGCTTTCTTCCCTCGCTTATTAAAATGCATTGCATGGTTAGTGTACATTTCACGTTTGGCATTGAAAGTATTACCTACTTTTACATTTACATACCTTTTACATATTAAGGATATGTTTTGTATTCACTGAGATTCTTTCACGATTTTCGTGACACTTTGGAAGCTGATCGTGTCTTTGTGGAAGTTTTATCACAACCACATTTGTATTTTGAAGAGATATTATAGCTTTTCTAGTTCTGTATTACGATTTGAGATTCACCATTTGAGAGGTCATTGCTACCGCCCAATTACGCTGGTCTTCCTAACATTTTCGTGTCAAATGTTGAAAAGTTGAGCTGAAGGCAAGCAATTTTTTACTCAAATTATAGTGAACGTGCTGATATATATCTCTGACAACATAACAGATCTGTCTCATTTTTTGCTTTTGCGATTTTGCTATTATTTTCTACTCAATGTTTAATGTTACGTTATAATTCAAGTTGCCTTAATAACCCCTGGTTAAACTCAAGATCAGGTCTACAGGAATTCGAAATAGTAGCATAACATTTAAATTATAGTCCAATATGTAAATTGTGCCTGGCCCACGAACAAAAGACAAAACGAGAACTTTAATGTGCATAGGTATCAAGTATTCTTACATTTCTTTATGTCTCGAAAAAAGCGAGCAGCAAACAGCGGTAGAGGAAATTGGAGCAGACCAGAATTCTCGTAAATTCTACAAATCAATGAGTTGTTTTTGTGTTATGTCCTAAGGATTAAGGTGGCTTGAATTAAAAATAGTATTAAACATTATTCAGTAAATAAATATAATATAAAAGCAGCAGTACAAGAAATAAAGGAGTCACAGGTATATCAGTTCCTTTAACCTAATTTGATATAAAATTAACTTACTATTTGTTGCTCTGTAGAGTCGCAAAGTGATACAAAAACTCGAATAGGTTATAAGTACATATGTTATGTAGCGAACGCCTTAAAAGGTACAAGTAGGTTAGGTTATTCTAGATTTGCAAGTTCTCGGTTGTACTCGCATTCAAAGAGCAAGTGACCGATTTTAGGGGAAGGGCGGGTACTCTATCCAGTGGCGGTTCACTAACAGTAATATTTGTCTGGTTTATATGGGTTATATGGTTATATGCTTACAGTTCTGTTAGTGACAGTAAAGCTGTGACGTAGCTAGCTGATGTTAAATATAATACTCGTAAATTCTCAATATGTTGCTACCTGTAATTGCTTTATTCAAAATACATAGAGCATAAATTCAGTTAAACTGCAGAAAGACAGCGTAGAATTTTGTTATGGAATGACGGAAACTGGCTGTGGTCAACTTTGGAGTGTGAAAATGCCAAAATATCGAAATGTAGCCAACACATTTTCTTGTTGTAAATTAACAATACTGAAATGCGAAAGGATACTGGCAGTGTATAATAATATAGATGATAAAACATCAAAGAGGAGTTTAAATAATGAATTATAAGTGAATTTAACATTAATTTATGGTAAATGTTAAATTATGCTTGAGGCATTGAAAACTGATATCACAAACAAAAATCAAAGTGAATGTGCAGTTCTATACAATCTAATTTTTAGTTATCACTAACTTCATCAAAAGAGTTCTTAGTTTTACATGTAAACATTTCAGAATACGATGAAAAGTTGAAGTGCAGTGTTTGCTATTAGATAGTGTTGGCTTAAATATAAAAAAAAATATATACGAAGAATTTATTTTGCAAAGCAATTTAGCTAAATTCGAGTGTTTTTCAGTATAAAATCTATTTGTGCTCAACACTCAAATTATATGTAAGGGTCTGAGTTTGAGTCTTGGTTTTGGTGAACTACCTAGAATTTTTGCTTTTGTAGCACTTAGCTGTAACATTGACATTCCAATCAAATACTCTTATAGAGGTTTCAGTGGACATTTTGAGGTTTTTCTAAAGTGCTTTTAAGAAATGGTTTCCTCAACTGTGCACAAGGCATGTACAAATATCAGGAAAAAAACAAGAAAAACAAAAACAGTTTTGTTATGTATTATATGGCTAGGTTGCTTATGTAGTGTTGGGATTGAACATTTATGAACGAGCACCATTTCAAGCATTAACCTCAAAACATGCATTACTGTAGGTCAATATAAAGTAAATCACCAAATTAACATTGCTTGCAGTTGGACACTATTTGAAATTTACTGCTGAATGGGATGAATGTCTCACTGTAATATGTGGAGTGGGTATATAAGAGTGACTTTAAACTATTTTAGAAAGCTTTATATTGTTACAAGTACAATATTGTACAAATATAACTATTTGTATAATATTTATTGCTTCACTGTAACTAGCTTTATTTTCTACATAATAATGGAGAGATACTCTACATTTTTATAGCAGAAGAGTAATATACTCTTCTGAACAATTTTAGGCTATTTGTCAGTCTTTGCAAATTGCCCACATTCCTCTTGCTGTAGCCATGCAGAGCAGGAAGGTAGCTTAACAGATAATATATGTATTCACACTAAATATTAAACAAAGGCCTACAGGAATGTTGTTGTTGTTGTTGTCCTTTTCAAATGCTTGGCTTTGGCAATGAAGCCATTAGCTCTGGCCTACAGGAATGTTAAATCCAAGCATCACAAATAATATGATGGCCTCTTTTGTAATAAAAACAGTTGCTTGCTATGCACTGAATTACCTAACAAACGTGGAGGGACAATCAGACTGTCATACAGATAGACCACGATGTGTAAACTGTAAACAGGAACACGCAGCAACGGACAAACAACACTGCCCAGCGTACAAATTAGAAAATCAAATTGCAAGCACCATAGCTAAACTACCAGTATCAAGGTTGGAGGCACGACAAATGGCGTCAGGGAATATAACATATGCAGACACAATGAAACGTTCCGGAGACAATCCGACAAGAGAGGAAAGGCAGGACAACTATCCTAGATTATCGGCACGAACAGACCAGTACGAACCCAGCTACCCTTCAGCGGGGGACAGGGTATCCACGCAGAATAGCTCTACAAAAGGCAGGTGCCTGGAATCACATAAAGCTACCCCACCAGAGTGGAGATCAGAGTGCTGGGCACCACATGGTCGCTGGCCAGTAGAAGCAACAAGACCAATACAAACGTGGTTGACGACCAATATTGGGGGACAGATCAGAAATCCAAGGGCCTTGGAAACAGCGATGCGGGGCAAGGCCCCGATAATACCCAGAGAGAAGGCTCGAGAGGGACAGGTAGGGGCACGAGAAAAAATAGTGATGCAACAGGGAAGGAGTGGATCTATGGGAGAACAGCATATAGATACTAGATTACTACAACAATTATTCGCGGAATTAATGGAACAAGCACCGGAACACTTCCTACACACATTAATGGGGATACAAACCCATTTCCATTTATAATTAACATAATAAACCTGAATATGTCAGAGTTCCGGTTGTTATACTGGAACGCCAGAAGCATTACCAACAAAATAGCTGAGTTCCAAACATTTCTAGCACGAACGCGATCGCAGGCGTTCATCATTGTAGAATCATGGTTACAGACCCACCAACGATTCCGAATATCAGGATATAAAATATACCGTACGGATAGACAAAGACACGGAGGCGGGGTGGCCATCGGCATTCAAGAGAATCTAGTCATCTACAGCTGGAAGACGGATATTCGTATACCACCACACTTGGAAGCAGTGAGGCTTAATTTGGGAAATATCAACCTGTTAGGCATCTATAAGACGGGACGACAGTTATCGAGAGAGGAATGGGAAACCCTGCTCACCCACGCCATAAACACGTACTATGTGGTGATTTTAACATCCCTAATTTCCACAGCCTTAGTGCACAAAGCAGGTGTAGGCTGCCGATAGTACAGATGGCCTCGACGTACGACTGGGAATTAATATTGGGACAACACACGACCCGACAAGGGAGACCGGGACAAAGTGAAACCACGCCTGACCTGATTTTCGCGTCAGTGGACATAGCACCTAAGGCTACAGTTAGGAAATACACTTACACTATGGGCAGTGACCACTTCCCAGTGATGATAAGCATCTCGACTCCCGAACACAGCGGACACCCAACATATCAAGCGCGCAGGAAGGGAGGATTTGATCCACAGCATTTCCGCGAATATATAATAAGGTCAATGGAACATATCCAAGAGACATCGGTGGAATACATACAATTAGAAACATCACTAAGGCAATACGTGGAAGACAACCATCCGGTGACATTGCGACGACAATCCCGAATACCGAGACCTCCCTGGTGGACACAGGAGTGCTCACGTCTGGTGGCGGAAAAACGACGAGCTTATGCACTATACCAGCGGCAGAGAACACGAGAGACGTACCTGACGGCCAAAAACACAGAGGCAGGAGTATACCGGAAGATGCGAAAGATCAAGAAAGCATCGTGGGCAACATACTGCACATCTATTACCTCGAACACACCGACGACTGTCATGTCGCAGCGGCTTAAATGGTTCAAACATTCGAGAAATCAACAGAAACCATACCTAATAACGGGACAACAGGTATTGCAGGTACAGTACTTACATTATATCGCACCGGACAACGTGATAGGAAGTACAATGAGAACCCCAGAACCAGTAGATATTGAAGATTATCTCCTACGTCCCATAGTGGCACAGGAGGTCATCAACCACCTACGAGGAACCAATGACATATCTATGCCGGGTGAACATGGTATCACATACAAACATCTAAAATCTATTCCCGAAGAGTGGTATCGCCTTTTAGCCAAAGCATACACACAAATATTACATGCTGGCTACCCTCCAGACTCGTGGAGACATGCCATAATACATCCAATCATGAAACCGGGAGTTGAGGGTCTACATCCCACAGACTATGGACCCATAGGGATGCTGCTTACACTACGCAAATTATTTGAAAAAATCTTGCAGGATAGACTAACCTTTCATCTGGAAAGAAACCAGCTATGGCCAAAAACTCAGTTCGGTTTCTGCAGGGGGCATGGGACAGTCTTCCCGATATACGTATTGACCACGGATATCCAGATAACGTTCAAGTCCAAAAGACAGATTCTGGCCCTGTTCTTGGATTTGTCATCAGCATATGACCATGTCTGCATACAGCGCTTAACAGAATGTCTAGCAATATACAGGATTCCTGGGATTATTGGTAGACTCGTAGAAAACCTATATAGGCATTGACAAACTTCCCTGGCAACGTACATGAGAAACACAAACAGTCGGTCAACAGAAGAGGCTTGATTTAAGGATCGTCACTCAGTCCACTGCTTTACGCGTTGTATGTTGGAGATATTATCTTGTCCACAAGGGTCACGGCTAGGATTCTACATTTTGCAGACGACATAGTGATATACACACCAATATCACTGGGGTCGCAGACAGACTTACAACAATTTGAGGCAGATTGCAACAAGGTCGTCAAGTATCTAAATGATATAGGCATGGAAATAAACTTAAAAAAAACACACAGCGTACATTTCCAGAAATCAATGCGTGCATCATAATGCACACTGAGAATACAAGATTATATAATCCGACCAGTGCAATACACACCACATCATACATTACTATCGAAATTGACGAAGTTGAAATTGTTATTTCGAGCAATGGCAGCAAACCATTGGGGCATGCACTCCCGACTCATGCTTAAATTAATACCACCTTTAATACACTCACGCCTTGAGTATGGATTATTAGTGGCACCAGCACCAACCGAGGGTGTGCGTCGACAATTGGAGTCCTTCTTCTACCAATTGTATAATATAGTTTTCAGTATTCCAGGACGACCAGCGAAACTCCTCACTTCCAAACATTTCCAAACATATGACATAATGAAAGGTCGTGGAAAAACGGATGTCGCTTTACAGCAGATCTGCTTACACACATACAGAATATATTGTTCCCCAAACTGACTCAACTAACAAAACTAATGAGACAGGAACGGGAAGAGGATGGACATCTTCACCGTCCACTGACACGTTGTATAGTGGCATTTCAAACTCATACATACATCTACAGGACACCGACGTGGCCCATATACGTACTACATAAGCCACCATACGAACTGCCACCCAACATTAAAGGAGACACGCAGTTTTTTAAGAGAATAACGACAGATTATGAACAGCCATGGCGAGAATTTATATCACCAGTTTTAGCTACCAGGAGCACACAGTCGCCAGTTATCATATTCACAGACGGATCAAAAACGACAACAGGTACAAGTGCAGGCATCTATATATGGAATTCAGGACACAAAATGACATGGTGACTGCATACGGATGTATCGATATATACGGCAGAAACCACAGCTGTATACAGGGCACCGAAATATGTGAAAGTTATGGATCAACAAAAGTATTTATACACTCTGACTCCCTTAGCTTGCTAACGGCACTACAAGGACCAGTGAAGGGGGTAAAACGACCCATATATGAGATAATTATACGAAACTTGTTCGAAATTTTACCGCCGACAACAGAGGTCGAACTTATATGGATTTCGAGCCATGTAGGAATTTTTGGAAACGAGAGAGTGGATGAGGCAGTGCGGGAAGACACTATCAATAAACTGGTATCAAACGAATACCTCATACCACCAACAGACATAGCGAGGAATATGACACACAACACAAATACAACCTGCTCAGCCGGACAGGGTAGAAACGCCTTGATTACTTTCATGAACACACCGTCCTTAACAAGGAAGGCGTTATCACTATATTTCAGAATACTATTTCAAGTGGCATTAACACCGGCGTACCTCCTACGGATAGGGCGACGAGATAACGACCTATGGGAATGTGGAAGAAGAGGTGATATTAATCACCTCTTCTTCGCCTGCCCAGTAAGACGTGCCGTAACATAACACGCATTCACCCTGTGGGACCGTATCAGCTGCCATCACTACTGATACCTCACTCAGGGCCAATATGCAGGGCATTATTCCGATTTACAACGAGGACAAGAATGAAGCTGTAGTAAGATAACACTGCCTTTATGTATTTACACCGCAGAAATCAGAGCTTCCTGGATTCAACGTTATATTCAGATGCAGTAGGCATCTCAATAGGCTGGCAGTAACATCTTAAAAATAACCTAACAAGATAATTAAGTATAACCACAGGGACTGAAAATACAGAAGATATACAGTTCACCATTTATGTTGCCTAATTTGAAACGGTTATAAAACATAACCTGAAGATATGCCTACTCTATTAGTGAACATCTAGTTAATATATACATCAGTGGAAACCTAAATATTACAGAATGCTCCAAAATCACAAAACTGTTAATTAATTTAAATAAGAGATTAATACTTCAATGGATACCAGTACATTGTGGAATTCATGGTAATGAAACAGCTGACGTTTGAGCCAAAAAAGGTGGTAAAATTACGTCAAATTTACTTGAGCCACTTAGTTATCTCAGTTTTTTTTTTATTCAATCATTATGTTACATCGGACAATGAATGAAATGGGTGAAATGATGCTCAAATGAGCCCAGGGTCCATAGAGCTTTGAGTTACCTGACATTCGTCTTTCAGGATAAGGGATAACCCTGGTAAAAATCTTATCCAAGTAACTCACCCTGACCGAGATTCGAACTCAGGACCTCTTGAACGTGAGGCAGACACGCTACCACCACACTACCGAGGCAGGCAATCTCAGTATCAAAAGAATAATTATATCAACTTATAATCAAAGAATTAAAGAAGATAGGATATTACAAACAAAAGAAAACTATGTAAAAACAATGTAACAGCACGACTAGGATCAATACACTACCAAGAAAATACTCTGTAGCAACTTTTAGACTTCTAACAGACCATGACTGTCTCAGTAAACATTTATTCTGGATTGGGATAGTGGGATCTGTTCTGTGACCTTTCTGTAGACTTAAAAAAGATATAAACGACAACCACCTACTTGCTGCCCAAACTTTAAACAACATACTGTGACAACGTAAAATATGTATTCCAAGAGAGCCAATGAATTGATTGCCAACTGCTTATCGTTAGATACCAACCAACCATTTGTTTTGTGCAACTCTGATGTTCTTTATGGAGCCCAAGAAATTTTGTGTCAGATACCTTAGTGCGACTGTTGTATCTGATCGTTAATTCCATTTCCAGATTATGCTTAATTTTAAATTTAAAGTCTCATAGTATAATGATAGCTTATTTGCTTCAAACCATGTACTTATCCTGTAGTTCTGAAGTTGTTCAGTCCTTACCACATGTGGTAAAGTTGTGTTTTGTCCTGTTTCTTCATGTCTCCAGACAGTATCATACATTGTAGATCTAGGGATTTTAAGGTTTTACTTATTTTTCCAATAGTGTACCCTTCTTTCCTGAATGTGACGATTGAAGCTCATTTCTCTAATTCTTTCTTGTGTTTGCCTATTATTATGATGCATTAATTGATGTTCTTACTCCACTACACAAAAACAGCTGTAACAAGGGCAAACCACAGTGTACTTTGCCAGTAATACAAACACTAGAAAGTATAAACATAGTCAAAAGAACTCTCTTCTCACAGTCATACAATCAGCATGCACAGTTATACATCTTTAACCACTTCGCCGATGGCCATTTAAACCCTTCAGGGGCCGGAAGTGGATACCCAATAAACAGAACAGGACATTTAAATTGTTAAATGCTGTAAAAATGCATCACAAATACAATTCCGTATCTCCCGTATTTATTAAGTTATTTAAACAAAACAAAAACTGGTTTAAAACTCATTAAAGGCAGTATAAATCTACAGTAACAATAAAGTAGAGACTACATTAATAAATTGTTGAAATTTCACTACTTTGTTTCACTGTAATAAAAGCCATTCTTTGTGCCGAATGCGCCTAATATTTGAATCATTTTGTTTTGTGTGTATACAAGCCAATGTATGTATGTATATCTTTGCAAGCAACTTCTCCGGTTCAAGTTTAGTTTATTTATGCTATACCAAGCGATAATCATACGAGAATATATTGCGTTACACACTCACACACCGGAAAGAAAACTCTTTGTCAGCATCTGTTATTACAGTGTTTCTCAACCAAGGATTCTAGTAGCCTTATGCAGCTGTTTTCGCTCTGTATTTTAGTTATTTATAATCTCTTTGTGTTCAGAGTGATTTCTTATAGCTATCAAGAGCTAAATGAACGGCACATTTGAAATTGTTAAATTTGAATGTTAACCATGGCTTATCCCCATAATGTAGCAAATAAATTAGCCTGGGTATGATGTGTACAGGCTTCTTATATTACTGTAGAAAATCTGGAAGATTTGTTGTACGATTATGAAGGAGATCTTTAGTACATACATAGCAGTGACGTATGCTGGTGTTCAGATGGCATGTTAGCTACTCCATTGTTTGGGGAAATGGCGGGTCAAATATGGGTGATGCGGATCAGCTATTACTAGCTATCCCTCTTTTCGGAAGACAGTTAAATGGTAAAAAAAAAAAAAAAGTATTTTTATACCGCTGGATGTAACTATGCACAGTTGTTTAGTAATTTTCAGAACTGTAAATTCATGCAAGACATTCATCTATCTGTACTTGTGCGTATAAAGAGCTCGTAACCTAATTGAGTATTATAATACTCAGAGGCCTCTTTATACTAGGGGTTAGGAAATTCACCACGACATCACCCCTCATACTTGAGAGAAAACACTTTCCTAAAAGGATACCACCCACAACCAAAAAAGTCGCAACCATTTCGAAAATGTGTAGTGTGTTGCGAAAAAGAAGTTCGCAAGGAAACCAGTATTATTTGGTGTAACCTTTAAGGGCACATTTACATTCCTTATAGAACTAATTTAGATTTATTGTAAAATAGCAAGATTAAAATAATTGGCGTTACATGAACATTAAATGCATGTATGCGCAGGACGTCCATACATGTCTATATCGGTTTGGGGCATTTTAACTTGGATGACATATGACTTCCACATCCTGTGCATACATGAACTTAATGCTTATTATTTTAAACTTAATGCTTTACAGTAAATTTAAATACATTCTATAAGATTTAAATTAGAAGTTTCTTCTTGAGTGGTACACCTCAAAACAGAGATAAACACACAGGGGCACAACTCCACATTCACGGCAAATCGTACTGATTTCCTTTCGGACACCTTTTTTGCGGCACACGACAGATTTTCTAAAGGGATTCAACTTGTTTGCTGCGGGTAGTATCCTTTTTGGAAAATGTTATCCTTCAAGTCTGAGGGGTGCCGGGGTGGTGGATTTCTTACCCCAGCAAGAATTTTATAGTGCTCAATTAGGCTGCGAGCTATTGATATGCAAAAGTCCAGGTACATCATTGTCTTATGTAGGTTTACAGCTCTCCAAATTACTAAACAATTGTATATGGTTATATCCAGCTGTTGTAAAAATACTTTTTTATACCATTTGATTGTATTTCACAAAGAGGTATATGAGTGTAATACCTGATCTACTAGATCCACACTACCCATAGGCATATTGTATTCCTGGATAATATCGGGCTTGCAAATTGACATTTTGTTGCAAGCATCAATTTTCCCAGTATCGATCATCAAAATCTTAGAGCTGCAATTGGATAACACTGTAACAACCCTCCTGTCCTGCCAAGCAACATAGGTCAAGGATGGGAGCTGATGCACCTGCATTTCTCCTCTTCTTAGAGCCTTCGTATTCATATCTTTTGGCAAACCAATATGATTTGAGTGCACTGTTCCATTTGCATTTATTTTTCTATTGTGTAAGGCCACAAATAATTTAGGGGAATTGTACCAATTATCTAAATATACAGTGCTAGCCTGATCAAGTACAGATTGCATCAGGTGCATTACTATGGAACCAGATAACCTCAAATCGTTGACTCCAATGTTCTCAGTCCCTTGACCAGTGTATATCCTGTTTTACTTTCACATACATATTGGAAATATGTATACATACTGGAAATGAATCAGCTGATTTCCTTGCCAAAAAAGTGCATATTTAATTCAGAACAAAAGTAAAAACTTACCCTTTACATCCATAAAAGATTAACCAAAAGCAAATATAAAAACAAACAAAACCAATCAATATTGTGACTTTGTGGGTTCGTGAAATGATAAAACGAGGTTCCAAAACACAAAAACTACACTTTATTCTCCTCGAAATACACTGTTCACCATTACAGTTTGCTAGCTAACCTTAAACTGTTTATTTTAAAAAAAAACTACGTTCAACTGTCCGTCGCTACCGGTAACGATTGGTTCCGAAGTTTTCCGAATCTCCACCGGCCATCATTTTTCATCGGTTTCGCGAATCTACCGCCAGGGTGACACTGCTCCCTCCTCAAGGCTGGTCGTCCCGAACAGCGCCTTCGTAGCGGGCCAGGCGATCCTGGCGTACCACCAACATCTTTCCTCGGGGCACCTTCTGGATGCGGTAGACCACGTCGTTAATCCTCTTCACCACACGGTACGGTCCTTGCCATAACTGCTGAAGCTTCGGGCAGCGTCCCTTGGTCCGGGTCGGGCGGTACAACAACACCAGGTCACCTTGCTGGAACCCTTGGCTGTTGGTTTGCCTGTCGTATCGGGTTTTTATGCGGTCGCTCGCCTTCTGGATGTTCTGGCGAGCCATCTCGTGCATGTCGTGGAAGTGGTCCACCAGGTTCTCCACATCCCTCAAGAGTGGCCCCAAGTCTGCGTCCGCCAGCTGCTCCCTCCTCAGGCCTGCGCTATCCCAGCCATTCACAGGCACTGCCGTGATTACTCGAACTGCTGCGGCACGCTCCTTCCCCTCCACTCTTGTGCATTGGCCGCACTCTTCTGGACAGGGTCTTCGGGACATATCGTCCGCGTTACCGTGACTCTTCCCTCTGCGATGTTCCGAGGTGAAGTCGTACTCCTGCTGCCTCTGGACCCAACGTGCTGTCTGGCCTTCCGGTCGCGCCGTCACCATCACCTCGCTCCTCGCGGGGACAACCACGTCTTCGTTCAAGATGACCCTGCAAATTCCAAGGCGCTCTTCTGGTTGACGGAGTATAACCTCTTCTCCGTTGAGCCTCAGGACCTTCCTGCCGACGTCGACCGTCCCCTCGTGACTTCTGAGGGCATCCAGTCCCAGAATCACCTCCTCAGCCACCTTCGCGACGAACACCCACAGACGCACGGCACTCCGTCCCAAGTTCAGCTCTAGCAGGGCCTCCTCCACAGGCATGGTGTCGCCCGATGCCGTCACAAGCTCGTATGGTCGGCTCGGCTTCCTCGTCGGCAAACCCATCGCCACGTCAGGTCTGATGATGGTCACGGCCGCCGCGGTGTCCACCAGCACGTGGCACGGCTTTCCTCTTACCCAGCCGTCCGCGATGAGGTCATCCATCCGCCGGCTGACGGCGCGGATTGTCACTCGAGGGCATGGTGGTAATGGCGCCGACGTGCCCCTCTCCACGACGGCCCTTACTCGTTTTCCGGCTGCTCTTCCTGGTGTGGGCAGTCTCTCCGCAGGTGTCCGGGCTGTCCACACCCCCAACACAGGCCACTAGGTGTTCGCCGGCGTCCCTCAGCTGGTCTTCTGTCTCCGGCGTAGCGGACACTCCTCGTTCTCGACGTCGGGATAGATGCTACCTTGGCCGCCTCCATCCTTAATGCCGCGGTCATCGCCTCGTGGATGTTTTTATGATCGTCGAGCATTAGGCGCTGACGAATCTCCGTGTCCCGTACCCCGTCGACAAAGTTGAAGGCGGCTTCCCGGGATACGAACTCCAGTGGCAGGTCAACCAAGGCCTTGCTAGCTAGCTTCTCAATCGCTATGGCTAACTCCTGCAGCGTCTCCCCCGGCTACTGTGACCTTGCCTTTAGTTGGCTGCGGTACGCTGCGGCTAAGCGGTGGTTCCCGAAACGATTCTCCAGGGCCTCCCAGATGTCCTTGGGCGCCGCCGTTGTCTGCACCGCGTTTAGGACTTCCGCGGCCCGTCCCTGGAGGCTGGCTATTAACTGTGTGGCCTCCTCCTCCGGTGACCATCTGTTGTGCTTGGCCACTGTGTCGAACTGGCGGCGGAAGACGAATGTTGACGCACCGTCATATTTCGGAGGTTTGACGCGCGCCGATGTTGTATCGCGTCCCGGTGCGTCAGCCTTCAAATCCTTCAGTCTCCTGCCGACGTCCTCCACCATGGCGTTCAGGGACTTGACGCTGCTGTCGGCCTTTCCCTCCAGGTTGTTTACGCGGTTCGCGAGGTCTTCGACGTCTTCAACCATGGCGTTCAGGGACTTGGCGTTATTGTCGGCCTTTTCCTCTAGGTCATTGAAGCGGTTCGCCAGGTCCTCGACGCGCTCGTCCACTTGGTCCATCCGCTTGCCCAGCTCCGTCACGTCATCCCTCACGCCGGCCACTGTTACTCAAATTTGGCGGCGAGGACCTCGTTCGCCTCCTTCATTTCCGTGGCCAGACTGTCGTTCGCTGCCTTCATTTCTGTGGTCAATTCGGTCTTTATTTCTTTCAACTCTGCGGCCAGGTTGTTATTTGCCGCTTCTGTTTTTGTTGTTAACTGATTCATCTTCGCGGCCAAGTTGTTATTTGCCGCTTCCGACTTCGCTGTTAATTCGTTCATCTTCTGCAAAAGCATTTCCAATGCCGATTCCATGGCCATAATGTTCGGTGATGTTATCCCGCTTCCTGACACCAGTTGTGACTTTGTGGGTTCGTGAAATGATAAAACGAGGTTCCAAAACACAAAAAAATACACTTTATTCTCCTCGAAATACCTTGTTCACCATTACAGTTTGCTAGCTAACCTTAAACTGTTTATTTTACAAAAACTACGTTCAACTGTCCGTCGCTACCGGTAACGATTGGTTCCGAAGTTTTCCGAATCTCCACCGGCCATCATTTTTCATCGGCTTCGCGAATCTACCGCCAGGGTGACTATCTAACAAAGCCAAAGATAAAAAATGGAACATTTTAATTAAAAATCCAGAAATTATTCCAGAAATTCCATGTAAAGCTGCAGTAGCAAATTTTAGATTACTTACAGAACATGATTATTTGGCCAAACATGCAGAATAGGAATTTATACATGTCCAAATTGTCCTCTGTGCAACAAAGAAGAGGAAATGACTGAAGAACATCTTTTAACCTGTAAAGTCCTACCTACCGGACCCACTGCACAGAAATATTGGAGAGCAAGAGAGCTAATGGCTTCATTGCTAAAGCCTAGCATTTGAAAACAACTTTCATATACATCAAAACTGTTTATGCCAATGTTGGCTCTCTTTGTTTTGATGTGGTGTTTGAAACTTAAACGGCGCTTTCAAAGCATCACGCTTTCATCAACAGTGATCTCTTCACTAGGCACGTAATTTTCTTTGAAGTTTGAAATAATGTATTAAAAAACTGGTCTGATTTTGTGTAGTTTTTCATTTACATTTTCTGTGCAGGTGAAATGAAGGAAGCACAGAATAGAAGTAAACCTGTTATTTGACATGCATTTCCCAAAAATGGGGTAGCTAGCATGTCATCTGTAGACCAGTACATGTCTAGCATAGGTTTACAAGTAACACCCACGAGTATAACTAAACCAAGGAGTCTGTAAATCTCATTCGTTGTTACTTCTGTCCATTTCTGAATTCTACTCTTAGGTCCTAAATTCCCTTTAGAAATCAGGTCTTGCTTCACCCTACTTACATATACATTTGTTTCTGAAACAATAAGGGACAGTAAATCAGTAGTAAAAAATGTTGTAAAATTGTCAATTGGTTGGCTGTGAGAAGTTAGCTGATTATGCAGTTGTACACCAGAGGTTGTGCTCGTTATCATATGTCTATTCGTGTTAGTTATTTTGACAACTCCATAATGTTGATTCTTCATGCACACCTGTCGCAAGTGGGTCATTTTGCTCCTTGCTGCTACCTATATCCTCAACAACCTCCTCAAAATCTGAAAACTCGCCATCAATATCCAAATCACTGTCAAATAGCAAAGAGTCTTTCACTTTTTCTGAAGGAATTTCAGAAGCCCGTACACTTTCTACACAAACTAATTTATTTGCTACATTGAAGCCATGATTAGCACCGAGGTAACAATTTCAAATGTGTTTTAGCTAAACAAATCGCTCGGATCTCTGACATAGTCAAAAATACTATATGAACTGAGCAAAGAAAACAGCTATGTCAGCTACCGTGAACTTCGGTTGTGAAATACTGTAAAAAGAGAGATGCTGATGGAGCGGTTTCTTTCCAGCATGTGTGTGTAATGCAACATATACAATTATTATTGCCTGGTAGCATAAACTGAAACCTATAAACATTGAACCCAACACTTCCGTTACACAGCTCATATACATATATAGTTTGTATGCATGATAAAACAAAATTACTCACTGTTAGATGCATTCAACACAAAGAATGGCTTTCTTTACAGTGATACAAAATAATGAAATTTCAACATTTGTTAATATAGTCTCTATTTTAATGATACCGTAATGTGTATACTGTCTTTAATGGGCCTTAAACCAGTTTTTGTTTCGCTAAAATAACAAAGGTTCATAGAATTAAAAGTCCAGTTTGCAGAAATTCAAAATGTTCTTTATTTCCATAGAAATACACTTTGTACACCTTTGGCAGCAAGATGACGTGACATAAACCAACACACTCTCTCATCATTTCTGCACACGTAAATAAGAGTTCACTTTCATAACAGCTGCAGGCACACAATATCAGTTCATATTACAACTCTCCCAACTGGCGATCGCGACTTCCTTTTCATAGCTCCATTCATATTTCTGGAAGTTTATGGAATGTTCTCTGTCAATCAAGATGGAACTAGAAAGACGAACCTTCAAGTTATCTATCTTTATCGGTTTCGGCAATTTTTTTTTTATCTCCGCGTTGCACTATCTGTCCCTTTGTGGACGCCGGCTGCTAATTGCAACAATGGGTTCTCGACTATTTGGAAGATACGAATATGTAATTATAAAGCATTTCTGCAGCAAGTCTTGTTCTGTTTATTGGGTATCCATTCCTGGCCGTGCAGGGTTTAAATGGCCAAAGGCGAAGCGGTTAAATAGGTCTTTATGAAGATTTCTAACTGAAAGCTGTGCAAGTAACAGTTCTGACAAGTTAAAACATCTGGTTTTTAAATTTTGAATCAGATTAGCCTTGATTCTATGCTAAAACTATTATAAATGTTATATATGACTGTATTAGTGTTTCATTGGTAAATGTTTCACGAGTATTTGAAAGTAATGAGTCGGTAATTCAAACACAAACATCTCTTAAATTATCCTTACTTGGACATGTTTCGGAGAACCTTTTGTCCCCATTGTCAGCAGTTATCCGACTGGTTGGATTCGTGGTTTCCTGAAGTGAGCTGGTTTTCTGTGGTGGCATCTGTTGTCTGTAAGATGAACTTCCAAAGAGAGTTTTCAGCTGGAAATTCGAAATTTAAAATATACTGTTTATTTTTTATAATTAGCAGCTTTTCCCAAACATCGAGTTCAGCTGCATTACTGACTGGCTTTAATAATTTTATATTTGATGCAATTTCATGATTGGCAGACCAGAAATGGTGAGCTATTGCTGATTTTTCTACTTGTTTGTATTTCACACATCTCATATGTTCCTGTAATCTAATATGTAAAGCTCTTTTGTTTTTCCTATGTAGAACTTATTGCAGTCTGAGCAGTTGATTTTGTATATACCTGATTTCTTGTTTTTAGGTACTGGGTCTTTCTCAAGTTGTTGCATAATAAGTTTTTTAAACTGAATTTATTTTTTGGGGCTAGGGTGATGTACTTCTTAAATATCTTGTTGAATATATGGTGCATTCTGGGATGATATGTGAATTTCTTTACCTGTGTCTCGGTTTTTTTTCTCTCAATTTTGTGGTATCCAATATGTGTTTCTGTTTCTTGAAATTCCAAATTTTCTTTTCTATTGTTTACTGTATCCATTAATTGCAGCTATGCTAATCAGTTCATGAGTAGTGTAGATTTGATCAAAGTCTACATAATTTATCGGATCTGTATTTACCTAATGATTGTCTACAAAAGTGCTTTTACATTATTTATCTGAAGCTTCATTAATTATTCTGCAATTATACATCTCATAATTACAAGGGAAATCAGGATAACTTTTTTGGACTAATGTTGGATGTAAGCAGGAGCCATAAATTATCACATATGTAAAACTTGTCAAGAAATAGACAATATTTATTTGTTTACATGATTGAGCATTTGAACAGTTTTGTAAAGTAATGTGAATTATCTTTTGCTTGACAAATACAAATGGACAGTCCAGCTTAAATAGGAAACCTTGTATGTAATAGCATTTCATAATAACTTAAATTATTTTCAGTCATCACTGTGCACTCTGCAAACATATAAACTTTCTAAAGCACACTCACTCGTGTCAAACAACAACACATTAACGCACTAAACACTAAATGGTTGTTCTACACTGCATGTTTAGCCTTCACTTTAAAATCAAAGACAACTAGTTTTGTGGTTTTCAGTGCCTAACCTCTCAAACATTTTGCTAGGTAAATTAAGCAGGAAACAGTAGATGGGCAGGAATAGGAGAATTATGGCAAAAATGGCATAAGGAGATGCACAAACAAAAATAACCGAAGTGATGTAAATAAGCAATTAAAACACATAACTAAATATACAAGAAATATGAAGAAATTTTGAAAATGAAATTTATATACACTTTTTGCCACTTCGCTACCGCTACTCTTTTCATATTTCCTGTTCTTTTGCATAGAGCAGCCAAGGAAACCCAAACTGTATTTTCCAAACTTTAATAATAATGCAGTTGTTAAAATTAGAATTTAAACAATGATATTAGCGTAATATTTATATGTTTTAAATGATATAGTCATAATTATAGTTTATGAAGCACCTATTTTTCTAATTCAATTGAACTGCCTATATAGCTGTGAATGTTATTGGCACCAAGAGACAATCTGTACTGTCTTCATCATTTGAATCTCACAAATTTATGATGATAGGCTCCAAAAGCCATCTTTTTGTAGTTTGTTTGTATGTCTAGCACAATTGACTCAGGATTGTTGTGTTACCTTGCAAATTTATTCATAAGTAAGTCGTTTGATGTCTGTCAATTTAAAAACATTATTTTGGTTTGCAATTCCCCATTTTATTTGAGCCCACACTTATTGGATTGTATTGGCAGTAGTAATGGGGAAGGAGAATTATTGCATGCCTCATTTTAATTACAAGTTAATTCAGAAAATACACTTTTTCATGGCTTTTAAATAGAACTCAATAATACTGATTTGACATCTTTCCATTAGTCAAAGCACTGATAAACATTATGAGATCATGTGATGGCTCATGTACTGCAGATGCATCACTCTTCGAGCTAACAGGATGTGTTATTTTAGTTAATTGATGGAAATTAAGCATTTCTTCACACTATCCGTTTTTGATAGCATAAAAAAAAGTTCAGTTAGAGAAATTTTCCTGATTGGTGATTGCTTGGTACTGATACCTAGACAAAAGTAACTTTATATATCTGAATTTTAAAAGTTCTCTTGCTTTCTGTGTCAGTTTTTTGTGCAAGGTGACTAACAGATTTTTGAGATGACCATTGTAACCTTTTCTGATATGTAAATTCAGCTCTGTAGGCACACAGCCTTTTATGTATATTTTGCTATCAAGAATGGTTTTGCCTCTCTGATTTCATTTACAAGCAAACAAACGACCTCTCTACTTAGAACTCTATACCAGAAAGTTTAGTTTCAAATTGCCTTAAAACTTCTCTACAAATTGATGTAAGCATATACATATCTTGTGTTGTACTGTATACCACTGGGCTGGAACAAAAGTAAGACAGAGTTCTACTCACCTACTTACATTGCAGTTAAATTGCAGAGCCTGTTATAGTTCTGCTACTAATAGAGTCTATGATCCATCGCATCTTATTTGGTTCCAAATATATCATTGACAACCATAGTTGGCCTAATTTACATTTGTCAATTGGCTTTAGCCAAGTTTGCCATTTCTACCTTTTCCATAAAAATCATGCACATCTTAAGAGAATAACTTGGAAATCAGATATTGTCTGATCTTCTCCTACCTAACACTCCAGTATTACTTTATTAATAATAACTAAACACTAGTAACACAACTTCACTTATCTTATTTATATCCTGGGACCTGTTTCAAAGCAAACATCTGCTTTATCCTCAGCCACTCAGCTTGACACTCACCCACTAACTGACTGACTGACTGACTGACCTTGACCACTACCGGAGTTTGAAGAATAGCTCCTTATCTAACTGCCATCTACCAGGGACAACACAAACTTATTGATGATGTCTATAGGAGGGATATCAAAATTCATTACGCGATCCTTATTTTTCAAAATAAATATCTTCTCCCAAACCATTAAATCTATCGGTTCCTTCAATTGTTTCAATAATTTAACTTCTGGATTTACTTCATGATTATATGACCAAAAATGATCAGCCACTGCCGATTTCTCGGTCTGTCTATATTTAATATTTCTAAAATGTTCTTTCGCTCTGGTTTCTAAATTACGCTTGGTTCTGCCAATATAGATCTTATCACATTCTAAACAGTTAACTTGATAAATACCAGATTTTTTGTTGTCTGAAATTTTGTCTTTTTTAGAAAACTGTAGCAAATTCTTTATACTGTAATTATGAGGTGCTAGTATTATACACACTTCTTTGAAAATTTTTTGGAACTTTTTATTTGCCCATGGATGATAAGTAAATTTTTTGAAAATATAATCCTTTTTTACTTTTTTAAGAGTGGAAACATCATTAACATTTTTTTGATATTTAAATTTTTCCATTCTTCTGATTATAAAATCTTTATTAAAGCCGTTAATTAAAGCAGTGTTTACAATATGTTTATATTCCGCATTAAATTCTTCTTCATTTAGAGGTATGTTTATCAATCTGTAAATCAAACTATTAAAAACATAACTCCAGTATTACATTATATAGCTGCTTATATGCAACATGATTCATCTGAGTAATATCTATGAATCAATCCAACAATGTTTGTTTACATGCAAGCTGCATTTTCTGGACATTCTCAACATTACTGTTATTAACCCTTTCACCGATATGGACGTGATATGACGTCCAAGTTAAAATGCCCCAAACCGATATGGACGTGTATAGACGTCCTGCGCATACATGCATTTAATGCTCATTTAACGCCAATTATTTTAATCTTGCTGTTTTACAATAAATTTAAATTAGTTCTATAAGGAATGTAAACGTATCCTTAAAGGTTTCTTTTTGAATTGTACACCTCCAAACCTGGATAAACACCCAAGGGCACATCTGCAGATTCACACCAAATAATATTGGTTTCCTTGCGAACTTCTTTTTCGCAACACACTACACATTTTCGAAATGGTTACAAGTTTTTTGGGTGTGAGTGGTATGCTTTTAGGAAAGTGTTTTCTCTCAAGTATGAGGGATGATGTGTGAATTTTGCTACCCCCTAGTATAAAGAGGCCTCTGAGTATTATAATACTCAATTAGGTTACGAGCTCTTTATACGCGCAAGTACAGGTAGATGAATGTCTTTTACAGCTCTGAAAATTACTAAACAACTGTGCATAGTTACATCCAGTGGTATAAAAATACTTTTTTTTACCATTTAACTGTTTTCCGTAAAGAGGGATAGCTGGTAATAGCTGATCCGTATCACCCATATTTGACCCGCCATTTCCCCAAACAATGGAGTAGCTAACATGTCAGCTGTAGACCAGTACACGTCACTGCTACGTATGTCCTAAAGATCTCCTTCATAATCGTACAACAAATCTTCCAGATTTTCTACAGTAATATCAGAAGCCTGTACACATAATACCCAAGCTAATTTATTTGCTACATTACCGGGATAAGCCATGGTTAACATTGAAATTTAACAATTTCAAATGTGCCATACATTTAGCTCTTGATAGCTACAAGAAATCATTCTGAACACAGAGAGAGTATAAATAACTGAAATACAGAGCGAAAACTGCTGCATAAGGCTACTAGAAACCTTGGTTGAGAAACACTGTAATAACAGATGCTGAGAGAGTTTTCATTCCAGTGTGTGAGTGTGTGACGCAACATATTCTCGTCATATTATCGCTTGGCATAGCATAAATAAACTAAACTTGAACCTGAGAAGACGCTTGCGTAGCTATACATACATACTATGGCTCGTATACACACAAAACAAAATGATTCACATATTAGGCGCGTTCGGCACAAAGAATGGCTTTTGCTACAGTGAAACAAGGTAGTGAAATTTCAACAATTTATTAATGTAGTCTCTACTTTATTGTTACTGTAGATTTATACTGCCTTTAATGGGGTTTAAACCAGTTTTTGTTTCGTTTAAATAACTTAATAAATACGGAAGATACGGAATTGTATTTATGATGCATTTTTACAGCATTTAACAATTTAAATGTCCTGTTCTGTTTATTGGGTATCCGTATCCGGCTCCTGAAGGGTTTAAATGGCCATCGGCGAAGCGGTTAATTAGTGCCACATGTTATGTACCAAACGGTTCCTTTCTACAGCTGGTACCATGCAGAAATAACAATCATTTACATGGTAGGTTTGTTACCTCCAAATCATGGGCACAGCAAAGGGCATTGATCTTTTTTCCTTTTAGTCTTCGACAAGAGTTGCAGAAAGGCATGCAATAAATATGGGGCCCAGCTTTTATCTTGGTCCCCTCCATGCATCCAGAATACAGAGAGTATGCATTCATTATTAATGAAGCTATACTTTGCTTTTGGGTTACAAAAGTTACTTTCCCATAAATATAACATAAATTGTCAGCACCGTTTATAAACTTACGGGCCATAACAGATTTATCACTGTGCAGGATTAAAAATGCATATTCTGACAAAAAGACATATATATGCCAATAAACAGCACTACTGCAATTTTATACATTTACTTCACCAAACTGGTCCTCACTAACATCGTATGTCTGACTGAACCAAAATTCTTTTACAATCAAACACAAACCCTCAAATTTAAAAATTTATCTCTATCTCTCCTGTCTAAGGAGTTTGCTGTAAACTGCTGACACTTTCTTCTGGAAGAAGCAATCCCAGACATACGCTATTACCAGGCCATTAAGGCCATTTTTACTATCATATTCATCATTAGCTGTGTAAAATAAACTTACTTTGTTTCTCCAATTTGTGTAAATGTAATTGATAATGAAGCAATACTATAAACTGTTCTATGGATTAGGGCATGCTGCCTTTCATTTGTCTTGAGAGAGTAACAGGTGTTTTACATTTGAAGGGCTACTTGCTCAATATTTCAGAAATAAGTATTGGCAAGTAACTACATGATCATAAGGTGAATATAAATCTTCAGAATTTAAGCAGCCACATTTACTCAGCAAGACACGAGAGTACATTTGTCAGAGTTTCCTTAGAAAATTTATTTTTATCTTAGCTTAAAAATGTTGAGATTTAACAATCTGTTAACGTTAATGCCAGTTTGTTTAACCAGTGCTTCAGTACAAGATGATGATATGTTGATTTACACAAATTAGCCTAGCATCTGTATGAGCAAATAAGAACTTCTTTATCTCAAAGTGAGATGTTTTGACAGGAACCTTGATATTCTTGAATACTGAAACACACTAGCGCTCTTTGTATAGGTTGACTTATAACTAATGTGCTGACAGATGTTCCATGTAGAAGGCATTAACTTTAGATCTAAGGCCCTTTCAACTGACAACTGTGAGACAGACATAATAACTGGCTGGACATGTTTCCATTTAGCATTAAAATATTGCTTTGACCTGTACAATAGAAAATCGAGTAATTGTTATTATTTTAGTTAATTGATGGAAATTAATCATTTCTCCACACTAGCCGTATATAGGCTAAGATATTTGATGGATAGAGTCAACATGAAAAATTCAATGCCATGGCCGGGATTTGAACCACGGATCTACTGGTTTCCGTCCAGTCGCTCTTAACCTTTGAGCTACCATGGCCAACGTGCCTTCCTGACATTAAATTCTCCAGTTGACTCGTATATTTCCCCGGTAGACCACTAGGGGCTCTCGCATCCGAGATACACCGTTTGTGGCGACTTACTATTGTAAGTACTTAAGTCCCAGGCTTCATCATTTTAACTCTTATTATTTTAGTTAATTGATGGAAATTAATCATTTCTCCACACTAGCCGTATATAGGCTAAGATATTTGATGGATAGAGTCAACATGAAAAATTCAATGCCATGGCCGGGATTTGAACCACGGATCTACTGGTGTCCGTCCAGTCGCTCTTAACCTTTGAGCTACCATGGCCAACGTGCCTTCCTGACATTAAATTCTCCAGTTGACTCGTATATTTCCCCGGTAGACCACTAGGGGCTCTCGCATCCGAGATACACTGTTTGTGGCGACTTACTATTGTAAGTACTTAAGTCCCAGGCTTCATCATTTTAACTCTTATTATTTTAGTTAATTGATGGAAATTAATCATTTCTCCACACTAGCCGTATATAGGCTAAGATATTTGATGGATAGAGTCAACATGAAAAATTCAATGCCATGGCCAGGATTTGAACCACGGATCTACTGGTTTCCGTCCAGTCGCTCTTAACCTTTGAGCTACCATGGCCAACGTGCCTTCCTGGCATTAAATTCTCCAGTTGACTCGTATATTTCCCCGGTAGACCACTAGGGGCTCTCGCATCCGAGATACACCGTTTTGTGGCGACTTACTATTGTAAGTACTTAAGTCCCAGGCTTCATCATTTTAACTCTTATTATTTTAGTTAATTGATGGAAATTAATCATTTCTCCACACTAGCCGTATATAGGCTAAGATATTTGATGGATAGAGTCAACATGAAAAATTCAATGCCATGGCCGGGATTTGAACCACGGATCTACTGGTTTCCGTCCAGTCGCTCTTAACCTTTGAGCTACCATGGCCAACGTGCCTTCCTGACATTAAATTCTCCAGTTGACTCGTATATTTCCCCGGTAGACCACTAGGGGCTCTCGCATCCGAGATACACCGTTTGTGGCGACTTACTATTGTAAGTACTTAAGTCCCAGGCTTCATCATTTTAACTCTTATTATTTTAGTTAATTGATGGAAATTAATCATTTCTCCACACTAGCCGTATATAGGCTAAGATATTTGATGGATAGAGTCAACATGAAAAATTCAATGCCATGGCCGGGATTTGAACCACGGATCTACTGGTGTCCGTCCAGTCGCTCTTAACCTTTGAGCTACCATGGCCAACGTGCCTTCCTGACATTAAATTCTCCAGTTGACTCGTATATTTCCCCGGTAGACCACTAGGGGCTCTCGCATCCGAGATACACCGTTTGTGGCGACTTACTATTGTAAGTACTTAAGTCCCAGGCTTCATCTTTTTAACTCTTATTATTTTAGTTAATTGATGGAAATTAATCATTTCTCCACACTAGCCGTATATAGGCTAAGATATTTGATGGATAGAGTCAACATGAAAAATTCAATGCCATGGCCGGGATTTGAACCACGGATCTACTGGTGTCCGTCCAGTCGCTCTTAACCTTTGAGCTACCATGGCCAACGTGCCTTCCTGACATTAAATTCTCCAGTTGACTCGTATATTTCCCCGGTAGACCCCGTGGTTCAAATCCCGGCCATGGCATTGAATTTTTCATGTTGACTCTATCCATCAAATTGTTATTATTTCTGCTGATGTAACACGTTCTGGCTTAAATTCCAGTAACTTATTTCAGTAGTTCTTAAAAAATCATAAAGCAGCATCTTTACTCCTATGACTAATATTGAGCTTTGATTTAACATTTAAGAAGAAATTACTAAACATGCTGGCTCTCATCTTGTGACTTTACTGTCGAGTAATGTCATGAATTAGGAGGTTTCTACCTGTTTCTCTTTTTACTATATTTGTGGGGCTATGTTGTACCACACTTGAAACAATGATATCTAACAAACCACGGGGTTTTTAGCTCTCTGTGAATGTTCTATTACTAGAACTGGTATGAGCATGTAACTATTAAACCATCTTGTTTGCTTTAAATGTTGCAGGACATATTGAAAGTGATTTTAATTACAAAGCTGTTGGACCACAAAGATAACTTGTAATGCTGGAGATGCTTTATAGCTGATCTTTGTTAAATGTAATATTCAATTATTTCCTGCACATAGAAGAGCACTTCACAATATACAAACAAACTGTAAATTTCCAACATAGTTGGATGTTTTAGTTATATCTTATATCCGAGATTGCTTTGATCCTTATCCATGATATTTTAAGCAGATGAGCAGGTTTAATGATTGTGTAGTACCTCAGTAAGATAGCTGGAGTGATAATAGCATTGACATAAAGAGACAAGTTTCTGTAGATTGAGTCCTGGTCATGTCTTTGAGTTTCTTAAGTCTGGTTCAATTTTCATAGAAGTTTGTGTGAAGAGAGAACAGTGTTGTGTATTGTAGTTCTGAACAGTTATTGATGGATACAGAGAAGGTGATTGTTAAAGATATTCATATCTTTTGGTATATATGTTTCTTTTTTACAGATTTGTTTCTGAAAATAAGATCTACATCTCAATTCGACAGCTTTTGAAATGTACAACAAAATACAAGTCAAAGAAGAGGATTCCCTCACAGCCATTGCAGTCGCACCCAATGAGAGAGAGTTCTTTCACAAAGTTCTTTCAGTGAAGACGAGGCTTGATGATGAGCTTCTGGATACTGATTCTGACATGGCCATCACAACAGAAGTTAAGTCAGAGACCTCTTTTATGAAGCATCCTGTAAAGCAGATTAAAACCGAAACAGCTACAAGCAGCAACAGCTGTGAATTAAGTAGGAAATCTGAAATTAAACAAGAAACTCTGTTTTCAGACTTTGGTTTACACAATGAGGGAGAATTTCTTCCAGAGCATCCTGTAATGATGGATAAGAAATACAATAGTGATCATGAAATACATAACAAAATAGAAATTAAAGAAGAACCTTGGTGGCTGGAAACAGATACTTCGTCAGTTCCTGATGATATTAAGGTAAGTTATGTAGAAGTCTGCAGTTAGAGAAATGCTTGGTAATAATCATCCTAGTACATTCTATGGTATTGCTGAATATATCAGTCTTGTACACGTAATATAAAGAGTAAAATGAATGGTAAATGAAGTCAAGGATTTGAAGACAAGCCAACTATAAACCTTATAAACAAGATGTTGGACAATTTAACTCAGTACCAACCTCTTTGCTTTCTCAGAAAATATTAAACTTATGGAGTAAGATATCGTGATAGCACAGACCTGGATTATAGTTTACAACTGCATTGTGCACAAACTGTGATTTTTATTTTTGTTTTATTATTTTTGATATGTAAAGAAGTTTGTCTTTGATGCCAGTTCACTGAGCCAAAATAATTATAACTTTTTCTCTTCAAATGCAAACATGAAATTGGCACATATTAAATTTTTTTCAAAGAAAATAAGTGTTTGACTCTGTTAGGCAACTGACCACAAACAAATGTGCACACACACAAACACACACTCTGTCTCTCTCTCTGTAAGAAGCGAAGAAGAATATGAATTACCTTTCCTTGTTAAGAATTGGCCACACCCAGCGAAAGGACCAAACCTTTCTCACCAATATTTCTATATATCCAATAGAAATATTTACAGCCGACAACTGTAATACCAATATACAAGCAATAAAACACTGGAAAAAGAATGCAGATTGAAACTGTTGGTTTTAAAATAGACTTTATACAAAAGAAGATTGAAAAATTTAAATATCAAGAAACTGTTAATGATATTTCTATCCTTAAAAAATAAAAGATGATTATAATTTTTAAAAATTTACTTACCATCCTTGGGTATAAACATTTTCAAAAAAATTTAAAGAGTTTGGTGTATCTTTAGTTCCTCTAAATAAATAAAATATAATATTGTGACTTTGTGGGTTCGTGAAATAATAAAACGAGGTTCCAAAACACAAAAACTACACTTTATTCTCCTCCAAATACACTGTTCACCATTACAGTTTGCTAGCTAACCTTAAACTGTTTATTTTTCCTAACTCTACCCTCAACTGTCTCTCACTTCCGGTAACGATCAGCCATCATTTTTCATCGGCTTCGCGAGCCTACCACCAGGGTGACACTGCTCCCTCCTCAAGGCTGGTCGTCCCGAACAGCGCCTTCACTATCACTTTGCTCCTCGCGGGGACAACCACGTCTTTGTCCAAGACGACCCTGCAGATTCCAAGGCGCTCTTCTGGTTGACGGAGTATAACCTCTTCTCCGTTGAGCCGTAGGACCTTCTTGCCGACGTCGACCGTCGCCTCATGGCTCCTGAGGGTATCCAGTCCCAGAATCACCTCCCTTCGCGACGAACACCCACAGACGCACAGCGCTCCGTCCCAAGGTCAGCTGCAGCAGGGCCTCCTCCACAGGCATGGTATCGCCCGATGCTGTCACAAGCTCGTATGGTCGGCTCGGCTTCCTCGTCGGCAAACCCTTCGCCACGTCAGGTCTGATGATGGTCACGGCCGCCCCGGTGTCCACCAGCACGCGGCACGGCTTTCCTCTTACCCAACCGTCCGCGATGAGGCTGTCATCCATACGCCGGCTGACGGCGCGCAGTGTCACTCGAGGGGATGGTGGTAATGGCGCCGACGTACCCCTCTCCACACCGGGCCTTACTCGTTCTTCCCGCTGCCCTTCCTGGTGTGCGCAGTCTCTCTGCAGGTGCCCGGGCTTTCCACACCCCCAACACAGGCCACTAGGTGTTCGCCGGCGTCCCTCAGCTGGTCTTCTGTCTCCGGCGTAGCGGACACTCCTCGTTCTCCACGTCGGGAAAGATGCTACCTTGGCCGCCTCCATCCTTAATGCTGCTGTCAGCGCCTCGTGGATGGTTTTATAATCGCCGAGCATTAGGCGCTGACGAATCTCCGTGTCCCGTACCCCGTCGACAAAATTGTAGGCGGCTTCCCGGGATACGAACTCCAGTGGCAGGTCAACCAAGGCCGTGCTAGCCAGCTGCTCGATCGCTATGGCGAACTCCTGCAGCGTCTCCCCCGGCTGCTGCGACCTTGCCTTAGGCTGGCTGCGGTATGCTGCGGCTAAGCGGTGGCTTCCGAAGCAATTCTCCAGGGCCTCCCAGATGTCCTTGGGCGCCGCCGTCGTCTGCACCGCGTTTAGGATTTCCGCGGCCCGTCCCTGGAGGCTGGCTATTAACTGTGTGGCCTCCTCCTCCGGTGACCATCTGTTGTGCTTGGCCACTGTGTCGAACTGACGGCGGAAGACCTCGAATGTTGACGTGCCGTCATATTTCGGAGGTTTGACGCGCGCCGATGTTGTGTCGCGTCCCGGTGCGTCAGCCTTCAAATCCTTCAGTCTCCTGCCGACGACATTCTCCACCATGGCGTTCAGGGACTTGACGCTGCTGTCGGCCTTTCCATCCAGGTCGTCAACGCGGCTCGCCAGGTCCTCGACGCGCTCGTCTACTTGGCCCATCCGCTTGCCCAGCTCCGTCACGTCATCTCTCACGCCGGCCAACTGTTCCTCAAATTTGGCGGCGAGGACCTCGTTCGCCTCCTTCATTTCCGTGGCCAGACTGTCGTTTGCTTCCTTCATTTCTGTGGTCAATTCGGTCTTTATTTCTTTCAACTCTGCGGCCAGGTTGTTATTTGCCGCTTCTGTTTTTGTTGTTAACTCGTTCATCTTCGCGGCCAAGTTGTTATTTGCCGCTTCCAACTTCGCTGTTAATTCGTTCATCTTCTGCAAAAGCATTTCCAATGCCGATTCCATGGCCATAATGTTCCGTGATGTTGTTATCCCGCTTCCTGACACCAGTGTGACTTTGTGGGTTCGTGAAATAATAAAACGAGGTTCCAAAACACAAAAACTACACTTTATTCTCCTCCAAATACACTGTTCACCATTACAGTTTGCTAGCTAATCTTAAACTGTTTATTTTTCCTAACTCTACCCTCAACTGTCTCTCACTTCCGGTAACGATCGGCCATCATTTTTCATCGGCTTCGCGAGCCTACCACCAGGGTGACAATATTAAAAATTTACTACATTTCTCTAAAAGGATAAAATTACTAATTATAAAAAATCTGCTATTTATCAATTTAATTGCTTAGATTGTGATAAAGTTTATATTGGAAAGACAAAACATAATTTGGAAACCAGAACAAAAGATTATTTTAGTAACTTTAAGTATAAACAAGACTGACAAATCGGCCGTAGTAGGTCATTTTTGGTCATTTAACCATGAAATAAATCCAGAAGTAAAATTATTAAAATAATTAAATGGTCTGATAGATATAATGGTTTGGGAAAAATTATATATTGCAAAAAATAAACATTGCGTAATGAATTTTGAAATACCGGCAGCTGATTCTGTTTTTAAGTTTATTTCATTTTCAGATTTTGGTAGTACTGGCAAAAACATAGTGACATTTATTGATTGTAACGTTAACAACGAGGTTGTTTGGGCTGATGATGTGAATAAGTTTTCACGAAATTGCAATCCTCATCAATTAATAAGAAAATTTCATCATTTTCTTTTAAAACAAGTGAAGTTCTATGTTATAAATTATTATATTTGTACGATATTATGAAGTAATGTACTATAAGTTAAATTATGTAAAATGTAAACTGGTATACTAAGAAGGGAACTCAAGCAGTTGGTATTGCACATTGTAATGTAATATGGAGTCTTTTGTTTAGTAATAGTAGACACACACACACATTCTTCCTCTGCACAGAAAGTAGGTTCGTGTATGTATTCCTGATTTTTCTTTTTTTCTCTTATCATTAGCATTTATCAGAAATAAAAGAAACATGTCTCCCACTATGTAATCTCTGGGACTGTAGGGGTGGTTCAATTGATTAGCTATTACCTGTTACTATTGCAACATCAGATACAAGTAGAGCATATGCTGGCCAGCCATGGAACTTAGACTGACCACAATGTAAACGTGACTGAGGTATTGGTGAAATCAAGGTCTAGAAATAAGGAAATAAACAGTGAGGGGTTTGGATACTTAACAGATGCCAAATAAACCTAATAATAAGAGCAACGATGGGGCACTGGATGTTGAAGAAACATCTGCACACATGGGCATCTTTAAAGAATGACCAGTATGCAGATTATACAATGTAGGGGAAGAAACTGTCTCTTATACTATATTCATTTGTGAAGTTTTAGGTAGGAAAGGATAGGAATAGCTAAACCAGAAGATCTTCCTACAGCAAAATTTAATGAGTAACCTACTGTCTCTTCTAAAATAGACAGGGTCATTTAACCAAAAACAATAAAGATAGAAGACAATACAATAAATCCATAAAGTTTCCGTGTTAAAGGCAATTAAAACCCAACTCCCTCTTTACACAAGTCAACATGGTGTTTAATTATATAGATGGTTGTGTCAAAAAATACATTTAAATTATTCTGTTACAGGATGGAGACTTCCTTCCAGTAAAATCTGCAAGGTAAGACTTGACCATTTAAACATTTCTAGTACGACTGGGTTCAATATGACTCCACAAACACTTCTGAAATATGTATCTCCTTTGTTTCTAAAACTATTATTTTCAAAATGTATTACTTCTTCCGTCTGTCATATTTATCCATTGAGGTTTTGTTCATATTTCTGTTCAAAACACAATGGATAGATAGAGTCAACCTGAGAAATTCACCACAATGGCATTGTACCTATTGTACATATGGCTAGTGTGGAGGAATGATTAATTTCTATTAATTAACATAACATTAATATTTATTCCTATTTTTTGCACTGGGTGCCTCAGTGGTCAAAATGACCCCAAATTAAATTGTGTTTTTGTTTCTTGAATATTATATTATTAAAACAGAATTATGATATTTGCCTAGAACAGCTTTTATGCAAAACAGCTCCAGCAATAAAAATAACATTTTTTTCGTATTTTTACACCATTGTTAGGGTTTCTTGTTTCAGTGGCTGGTGTGCATTGCTTTAGTTGGTGTCAGTGGTTGCCTCAGGTTGTTGTACAGTTACATTGTAAGCCCAATATATATGGATAATCATAACTTACAAGCTTTAAGAGTAGGAATATAGTAAAAAATTACCTGATGACGATGGAGAAATTTATGATATAAATTTGGAGGGCAGTGAATTAGGTGGAGATTCTGATGATGATTTGGAAACATTATTTCTGAAGTTGATGACATCTCAAATCTGAATTTGTACAAATAAGTATATGTCATGTAATATATATTTACAACTGCAATGATGATGATGATGATGACGACAAAATAAAAGTGTGAAAGAGTAATGTTTTCAAGTCCAGAAAAGGAAAAGAAACTTAGGCAAAAACTCCTGTTAAATTTGTGTAGACAGCAGGCACGAAACATACTGAAGACATCTTCAGGTCTAGCACAGTATAGTGTAAGTAATGTAAATATTGTGCAGTATTGGCTGATCTATTTTCAGTAGTTCTATTACTAAGGACCGCTTTACAGATATATCACGCTGTATTCGGCTGGATGATGCACAGCAACAGAGTTAGTCTGGATAAATTGGCTCTTATAAGGGAAATATTTGAACAGCGGTTAAGCACATTACATGATGCTTATGAACCACAAGAGAATATTACAGTTGAGGAACAACTGGTAGCTTTTAGGGGTGGTTATCTTTTTCAACAATATATGTCCTCAAAACATGGAAAGTATGATATGAAGATATGAGTTGCATGTGACAGCACTAGCTACTGTGTCAAAAACTTGGAGGTGTACTAAGGAAAATGTGAAAACCAACCCAAATAAATAAATCAGGGGAAAAGAGTAGTATTTGAATTTGCAGAACATTTCTCCAGGAGTGGAGAAAATCACAACAGATAATTTCTTTAGAGGTTACTAGTTTGCAAAAGATTTAGAACGAAGGAAGGTGACTACTTGGAACAATAAGGAAAAGATATTGGGAACTATCTGCAAGATGAACAACTGCAGCATCAAAAAGTTTAGAATTCTAGGAGTCAGCTACAATAGTCTCCTGTTGCCCAAAAAAGTGTAAAATAGGACACTCCTGAGTACTATGCATTTGAAAGAGGAAACAGCTGAAGTTGAAGCTGCAAAACCTCTTATAATCCTTGACTGTAATTCAACTAAGTCAGGTGTAGACACAATGGTCAAAATGTTCTGTATCTACACAACACACATGACAAGAAATGACCCATGGCTATTTTTATTGTATTTTGGATATCAGAGCCCTAATTGCCTTCATTATTTGATTGGAGTTGAATACTAACTGGAAGAAGAAAACAAACTATAAAAGAAGAGAATTTCTTCTGAACTGGGAACATCTCCAGTACAGAAAAATGGAAGTTGGTGCAGCACAAGTGCAGAAGGGAGCAAAACAAGGTAGTTGCTTCCTATGTGAACGATCTGTTAATAGAAAGCATGTATTTAACTTGTTTTTCTTTTGTTTGTAAAAAGGCATTCAGTGCTGCTTTGTTTTAAGTGAAATGATTTTTGAGATAAAAAGATGAAGACAATTATCTAAAGCTCCATTACGCTTAGTTTTCATGTTTTACATTCACACAAAACTGCTTATCAAAATAACACTAAATGGTGAGCAACTAACAGAAACAGAAAATTATAAATATCTAGGCATAACACTCGATTCTAAATTATCTTGGAAAACCCACATTAATGAAACCATAGCAAAGACCACTCAGAGATTAACAACACTCAAAAGACTAGCTGGCAGCAAATGGGGGTCCTCTGTCAATACACTCAACACCACCTATAAAAGTTACATCAAATCAGCACTCCTCTATGGAAGTGAGGTGATACAGCAAGTCAAAGTAAACTAGCACAACTTGAAACATTACAGAACCAAGCACTCAGACTAATAATGGGAGCGGTCAAATCAACACCAATTACTGCAGTGCAAATTGCTACAAATAACTTGCCAATTAAATATGAAATGGAAAAACAGAATCTCCTCCTAAATGAAAAACTACAAAGGCTCCTCTTTAATACTCACTGGAAGAACTACAAAAGCAAAGAAAGGACCTTAAAAACACAATGATTTATGCAGAAAGCCTATAACCTACAGAGAATATACAACCTTGAGGACACAAACAAATTTGAACATCTCCCACTTCCAATCTGCCCTCTATCACAACCGAAAATAAATAGCAGAGTAAACCTTCTGCAAAATATGGAGTCAAAAAGGGATGTAAGTGCAGAAGCACTTAAAATGCTAGCTCGAGAAACAATTGAAACTTATTATCCACAAGACTCATGGCTACACATATACACAGACAGCTTTCTATTTGACAAAGAAAGTAATGCTGGAGCAGGAATACATAGTAAAATATTCAATTTTTACATCTGTTTGGGCACACTAGCAACCCACTATGATGGAGAATTAGAAGCAATCAACACCTTGCTGAAACAACTCATCAACCATGTGAACTCTTTCTCTAAAGCAGTGATTCTAAGCGATTCTAAATCAGCACTTCAAGCCCTATCCTCACTGTACCCCAGGGCCTGTTAACTCAGATAGGAAACCAGGAGACACATTAAGGTTCGCAAAACACCCGGGGTCTAAAGATTCATTTTGGAGCGCTGCATGCGCCGGATTCAAAGCCGCCAATATAATTATTTTGGCTGCCGTGTTGCATACTAACTAATATATAAAATAACTTCTACTTAGTTCAAAATTTAATAGTTATTGTATTATTTTTCTACTTATGAAGTAATTTTCGTAATATTATTGGCCTATTATCGACCTTATTTGAGCCCAATGTACGATATGAATAAGACACTACATTGGCTAACCTGTAAATATTTGAATTAAAGCTTTAACGGCAAGGAGGCCAAGCCAAATTAAGTTCTGAATACAATTTTCATCGATTTGTGAAATTGTAAAAATTTGAAAGAACTACGTGGACATATGGGCAGCAGGAAGAACGAGAATAGATTTTCACAAAGACCTATTGGTAAGTAAGATTTAGCATGTAGCTAAATACCAACAATTAATATGACATAACCTGAAATGTGCCTTAATACATATTCATGCATAGTTAAATTCTCTAGATTAATGTAGCACCTTATAATGGAAAAAGTGTGTTGTTTTACATACAAAAGCATTAGTTTCATTAACCTTGTTACTTTATTACTGCAATAATGGGATTTTCTGTTTTTTGTCTTTCAGGGGTCATCCATCATTTCAGGCTACCAGGAATACGATGGCAGAAATCAGAGTGCAGGATTATTGGATATTGTGTATGTTTCTTGTTTTGGTGTTGTGCAGTGATCTTCAGGAGCTTTAGTAATGTAACACAAAGCATTCTTTCCCGCGTATACAGCAATTTAATGTGACATATCAAATATTTCTGAAAGTTTGAGTTTCATTTCATATCAGTGGAAAATTTAACAAAAACTTTGAGGAATACTGTGACCAACAAGGAAAAGTGAAAAGTGAAGTTATTTTAGACAGTTGACTGGGTGTATTAGTTTTTGTGTTTGTACTTGTAGTTTTAAATTTAAAATATATGTAATATGTAAGGCCATGTAAGGTAAGTAATATGCAGTTTAAATTACTGAAAAAATAGCTGTGAATTTTCAGATATACCAAAATTAGCATCATCTGTGTTAACGTATAGTCTAGGTGGCTTAAATTAAAATATTTGGGCGAGATGCTTGATATGAATTTTATAAACTTTTTCTTTAAATTGCAATGATAAGTATTTTGAAGAATTAAGTTCTCTTAACCTTACTCATCAGTGTATATCTACATCATTGATCAAGAATGTCACAGCTTTTAACAGCAATTAAAAGTATGATCTGAGATTCCATAAAACTAATTTGTTCTATATTGTTTAATGCAGTAGTCACTATACAATATTATTGTACACACTACACTAAATTATTTACCTGAATAACCATCTTTGAAGAGATGTGATGGGATTAGAAGTTATTTGAAAAAGCTTTACAAGTTTTTAGGTGTAATTGTGCATTGCAAGAAATGATTAAAATGTCATTGTGTCATCATCATTATATGCCACTTTTAATTTTATTTCTAATATTCCAGTTATTCTTAAAACATGCACAATGTCAGCTAGCTAGGACCTAAACACAGTGTGGCTTGATCTCAAATTAGTAAAGCTTCACAATAAATAATAGGTTATTAATCCTCTTCCTTGTTAAAAAAAACACACACGCACGCACGCACACACACACACACACACACACACATATTCTGTAATGCTAACCAGTTTAAGGGTAATATAACGTTTCTAGCGTGACCCACAGAAATGTTACATGTCACATGAAACTACACTGTTAAACATCCTCTCATTGTTCTAAATTGGAATGAAAATCTCAATCTTTGGCATAGGAAAAAGATGTTTAACCTAATATATGAGCCATTCGTTACATGCAGTGATGCGAAGCCACATAATAATTTTGAAAAGTAGATAAAACGACATTATTTTGCTATATAATGCACTTCTTGTTTCTTTGTAGTGAACACATAAGGGAATTATGGACTGTCAAAAGAAATAATGGTTAGATGTGTGAGCAAATAAATTACATTACTAAATTATATTCTATTAACTACTCAAACACACAGTTCCATCACTTTCACTTCTTAACTAAAACTACAAACAGCATTAATAGCTCATAGTGTAATCTTTCATTGAGTTATTTATTTGACACACATTCAGTTGTATGTCATGGACTGAGAGGTTTACACTATGCAGAGGGCTCCATTTGCCATCTTAGTCATAAAGTACATTGCTTAAAGTCTTATCAAGTTAAAGCAAGCCATTTATCCAAACAATTGCTCTGCACATTAAGCAAATTATATTTCACAGTCAGATAACTACATGAAATAATCTCTTATTGGAGGATACACTGTGCATTAAATTTTATTTTTAAAACTGCACATTTTCTTCTTCAGCATTCATAACTGTGCATATGCATGCCATTGAAGCATTTAAAAATTCAATGCTGTAATATTCTTGTGTTGTGAAGACAGAGTTAAGCTTAGGTCAATTTTAAATGAATGATACAGCTTTAATGTAATTATTATTTTTCATAATTTATTCTGCACTTGTGAATGTTAATTCAACCAAAGTGATTAGAAGTATATAAAATAGTGCCATTTATGAAATTTGTCACTAGTTGCTAATACTGACTTCTGTACTAACTTGACATTATTAATCTTATATGAATCGATCACAAATTTCAGGTTTTTCTCTGAATATAATTTAGTATACTTGTGCTGAAAATAATGTATGTACTATTGAGCTTTTAAAATTCTTATTAAATGTAACCATTAACAGAGCTGCTTTGTTGTCATTTTAAAGAAATAGTACTATTTTTTTGTACATAGTTGTTATCATTTCAAATTTATATACATATTTCTTTAGGTTTTTTTTTCTCAGTTATTCCAGGGAATTTTTCAACATTCTGTGTACAAAGAAATTGCATTACATATAACGTTGTGGTATCCTTACCTGTTTTCCTATATCTACAGAATCATTATTTTAGTGTTAAGTTACCTTTATTTTAGGTATTACACTAAGAAGCTTGAGGGAAAGGGTATACAGATGTTTTGTATAATCTCAACAGCATCTTAAGTGATTTCACTCTCTTGTTTTTAAAATTTTAATTGTTTTTAAAGACAAAATTATCAATTTGCAACAGGAATAAAGATATAATGCTTTGTGGAAGTCAATTATTCATATTTAACAGGAAAAGTTCAAGTGGATTCTTCCAATTCTTTTCACAAATTGGACAACTTCTTTCGAAGTCACATTTCGCACACTGATGAATAGTTTATCGCACATTTCCTCAGCGTATTTGACGCGTATTATCCTAATATGAAATAGTTGATAAGTGCCGTAAACTATTCATGTGTGAGGAGAAGTGATTTCGAAAGAAGTTGGATTCCATCAGTCAGTGAAAATGGGAGCCGAAGGGAAGGGGAAGTGAATGCACCATAGCTCGGTCGCAATAGAAGCTTACTACATTACCGGCCTCACCGGCCGTAGTTTACAAGGTCGCCGGGGTCTAAAGATTTAGGAAAGAGCGCCCTATAAGTCTTCAGTTTTTAACACGGAGTTGAGCATCTGGTATTAATCTGTGATGTACCCTAACAACAATAGAATACTTGAAATTTACAGTTCATTACGAATACTACAAGGTCTAAAAAATAAAATACACTACCAGCGGATTCCATCCCACTGTGGAATTACAGGCAATGAAATAGCAGATTACTTGGCAAAAAAAAAGAATACAAATAAAACAAAGCTGCCAACAAAAAACCTCATTCCACACATCAAAACTACATATAAAGAATAGAATCAGCTTATTCTGGAAAGAAGAATGAAAAGAAAAAAGTACCAACAAGCAATGGAAAATTCTACTAGGAAGGAAAAATCCCATCCCAGACTACCCAAGAAGCAGTACTGTTGCCATCTTCCGACTGACTACTGGCCACGACTGTTTGGCCGCTCATCTACACAGGATTAATATTTTTTAATCCCTGACCTGCACACTGTGTAGGGACCCGAACTCATTGATGGACGGAGATCATCTTGTCCATTGTAGTGCCCTGACCAAAACAGATGGAGAACTGACAGCACAACTAGTCACACGTTATTGGGAGGCGAGAAGGAAAATGGAAATTCTTCATCTCCATGAGCATTAGCAAACAACAACATTCAGTGATGTATACTTATGTGTCAGTTCAGTGCAATAAATGAAATACAATCATCATGTCTCATGCAGATTATTTGGGGTCATGACACCAGTGGTGCTCAGAACAAAATATCCTGGTAGTAGGAGTTTTAATCAATGAGCCTCCTGCTTCTTGAGTGATGCTCAATTTTTTGTTTACTTATTGTCACACTTATGTAATAAATTGTTCTAGTTAAGATTTTGAATTTATGCAAATAGGAATATAACACTAATATGAAAAACTTGCCTTTTGTCTGGGACATTTATTTTTATAGGTCATCCCTAATTTGAGTAAGTTGAGTCAAAATATGAGTTAAGCATTTCTCCATTGCACACCAATCCTTCACAATAGACGAAATAGTAAAATATGAATTTTTATACTTAACTCTATTGAATTTGTTATATTATTAAATAAATATTAATAAATCCAAAACTGTCAACACAGTACTCTTCATAATAAATATTTCACATCTGTTCTGAATAACCACATATATTTGTATATTATGCCAGTTTTTTCATACTTTGCCTGGAAATACACTTCTTTCCATTTCCTGTATGTCGTGGTGAAATCCTTCACCCTGCTCCTCGCTACACAGCCCAAATTTTCTGGAAGAAAGGCCAAATGAAAGTGCAGGAAATATAGCTTCACACTCATATTGCAACCCAGCTCTCAAAACTTCTTAAGCGTATCTTCTACAATATTTTGGTAATCATGAACCTTGTAATTTCCCCAAAACATTTCAATGACACTCTTATAACTAATCCATGCCTACTTTTCAGCATCTATCACCGTTTCTTCAAATAAGGTATAAGAAATGAACTTGCTAACTTTTGGTCCAATAAGCATTCCCTTTAGCTTTAGATATTACATCTTCAGATACGTCAGGGAACTTCTTGTAGATTTATTCGTGGAAATTGTGATTCTTATTCATAGCCTTAAAAAATTGCTTCATTAAGCCTCATTTCATTTCTAAAGATGGTAAGACAATTTTTGGGTCCACAGGATGCTCATGAAAATTTTTAATTCCTTGTATGATAATGTCTATGCTTCCAATTTTTTCCTCTCCAGTGCTCGGATCACACTCTACTACCCCATTCACAATTAAAACATGGTATTTTAACATAGCGTGATTACTGACTTGGTAGCATCAAATTTTAAATCTCCACATACCTACCAGTTATGTTCTGCATATTTGACTTTTTCCAAAGTAATTTTATGTGATGACGTGTTTCCTTGAGGTTAACTTATACATGTTGGTGACCATTATACATCAGTACACTTTTCAGACGAATTTTGATATTGCTCTCTCTTACATCGGTGTCATTGTTGTGAAACATATTAATTTCAACAAATATATTAGTAGTATTTCTTAATTCCATACAATATTTATAAGCAGAACTACATTATAACATTTTAGGTATCACTGCTAATTGTAACAAAATGGTTATATGATAAAACACATTATTACTGTTTTGGAATCAGCACATCAAAGTTAGTAAAGTAGACATATCTTGTCCATATTAGTGTAATCAATCAATTCAAATTACATATTAAAATATATTGTATAATTTCAGAGCTACTCTGGAGAGTTATTACTATAGTGAGCTTTGATCAACTGAAAGTTGGAGTTTTCTTTACCTAGAAATTAAAAGGGTATTATATACCACCAAATCTTTATATGAAGTTTTAAATGTTAATATCTTTTTAAATCCCTGCCTTAAACGTGAAGGCTCTGCTTGGCCTACGTGTACTCCAGCTCTCTACAAACTTAATCAATTATTGCTTGTACACTCTTCTACACTTCTGCCATGTTTGGAGGTATTTGAATAATTACTCCTTGGTGTTTCAAGTTTCACAAACAGCAGTTTAGGTACAGTATAATCTGGGCTTCTGGCTCATGGGCTACTGCGCTCCTATCCAGACATTTCGTTTATGACTGTGGCAGATATCTTCAGTGGCAGTGACCAGTTGCAGTTGAAACGTCCACCAGAGTACTTTGACCTTGCTGCTGCTATAGGTGATATCTGCCATAGTCGCAGACCAAACGTCTGGGAAGAAAGAGTGCAGTAGACTGACCCAGAAGCTTGGATTATACTGCTTATTGTATTGCCACTGGCAGGAAAGCCTTAGAACTTTTATGTATCAAGAGAGGTTCTGTTTTTAGAATTGTGACTATTGTACCTTTTAACATTATGTTCTCCAACATTTCAGATTACTTTCGGAGACAGTTTCTGGTATTAGTACAGGCAAATCACCACTGACTTTTATTGCAGTCTCAGAAAGAGACACAACCTTCTATAATTACCCTGAAGCTGGATATAACAAAATCTCCACAGACTTGAAAACTGATAAGGAATATGTTCAGTCAGAACAGACTGGTAAATTTAATGATGAGCAAGAAATGGATGTACAGCGTCTATGGCTGAAACAAAAATGCTTGCTTCATAAGCGCAACTGTTTATACGAGTGTAATGTTTGTGGTAAACACTGTAAGAATCAAAAAGAGTGGGAAAGACATTATTTGAGTCATAAAGGTAAGAAGTCATATGAATGTAAAACTTGTCATAAGACCTTTAGCCAGTTATCTAATTTGAAAGCACATTATTTGATACATGAAGGTAAGAAGCCACACCAATGTAAAACCTGTCATAAGGCGTTTACCCAGTTAAGTAATTTGAAACAGCATTATTTGATTCATGAAAGGAAGAAGTTGCATCACTGTAAAACTTGCGATGAAAGCTTTACCCATTTGGCACGTTTAAAGAAACATTATACGATTCATGAAAATAAGAAGCTTCATCAGTGTAAAACTTGTCATAAGAGCTTTACCCAGTTGTCAAATTTGAAAAGACATTATTTCATTCATGAAGGTAAGAAGCCACACCAGTGTAAGACTTGTCATAAGAGCTTTAACCAGTTGTCATCTTTGAAAAGACATTATTACATTCATGAAGGTAAGAAGCCACACCAGTGTGAAACGTGTCATAGAATCTATAATCGCTTGTCAGATTTGAAAGTACATTATTTGATTCACGAAGGTAAGCCATAAATATGTAAGACTTGTCATAAAAGCTTTACCAGGTTGTCACATTTGAAAACACATCATTTGATTCAAGAAGGTAAGAAGTCGCATCAATGTAAAACTTGTCATAAGGGCTTTACCCAGTTATGTAATTTGAAGACACATTATTTGATTCATTATGGTAAAAAGGCACACAAATGTGAAATGTGCTACAAGAGCTTTACCCAGTTGTGAGATTTGAAAAAACACAATTTGATTCATTAAGGTAAGAGGCCATACAAATGTAAGAGCTTTATCTGGTTGTCATATTAAGGAACACAATTTGATTCATAAAGGGAAGAACCACCAATGTAAAGATTCTAACAAGAGCTTTACCCAATTTTTATATTAAGGATACATATTATTATTGAAGAGGGGAAGAATTCAATATAAAATTACTGATAAAAGTTTAAGCTAATTGTCAAGTTTGAAAACATGAAGGTAAAGATGGCACTGTAGTAAGAGCTTTACCCAGTTGTCACATTTGCAAGAACACTGTTTGGTTCATGATAGTATAAAGATACCACTGTGAAACCCCTAATAAGGGCTTTAATTTACTGACAATCTTGAAAAAACAGTTTTCATTTAAGAGCAAGAAGGCCTACGACTGACGAAGCTGTTACAAAATATTAAACTCATTTGTCATTTCTTTTGGGGAAGTAGCTGCACTTCCTAGGTGCATGTTATTTTTTTATTTTATTTGTAAAGTTATGCCTCTGTAATATAGGGGTTTAATGCTACATATCGAAGCAATTTTATGAAATTTTGTACCAGTTACAGAAATTCTAATGTATCATAATCAACTTAAGTAATTGTAAATGCAATTATTTCGCAAGAAATAAACTTTGATACTCTTATAAACGTGCTATTTATGTAACACGCTTGTGACTTGTGTCAGCTTTAGCTTATACATGGCACATGTGATGAACAATTTATTAAAAGCAATTGATCTAAATAATAATTAGGGCTACAAGATTCTAAGTTCCCACTGAGGCACAATATTTCTAGATGTATTTGAGTACTAGTTTAGTGTGATTAATGTGAGTAAACTGGGGAACTTTTTTGTATCATGTTGCCATGGACCTCATTTAGTTACTGCAATAATATGAATCAAGGGTTCAAATCCGAACCAACAAATTGAATTTCTCACTTTGAATTTTTCTTTTGAACCTATGTTTTGTAACAATTGTTTGGACTTATATTTAGAAAGGGTTTGAAAAATTTATATTTATAGAAGAAAAACGAAAAAAATTGTGTAAAAATATATGTAATTTTGTGATTGGCCGTACTAATAATTGTATTACATAATGTAGTGACTAAAGAATAAATCAGCTAATCATATAAAAGTATTATATGGGTAGCGATAGTAATGAAGGATTAAATGATCTTGGTGTAGAGAACCGAAAGAAAATTTTTCTATCTTCCTGGAACGCGGAGAAGATAAAAGTTTTATAGTAATGAGTGGACGTGCAGGAGTGAGCAATTTTATGTAATTAACGGAAACTATTAAGGAAGTAAGGATTTATTGATATGCTGGAGGTAACCTGCAATGATTGACTAGGAAAGAAAGTTTGAGTAAAATGTAATCCAGATGATGCAATTGATGACCTGAAGAAACTGATAGCTGACGAGATGGGAAAAGATTATGCTGAAAAAGTGGTACACAATATTCGGTACACAATATTCAAGGACCAATTCCAGCCTACAACAAAGAAAACCCTTTCCACATGTCGCCACAACATGGGGCATCATCATAGTATATTCAACATTGCATGTGTAGCAGAATAGAAATCCTGTTATATATGGCACCTGTCGCAGGACTGGAATTGGAGTGAAGATTTGGAAAGAATAAACCGAGTGTGGACAGGTAATGGGAATCGAGAGAAACGAAGGAAGATACGTGAGTACTGTACCGATTGATAGTATTGTTATAAAAGTGTACCAAAGAAGAGCTTATGTTATTGAGAAATAGAAAGATAGTTACCAAAATGGAAGGTGGAAAAGATACAGGAAATAATAGTAAAAATGTAAGGGAAGAAGTAGAAAAAGATGTTAGAGTGGAAGTAGTTAAGGGTAACGATAATGAAGGTATATTGGAATGGAGATAAGTATAACACAGAATTTAAGACAAGAGTTAACAACCAGTGCAAATGATATGAGGTTAAAATAAAAATGTGATGTTGAAGAAGAGATGGATAAGGGTAGAAGAGAATTTCATGAGGGTATGAAATCATTAACATTGAAAATAGAATCAAATGAAAATGAAGTTGTTAAGGGAAATGTTCCAGGAGATAAAGATAATACAAGAAAATGGGGTACAAGATATTAGAAACGAAGTAGATTGGAAAATAAATGTAATTAAACAACAGCAGAATGATGTTATAGAAATGCAAAAAGCAAGTATAGAAGAATTAGAAAACAAATTAGTACAAAGAATAAATGTGGGTCAAAATAAAGATGAATATCATAAGGTAAAAAAGAATCACAGCATTATCAGGAATATAATGTAGGAGAAGTAACTGGTGAGATAGTATCACATAAATAAAGGAAACTAAATGTAATTAAACACCAAAGTGAAACATGTTGACTTACCAAACAATGAATCTAATAATACACATGGTTATCAGAAGAGGTATCAGTATCATGATGTGAATTGTAACCTGTGTGTACAGAAAATATTCTCACTAACACACGTTATTGGTCACACATATCAGACACCACATAAAATAATTTTGCTAAATTTTGTTCACAGAGTTAAATAAAACGCTAAACTAACCTCAAAGCAGCTTCATGGTAAAGATACACACACAAAGACAATTAGAAACCAATTTCCTGATGCTTGCAACGCTCACGATAGGCAACAGAGTAAAATTTATCACACTAATTGCAAAAGTCACAAGTACAAACTATAAAATTGTAACAAACCTTGCCATTAATACAGGACAACTTGAAAAATTATTGAAGTAGGTGAATCACCCAACATAAAACACAAAACAGAGTGTTCTTTTGTACATAAATTGCATATAACTGGTTAAATTTAGTTTAAAAATGTTCTTTATGTTGTGTTATGTTTCTGTTCGTTCTGATTAATTTCAAATGGTTATAATAATACTGTAATTTTGTGGGTTCGTGAAATTAAAAGTCCAATTGCACAAACTCAAAATGTTCTTTATTTCCACCGAATTACAGTTGGAACACTTGCCGATTACACAGAATTACGTAATGCAATTACAATTCGCCAGTTCGTCTGTCACAGGTCCACTCAACACTCAAAATTACGTACAGTTCCTCTGATACACGTACACAGTCTCCCAGTCCGTTCACTAGCACGGCGCTCCTCACGCTGCTCGCCAAGAACTGCGTTACTCATCCACTCAGGCCTTATATAGGGAAGATCGCCGATTCTGGAAGTCTCGCGGTTCAATGAATCTTCCCGACTGTTCCAGACGGCAGAGAGGGGGAAGAGATGGCTAGTGATGTTTTTCCAACCATCCCCCTTTTTAGCGCTACAAGATAAATGGGTGGGTGTGGCCTGAATGCCTCCTGGTGCCTACCCGGCTACTATCTGGTCGGGCCTTTCGATAATTAGGTGACAATACTTTAATACAAATTTAAGGCGGGGCACACACCCACATGAAAACAGAAAAATATAGTTAAAAAAAAGTTATTGTAAAGTCAAATTGTTCAATGTTCATTTATTGTTATATTTCATTCAATGTTTATTTATTGTTGTATTTTATATATTTGTGTTATGTATTATAGTTGCAAACAAAATATTTTGATTGGGGCATTCTTTGAAACATATGGAAAGATATTGTTAATGGGTTTATCTAGTTATTTTCATATATTTCGAAGAGGGGCATTTGTAACAATTGTTTCGATTTATATTTAGAAAGGGTTTGAAAAATTTATACATTTATAAAAGAAAAGCAAACAAAATTCTGTAAAAAATATATGTAATTTTCTGATTGGCCATAGTAATGTATTGCCTAATGTAGTGACGTAGTACTAAATCAGCCAATCATATAAAAGTAGTAAATGGGTAGCAATGGTAACGAAGGATTAATTAATCTTGGTGTAGAAAACTAAAAAAAATTGGTCTTTCTTTCTGAAACGCTGAAGTGATCGGAATTTTTTTCTTTAAATGTTAGTTCACGTTGAAGTATTAGATTGATTCCAATCACAGTGTTAAGTTTCGTGATAAGAAATGTAATGAATTTGGTGTTAAAAGAAACAAAAGATTGATTTCTTACAGAAATTCTAATTAAAAATTTTAATTATTTCTTTACTCGTTACCACCCTTGTAACTTAGAGTTGTCATGCTCATAAGTAAGAATATAACAGAAGAATATAAAAAGCTAGCCAAGGCATAATTAAGGATTTTCCTGATAACTTCGGGGAACATCTTCATCAAGTCATTATATTCTGGATGAAGATCAGATCAACGAAGTAAGACCAACGAGAAAACGAGATACCAGCATGAATCTTGCTATATATGTTGCCGCAACATTCCGTTATCGAAATCCACAACAATGGTGGAATTCTTCTACATATGTGGCCACAACAAGGGGCTCATAGCATCTTCAATCATCGCATGAGTAGCAGAATAGAAATCCTGTTACAGTTTCCACACAGCGTTATCGCTCGTGGGATATATTGCTTTATTACAGGAACATCTTTTTGAATATCTTTCAGAATAAGTATTCTATGAATTCATAACATAATTTTTGTGTCTATTTCACTTTTATTCTGATAAATGTCAACTTAAGAACCTTGAATGCATTACAACATTGTCTGCATAGATCTAAGTTAAATGAACATAAATAAAATTAGTCAGGATATAAATTAGACGATTACATTTGTACAGGATGTCAATCGTATGCCACTTTTCATGGGTAACTGAAAGTTGGTTGGTTGGTAGTGAAGCCATTCGCTCTCTTGCCCCCAGTATATTGATGTTAAGTTGACTAAAGGTTGGGCAGCTAAAGCAATATCTTCTTTAAGTGTACAGAAAGAACACACAGCAGATGCAACTATATCAATGTGTAATAAATGTTTATTGTGATGGTCATGGCCTATTAGAGTCTAAAAGTTGCTGCATAGTACTTTCTTGATAGTCTGTTGACTCTAGTTGTGTGTTACATAAATTTTGCTACAGTTTTTTCTTTTGTTTCCAATATATTCTCTTCTCTAATCTTTTGATTATAAGTTGATGTAGTTAATGTTTGGAGAGAATGATAACTTAGTGGCTCAAATGAATTTAATCTAATTTATTGCCTATTTTGGCCAGCAAGTCAGCTGTTTCCTTCCGTGCTTTGACATATTAATCTTTGATTTAAATAAACTGTTTTATGATTTTACTGCAATCTGCAATATTTAGGTAGCTGAAAGTAAATAGAATTATCATTAATTACCATATTAGAAAATATTAAGTGTGATAAATCTTGTTGAACTTACCTATCGTTTACCTCATTGCTATGCATTTAACCCAAATGAATAGTAAGTGCCAATATTACACACAAATATATTCAAGAACAAATAACACAATCTATAGATAGAGCCATGATGAAAAATTCTATGCCATAGCCGGGATTTGAATCACAGATCTCCTGGTTTCCGTCCAGTTGCTCTAACCCATTGAGCTACCATGGCCAACTTGCCATCCTGACATTAAATTCTCCATTTGACTCCGATATTTCCCCGGTAAGACCACTAGGGGCTCTCGCATCCTAGATACACCGTTTGTGGCGACTTACTATTGTAAGTACTTGAGTCCCAGGCTTCAACATTTAACACTTATTATTTTAGTTAATTGATGAAAATTAATCATTTCTTCACACTAGCCGTATATACGATAAGGTTTTTGATAGATAGAGCCAACATGAAAAATTCAATGCCATGGCCGGGGTTTTAACCAATGATATCAACCGTGGTTCAAATCCCGGACGTTGCATTGAACTTTTCATGTTGACTGTATCGAAAACCTTAGTCTGTATACGGCTAGTATGAAGAAATGACTAATTTCCATCAATTACCTAAAATAACACAATCTGTGCTTACCTCTGTGATTTATTGCTGGTGAAAAACCCTCAGATGGAAAATTCTATTTCCAAAATTCACAGCCAAAGGCCACTACGGTTTTTTACACACACAACTTCAGTGAGCTAAAATTTTCAAACGGAAATCAGTCAGATTTAAAGTACAGTAGCGCTCCTAGGTGTGGGTAGGTACATTAATCTAGATTTGCCACTTTTTATATGTGGGCTTCATCCCGGTGGGAAATCCTTTCTTTTGTGAAAATGTGAAAACATGCTAAGACAGTCACATTGTACAAAGAGGCTGCTGATGGTGAGATGGCAAGGTAATTCACTATATTTACTATAATCTATGTGTGATATAATAAATCATATTTATTACTTGCAGATTCAACTGTGCAACACTTGACATGTTTTTAATATTCTAGCAGAACTTACATGTTTTGGAACAAGGCAAAAATAGTACTTATGGAAGAATTTAGTAGAATTCATTTATACAATTTGCTATTTACATTATTTTATACACGTTACATACATATATTGTGACTTTGTGGGTTCGTGAAATAACAAGACGAGGTTACAAACGCAAAAACTACACTTTATATTCCTAGCAATACACCGTTTACCATTACAAATTGCTAGATCACTTCAAAACTGTTTATTTTTCAAACACTACGCACAACTGTCTCTCGCTTCCGGTAACGATCGGCCCCGAAGTTCCCCGAATCTCCACCGGCCATCATTTATTCATCGGCTTCGCGAGTCTACCGCCAGGGTGACACTGCTCCCTCCTCAAGGCTGGTCGTCCCGAACAGTGCCTTCGTAGCGAGCCAGGCGATCCAGGTCTATCTCCAACATCTTTCCTCGGGGCACCTTCTGGATGCGGTAGACCACGTCGTTAATCCTCTTCACCACACGGTACGGTCCTTGCCATGGCTGATGAAGCTTCGGGCAGCGTCCCTTGGTCCGGGTCGGGCGGTATAACCAGACCAGGTCACCTTGCTGGAACCCTTGGCTGTTGGCTTGCCTGTCGTATCGGGTTTTCATGCGGTCGCTCGCCTTCTGGATGTTCTGGCGAGCCATCTCGTGCATGCCGTGGAGGTGGTCCACCAGGTTCTCCACATCCCTCAAGAGTGGCCCCAAGTCTGCGTCCGCCAGCTGCTCCCTCCTCAGGCCTGCGCTATCCCAGCCATCCGCAGGCATTGCCGTGACTACTCGAACTGCTGCGGCACGCTCCTTCTCCTCCACTCTTGTGCATTGGCCGCACTCTTCTGGACAGGGTCTTCGGGACATAGCGTCCGCGTTACCGTGACTCTTCCCTCTGCGATGTTCCGAGGTGAAGTCGTACTCCTGCGGCCTCTGAATCAAACCTGCGGTCTGGCTTTCCGGTCGCGTCGTCACCATCACCTCGCTCCTCGCGGGGACAACCACGTTTTCGTTCAAGTTGACCCTGCAAATTCCAAGGCGCTCTTCTGGTTGACGGAGTATAACCTCTTCTCCGTTGAGCCTCAGGACCTTCCTGCCGACGTCGACCGTCGCCTCGTGGCTCCTGAGGGCATCCAGTCCCAGAATCACCTCCTCAGCCACCTTCGCGACGAACACCCACAGACGCACGGCACTCCGTCCCAAGTTCAGCTCAAGCAGGGCCTCCTTCTCCACAGGCATGGTGTCGCCCGATGCCATCATCACAGGCTGGTATGGTCGTCTCGGTTTCCTCGTCGGCAAATCCTTCGCCACGTCAGGTCTGATGATGTTCACGGCCGCCCCGGTGTCCACCAGCACGCGGCACGGCTTTTCTCTTACCCAGCCGTCCGCGATGAGGTTGTCATCCATCCGCCGGCTGACGGCGTGGATTGTCACTCGAGGGGATGGTGGTAATGGCACCGACGTATCCCTCGCCGGGCCTTACTCGTTCTTCCCGCTGCCCTTCCTGGTGTGGGCAGTCTCTCCACACCCCCAACACAGGCCACTAGGTGTTCGCCGGCGTTCCTCAGCTGGTCTTCTGTCTCCGGCGTAGCGGACACTCCTCGTTCTCGACGTCGGGATAGATGCTACCTTGGCCACCTCCATCCTTAATGCCGCTGTCAGCGCCTCGTGGATGGTTTTATAATCGCCGAGCATTAGACGCTGACAAATCTCCGTGTCCCGTACCCCGTCGACAAAGTTGTAGGCGGCTTCCCGGGATACGAACTCCAGTGGCAGGTCAACCAAGGCCTTGCCAGCTAGCTGCTCAATCGCTATGGCGAACTCCTGCAGCGTCTCCCCCGGCTGCTGTGACCTTGCCTTTAGTTGGCTGCGTTACGCTGCGGCTAAGCGGTGGTTCCCGAAACGATTCTCCAGGGCCTTCCGGATGTCCTTGGGCGCCGCCGTTGGCTGCACCGCGTTTAGGACTTCCGCGGCCCGTCCCTGGAGGCTGGCTATTAGCTGTGTGGCCTCCTCCTCCGGTGACCATCTGTTGTGCTTCGCCACTGTGTCGAACTGGCGGCGGAAGACGTCAAATGTTGACGCGCCGTCATATTTCGGCGGTTTGACGCGCGCAGATGTTGTGTCGCGTCCCGGCGCGTCGGCCTTCAAATCCTTCAGTTTCCTGCCGACGACGTCCTCTACTATGGCGTTCAGGGACTTGACGCTGGTGTCGGCCTTTCCCTCCAGTTCGTCAACGCGGCTCGCCAGGTCCTCGACGCGCTCATCCACTTGGCCCATCCGCTTGCCCAGCTCCGTCACGTTATACCTCACGCCGGCGAACTGTGCTTCAAACTTCACGGCGAGGGCCTCGTTTGCCGCTTTCATCTCCGTGGCCAGGCTGTCGTTCGCTGCCCTCATTCTGTGGTCAGTTCGGCCATCTTTGCGGTCATTGTCGTGGCCAAGTTATTTGCCCCTTCCGTCTTCGCTGTTATTTCTGCGGCCAGGTTGTTATTTGCCGCTTCCGTTTTTGCAGCGAGGTTTTCATTTGCCGTCTTCATTTCTTCCATTTTCTCTAAAATCTTTGCCAAATCAGCTTCCACTGTCGTATATCCCACTCCTGACACCATTGTGACTTTGTGGGTTCGTGAAATAACAAGACGATGTTACAAACGCAAAAACTACACTTTATTTTCCTAGTAATACACCGTTTACCATTACAAATTGCTAGATCACTTCAAAACTGTTTATTTTTCAAACACTACGCTCAACTGTCTCTCGCTTCCGGTAACGATCGGCCCCGAAGTTTCCCGAATCTCCACCGGCCATAATTTATTCATCAGCTTCGCGAGTCTACCGCCAGGGTGACACTATATTTCCTTAACCTAGTTTTATAAATTATTTAGTTCTATTTTTTACATTAGCTAGCCAGCCTACTTGGCTCCCAGGCCTTCTAGCATTGTTGAGTGGCATAGTCACCATTATTTCATCTACTCTAGTGTGCTGTTTAGTTCTTGTTGTTGTTCCAGAAGCTCTTCTTTTCTCTCCCACTTCTCTCTAAGCTTTCCAAAATGGGCTACCCATATTTGTACTTTTATTTTTCTCATAAGCATTTTTATATAGCTATCACCTCACTTTGTAGCTTTTCTCATTTGTTCTCCTATACTTTCTGTCTCCACACTACTAGCTCTTTGCACTCTGTCAGAATGTGAACTCTACTTTCTGTTTCTCCTTATAGTTCACGTATTTCTACCCTGCCACTTCTTGGTTCCCTTAAGTACGTTGATTCCGTTCTAATCCAAGCCATTCCTTCCCTCTCCTGCCTGTTACATTGGTCTACATATATTTCTCTTCCCCAATCTCTCTTTATTATCCTGTAAATTAAATCCTCCCCATATTTCTTATCTTTTTACGTCCTCCACTCTGATTCTATTTTCCAAAGACTAGCTACATTCCTATTTTCTAGTCTCTATATATCCCCCTATTCCTATTCTTTCACAATTCTCCCTGCATCTGATGCCCAACACTCTGTTTTCCATTTTCTGTTGTTGATTCATATATACCCGTAGGATATTTCATCTTTTAACAAGTATTTATATCAAAGTTTCAAGATTGTGTCAATTATTATATCTTTTCTTTAGGTTTTTTCTAATTCTACTGAGGGTACTTCTCCTGGAGCTAATCTAGGCAACCCCAACCTCTCTTTAAAAGTTATTTGCAGTGCAGGTATATTTTATTACTTTCGACATCCCTCATTTTTCTACAGCATATAAGATCTTTAACTCTAGCTGAGTTTCATACATTCTCTATAACCATTTGCTTCATATATTAAGTTTTGCTTTACATATTTCTATTCCTGCAATTGCCTTCTTTCCTTTGGTTAGCGCTTACCTGCCATGTACTTCCCGTTCTCTGCTATTAATCATCCTAGCTCAGAAGTTGTGAAATAATTTGAATACTTATAACTCTTTTCCCTCTAAAAACTGTTGTTTCTAATTTGAGTAAGAGAGTGCCTTGTCATGTGTTTAACCAGATGTTAACTCAGCAAAGTAAATGTTCTGTTTTCACAGATTGTAACATCTTTACTTCTTTTTCTAAATTATGTGTCTAACCTGACAATGTGATTTGTTTGCTTGGTGACACTGTGAACAAAGCTAAGGGAAGGCGAACTCTTATGTAACTATGAAACATGCAAAAAGACTAATAATATACCCACCTACAGTTATAATGTTCTTTTCAGCAACTCTACAAATTTTAATTTTCTATTACATAATGCATAACCAACAACATTTTAAAATAAAATTAGTCACTTGCATTACAGTTAGCAATCTGCCTTATGTATTGAATTTTACCTGCATAACGAGATGCTAAGGATTCCTGCATTGTATATGACGCATGCAAATATAACAACATCTCTAAAGCTTTATGTAGTTCAGGATTTCTATGTCATTTAAGGAACCACAGAAAGTTTTCTATTTATTTATTTATTTATTTATTTATTTATTTATTTATTTATTTATTTATTTATTTATTTATTTATTTATTTATTTATTTATTTATTTATTGTTATCTGGAAAGGTTCTAGAGCCGTAGCTCATGCTAGGGAACAGTACAAAAATATATAAAATGATGGCAAACAGCCCTTAACAATACATATATTACATTTTCATAGTAGGAATGAATTACTGGACCAAAATAATATATAAAACAAAGATGCAAGCATTCACTATAACTAAAGAAATAATAGTAACAGAGAACATTACAGGAAAAAAAAAGAACTACATATTCTATGAGACATTAAATTTCTATTAATTTTTAACCAGTTGAGCTAATCAAACCAGCTATAAATGTGTGGTCCTTTATCAGCTATCAAAATTTGCTTTCAGTAAATGTTCAGCAACTTTCCTTTTTAATGTTCCTGCAGCCTTTCAGTTCCAGTGGCAGTGCATTATTTAAGTTGATAACGTGTTAGGTTAAGCTGTTCAGGCCATAAGTAGAAGTGTTTACTGTTGGTTTTGTTAAGCTCTCCTTATTTCTTGTATTATATATGTGTGAGGAGCTTTCAAATGTTAGATTAGACTTAAGAAGATTATTTTTTATTTTGCGGAGATATATTATTATGGACAACTGTAATAAGTTTTTCTTTAAAAGTTTGTCGTGTGTGGCGAGATGTAACTTCAAGCCACGCGACACAACCACATGTTGTTATCCCTCGGTGAGGCGACTTACCTTCCTCAGGATGCAGAATCGATGATCTCTCCAGCTTCCTTGTCACTGTGATGATGTAGACTTGACGATCCACCGGCAACTCCGTTGATGAGCGATGAACTCTGTAATCTAGGGTAGTGATACGGCGCCAGCAATGGAATGGTGGATGGTGGCAACAAAATTGATTTAAAACACTGCTTAACTTGTTGAGAATTTATATTCTCACTGAATTATTTCACAGCCGATGTTTTAAGACATGATTTACAAACATCTTTCCTGATTTTACAGGCGTAGTGAATGCAACAGCGTGCCACTCATCATTTAATATATTTTCTTTTGCGACGCATACTCAATGAGTCTTTTCACTGATCACTAATCAATAGATAAAATTACTTCTGTAACTTGCATGAACCTAGCAGTCCTCTTGCAACTTAATAGTGCGTCTGTGTCCGAGAAGATATGTATAACATGCCTAACCACATTGAAAGAACCAGAAGGAATGAGACCTTTCACAAGTGAAGATGAAATCAAATTAAAATTTTACTGAACTTGGATTGGTTCATTCTACAATGTCTTGTTGCTAAGGGACCAAAACTTGAATTTGATTGGCTTGACGTCAAAGGTTGAATTTCTGGAAAGTTCTATAACTTGGCATGATAATAAACCTTAGGCAATCTGTTGCATCACAAACAAAGCCATCTTGGTTTAACCTTGTCATTAATTTCAAAGGGCCATGTTTGCATTACATCTCCATATATGGAAATTTTAACGAATTTCTTGAATTATCTGAAAAATCAGCTTCACAACTCTATGGTTACTTATAACGGAAAAATGTTAGCTACATGGTAGAGTGTTTTTCTGTTTGTTCTAAAGGGCAGATTGTAGTTTATCTTCAAGGTACGATTTTGAAGTACTTCGGGGTCATGAATTAAATATTTAACAGAATTACCCCTTAAGATGTTTAAGTAATCCAAATGGGGTTGAATTAAAGCATGGTGGATACTTGGTAAATGATTTACACTGAATCCTTTGAATTTCAACCTGTAATTACAGCTAACACAGGAAGAATCTTACTTTTTACATGCATAATATGGTCCTTCCATGTAAGGGTACTGTCTAGAATCAAACCAAGATATGTGATTTGTGTTACTCTTTCAATCACTGCGTTATCATGTACCTCGTTGTCCAATACTGGTACATATGATCTTCTATGGAACAAATATATTTTGTTTTACAGACTTTTAATGTTAACTTATTAAACTTGAACCAGTTATTCAATGCATTCAGGTCTTGCTGTATATCATATATCACTTGGTGCTCAGAGTTATCTATGTATGGCAAACATAAATAATCAGCAAACATAGTCAATTTACCTTCTAGTCTTAAACATCCTATGTCATTTATAAAATTTAGGAATAATATAGGACCTAATACAGAACCTGTAGAGCACCATGATGAATTGTTGATACAGAAATGGAAATGTTCATATTTACAAATTATTTCCTGTTACTGAGATAATTTTGAAACCAGTTGAGAGGAAGTCCTCTTACACTGGCATACTCAAGTTTCTTTAGTAATATAGTATGTACAAAATTGAATCAAGAATATATTGACACATTGCTTCACTCACACTGTTTATTCACAGGACATGTTTCAAGAGCTCCCGCTCCCATCCTCAGCCGACACTCGACCAGTGCAAGTTGCAGTGGTTTCCCCCCTCTCCGCACCGTCAATAGATGGCGCGATGCACCTGTCAAAGATGTCCGGCGGTGGAGTTTCAAAATTCATGACTCTATGACGATCCCTGCCAATGAAGATCCCCTCCCACACGGAAAGGTCTATGGGGTGATCAATGCACTCTACTAGAGATGCCTCCAAATCGATGTCATGTCTAGCATTCAAAAAATGAAAAGCCACCGCTGACCCCTCTGCCTCACCATCTTCAATGCCTCTCACATGTTCCCCAGTTCTGATGTTAATATTTCTTTTTGCCTATCCCACACAAATTCTAGGGCAAGTTCCACATTTGATCTCACAGATTCCCGGTTCTTCCCTGGTAGTGATTGAATTTTTGGGAGGGCCTTTTAACAAATTTCTGATATTAAACCTATTTTGAGGTGCAAGAGTTATGTTGTGTTTTGAGAAGATTTTTTGGAATTTGTTATAGGCTGATGGGTGGAAGGTGAATTTTTTAAAAAGTTTTTTCTCTTTTTCTCCTGTAGGTTCTAGGGTGGTGGTTTCTTTTATTTTCTTAGCTTTGTTGAGTCTGTTAACAGTTTTGTCTACTAAATTTGGGTTAAAACCGTTGGATATAGCTACTTTTTTATGTGTAGGTATTCTTCTTGATAATCTTCTCTGTTTAGTCGAAAGTTGATCATCCGAAAGATTAAACTGTTGAAAATGGCATGTTGGTGTTGTTTTGGGTTGAAACTGTTGTTCTTAATGTAATTATCTGTGTGTGTCGGTTTCCTGTAGATACCAAAAGTGAGTTTGTTGTTCATTTTTTTTATCTTGATGTCCAAAAAGGGGAGCACACCATCCTCTTCTGTTTCCAATGTAAATTTTATAGCTGGATTTTGTATATTCAAAAGTTTAAGACCATCTTGTATGAGTTTTTTAGGTACTATTGCAAAAATGTCGTCAACATAGCGATACCACACTTTGATATAATTTGGAAAAGCTTTTGTGATATGTGTTTCAAAAGCACTCATGAATAAATCTGCCAAGAAGGGAGACAATGGGTTGCCCATAGCTAGGCCCGTTTTTTGTTTATAGATCTGTCCATTAAAGCTGAAAAAATTTTGATTGATACAAATTTCTGTAAGTTGTGAAAGTTCTTCTATTTCTTCAGGTGTTATTTGTATTGATTCCAGCCATTTTTTGAGAAGTGGAATAAGCTCATTGGTCGGTATACTTGGATATAAAGAAATGACGTCAAAGGAAACTAAAGCATCTGTAGAGTTGATCTTTGTGTCCTTCAGGAGATTTAACAATTCAAACGAGTTTTTGATACTTAAATTTTCAAATTTTGTGAAGGATCTGAAGATTTGAACCAGCCAAAAATTCAATCACTACCAGGGAAGAACCGGGAATCTGTGAGATCAAATGTGGAACTTGCCCTAGAATTTGTGTGGGAAAGGCAAAAAGATATATTAACATCAGAACTGGGGAACATGTGAGAGGCATTGAAGATGGTGAGGCAGAGGGGTCAGCGGTGGCTTTTCATTTTTTGAATGCTAGACATGACATCGATTTGGAGGCATCTCTAGTAGAGTGCGTTGATCACCCCATAGACCTTTCCGTGTGGGAGGGGATCTTCATTGGCAGGGATCGTCATAGGGTCATGAATTTTGAAACTCCACCGCTGGACATCTATGACAGGTGCATCGCGCCATCTATTGACGGTGCGGAGAGGGGGGGGGGGGACCACTGCAACTTGCACTGGTCGAGTGTCGGCTGAGGATGGGAGCGGGAGCTCTTGAAACATGTCCTGTAAATAAACAGTGTGAGTGAAGCAATGTGTCAATATATTCTCGATTCAATTTTGTACTAAGTTTGTGCTTCACTGTCCCTACGCTTCTTTCAAGTTTATACTATGAATATAGTATGTACTTGTTCTAATGGCAGCAGTTTGCGAGATTATGAGAAGAATGGCCCAATTTTTATCAAAAACCGGTGGAATTTCATCAACTGAAGAGGAAAAATATGGTAGTGTTCCAAGTAATAGCAGTGAAGGAAATAGTATAAAGAAAGATCATTCGATAAATGACAGAAAAACATAAAAATTAAGTGATAAAAATAATGTGCCGGTAGCAAAGTGTCCTGCGTCACATGAAGAAGAAACAATAGCATCATTGCATAAGATAATTGCTGCGCTAAACTTGGAGCTCAGAAAAGCAAATTTAAAAATTGATGCACTAAAAACGGAAAATAAAACCTTAAATGAACAGATAAGTGAACTGAAGAGAAGTACTACTTTTGCAGAAGTAGTAAAGCGGAAATAAAAGATGCAAGTAAATGAAACGATGCACCACGTGGGAAGAAACACTGAGCAAGTATGCTCTTTCAACAAATTTGAAGTCATTAGTAATGAAAAAGAGAATGCAAACGACAGAAATAAGGAGATGCACATAAAAAAAAAAAACGTGAAAAAGGTTATGATGTTGGGAGATTCTTGTTTCTTGATTCACATTAGCTTGTGATGAGTTTTTTGAAATGTACATGATTAAATTAATTGAATACAAAGTAATAGATATATGCATTTATAGAAATTCCAGTAGTACAATGAATCAGCTAATTAGTAAGTTGTACCAAGTAAACATTTAGATGATGCATTAAAATTACTCAATCTGCAAGAAAGGACTATCAAATTCACAATAGAAAAGGAAATCAATGGACAACTACCTTTCTTGGATCTAAATATCATCAGGAATGATACAAAAATAAAATTTGGAATTTACAGGAAGCCAACACATTCAGAAAATTATATAAAAAATAATAGCCACAACCCAATTACACATAAACATGCAATAATAAACAGCCTTACACACAGACTAGTCAACATACCCATGGAAAAAGAAGAATATTTCAAGGAACAAAAAGCAATAATACACATAGCAGAAGAAAACGGATACAACAAAAGTTTGGTGTTGAAGAAAATTAGAAAATCTAAACTAAAGAAAACCATTAAGGAAACAACCACATTTATTAAAGAAAAAGAAAGCAACAGCATATTCAGTTCATTCACATATCATCCAAAAACATTTAATAAATTTAAAAAGATATTCAAGGAACAAAATATCATCTTGGCACCTACTAATAGATACTCAATTTTAAAATTACTAAATTCAAAAACAAAAGATGAAATTCCTTCAGGTAACAAATCTGGAATATACCAAATAAATTGCAAGAATTGTGAAAAATGCTACATAGGTCAAACAAAAAGAAATTTAAAAACCAGAGTCAAAGAACACTTTAGAAACATCAGATTGAAACAAGAAGACAAGTCAGCAGTAGCATTTCATTTTTGGAATGAAAACCATGACATTGATCCAAATCCAAAATTATTAAAAGCAGTGATAAACCAAAATAGATTGACAACATGGGAGAACATATTCATCTGGAAAAATAAGGATCGCGTAATGAACTTTGAAATCCCGCCAGCAGATAATTTGACAAAAAAGTTCATAGTTCCACCACCAGAGAGAGCAGATAACAACATTTGCCAGTTGGGAAGAGATTGAAAATGGAGGCCAGGGCCTTTGAAACTAGTCTCTCATAAATATATGAAAAAGTAAGTGACGAGTGTCAATAAACCAACCACAAATAATTTTTATATTAATTTTGACGTCACTGTTACTAAATTCCTCCAAACACACATCAAGTATAGGCAAATAAGTCTTGAGGAAAACCAAAATGGAGTTAAAGTGTGGAACAAGGAACATGGATACCACCAACAAGGTAGGATTTGGACATTTTTCAGTTGAAATCAAACAGGATATAAAACTTTTCGAAAAATTACAGGAAAAAAGAAGAAAAATTGCAGCGGACATAAGATTTATAAATTTATGTATCAAGAAAAAAGTAGTACCGAATTTCGTAAGGAAACTAGTAAAATTTGATAAAAATAGTAGACAACAAAAAGCAGCAGAGAGAAAAGTATTAATTGTAGAAAAGAATAAACACTATGGAAATAAAAACACGCTAGAAATAAAATTGTACAATTTGCATCAAAAACTTACCAAACAATTAGGAAGTATATTTTGGGAAAATTTTGAAAACAATTTATTAGCATATCTTAATAGAAAAATGAAGACAAAAACAGCAAAGTTAAAGAATAAATTAAAAAATTTATGCCAGAAAGCAGGCACTTTTAAAAAGATATATCAAAAAGACAAACATAACCTAAAAGATCATCTAAACAATGTGGTAAACCTATCAAACCAAAATTTTACAAAAACAGAACTGAATATGCTGAATCTAGGTTTAAAGACATGTGTAGATTATTCCAACCAAATTGAAGATTACATTGCTGACATCCAAATTGCTACACAAACACTTAATGAAGAAAGTAAAAACACAGTAAAAAACAAATGCTCCAAAATAGTAGAAGAGATTAAAAATGAAAAGAAAAAGAATTTTAGTAACCAAATCATAAAAGCTCTTAAAAAGAAACCGGTTATTTATACTAAAGCAGACAAGGGAAATAAACTAGTAATTCTGGAAAAAGAAGAATACACAAAGAGGATGGAAGATTTGTTAGAAGACAGTAATTACCAAAAAGTAGAAACTAATCCATTAAAGTACTGCATTGAAACCACAAATAAAACGCTAAAAGAGAGCAAAATAATCAACAAAAAAGAATTGCACAAAATTAAAGTAGATAATCCAACATTACCAAGAGTATATGGGCTGCCAAAAATTCATAAAACAGGGAAAGGCATGAGACCTATTACTAGTAGCATAAATGCCCCCACATATAATTTGGCCAAATGGTTACTAAGTAAATTTAATAGTTTTCCAAAATTTGAAAGTGCAAATTTAAGAAACTCTTTAGATTTAGTAGAAAAAATCAAAGATATAAATTTGGACAAAAATGACAGACTGGTTTCATTTGATGTCACATCTTTATTTCCAAGCATACCAACAGAAAAATTGCAGACTGTGTTAAAAAAATGGCTAGCTACAATTGATATGGAAGCAATAGAAGCAGAAGAATATATTTCTCTAACAAAAATATGCATTGAACAAAACTTCTTTAGCTTTAATGGAAAACACTACAAGCAGAAATCAGGACTATCAATGGGCAATCCACTTTCACCTTTTTTGGCTAACTTATTTATGAGTGCATTTGAAACACAAATTAAAAAGTCCTTCCCATTGATCTTCAAGGTTTGGTATAGATATGTTGATGACATCTTTGCAATTGTACCAAGTAAACATTTAGATGATGCATTAAAATTACTCAATCTGCAAGAAAGGACTATCAAATTCACAATAGAAAAGGAAATCAATGGACAACTACCTTTCTTGGATCTAAATATCATCAGGAATGATACAAAAATAAAATTTGGAATTTACAGGAAGCCAACACATTCAGAAAATTATATAAAAAATAATAGCCACAACCCAATTACACATAAACATGCAATAATAAACAGCCTTACACACAGACTAGTCAACATACCCATGGAAAAAGAAGAATATTTCAAGGAACAAAAAGCAATAATACACATAGCAGAAGAAAACGGATACAACAAAAGTTTGGTGTTGAAGAAAATTAGAAAATCTAAACTAAAGAAAACCATTAAGGAAACAACCACATTTATTAAAGAAAAAGAAAGCAACAGCATATTCAGTTCATTCACATATCATCCAAAAACATTTAATAAATTTAAAAAGATATTCAAGGAACAAAATATCATCTTGGCACTTACTAATAGATACTCAATTTTAAAATTACTAAATTCAAAAACAAAAGATGAAATTCCTTCAGGTAACAAATCTGGAATATACCAAATAAATTGCAAGAATTGTGAAAAATGCTACATAGGTCAAACAAAAAGAAATTTAAAAACCAGAGTCAAAGAACACTTTAGAAACATCAGATTGAAACAAGAAGACAAGTCAGCAGTAGCATTTCATTTTTGGAATGAAAACCATGACATTGATCCAAATCCAAAATTATTAAAAGCAGTGATAAACCAAAATAGATTGACAACATGGGAGAACATATTCATCTGGAAAAATAAGGATCGCGTAATGAACTTTGAAATCCCGCCAGCAGATAATTTGACAAAAAAGTTCATAGTTCCACCACCAGAGAGAGCAGATAACAACATTTGCCAGTTGGGAAGAGATTGAAAATGGAGGCCAGGGCCTTTGAAACTAGTCTCTCATAAATATATGAAAAAGTAAGTGACGAGTGTCAATAAACCAACCACAAATAATTTTTATAGAAATAGTAATTGACTACTTTCAGCAAAAATGGAAAATATTATAATAATGGGCAATTTAAATGTAAATTTTTTAACTAAGAATTCAAACGAAAAAGACTTAATAGAGTTACTTGATTGCCATGCCATGAAAGCAGTGGTAGAGATACTGCTATTAGGGTTTCCACCACTAGTCATACTGCAATCGATCAAATAATTTTAAACTCAAGTATTTTAGAATATAAGTTAGGAATTATTTAAGTGTATTATCTGATCATAATGGACAAAAGCTCACAATAACCAAGTTTACCAAAGTAACTACTAAAAAGAATCAGAACATGTATCAATATAAAAGATGTATGAGTGCTGAAAATGTACATTATCTTAGCTACCTACTTGGTAAAGGGGTTTGGAAGAATGTTTTCTCTGTAAATGAGGTAAATGCAGCTACTGTTTCCCTTATAAAACATTTAATCATTATGTAAACATTGCATTGCCACTAAAAAAGATTAATTTGAACAAAAAACACAGTGCCCAGTGGATGACAAAAGGAATACGTACATCAAACAAAAGGAAAGACTACATTTCCTAAGCAAACTTATAAAAGAAACTGAAACAACAGACTCATTTAGACACTACGTTTTAGAATATAAACGAATACACAAGGTTATTAGAAATGTAAAATGACTATATAATGACAAACAAATAGTAAACTGAACAAACAAATATAAAGCTGCTTGGAATATTATCAAACAAGAAATACAAATGCAAAAGAAAGAGTATCCAAATTATAACCTTGAAGATAGGAATCAAACAGTATCAGACCCTACAGAAATAGCAAAAATGTTCAATAATTATTTTGTAGAAGTATCAAAAAGCTTATTAAATAAATCTTCTGTACAAACACATAAATATAAACTAGACGTAAAAAATTCTTATGCTACTATTTTCTTAGTGCCTGTAACAGAAGATGAATTAATATCTATAATAAAGAGCATGAAAAATAAAAAATCCTATGGCTTAGATGGCTCCTCCAACTTCTTAATAAAAGCATGGGTAAATCACTTACTAAAACCACTCTGTTATGTAATAAATCTATCTATAAGGGAAGGGTGTTTTCCAGAATGTTTTAAGACTGCAAAAGTAAAACCATTATGTAAAAAGGGACTTAAAACCGAAACAAAAATCTACAGGCTGTTAGCTCTCTTATCTGCATTCTCTAAAGTACTAGAAAAAATTATTTACAACAGAATTACAGATTTAATATTATTTCACTATCTCTACACGGCTTTCAAAAGGGCAAATCCACCATTACAGCATTGATTCAATTTTGTGATGATATCTATAAAAGATTAGATAATTCAGAACATTGTGTGGGTATTTTCCGTGATCTATCAAAGGCATTGGACCTCGTCAATCACACAATTCTACTTCATAAACTAAATGACTATGGAATAAGAGGTGTAGCTCAAAACTGGTTCAGTTCCTACCTAAAAGACAGAAAACAAGTAGTGGAAATAAATTATTATTATGCTTGCACAAATCAGATGAAATCTTTTTTATCAGATGAGCGTACAGTTGATTGCGGAGTTCCACAAGGTCAGTTTTAAGCCCATTATTGTTTCTTTTATATATAAATGATCTTGCTGATAATAAAAATAACAGTATTAAATACTTATTATTTGCAGATGATACCAGCATATTAGCATCAGGGAAATATTATGACGCTTTAAAAATAAATATTAATGCAGCTACATTACAAACATCTTCTTGGTTTAAAAAAAAATAGTCTATGTATAAATAAGGAGAAGTGTTTAGCTATAGAATTTCATCACATAATCAACAAAACATTAAATTTTCCCACTATACAGCTGGAAGGAACAAATGTAATATCTTCAAGTAAATCAAATTTTTTAGGAATAGGTATTGATGAATATCTCAGTTGGAAACCTCATATTAATGAAATAATTAAAAAACTGGGACAAATCTGCTTCCAAATTAACATTCTGAAACACTCGGTGAGTAAAAAGACTCTTAGGGTCATGTATTTCTCCAAATCTCACTCATTAATTTCATATGGAATATCCTTGTGCGGAAATAGTAGTGAAGCCATTAAAATATTCAAATTACAAAAAAGGGTCATTAGACTTATTCTCAATTTACTTTCTGTTGTCAGCTGCAAACCATTCTTTAAAGAACTAAACATTTTGCCATTATCCTGTATATATTTATATGAAACAATTGTATTAATGCAAACACGCGTCAAGGATTTTACCATAAATTCTGAAATTCACTGTCATAACACAAGAGATAAAGCAAAACTACATATAACCCCACATAACAAAAAGTTGTTTGAAAATAGTTTCTACTATAGAGGCATTAAATTTTACAACAAATTACCTATTGAAATAAAAAATATAAATTCCTTTCTGCGCTTCAAAAAACATCTCAAGCAATTTTTAATTGAAAAATGTTATTACTCAACTGATGAGTTTTTGCATTATTGAAGTATTCACTTGTATTTAACAATATATAAATTTAATGTACATGTACAGTATAAAGTTTTTTTATTACTATTGTTAACATTTACAATATTATGATTAACCGTTTAAAATACTGATGAATCCACGACATGTATATGTTAAATTGGATGAATAAATAAATGAAATGAGCTACAATGTCAAAAGCCTTATTTAGGTCAATAAATAAACCAGCAGCTAAACTATTTCTATCCAGAACTCTTTGAATTGGTCAGTAATATCTACAGTGGAGGCAAGACTACCAGATTTTTCAATAAATCCATACTGATGATTGTGAAAAAAAGCTCTGGTTTTCTAGATGATGAAATAACCTAACTTTTACTACTTTTTCCAGAATTTTGGCAAATACAGGAATAATACTTATTGGTCTATAATTATCCATAATTACTTTTATAAATTGGGACAACTCTTGTGATTTTACAACCATCAGGTACTGAACCTGAACTAAGTTATAAATTAATAAAGCTTACAATGTGTAGAACCAAACTGTACTTGTACTTTGTTAACAATTCATTTGATAAAATTTTATCTGTTTTATTTCCTCTGTTTTTTTATTGTTGCTATTATTTTTAGAACCTCATTATTATCTGTTGGATATAGAAAAAGACTATTTGGTAATCAACTATAAGGTGGTGGAGTATATCTTCACTAATTCATCAGCTATATTTACAAAGTTATTATAACATTTCTCTTAGTACAGTGATTAAAACTGAAAAGGTAACATAGCAGTTAAAAACATACTATACAAATATAACAAGGTACTGATTGAAACAAAACCTGATACACAAGTCACAAAATAAATGTAAAGCCATGTGGACCTTAAACTTTGGTTGGTCGCGCATGGCCCCTAGTTTTATATAAATGTTGTAGTTTACAAACTAACACACCTACGTAATTGCCTGACTAGGACATCTAAAGTTGTACCTTACTTGACTGTTTGCTGTAACGATAACTTTATCAGTTTAGTCATTCTTTCAGCTTCAATAATAATCAGCAGTTACGTGTCGTAGAGGTCTAGCGGGCTCCTAGCATCTACTCTTGTTACATGTTGCCACGTTCTTCTTTGATAGTAAATTGTGGAATATTACCCTTCCAGTGGAAAGCGCTATTAGTATTTCGTCATAAATACCAAATGGTATCCATTGGTATTTGACAAATTGTCTGCTGTTAGAGAAATATTTACAATATTTGTGAATAAGTGTGAGAAGCATTATTGTGTTGGACAAAACGTCACTATCGATCAACAATTCCCGCATTTTGTAGTCGTGATCTTAGAGAATGCATAACATCTAAGCCAACTAGTATGGCATAACAACATTTTGTTTGAGTGATGCAGAACTGTTTTATATCAGTAATACAGAAATTTAGATGGATAATTTATTCATCTTGTAAATCATACATTGTACATGAGTACTAGATTAGATTAGATTGATTTGTGTTCAGTAGCCAAAAAAGGCTGTGAACATTGAACATGTCCAGAGGTATAAAGTTTAATAGCATATATATGTACAAAAGTTAACATAAGACACATATTATAGTACACAGGCAATATGAACAGCAATATGGAAAACAAAGCAGGGATAATTATATATTTTCACCCAATTAGCGGAAAGCACAACCAACGACAGCTGAGTAAGGTGGCCAGAGGCAGCCAAGCCACACCCACGCATCAGTCTCTGTCACTAACTGAGGGGGCTGATTAGGGAAATGTCACTTGTAGCTGGCCGCCTCTTCCCCCCCCCCCCCCCCCCGCCACTGCCATCTGGAACCTTCGCGGTGATTCACGGAAACTAGAGGCTTCGAGAACGGCGATATTCCTATAAAAAGGGCTGCAGAGAGTGAATTGAGTCAGTCAGTCAGTTCTTGGCGAGCAGCGTAATAGTGCAGTGCTAGTGTACGGACGAGAAGACCGTGTACGTGCTTCGGAGGATTGTACGTAATTGCGAGAGCAAAGTGGAATTGTAACGGACGAACGGGTGAATCCTAATTGTGTGCATTACGTAATTCTGTGTAATTGGCAAGTGTTTAACTGTAAGTCGGTGGAAATAAAGAACATTTTTGAGGGGTGCAATTGGACTTTTCATTTCAAGAACCCACCAGTGTAGTGTCAGGAAGCGGGACGATAACTTCTCAAAACATTACAACCATGGACACGGCATTGGAATTTTTTTTGGAGAAAATGATGGAAATGAAGGCCGAATTAACAGAGAAGACGGAAGCGGCAAATAACAGCCTGGCCGCGAAGCTGGAGACTACAAATAACAACCTCGCCGCCGAGTTGAAACAAATGAAGACGTCCAGCGACAACATTACGGAGAAGATGGAAGAAATAAAGACCGAATTGACCACAGAAATGAGCGCAGCGAACGACAGTCTGGCCACGGAAATGAAGGAGGCGAACGAGGTCCTCGCCGCCAAATAAGAGGTATAGTTGGCCGGCGTGAGGGATGACGTCACGAAGCTGGGCAAGCGGATGGGTCAAGTAGACGACTGCCTTAATGATTTAGAGGAAAACGCCGAAAATAACGCCAAGACCCTGGACGCCGTGGCGGAAGACGTCGAAGACCTTGCGAACCGCGTAAACAACCTGGAGGGAAAGGCCGACAGCAGCGTCAAGTCCCTGAACGCCATGGTGGAGGACGTCGTCGGCAGGAAGCTGAAGGATTTGAAGGCCGACGCGCCGAGACGCGACACAACATCTGCGCGCGTCAAACCTCCCAAGTATGACGGCGCGTCAACGTTTGAAGTCTTCCGCCGCCAGTTCGACGCAGTGGCCAACCACAACAAATGGTCGCCAGAAGAGGCCACACAGTTAATAGCCAGCCTCCATGGACGGGCCGCGGAAGTCCTAAACGCGGTGCAGACGACAGCGGCGACCAAGGACATCTGGGAGGCCCTGGAGAATCGTTTCGGAGTCCACCGCTTAGCCGCAGCGTACCGCAGCCAGCTAAAGGCAAGGTAACAGCAGCCGGGGGAGACGCTGCAGGAGTTCGCCCTGGCAGTTGAACAACTGGCAAGCAAGGCCCTAGTCGACCTCCCAACAGAGTTCGTGTCCCGGGAAGCCGCCTACAACTTTGTCGACGGGGTACGGGACACGGAGATTCGTCAGCGCCTAATGCTCGGCGGGGGCCCCGGCTAGAAGGCTTACTGGAGAGGGCGGCCGACCACCTCACAGCAGAGCAACTGGAGAAAGTTCGACTACTGCTAAGACGATACCAGCGCTTCTTCAGCCGAGGTGATAGTGACTACGGCCGCACGGACAAAGTGCTTCACCGCATCGACACCGGGGACGCCCGGCCTATTCGGCAACCACATAGACGCGTTCCGCTGGCGAAGCAAGGGGCGGTACGAGGCATGCTGGAGGACATGACATCCAGGGGAGTGATTGAAGAGTCTGAGAGCCCTTGGTGTTCCCCTGTAGTCTTGGTGACGAAGAACGGCGAGCTGCGCTTCTGCGTAGACGACAGGAAGCTGAACGCTGTCACCCGGAAGGACTGTTTCCCCTTACCCCGGATTGACGACACCCTGGCCACGCTAGCTGGTGCAAAGTGGTTCTCGACCCTGGACCTGAAGTCGGGCTACTGGCAGGTAGCTCTAGACTCAAGAGACCGCATTCTCGACGGGCCAAGGGCTCTGGCTGTTCACGGTTATGCCCTTTGGCCTCTGCAACGCACCAGCTACCTTCCAACGCCGCATGGAGTCAGTGATGAGAGGGCTGACTTACGATGCCTGCCTGCTATACCTGGACGATGTCATCGTCGGGAAGACTTTTGAAGATCACCTCGAGAATCTGAGTAAGGTGCTACAGAGCCTGCAGACGACCAACTTGAAGCTGAACGCGAAGAAGTGCCAGCTCTTCCTAAAGGAAATTAACTACTTAGGCCACATAGTCTCAGCAACCGGAGTGGCTACAGACCCGGAGAAGACACAGGCTGTGAGAGATTGGCCTCGCCCAAAGGATAAGAAAGAATTGCGCAGTTTACTGGGGCTGTTCAGTTATTACCGCCGCTTCATAAAGGGGTTCTCCAACATCGCAAAACCCCTCACCCGCCTGACAGAGGAACACCGGCCTTGTGTGTGGATACCGACGCCAGTGACCATTGCATTGGAGGTGTCCTATCGCAGATCCAGGACGGCCATGACAGGGTGATAGCCTATTACAGCAAGACGCTATCCAGGGCAGAGAAGAACTACTGCGTCACCCGACGAGAATTATTGGCGGTAGTAAAGACCTTGGAGCACTTCCACAAGTACCTGTACGGTCAGCCATTCCACCTGAGGACTGACCATTCCGCCCTAACCTGGCTATTGAGCTTTAAGAACCTGGAAGGCGAGAGAGCACGTTGGATCCAGAGGCTGCATGAGTACGACTTCACCTCGGAACATCGTATAGGTAAGAGCCACGGTAACGCAGACGCCATATCCCGAAGACCCTGTCCAGAAGAGTGCGGCCAGTGCACAAGAGTGGAAGAGAAGGAGCGTGCCGCAGCAGTCCGAGTACTTGTGGCAGTGCCTGCGGACGGCTGGGATAGCGCGGGCCTGAGGAGGGAGTAGCTGGTGGACGTAGACTTGGGGCCACTCTTGAGGGAAGTGGAGGCAGGGACGAGACCAACCTGGGAGGACATCGCACCGAGGAGCGCCACCTACACGTCGTACTGGGCCCAATGGTACTCGTTGAAGACCAGAGAGGGCGTGTTCCGAGTGTGGGAGTCACCCGATGGGAAGACGCAGAGGGAACAGTTGGTACTTCCCCGGAGTAAGGTCCCGGAAGTCTTGGAGGAAGTGCACGCCGGTACTTCGGGAGGACACCTGGGAGTCAACCGAACATTGGCAAACTACGGCAGCGCTACTACTGGCTGAGACTCCGAGCAAATGCTGAGAGATGGTGCCGTCAGTGTCACGTGTGCGCGGCGAGTCGTGGCGCCCAGACTAGGAGCCGGGGTCACATGCAACAGTACAACGTCGCAGTGCCATTCGAACGGATCGCCGTTGACATTGCTGGACCGTTCGCAGTTTCCGACCGAGGAAGCAAGTACCTAATGGTGGTCGTGGACTACTTCACCAAGTGGCGGGAGGTGTATGCCATCCCAAACCAAGAGGCAAAGACAATCACAGAATGCCTCGTGGAGCAAGTGTTCTGTCGATTTGGGGTGCCGTTAGAGCTACACAGTGACCAGGGTACCAACTTTGAGTCCAACCTAATGAAGGAGGCACTACAAAGGCTGGGGGTGAACAAGACCCGCACGACGCCTCTACATCCCCAGTCGGATGGCATGGTCGAAAGATACATCAAGACCTTAGAAGAACACCTGAGGAAGGTCGTGGCCAGCCATCAGCCAGACCGGGACGTCAAGGTGCCACTGTTCTTGCTGGCCTACCGCTCGTCTACACACGACACAACTGGGATGACGCAGCCAGCGTAATGTTCGGCCGAGAGTTACGCCTCCCTTGTGACCTGGCTTTTGGAAGCCCTCCGGAGGCGAAGCAGCCGGTGACCGAGTATGTGGAGAACCTGGTGGACCACCTCCACGACATGCACGAGATGGCTCGCCAGAACATCCAGAAGGCGAGCGACCGCATGAACACCAGGTATGACAAGCAAGCCAACAGCCAAGGGTTCCAGCTAGGTGACCTGGTCTGGTTGTACCGTCCTACCCGGACCAAGGGACGCTGCCCGAAGCTCCAGCAGCCATGGCAAGGACCATACCGTGTGGTGAAGAGGATTAACGACGTGGTCTACCGCATCCAGAAGGTTCCCCGAGGGAAGATGTTGGTGGTACAACTGGATCGTCTAGCTCGCTACGATGGTGCTGTTCGGGACGACCAGCTTTGAGGAAGGAGCAGTGTCACCTGATTAGCGGAAGGCACGTCCGGCGAAAGCTGGAAGGGACCAGAGGCAGCCGAGCCACGCCCCCAATTAATCTGTCACTAACTGAGGGGTGATTAGGGAAATGTCACTTGTCGCTGGCCGCCTCTTTCCCCCTCCCACTGCCATCTGGAACCTTCGCGTGGATTCACGGAAACTAGAGACTTCGAGAAGACGGCTATATTCCTATAAAAAGGGCTGCAGCGAGTGAAGTCAGTCAGTCAGTGCTTGACGAGCTAGTGAACGGACGAGAAGACTGCGTGCGTGCGTGCGTCGGAGGAGTTTACGTAATCGCGAGTGCAAGTGAAATTGTAACGGACGGACTGGTGAATTGTAATTGTGTGCATTACGTAATTCTACGTAATTGGCAAGTGTTAAACTGTAAGTCAGTGGAAATAAAGAACATTGTTGAGTTTGTGTAACTGGACTTTTCATTTCACGAACCCACAAAGTCACATTAACTATGTTTTTGTTACATAAGTTTTTGTTCAAAGAATAATGTAAAGTCCAGGTGATTTCACTTTTGGATTTCAATTATGTTAATTTATGATCGATCCAACAGGACTGGTCGGTATAGATGCACCAAGGCCGGTCATCTTGCATCCTCCAGTTCTTTCATCTTGTTATTTTGCCTGTGGCAGTTGCCGGCTAAACTCTATTGTCCGGCCGTTTTATCTCCGGCTCTGACGTTTTGCGACTGTAAAAGGTGAAAGGGGAAACCTAATAGTACCAACATACAGTAATGAGCAATTGAAAACATATCCTCAAAATTATCTTTAGAATGAAAATAAAGGACTATATTAACTTTAAAACACTGAAATACAATTTACAATTTCATCATAATGCAAGATATTTATTACAACACCACTATATTCGAATATTTCATTCACACCTTTCACACACACACACTAACTGCATCTGTTGGTAGTACTGGGAGTCTCTATATCCGGTGTCGTGGTAAGGAAGTTAAAACTGTCTGCTAGCGCTAATCAGCATTGTCGCTGGTAGGCGTGGCTCCTGACCCCATCACCGTGTTGCCAGCTTAAATTTGTTTGAGCCACGTGGCCTAATAGCGGCTTGCGCTTTTGAACTTTCTTAGGTATATTTTTCGTGCGTGAATTCCGATGTTTAGTGTTCGTAAGTCCTATTATTATCGCTATTATAATATGGCTACTGGTTCGTGAAATATGCAAACACATGAAATATTTAAAATACGCATTGTTCCTCTGCTTGAAATTCCCGCTAAAGAACTGGCAACAGCCTGCTTCCCCCTCTCGAGAAATGTCAGAGCCGGAGATAGAACGGCCGAGGTATAGTCTTATAGATTCGTGCGGCAGATTTTTGACCTTGCAAGGCGAGTGAAGCTTTAGTCGATTGAAATTCAAGGTGTGCCATTTTGCTGCATCAACAATCATGCCATAAACAGTGTTATGCTTCACGTAAAACTGTAATATGGAGTATGATTAAATTGAATAGTACCATAAGAATGACCTCAAAATTTTCCGGTACCTTTTTCATTGGTAGAATAAGCAAGAACAAAAAAGGTGTCACCCAGTATTTTACTTCGCCAAAACGTTGCAACCCATCTGAACGTGTATCTGGCTTCACAAAAAATGAATAACATGTTTCATAATCTTCCAAGACTATATGGTTGGCCTAAAATACACAAAACCAACATACCCATGAGACCCATTGTAAATAATATCAACACTCCTAATTACCTTCTGGCAAAATGGCTGCCGAAAAAAATGCAGTCCTTTCCACAATTCCATACTCTGAGCATAAAAAACTCTTTAGACCTGGTAGAAAAAATTCAAAATCTTAAACTAAACCCTCATGACACTTTAGTATTCTTTGATTGATTGATTGATTGATTGATTGTGTGGGGCTTTAGGGCCCATCGACAGCGAGGTCATTTGGGCCCGAAGTCAATTAATAAAACCTAAAAGCTATAAAAATTAAGCTAAAAAGGGTAAAATATAATAAAACACTCAACTGTTAAAATGACATTAAAAACAATCTAAAGACTAATACTTTAAAACATCTAAAAGTAATAAATATAAAATACAAGTCAGACTTGTTGATTAAAACCGATTTTAAGAACAAACCGCAGTGCCTTATCCACGGCCACTGGGTCGTCCCCTAAAACATCCATCAAGTTAGATCCCAAGCCTACTGACTGGCGAACGCGGGCGTACTGTGGGCAATCGAGCAATATATGCCGCACAGTGAGGCGTACTGCACATGGAGCACACACTGGGGCCGGCTCCCCTCTTAACAAATGGCCATGAGTGGCTCGTGTGTGTCCAATTCTCAGCCGGGTGAGTATCACCTCGGCTCGCCGGTTATCCCTGCAGGAAGTTAGCCAGGGTTGTACGCTCTCTTTTATTGCCCGGAGTTGTGTGCCTTCCAAAGCTGTCCAGGTGTGCTGCCAAGCAGATAGGAGTTGGCGACGGAAAAAACGTTGCACGTCCTGCTATGGCACAGTAGTTGTTAAACTCCGGGGCAAACGGCAAGCGGACTTAGCAGCCGCGTCCGCCTCCTCATTCCCGGAAATGCCGACATGGCCTGGGGTCCAAGTAAAAACAAAATGGTATCCGTTACTAAGCATTTGCGAGATCAAGGCCTGAATTTTTAAAACTAGCGTGTGAGCTGCAATGTGCTGTTGCAAGGCCTGAAGAGCGCTTAGAGAGTCAGTGCAAACGATAAAATTGTCAGGAACTAACTTACCAATAAAAAGGAGCAGATAGAGGATGGTATACAGTTCTGCAGAAAAAACAGAGGTGAAGTCCATGAGGCGAAATTTATGGGCCTCGCCGTTAATGACGAATGCGCAACCCGTAGTGCTACCCAACTGGGAACCATCTGTAAAGCCCGGAACATAATTAGGGTAACGGTCCAGTAGTTCGGCAAAAAGTTGCTGGAATACCGAATGTGGGGTAGCTAGTCTCGAGTTTGTGGAAAGAGCAAGATCGAATCGCACACGCTGGAGCTGCCATGCGGGATAACGACCCAGGGACGAACGCTCCACGTGAGGCATTCGGAGGTCGTGTGTACGGGAGAGTTCCCGGAATCTTACTCCGGTTGGGCGTGTCCGAGAGCTAGGGTGTATATAACGGTGGGCTAAGTCGTGATGCAGAACTGGTTTAAAACATGGATGGTTTGGGTAGCTTGCCAACTTTGCAACGTAGGAACAGAGTAGTGTCGAGCGACGAATAGAAAGTGGAGGTTCGCCGGAGTCGGCATACAAGCAGTCGACGCGACTTGTGCGGAAAGCTCCTGTGGCAAGGCGGATACCTGTATGATGTACGGTGTCTAAAAGGCGAAGTTTAGAGGCGGTCGCTTCGCCATAAATAAAACAGCCGTAGTCCAGCTTGGATCGGACCAGGGAGCGATACAGCCTCAACATTACCGTGCGATCGCCTCCCCCCCCCCCAAGATACTCCAGATAATACCTTTAGCACCCGCAGGGAACGATCGCAAGAGGCTCGAAGGTGACGAATGTGGCGGTCCCAGTTAAGTTGTCTGTCCAAGTATAGGCCCAAGAACTTCAGGTGCGAGACAAACGGCAGTGGTGTGCCGTTCAAATGAAGATCAGGTGGAGGGTGAATACCTCATAGACGATGGAAGTGGACACATCGTGTCTTCGCAGGAGAAAAACGGAAGCCGCTGCGAAGCGTCCAGGCTGCCAGCTGGTTCATGGCCAACTGCAGTTGACGCTCTATATGGTCTAAGTTACAGGAACGATAATATATGGCGAAGTCGTCAACATACAGGGACGATGGAATTCCGCCGCGAACGACACTAGTAATGCCATTAATAGCCACGGCAAAAAGGGCGACGCTGAGAATCGACCCTTGAGGCACACCATTCTCCTGGATCCGCTCCCTTGATCTACTGTTCCCTATTCGGACACGAAAACGACGTAGTGCTAAAAAATTACTTAAAAATTCCGGTAAGTGGCCTCGCATACCGTAACTGTGCAGGTTGCGTAGTATGCCATACCGCCAAGTGGTGTCATAAGCCTTCTCCAGGTCAAAGAATACTCCCACTACATGTTGTTGCATTAGAAAGGCATCATGAATGTAAGCCTCAATGCGTGCTAGATTGTCAACGCTAGAGCGATGGCGACGAAAACCGCATTGAAGGTTAGACAGCTGGTTATTTATTTCGAGCCACCACACTAACCGAGAGTTTACCATTCGCTCAAAGGTCTTACAGACGACACTCGTCAGGCAAATGGGGCGGTAGCTAGATGGAAGTGTGGGATCCTTTCCCGGTCGAGGGATGGGGATGACAATACCCTCTTGCCAGGAAGATGGAAAGACCCGCTCTTGCCAGATGCGGTTATACATGCCTAAAAGGAAAGACATCGCATCGGGTGGAAGATGTAGCAGCATCTGTCTGTGGATGTCATCGGGACCGGGAGAAGAGTCCTTAGCTAGGGCTAAAGAATGTGCAAGCTCGGCAGCGGTAAAAGATTGGTTGTACGGCTCATTACATTCGCTATTAAAATTAAGTTTCGTTCTCTCCGCAGCTTCCTTAATAGGAAGGAAGAGGGCGTCGTAGCTAGCCGTTTGGCTAGTAGCAGCGAATGAGGTGGCAAGGGCTTCGGCTATATCTTGCTCGGCAGTGCAGATGGAACCGTTGAGGGCAAGTCCGGGAATGATCGTTCGGCGATACTTGCCATGCATCCGCCGAACAGCTGACCATACCTGTTTGGCGGAGCTGCGACGAGAAAGGGAAGACACGTAGGCTTCCCAGGATGTTCGTTTCGCATTGCGAAGCACAAAACGTGCCCTAGCTCGAGAACGTTTAAAATCAACGAAGTTCTTTTCTGTCGGGTGCAACTGAAACAGCCGCAAAGCACGTTTGCGTGCTTTTATAGCCACACGGCATTCCTCAGACCACCAGGGTACAGGGGTATGTCGTGGGGTAGAAGAGCCTCGAGGAATGCTGGATTCAGCGGCGAGCAGGATGGAACATGTAAAATATTCCACCATTTCATCGACGGTGTCAAAACCATCGTCGGTGAGGTGTGTATGGGAATTAAACTTTTCCCAGTCAGCCTTGGAAATAATCCAGCGAGGATGTCGCGAAGGCGCATGGTGGCGGCCGGATAAACGGATGTTAATTGGGTAATGATCGCTCCCAAAGAGGTCGGAAAGTACAGACCAATCAAGGAGTGGAACTAATACCGGGCTGCAGAATGAGACGTCTAGTACCGAGTGCGTACCATAAGCGGATGACAAGAATGTCGGGTCACCAGTGTTCAGCAAAATCAGGTCATACGAATCAAATGTGTCTACTATGAGGCAGCCACGAGCATCATCAATGTCGGAGCCCCAGAGCGTGTGTTTGGCATTCAGATCTGCCAAGATGAGTAACGGTGAGGGGAGCTGAGCCAAAAGAGCCTGAAGATCCTGCTTTTGAATTACACAGAGCGGGGGCAGGTAAATGTTGCAGATGGTAAAAGAGATGCTCTCCCGCTGTATACGAACAGCGACAGCTTGCAACGGCGTGGTTAATGGTACATTGGTGGCAGAGATATTAGGCGCCACTAAAGTAGCAACGCCACCGCTTGCTCGTGTGCCTGCAACGGAGTCTCCCCTGAATGCCGAAAAAGTGCTTAGGTGTAATGAGTGATAGTGGTGTAAATGGGTTTCTTGGAGACAAATAACTGATGGTGACCGTTGAGAGACTAAAAACTGTAGGTCTTGAACGCGAACTCGGAAACCATTGACGTTCCACTGGATTATTTCCATAAAGAGTTTTTAACGGGCCGTTTTAACTTTTTTCTTGACCTTGGCTCACTTGGGCCCTACGACTCGAAAATCGTTAGCGTCCTGTGACTCCGCTGATGTTCGGGAGTCAGAACTCCTACGGCTCGTAGAACGAGACCGGGATCTAATAGAGGGCGAGCGACTTCGCGATCTATGCTGTGGTCGGGATCGGTTTTTCACAGTTACTACGGGAATGTTGTTACTCGCTGATGGCTTGGTGTCTGGAGTCTGTACGGTTGAAACGGAAGTAGTGCTGGTGGATATACAAACAGTCTGAGACGTAGGTTTAACGGCTAGAAAGTCAGTCTGCGTGGATGCGTGGGCGACAGGGACGTGTTGAACAGCAACAGTGGTATTAGGAGTACGGCGAGCTGCTGATGCATATCCAGTAGTAGTAGCACGCTTTAATTGCTCAAAGCGCCGTCGTGCCTCTGGAAAAGTCAGGCGTTCCTTTACACGTAGCTCCTGAATGCTCTTTTCGTCCATGAATTTTGGGCACTGTCGCGAACTGGAGGGGTGACTGCTGCCACAGTTCACGCAACAGGGTGTTCGAGTGCAGTTTGGATCCTCGTGCTTCGGTAGGCCACATTGCTCACAAAGAGCAGGATTGGTACATGTGACCTTAGTATGTCCGAACCGCTGACATTGGAAGCAGCGCATGGGGTTCGGGACATACTGGCGGACGCTAGCACGTTCATAGCCGCAATAGATAAATTCAGGTAACTTAGTCCCGGCAAAAGTTAGAAAGACCGTACCTAATGGGTACTCCTTGCCATCTTGCTTTCGTGTAAGCCGGTACGCCTGACAAACAAGTTGGTCAGAGAGGCAACTTACAATTTCTTCATTTGCTAGACCATCTAAGCTGGAGGTGGTGACTACTCCTCTACAGGTATTCAGCGTTTTGTGTGGGGCTACCCGGATAGGGTAGGAGCCCAACAAATTCGCTTTCTGTATCTTCTTAGACTGGTCTGCGTTGGTACTCTCTAATAATAACGTACCGTCCCGGAGGCGCCTCGCATTTTTAACTGGGCCACTTATCTCGTCTAGTTCACGCCTTATATAAAACGGACTCAAGTCTTTAAACGTTTTTCCTTCGCATGCCAAGGTCATTACCAAAACAGGGTCAGTAAAGGAGGTTTTGCGCGGATACATTTTGATTAGGACCCCCATCCGGAACCGTCGGCGTCAGCCTGCCATCCGGGGGTTAAAGGAAGAAAGACACCGAATCTTCACGGTCTGTGCCGTCATGGGGACCCCACCCATGACCGATCTCATTTGTACCTCAGAAAAGCTACCCTTCAATATCCACTGCTTGTCCGTATGGGTAAACCGTTCACCACGCACACCACGGCTTTATGCCCCTACCACAGGAATAACCGCCTGTGGCTCCCCACTTTAGGCCGCGCATGCGTGTAATAGGCACACGCGGATTCAGGGGACTTGTGGTTGATTACACCGGGGTTCCGTCAGCGGTAACACGTCCGGTCCGTGATACTAACCCAACGGCAAACACGACCGTCGGGAGATTAATACAGACCGGGCCCTCAAGGAGCTACGTGGGTGTACTTGACAGTGTGGACGGACTCCGCACCTAAGGCTACACATAGGGGCAGTGCGAAGGGTCCGCTCAACCTTCACTTTTGAGACCTCCGGAGAGCACACATGTCGGAAGCCGCGCTGAAAACCGTGGGACAGAACCACGGAGATAGGACAGATCCCTGCTGGTGAGACAGGAGTTATAAACCCAAGACCTTAAGTACTAATAATCATAATAAAAAACTAGAAGGGGAAGAAGGTGATGCATACTGATCAGCAGTAGCACAGCGTGGCACAGTTGATGGAGGTGAAGGGTATGAAATGAGGGTGAGTGGCTAGGGACCCCGGGATCGCCAAACCCGTACCTACCGTAGTAGGTCCCTGGGGAAAAATACCAGAGCCTCTTCTGCCAGTTTTCGGGGTTACTGATGGGCCTTCTCGGCAGCCGTAGCGGTCGTGGGGTACACCAGGTCCCCACCGTACATCACCCCATCAGTCAGTCCCCTACTTCCTGTTGCCCACCCCTCGGGACGAGGACCGCAGAGGTTGGATTTTGAGGGGCAGTATTCTTTGATGTCCGCTAACTCTTGCCTAGCATTCCATTTGACAAACTATTCATTCAACTGAAGAAATGGCTAAATTCTATTAACCTGGATGCCTATGCAATAGAAGAATATTTGGCAATGACTAAAATATGTATACATCAAAATTATTTTGTTTTTGATGGAAACTATTATAAACAAATTTCAGGACTAGCTATGGGAAGCCCGCTATCACCATTTTTGGCCAATCTATACATGAGCTTTTTCGAAACACATATAACTAAAGCCTTCCCTCATATTTTTAAAACATGGTACAGATACGTAGACGACATCTTTGCAATAGTGCCCTACAAACAAATTGATGATGCTTTGAAACTACTCAACCTGCAAGAACCCAGCATACAATTCACGGTAGAAACTGAAGAGGACTGTACTCTACCTTTTTTGGACCTTAAAATCACAAAAAACAATGAAAAACTAGAATTTGGTTTCCATAGAAAAGCAACACACACAGATAATAATTACATCAAGGCAAATAGTTTCAACCCAATTCCACACAAACATGCAACCATCAACAGTCTCACACACAGATTAGTAAATCTACCCCTCAGCGAGCAAGAATATTGTGACTTTGTGGGTTCGTGAAATAAAAAGTCGAGGTTACAAACAAAAAATTTCACTTTATTTTCGTAGCAATACACTGTTCACAATTACAATTTAATGTACACAATTAGTTGATTTTCCAATATCAATCTACACGGACGCTCGACGCTACTTACACAACGCACGCCATAACAACACTACTGTCAACTGACTGTCGCTTCCAATACCGATCGGCCCCGAAGTTTCCCGAATCTCCTTTTATGGAGGGGGAAAACATCCTCGAAGCTTCGTGTCACTTCGAGTGGCAGGAGGAGAGGTAAACTAAGACTCAGCTACCCCTCCTGTCTCCCCTCTCTCCACCGGCCATCATTTATTGATCGGCATCGCGAGTCTGCCGCCAGGGTAACACTGCTCCCTCCTCAAGGCTGGTCGTCCCGAACAGCGCCTTCGTAGCGGGCCAGGCGATCCAGGTGTACCACCAACATCTTTCCTCGGGGCACCTTCTGGATGCGGTAGACCAAGTCGTTAATCCTCTTCACCACACGGTACGGTCCTTGCCATGGCTGCTGAAGCTTCGGGCAGCGTCCCTTGGTCCGGGTCGGGCGATACAACCAGACCAGGTCACCTTGCTGGAACCCTTGGCTGTTGGCTTGCCTGTCGTATCGGCTTTTCATGCGGTCGCTCGCCTTCTGGATGTTCTGGCGAGCCATCTCGTGCATGTCGTGGGGGTGGTCCACCAGGTTCTCCACATACTCGGTCGCGGGCTGTTTCACCCCGGAGGGCTACCAAAAGCCAAGTCACAGGGAAAGCGTAACTCTCGGCCGAACATTAAGCTGGCTGGCGTGATCCCCGTGGTGTGGTGTGTTGACGAGCGGTAGGCCAGCAAGAACAGTGGCACCTTGACGTCCCACTCTCGCTGATGGCTGGCCACGACCTTCTTCAAGTGTTCCTCTAAGGTCTTGATGTACCTCTCGACCATGCCATCCGACTGGGAATGTAGAGGTGTTGTGCGGGTCTTGTTAACCCCAAGTCTCTCTCCTGCCTCCTTCGTTAGGTTGGATTCAAAATTGGTGCCTTGATCACTGTGCAGCTCTAATGGCACCCCAAATCGGTAAAACACTTGTTCCACGAGGCAGTATGTGATTGTCATTGCCTCTTGGTTCGGGATGGCATACACCTCCGGCCACTTAGTGAAGTAATCCACGACCACAATCAGGTACTTGTTGCCTCGGTCGGATATTGGGAACGGTCCAGCAATGTCAACGGCGATCCGTTCGAATGGCACTCCGACGTTGTACTGTTGCATGCGACCCCGGCTCCTAGTCTGGGGTCCGCGACTCGCCGCGCACACGTGACACTGACGGCACCATCTCTCAGCGTCTGCTCGGAGCCTCAGGCAGTAGTAGCGCTGCCGTAGTTTGTCAATCGTCCGGTTTGCTCCTAGGTGTCCCCCTGAAGTACCAGCGTGCACTTCTTCCAAGACTTCCGGGACCTTTACTCCGGGGAATTACCAACTGTTCTCTCTGCGTCTTCCCATCGGGTGATTCCCATACCCGGAACAGCAGCCTGCTAAGCTAGTAGAAGGTGTGCTAGATCACCAGGCAGCCCCACCGAGGTCATATCGGTAGTCTTCACCTTTGGTGTTGGCGCGCGTAAGTGGCGTATCCACTTCCATCCTGTCTTGTGTCCATAGGACCAGATGGGGGGCTTGTTAGGTAACTAGGTCTTGCCCTACGGAAAGCCCCACGGAGGATGCCGAGCGCCTTTTGGGACAGCTCGGATACTCCCTGGTTGAAACAGGCCCGGGTCTTGTTCCTACGGGTTCAAGGCTAATGGGAGTAGAACCTCTGGACTCAAACCGGAACAGCATGCCCTCTCTGGTCTTCAACGAGTCCCATTGGGCCCAATAAGACTTGTAGGTGGCGCTCCTCGGTGCGATGTCCGCCCAGGTTGGTCTCGTCCCTGCCTCCACTTCCCTCAAGAGTGGCCCAAAGTCTGCGTCCGCCAGCTGCTCCCACCTCAGGCCTGCGCTATCCCAGCCATCCGCAGGCACCGCCATGCCTACTCGAACTGCTGCGGCACGCTCCTTCTCCACTCTTGTGCATTGGCCGCACGCTTCTGGACAGGGTCTTCGGGACATAGCGTCCGCGTTACCTTGGCTCTTCCTTCTACGATGTTCCGAGGTGAAGTACTCCTGCTGCCTCTGGAACCAACGTGCTGTCTGGCCTTCCGGTCGCGCCGTCACCATCACCTCGCTCCTCGCGGGGACAACCACGTCTTCGTTCAAGATGACCCTACCGTTTCCAAGGTGCTCTTCGGGTTGACGGAGTATGACCTCTTCTCCGTTGAGCCTCAGGACCTTCCTGCCGACGTCGACCGTCGCCTGGTGGCTCCTGAGGGCATCTAGTCCCAGAATCACCTCCTCAGACACCTTCGCGACGAACACCAACAGACGCACGGCACTCCGTCCCAAGGTCAGCTCCAGCAGGGCCTCCTTCTCCACAGGCAAGGTGTCGCCCAATGGCAACACAAGCTGGTATGGTCGGCTCGGCTTCCTCGTCGGCAAACCCTTCGCCACGTCAGTTATGATGATGGTCGCGGCCGCCCCGGTGTCCACCAGCACGCGGCACGGCTTTCCTCTTACCCAGCCGTCCGCGATGAGGCTGTCATCCATCCGCCGGCTGACGGCGCGGAGTGTCACTCGAGGGGATGGTGGTAATGGCGCCGACGTGCCCCTATCCACGACGGCCCCTTACTCGTTTTCCGGCTGCTCTTCCTGGTGTGAGCAGTCTCTCTGCAGGTGTCCGGGCTGTCCACACCCCCAACACAGGCCACTAGGTGTTCGCCGGCGTCCCTCAGCTGGTCTTCTGTCTCCGGCGTAGCGGACACTCCTCGTTCTCGACGTCGGGATAGGTCCTACCTTGGCCGCCTCCATCCTTAATGCCGCTGTCAGCGCCTCGTGGATGGTTTTATAATCGCCGAGCATTAGGCGCTGACAAATCTCCGTGTCCCGTACCCCGTCGACAAAGCTGTAGGCGGCTTCCCGGGATACGAACTCCAGTGGCAGGTCAACCAAGGCCTTGCTAGCCAGCTGCTCAATCGCTATGGCGAACTCCTGCAGCGTCTCCCCCGGCTGCTGTGACCTTGCCTTTAGTTGGCTGCGGTACGCTGCGGTACGCTGCGGCTAAGCGGTGGTTCCCGAAACGATTCTCCAGGGCCTCCCAGATGTCCTTGGGCGCCGCCGTTGTCTGCACCGCGTTTAGGACTTCCGCGGCCCGTCCCTGGAGGCTGGCTATTAGCTGTGTGGCCTCCTCCTCCGGTGACCATCTGTTGTGCTTGGCCACTGTGTCGAACTGGCGGCGGAAGACCTCAAATGTTGACGCGCCGTCATATTTCGGCGGTTTGACGCGCGCAGATTTTGTGTCGCGTCCCGGCGCGTCGGCCTACAAATCCTTCAGTTTCCTGCCGACGACGTCCTCTACTATGGCGTTCAGGGTCTTGACGCTGCTGTCGGCCTTTCCCTCCAGGTCGTCAACGCGGCTCGTAGGTCCTCGACGCGCTCGTCCACTTAGCCCATCCGCTTGCCCAGCTCCGTCACGTTATCCCTCACGCCGGCCAACTGTTCTTCAAACTTCACGGCAAGGGCCTCGTTTGCCGCTTTCATCTCCGTGGCCAGGCTGTCGTTCGCTGCCCTCATTTCTGTGGCCAGTGCGGCCATCTTTGCGGTCATTGTCGTGGCCAACTTGGTATTTGCCGCTTCTGTTTTTGTTGTTAACTCGTTCATCTGCGCTAAAAGCATTTCCAATGCCGATTCCATGGCCGTAATGTTCGGTGATGTTATCGTCCCGCTTCCTGACACCAGTTGTGACTTTGTGGGTTCGTGAAATAAAAAGTCGAGGTTACAAACACAAAAAATTGCACTTTATCTTCGTAGCAATACACTGTTCAGAATTACAATTTAATGTACACAATTATTTGATTTTCCAGTATCAATCTACACGTACGTTTGACGCTACTTACACAACGCACGCCATAACAACACTACTCTCAACTGACCGTCGCTTCCGGTATCGATCGGCCCCGAAGTTTCCCGAATCTCCTTTTATGGAGGGGGAAAACATTCTCGAAGCTTCGTGTCACTTCGAGTGGCAGGAGGTGGGGTAAACGAAGACTCAGCTACCCCTCCTGTCTCCGCTCTCTCCACCGGCCTTTTTTATTGATCGGCATCGCGAGTCTGCCGCCAGGGTAACAAAAAGAATACCATCAAATCTTAAAAACTGCAACTAAAAATGGATATGGAAAAAACCTTGTAGATAAAAAACTAAAATCATTCAAACTTCAAAAGAGATTAAAACAGATCACAGCTCTCACACCAATAAAACAAGAAATTAGATTTGCTAAATTTACTTACCACCCCTGGGCCACAAAAAATTCCAAAAAGTATTCAAGAAATACAATATAACATTGGCACCAAAAAACAATTACAACATTAAAAACCTACTTAACAGTAATAATACTGATAAGATAAAACCAGAGGAAAAGTCAGGCATTTACAAGATTAAGTGTAAAGACTGTGAAAAAATTTACATAGGGAGGACAAAAAGAAACATAGGTACAAGAAAGAAACAACACTTCATGCACTTAAGATACAAAATTATTGATAAGTCCGCAATAGCAGCTCATTTCTAGTCTGAAAATCATGAAATTGAAGATAGCACCAAATTACTAAAATACGTAAAAAACATAGTGAACTGGTCATATGGGAGAGAATATATATAGAAAAACATGAAAACCAACTAATGAACTTTGAAATCCTGCCAGAAGAGAACCCCACATTTAAGTTCATCACTAAATCAACACATGGCAACAGCAACTCCAGAATTATCCACACCACTGGATCATCTTTAGTCGCATAAGAGCTGAAGATGCAAACGATGATTTGCAAAACATGTCCTCAAAATAGGTACGAAAGTGAAGCAGATGTATAATAAATACGACTCATCTATAAATTAATAATTTGACCATTACTTAAAATCTACTGTATTCCCTTGTAGCTACGATAAGATGTTTATTTTGAAGTAGATAGAGCAGTAAGGGTTTGTACAAGAGCAGAGTAAGCCATGTATACCCACATAATGACCAGATGTTGAAAACATTTGACTATTACTTAAAATCTACTATATTCCCTTGTAGCTACGATAAGATAATGTTTATCTTGAAGTAGATAGAGCAGTAAGGGTTTGTACAAGAGTAGAGTAAGTCATGTATACCCCACATAATGACCACTGTTGACAACATTTGACTATTACTTAAAATCTACTATATTCCCTTGTAGCTACGATAAGATAATGTTTATCTTGAAGCAGGTAGAGCAGTAGGGTTTGTACAAGAGTAGAGTAAGCCATGTATACCCCACATAATGACCAGCTGTTGAGAACATTTGACTATTACTTAAAATCTACTATATTCCCTTGTAGCTATGATAAGATAATGTTTATCTTGAAGCAGGTAGAGCAGTAAGGGTTTGTACAAGAGTAGAGTAAGCCATGTATACCCCACATAATGACCAGCCGTTGAAAACATTTGACTATTACTTAAAATCTACTATATTCCCTTGTAGCTACGATAAGATAATGTTTATCTTGAGGCAGGTAGAGCAGTAGGGTTTGTACAAGAGTAGAGTAAGCCATGTATACCCCACATAATGACCAGCTGTTGAAAACATTTGACTATTGCTTAAAATCTACTATATTCCCTTGTAGCTATGATAAGATAATGTTTATCTTGAAGCAGGTAGAGTAGTAGGGTTTGTACTAGAGTAGAGTAAGCCATGTATACCCCACATAATGACCAGCTGTTGAAAACATTTGACTATTACTTAAAATCTACTATATTCCCTTGTAGCTACGATAAGATAATGTTTATCTTGAAGTAGGTAGAGCAGTAAGGGTTTGTACAAGAATAGAGAAAGTCATGCATACCCCACATAAGGACAAACTGTTGAAAACATTTGACTATCACTGTTTTGAGTACAGTTGTATTTAATAACTGGTATGTAAATGTTGGCAATAGTCTTATGTAAGTGTTGGCAATCCTGTAGCTAAGCGCCAGTTGTGTAATAATATGTGTTCTTGTTCAGTCGTAAATAAAATCAATGCTGTTATTATGAAATAATGTGTTGTTCGTGAAAAAGTTTAACAGGTTATGGGCTCAGGTGCACTATTGCGAAGTTCAGGGGAATTGAGGAACAAAATTTATGTGTTTTTTGTATGTAAATAAAGTGAAAACTTTGAACTTATTGTACTGTGGCTTTCTCTGCCATATTCCGTAACATGTGGATTCAGTTGTGAATTTTGAATATGGATCTGACAAGAGTCATCAGCATTAGTTTACAGGAAGGGCAATCAAACTGGAATATGTGGAAGTATAAAGCAAGTGTGTGCTTACGTGGTATTCCTGGAGCTCTTGATGTCATTGAAGGTAGGTTAGTTAAACCTGCAGAACCTGGAGAAGGTGCTACAACTCAAGAAAAATAAACATACAACAACACATTAAATAATTATCTTCAGGCCGATAGCAGTGCTTTGATTGTGTTGACTACTAATATGACAGAAGAAACATTGCAGAAAATAATGTGTCTTAATGCATCTCGTGAAGTATGGGCAGAATTGCATAAGTTATTTGACAGTGTTTCTGAAAATAAAGTGTACAATCTTTGTTTACAATTTTTTGGGTTTGTAAAACATTCAAATGATGATGTAGCAACTCATATATCAAAGCTGAAAATTCTGTGGAATGATTTGAAGCAAGAAATGGCCAATGACGTAGAAAATAATCCAGAATTACCCGATTTACTTTTAATTTGAAAATTTTAGGCACTCTACCAGAAGAGTATTTTTCATTCACATCAAGTTGGATGCTTATGTCGAAAACTGGTAGGACTGTTGACAACTTGACAACTCAACTTTGTGCATATGAGAAAGCCTTGTTGAGTAAAGGAGGAGATTCTACATCTCAAGAGGCACTTATAAGTAACTCATCTAAACAATTTTCTAAGCAGTCACAGTGGAAAAAGAAAATTGAGTGTCATTACTGCAAGAAGCCAAATCATGTAATCAAGATATGTCGGAAGTGGATTGCAGCTGGTCGACCACAAAAGACTCAGAAAAGTGATGTGTCTGAAGCTGAAACGTCAAATAATTCAACAAATATGGTTCTATTCGTTGAAACATCTGTGGTTATGTCATCTGAGTGTGGTATTGGTAGCTGGTTTGTAGACAATGGTGCAACAAGTCATATCACCAATACAAACTATTTCTTCAAGACATTTGAACCATTTTCTACGACGCATACAGTTACATCAGCAGATGGTGACACTGTTGGCAAGGGCAACAGAAGTGGAAGCAACAGTAAATGTAAAGTGGCATAAAATCACTTTGAGTGATGTGTGGTATGTACCAAAAATTAAAAAGAATCTAAAAATAGGCAAATGAGTCAACCTTGTATATACTTTTCTCCACTTACAAGTTTTTTGATGAAGACTAGTTTCTGGGAACTTTTTCCCTATTTTCAGTTTTGAACAGGAGAGCTCATTCATATGGACGTCTGTGGCCCTTTTCAGAAGTACATGTCTAGTTAACGCTATTTTGTATTATTCAAAGATGATTATTTTCTCAAGGAAAAATCAGAAGTTCCCTATAAACTAAGACAATTCATAACTGAAACGAGGACTGCTGGGCATACAATAAAAAACCTCTTAAGTGATAATGGAGGAGAATTCAACAATGAACAGACAAGGGAGATTCTACAGAAGAAGGGCATAAGTCAACGTTTTACTATGCCATACACACCGCAGCAAAATGGGTGCAGTGAAAGGGAAAATCGTACCCTTGTTGAAAGTGCCAGGGCTATGATGCATGCTCATGAAAACATTCCTCAGTCACTTTGGGCTGAAATGATAAATTCTGCAGCATACATTCTTAATCGAGTGGGACCTTCTAGTATTGAAAATGAAATGAAATGTGTAGTGTTTAACGCCCGCTTTTATTACATACAGCACCGCAGGCGATGACACTGATGGTACATGAGATGAAGAAGGAGCACCGGTGGAATGAGATGGCGGGGGAAACCGGAGATCCTGGAGAAAACCCGCCCCAGCGCCGTTTTGTCCACCACAAATCTCACTTTGTGGTCGCCTGGGATCGAACCCGGGTCACCTTGGTGAGAGCCAAGCAGTCTAACCAATGAGCCACGGTGCAGACTTCTAGTATTGAGAGAATGTCTCCATACGAAATATGGTATGGAGAGAAGCCTTGCTTGAAGCATCTACGTATAATAGGATGTAAATGTAAGAGTAAAGATGGATCGAAAAGCAGTAAAAGGGATTCTGATTGGCTATGACCATGATGATGGTTGTCGAATCTGGGGTGAAGAAAAGAATCAGCTAACAAGATCACATTATGTTATTTTTGAAGAGAAAATTTTGCAACATGAAAGTCCAGTAGTTCCTGTTGTAGCAGAATTTCTATGTTGGAAGCACAATTCTTTCTCTTCTCGTGCGAGTTTTTGCGGCTATCAGTTTCTTTTGGTCACCAATTGTATCATCTTATTTTAAATAAGTCATGAGATCTCTCGTTTTCAGGTGTGGTTTAGAGTGAAATAAATACAATTTTGGAGAAGTCCCATTTTGTAACAAATAATTTAATTGTATTATCAGGATTACATTTTACTTGAACTTTCTTTCCTAGTCAATCATTGCAGGTTACCTCCAACATATAAATAAATTCCTACTTCTTTAATAAAAAGATTCCATTAATTACATAAAATTCCTTACTGCTGCACTTCTGCTCTCACTAGCAAGATTACAGAACACATATCTCCTTATGAAGATTATTGCTTTTCTTCTTCTATCCAAAACTTTTCATCTTTTCACATCAAGCAAGATTATAGATTTTTTTTTTCCCCTAGCAATCGTTCATCATTTTTTCATATTGCCATTTCATGGCCCACTAATATTCAGATCAGAAAACAAAACTCATTTCAAACCAAAAACTCCTGTTACACTGTGGACCTTGATTTTTCTTATCAGAAGTCTCAAGTGTCGTCAGAAGAAAGTAAGAACAAAATGGTATCTAATTTTCCTAGAGAAAATGACTTCTACAGTTATGATGATTTATATGAAGAAACTGAAGAGGTATTACAACAATCTCACACTGAATTAATTAGGCCACAGCTGCGTGAGTGTTCCACACTAAAACGTCCTAAGGGATTTTGACTGTGCAATGCAGCCAATGACCTTAGATGAACCAGAATCTTATCGTGAAGCTATGAATTCAGGTCAACAAGATGAATGGAAATCAGCCATGGATCAAGAAATGGCAGCTCATCAAGAGAATGGAACTTGCACTTTGGTAGATTTACCTCCAGGAAAAAGAGTAATTCCTTGTAAATGGGTTTACAAGCTAAAGACGAATGCTGATGGATCAGTTGAGAGATTCAAAGCTTGATTGGTTATCAAGGGGTTTTCTCAACAGAAAGGAACTGATTATGAACAAACTTTCGGCCCTGTGGCAAAGATGGTGACTATTCGAACATTCCTCAGTGTTGCAGCCAAGGAAAAAATGAACATTGCACAAATAGATGTAACTACTGCTTTTCTTTATGGTGACCTGAAGGAAACAATATTTATGACACGGCCTGAAGGTTATCATGATGGTTCTGGAAAAGTATGTCAATTAATGAAAAGCCTATATGGTCTAAAACAGGCACCCTGTTGCTGGAATGATAAATTCACTAATTATATGATGGAATTAGGATTTAAGAGAATTGAAGCCGATCCTTGCCTCTTTACAAGAGAGAAAGGTTCTTCTAAGATTTTCTTTGTACTATATGTTGACAATGGATTAATTGCAGCAAACCAATGGCAATGAACTTAAGCAGTTTGTTGAAGATCTTGAAAGAGAATTCAAGATTAAATCAAGCCCTGCATCATTTCTTAAGACTGGAAATTGACAGAAAAGTAGATGGTTCTATTCAAGTTAGTCAGACCTATTTGTCAAGAAGGCTTTGGAGCGCTTTGGTATGAGTGAGTATGGGCTGTTACAACTCCAATTATCAAGGATGACGATGTGGAAGGGAGTTCTGTCAACACTGGATATCCTTACAGCAAGCAGTTGGATCCCTGATGTACTTGACGTGTGGAACAAGACCAGACATAGCATATGCTGTTGGAGTAGCATCTAGAAGTCTTGAAAGTCCGACAGAACGTGATATAATAAGAGTAAAAAGAATATTTTGCTATTTGAGAGGCACATACAACTATGGACTTATTTACAAAAGTGGCGAAGACAAAGCTATTCTTGAATGTTTCAATGATGCTGAACATGGACGTGATTTAAAGACTGGGCGATCTACATCAGGTGTTCCTTGTTTGTACAGTGATGCACTTATCAGCTGGCTGAGTCAGCGACAGATTTCCGGTGCAATTTCCACAAAAGCTGAAATTGTAGCAGCAAGTGAAGCAGCACGAGAAATTGATTGGATCAAGGGACTTTTATCTGAACTTGGCCAGCTAAAGGAGTCTAAACCCTACCTGCAAGTGGACAATGAGGCAGCTGTTCAACTGGCACTCAATCCTGAATTTAATCGACGGACAAAACATATCCGTATCAGACATTTCTTTGCTAGAGAGCTAGTTACAGCTGGTGAAATTGTCATTTCAAGGGTATATACAGCAGATCAGCTTGCAGGACTGTTAGCAAAGCCATTAGTTGCTGTCAGATTACAACAGTTGTGCAGTAATATGGGGCTATGCAGGTTATTAAATAAGGGGGAGTGTTAAAGTTTCGTGTATTAAGTACAGTTGCATTTAATAACTTGTATGTAAATGTTGCCAATAGGGTTATGTAAGTGTTGGCATTCCAGTGGCTAAGCTCCAGTTGTGTAATAATATGTATTCTTGTTCAATCATAGATAAAATCAATGCTGTTATAATAGAATAACGTATTGTTCCTAAGAACCTTTAACATACACCATATAACGACCAGAAAATTTGACTATTACTTATAGTCTACTGTATTCCCTTGTAACTATGGAGCAATAAGTGTTTGTACAAGAGTAGAGGAAGTCATGTATACCTCACATAATGACCATCTATTTAAAACATTTGACTATCACCTAAAGGCTACTGTATTCCTTTTTTTTTTTTTTTTGTAATTTACGTCCTCCAACGTTAAGTCAATGAATGGAATGGGTGAAATGATACTCAAATCAGCCCGGGGTCCATGGAGCTTAGAGTTACCTCACATTTGTCCTTCAGGATAAGGGAAAACCCCAGAAAAAAACCTTATCCAGGTAACCTACCCTGACCGAGATTCCAACTCGGGACCTCTTGAACGTGAGGCTAACCTGCTAACACCACGCTACCGAGACAGGCACTGTATTCCTTTGTAACGACAATAAGATAATGTTTATCTTGAAGTAGACAGGGCAATAAGTAAAATAAGACCTGAAGCTTTCCTGGCGACGAATATGCTCACTTTCTTCTCCGGCAACAAGCCAGGTGAACAGAGGATTAGATATCAACGTTTCGGGAATGTGCATCTCTCCCATCATCAGGATATGTATAAAATTTTATAACCACAAATCAAACACTGGATATAACACCAATACAAACAAAGACAAAACACTATCAAAATTTGCATTACTGAACAAAAAGACTGTTTCAAGTTAACTAAATGCCACGTCAGGAGATGGCGTGAGTATAGAAAATAGTGCCAAAGAAATGTAAGGGCAATAAGTGTTTGTACATCACATAGTGACCAAAACATCTGACCATCTCTTAAAGTCTACTGTATTCTCTTGTATCTATAATAAGATAATGTTTATCTTGAAGTAGATAGAGCAATAAGTGTTTGTACAAGGGTAGAGAAAGTAATATACACCTCTTATAATGACCAGCTGTTTAAAACTTTTGACTATCACTTAAAGTCTACTGAATTCCCTTGTAGCTACATTAAGATAATGCTTATCTTGAAGTAGGTAGTGCAGTAAGGTTTGTACAAGGGTAGAGAAAGTCATGTATACCTCTCATAATGACCAGCTGTTTAAAACATTTGACTATCGCTTAAAGTCTACTGTATTCCCTTGTAGCTACATTAAGATAATGTTTATCTTGAAGTAGACAGGACAATAAGTGTTTGTACAAGAGTAGACAAGGTCATGTGTACATCACATAATGACCAAAACATTTAACGATCACTGAAAGTCTACTGTATTCACTTGTAATTAAAATAAGATAATGTTTATCGTGAAGCAGTTAGGGTTTGTACAAGAGTAGAAAAAGATATGTATACCTCGCTTAACGACCAGTTGTTTAAAACATTTGACTAACACTTAAAGTCTACTGTATTCCCTTGTAGCTACAATAAGATAATGTTTATCTTGCAGCAGATAGGGCAATAAATGTTTGTACAAGAGTAGAGGAAGTCATGTATACCCCACATAATGACCAGCTGTTTAAAACATTTGATCATCTCTTAAAGTCTATGTATTCCCTTGTAGCTACAGTAAGATAATGTTTATCTTGAAGTAGACAGGGCAATAAGTAAAATAAGACGAGAAGCTTTCCTGGTGACGAGTAGACTCACTTTCTTCTCGGGCAACAAACCAGGGGAACAGATGATTAGATATCGACGTTTCGGGAGTGTGCATTGCTCCCATCATCAGGATGTTTATAAAATATTATAACCACAAATGAAATACTGGATATAACACCAATATAAACAAAGACAAAACACTATCAAAATTTGCATTACTGGACACGAGACTGTTTTCAGTAAATTAAATGCCAGGTCAGGAGATGGCATGTGTATAGAGAATTGTGTCAAAGAAACGTAAGGACAATAAAACATTTGACCATCACTTAAAGTCTACTGTATTCTTTTGTAACTACAATTAGCTAATGTTTATCTTGAAGTAGACAGAGCAATAAGTGTTTTTACAAAAGTAGAGAAAGTCATGTGTACATCACATAACGACCAAAACATTTAACTATCATTGAGAGTCTACTGCATTCTCTTGTAACTACAATTAGCTAATGTTTATCTTGAAGTAGACAGAGCAATAAGTGTTTGTACAAGAGTAGAGAAAGTCATGTGTACATCACATAACGACCAAAACATTTAATAATCATTGAGAGTCTACTGTATTCTCTTGTAACTACAATAAGATGTTTATCTAGAAGTAGATGCAGCAGTAACCATTTGTACAAGAGTAGAGTAAGTCATGTAGACCTCACATAACGACCAGCTGTTTAAAACATTTGACTATCACTTAGTCTACTGTATTCCATTTTAACTACAATAAGATAATGTTTATCCTGAAGTAGATGGTGCAATAAACGTTTGTACAAGAGTAGGGTAAACATTTGACTATTATTAACAGTCTACTGTATTCCCTTGTAAGTACAATAAGATAATGTTTATCTTTATGTAGCCAGGGCAATAAGTGTTTGTACAAGAATAGAAAAAGCCATGTGTACAGCACATAATGACCAAAACATTAATCTGTCACTTAAAGTCTACTGTATTCCCTTGTATCTGCAATAAGATAATGTTTATCTTGCAATTCATTTTTTGGAAGTGCTGAAAACAGTGTTGTTATGATGGCAGGCTGAGGATAGAGGCAAAGTCTCTGAAACATGTTCCGGAAAAATTTAAAAGTGTTGTTTAGTGTCGTTAATCGACTCCCTTTATATTTAATGTTTATCTTGTAGGTAGAGCAGTAAGGGTTTCTACAAGGGTAGAGGAATTCATGTATACCTCACATAACGACCAGCTGTTTAAAACATTTGATCATCTCTTAAAGTCTACTGTATTTCCCTGTAACTACAATAAGATAATGTTTATCTTGAAGTAGACATGGCAATAAGTAAAATAAGACGAGAACCTTTCCTGGCGATGAATGGACTCACTTTCTTATCAGGCAACAAGCCAGGGGAACAGACGATTAGATATCAACATTTCGGGAGTGTGCATCGCTCCCATCATCAGGATGTTTATAAAATATTATAACCACAAATGAATCTCTGGATATAACACCAATATAAACAAAGACAAAACACTATAAAAATTTGCATTACTGAAAAAAAGACTGTTTTCAGTAAATTAAATGCCAGGTCAGGAGATGGCATGAATAGAGAATTGTGTCAAAGAAACATAAGGGCAATAAGTGTTTGTCCATGACATAACGACCAAAAGATTTGACCATCATCTAAAGTCTACTGTATTCTCTTGTATCTATAATAAGATAATGTTTATCTTGAAGTAGACAGGGCAATAGGTGTTTGTACCAGAGTAGGGTAAGTCATGTGTACATCACATAACGACCAGCTATTTAAAACATTTGATACAACTTAAAGTTTACTGTAATCCCTTGTAACTACAATAAGATAATATTTATCTTGAAGTAGATGTAGCAATAAGTGTTGGTACAAGAGTAGAGTAAGTCATGTATTCCTCACATAATGACCAACTGTTTAAAACATTTAAATATCACTAAGAGTCTACTGTATTCCCTTGTATGTACAGTAAGACAATGTTTATCTTGAAGGTGTTTGTACAAGATGAGAGTAAGTTAAGTATACATCGTATAACGACCAAAACAGTAGACTATCACTTAAAGTCTACTGTATTCCCAATAAGATACAGTTTATCTTGAAGTAGATAGAGCTATAAGAGTTTGTACAAGAGTAGAGGAAGTCATGTGAGTGTGAGACATTTTTGTAGTCGGTGGGTTTCAAAAGATGTATTTATGGTAATATCTCTATATATAATTTACACAACACTTACTGTAAATATGTCCTCCCCGGGTGATGCCACCTTATGCAGCACTGACCGTGCAGGCGGAGATGTTTGTAAGCATTAACGAGGCTGAGAGTTATACCAACGGTAGCTATGCTACCAGAAGGGTCTGCCATGTCGAGCAGGTCTCATGCGGAGGAGCCGGACGAAGAATGTCCCACAACGACCTATCTCTCCTACTCTATCCTATTTCCATCCACTATTGCCCTACCTAAGCCAAGGTGGAAGGCATCATGCTGAGGGCTGAGGGCTGAATGGCACCAGGGTTAGATGGTGTCTTGAACGATCCCCTTGGGAAACCAGGTTGAACCCCATTGTATTGTAGACCTCCTACAACTGCAGGGGTCTCCATGGGTAGTGAAAGATTATCCCCCATACTCGTGGGACAACAATTGATCACATGGCTAGCTCAAAGGGTTAGAGCAACTGGACGGAAACCAGTTCAAATTCCAGCCATGGCATTGAATTTTTCATGTTGACTCTATCTATCAGACGTTAGCCTATACACAGCTAGTGTGAAGAAATGATTAATTTCCACCAATTAACTAAAATAATAGTTAAATGATGAAGCCTGGGACTCAAGTACTTACGATAGTAAGTCGCCACAAATGGTGTATCTCGAATGCGAGAGCCCCTTGTGGTTTACAGGGGTAATGTATGAGTCAACTGGAGAGTTTAATGACAGGACATGTTAGAGTGACTGGATGGATGCCGGGAGATCCATGGTTCAAATCACAGCCATGGCATTGAATTTTTCATGTTCACTCTATCAATTGATCTTAATAAATTTAAACAGCCAGAGCGCTCCTTAGCTGGGGAGTCTGATCGAACCACGGTAGATTGGGACCTGGCAATAGAGCTTGGTGAATCAGAGGGCTCCTTTATTGGGGACTCAGGTTCTAAGGGGAACATTCCCAGCGAGAGTAGGAGGCCGGAGGGCTCCCTAACGGAGGACTCCAAGGCTGTAGCCTCCGGGTTCACGCAAAGGAGAAACCAGAAGGTAAAGGTATTGATCTAGGGGAGCTAGCGAGTAAGGTGGGCTCCCTAAAGATCAAGACGAAAAGGAAATCTTGAGCGGAGAGGAAGAGGAGGCTGACCAGGCGGGCAGGGGGGGAGAGGTGTGGGGGGGAGAGGTGTGGGGGTAACTGTTCCCTCTTCTTCTGCTGTGGTCGGGTCTGCTCTTCCGGGCCCCTATAATGAGGGAACTATCCCTTCTTTACAAAAGAAGTGATCTAGGCCTTCAACCACACCGGAGGAAGGCAAACCATTGAAACAACCTAGGGCTAAGTATTCAAGGGTTCAGACTGGGCTCAAGATGGCTGTCGTAAATTAGGGCTATCCTGAGGCACAGATTACTCTGAAACAGCTAGTGAGTGGATGAGCTACCGGATGATTCAGAAGTGGTTCCCCAGTTTGTTGACTGCTACCTGGCTAAGGGGGCAGCCATAGTGGTTTGCCAGGATGAGAATTCTCAGTCTTGACTTACCAGTAAGGTGCCCAACATGAAGGCGTGGGAGGGCTCCAATCTAAAAGTGGTTGGTATGGATGCTCTCCCTACGTATAAGAGGTTGATGGTCTGGATCCCAGGACCTTCTGTGGAGATGGACGTCAGCTTCAGACGTCTGGTTCGTCAGAACCTGAATATTGAGACGTGGCAGTGGAGGGTGCTAGAGCGCAAGTTGGAGCCCAGAGTGGTACAACTTGTGATCAGCATAGCCGCCACCGCCACTGCCAATTATCCGAGAAAAAGAAGGTTGCAAGTTTCATACCTGCTGATAGTTATTAAGCTCTACTTGTTTAAGCCAGTGTTTAGCACACCACAAAATATTAACATCTTTTAATTCATACTCAACAAACTTCAAGATCTTCTGTTTTATTTCTAAGAGACTGTAACTTTTGAAACATTGAAGTTAGATTACAATCAGATGTGGTATTATGGAATTTCCTATCTCCACTGAAATTATGTACTATCTTTTGAATTGCTAACTCAGTTGCTCTACAGCCACTAATTGTGACATCTGAGTTAAGTAATTTAAACACTAATGCGTATTTAATTGAATGTGATACGACCTGAGGTGTTAAAGTTCAAATTAATAACAATAACTTTAATTAATATTACACTTAATACTTTCTTCCCTCGCTTATTAAAATGCATTGAATGATTATTGTACATTTCACGTTTGGAATTGAAAGTATTACCTACTTTTACATTTACATACCATTTACATATTAAGGATATGTTTGTATTCACTGAGATTCTTTCACGATTTTTGTGAGACTTTGGAAGCTGATCGTGTCTTTGTGGAAGTTTTATCACAACCACATTTGTATTTTGAAGGGATATTATAGCTTTTCTAGTTCTGTATTACGATTTGAGATTCGCCATTTGCTAGGTCATTGCTACCGCCCAATTACGCTGGTCTTCCTAACTTTTTCGTGTCAAATGTTGAAAAGTTGAGCTGAAGGCAAGCAATTTTTTATTCAAATTATAGTGAACGTGCTGATATATATCTCTGACAACATAACAGTTCTGTCTCCTTATTTTTTGCTTTTGTGATTTTGCTATTATTTTCTACTGAATGTTTAATGTTCGTTATAATTCAAGTTACCTCAATAACCCCTGGTTAAAACTCAAGATCAGGTCTACAGGAATTCGAAATAGTAGCATAACATTTAAATTGTAGTCCAATATGTAAATTGTGCCTGGCCCACGAACAAAAGACAAAACGAGACCTTTAATGTGCATAGGTATCAAGTATTCTTACATTTCTTTGTGTCTCGAAAGAAGCGAGCAGCAAACAGCGGTAGAGGCATTAGAGAAGACCAGAGTTCTCGTAAATTCTACAAATCAATGAGTTGTTTTTGTGTTATGTCTTAAGGATTAAGGTGGCTTGAATTAAAACTAGTATTAAACATTATTCAGTAAATAAATATAACATAAAAGCAGCAGTACAAGAAATAGAGAGTCACAGGTATGATATCAGTTCTTTTAACCTAATTTGATATAAAATTAACTTTCTATTTGTTGCTCTGTAGAGTCGCAAAGTGATACAAAAACTCGAATAGGTTATAAGTACATATGTTATATAGCGAACGCCTTAAGAGGTACAAGTAGGTTAGGTTATTCTAGATTTGCAAGTTCTCGGTTGTACTCGCATTCAAAGAGCAAGTGACGGATTTTAGGGGAAGGGCGGGTACTCTACCCAGTGGCGGTTCACTAACAGTAATATTTGTCTGGTTTATATGGTTATATGCTTACGGTTCTGTTAGTGACAGTAAAGCTGTGACGTAGCTAGCTGATGTTAAATATAATACTCGTAAATTCTCAATATGTTGCTACCTGTAATTGCTTTATTCAAAATACATAGAGCATAAATTCAGTTAAACTGCAGAAAGACAGCGTAGAATTTTGTTATGGAATGACGGAAACTGGCTGTGGTCAACTTTGGAGTGTGAAAATGCCAAAATATCGAAATGTAGCCAACACATTTTCTTGTTATAAATTAACAATACTGAAATGCGAAAGGATACTGGCAGTGTATAATAATATAGATGATAAAACATCAAAGAGGAGTTTAAATAATGAATTATAAGTGAATTTAACATTAATTTATGGTAAATGTTAAATTATGCTTGAGGCATTGAAAACTGATATCACAAGCAAAAATCAAAGTGAATGTGCAGTTCTGTACAATCTAATTTTTAGTTATCACTAACTTCATCTAAAGAGTTCTTAGTTTTACATGTTAACATTTCAGAATACGATGTAAAGTTGAAGTGCAGTGTTTGCTATTAGATAGTGTTGGCTTAAATATAAACAAAATATATACGAAGAATTTATTTTGCGAAGCAATTTAGCTAAATTGGAGTGTTTTTCAGTATAAAATCTATTTGTGCTCAACACTCAAATTATATGTAAGGGTCTGAGTTTGAGTCTTGGTTTTGGTGAACTACCTAGAATTTTTGCTTTTGTAGCACTTAGCTGTAACATTGACATTCCAATCAAATACTCTTATAGAGGTTTCAGTGGACATTTTGAGGTTTTTCTAAAGTGCTTTTAAGAAATGGTTTCCTCAACCGTGCACAAGGCATGTACAAATATCAGGAAAAAAACAAGAAAAACAAAAACAGTTTTGTTATGTATTATATGGCTAGTTTGGTTATGTAATGTTGGGATTGAACATTTATGAACGAGCACCATTTGAAGCATTAACCTCAAAACATGCATTACTGTAGGTCAATATAAAGTAAATCACCAAATTAACATTGCTTGCAGTTGGACACTATTTGAAATTTACTGCTGAATGGGATGAATGTCTCACTGTAATATGTGGAGTGGGTATATAAGAGTGACTTTAAACTATTTTAGAAAGTTTTATATTGTTACAAGTACAATATTGTACAAATATAACTATGTGTATAATATTTATTACTTCACTGTAACTAGCTTCATTTTCTACATAATAATGGAGAGATACTCTACATTTTTATAGCAGAAGAGTAATATACTCTTCTGTACAATTTTAAGCTATTTGTCAGTCTTTGCAAATTGCCCACATTCCTCTTGCTGTAGCCATGCAGAGCAGGAAGGTAGCTTAACAGATAATATACGTATTCACACTAAATATTAAACAAAGGCCTACAGGAATGTTGTTGTTGTTGTCCTTTTCAAATGCTAGGCTTTGGCAATGAAGCCATTAGCTCTGGCCTACAGGAATGTTAAATCCAAGCATCACAAATAATATGATGGCCTCTTTTGTAATAAAAACAGTTGCTTGCTATGCACTGAATTACCTAACAAACGTGGAGGGACAATCAGACTGTCATACAGATAGACCACGATGTGTAAACTGTAAACAGGAACACGCAGCAATGGACAAACAACACTGTCCAGCGTACAAATTAGAAAATCAAATTGCAAGCACCATAGCTAAACTACCAGTATCGAGGTTGGAGGCATGACAAATGGCATCAGGGAATATAACATATGCAGACATAATGAAACGTTCCGGAGACAATCCGACAAATGAGGAAAGGCAGGACAACTATCCTAGATTATCGGCACGAACAGACCATTACGAACCCAGCTACCCTTCAGCGAGCGACAGGGTATCCATGCAGAATAGCTCTACAAAACGCAGGTGCCTGGAATCACAAAAAGCTACCCCAGCAGAGTGGAGATCAGAGTGCTGGGCACCACATGGTCGCTGGCCAGTAGAAGGAACGAGACCAATACAAACGCGGGTGACGACCAATATTGGGGGACAGATCAGGAATCCAAGGGCCTTGGAAACGGCGATGCGGGCAAGGCCCCGATAATACCCAGAGAGAAGGCTCGAGAGGGACAGGTAGGGGCACGAGAAAAAATAGTGATGCAACAGGGAAGGAGTGGATCTACGGGAGAACAGCATATAGATACTAGATTACTACAACAATTATTCGCGGAATTAATGGAACAAGCACCGGAACACCTCCTACACACATTAATGGGGTTACAAACCCATTTACATTTATAATTAACATAATAAACCTGAATATGTCAGAGTTCAGGTTGTTCTACTGGAATGCCAGAAGCATTACCAACAAAATAGCTGAGTTCCAAACATTTCTAGCACGAACGCGACCGCAGGCGTTCATCATTGTAGAATCATGGTTACAGACCCACCAACGATTCCGAATATCAGGATATAAAATATACCGTACGGATAGACAAACACACGGAGGCGGGGTGGCCATCGGCATTCAAGAGAAAATAGTCGTCTACAGCTGGAAGATGGATATTCGTATACCACCACACTTGGAAGCAGTGAGGCTTAATTTGGGAAATATCAACCTGTTAGGCATCTATAAGACGGGATGACAGTTATCGAGAGAGGAATGGGAAACCCTGCTCACCCACGCCATAAACACGTACTATGTGGTGATTTTAACATCCCTAATTTCCACAGCCTTAGTGCACAAAGCAGGTGTAGGCTGCCGATAGTACAGATGGCCTCGACGTACGACTGGGAATTAATATCGAGACAATACACGACCCGACAAGGGAGACCGGGACAAAGTGAAACCACGCCTGACCTGATTTTCGCGTCAGTGGACATAGCACCTAAGGCTACAGTTAGGAAATACACTTACACTATGGGCAGTGACCACTTCCCAGTGATGATAAGCATCTCGACTCCCGAACACAGCGGACACCCAACATATCAAGCGCGCAGGAAGGGAGGATTTGATCCACAGCATTTCCGTGAATATATAATAAGGTCAATGGAACATATCCAAGAGACGTCGGTGGAATACGTACAATTAGAAACATCACTAAGGCAATACGTGGAAGACAACCATCCGGTGACATTGCGACGACAATCCTGAATACCGAGACCTCCCTGGTGGACACAGGAGTGCTCACGTCTGGTGGCGGAAAAACGAGCTTATGCACTATACCAGCGGGAGAGAACATGAGAGACGTACCTGACGGCCAAAAACACAGAGGCAGGAGTACACCGGAAGATGCGAAAGATCAAGAAAGCATCGTGGGCAACATACTGCACATCTATTACCTCGAACAAACCGACGACTGTCATGTCGCAGCGGCTTAAATGGTTCAAACATTCGAGAAATCAACAGAAACCATACCCAATAACGGGACAACAGGAATTGCAGGTACAGTACTTACATTATATCGCACCGGACAACGTGATAGGAAGTACAATGAGAACCCCAGAACCGGTAGATACGGAAGATTATCTCCTACGTCCCATAGTGGCACAGATCATTAACCACCTACGAGGAACCAATGACATATCTATGCCGGGTGAACATGGTATCACATACAAACATCTAAAATCTATTCCCGAAGAGTGGTATCGCCTTTTAGCCAAAGCATACACACAAATATTCCATGCTAGCTACCCTCCAGACTCGTGGAGACATGCCATAATACATCCAATCATGAAACCGGGAGTTGAGGGTCTACATCCCACAGACTATCGACCCATAGGGATGCTGCTTACACTACGCAAATTATTTGAAAAAATCTTGCAGGATAGACTAACCTTTCATCTGGAAAGAAACCAGCTATGGCCAAAAACTCAGTTCGGTTTCCGTAGGGGGCATGGGACAGTCTTCCCGATATACGTATTGACCACGGATATCCAGATAGCGTTCAAGTCCAAAAGACAGATTCTGGCCCTGTTCTTGGATTTGTCATCAGCATATGACCATGTCTGCATACAGCGCTTAACAGAACGTCTAGCAATATACGGGATTCCTGGGATTATTGGTAGACTCGTAGAAAACCTATATAGGCATTGACAAACTTCCCTGGCAACGTACATGAGAAACACAAACAGTCGGTCAACATCAAGAGGCTTGATCCAAGGATCGTCACTCAGTCCACTGCTTTAGGCGTTGTATGTTGGAGATATTATCTTGTCCACAAGGGTCACGGCTAGGATTCTACAATTTGCAGACGACATAGTGATATACACACCAATATCACTGGGGTCGCAGACAGACTTAACAACAATTTGAGGCAGATTGCAACAAGGTCGTCAAGTATCTAAGTGATATATGCATGGAAATAAACTTCAAAAAACACACAGCGTATATTTCCAGAAATCAATGCGTGCATCATAATGCACACTGAGAATACAAGATCATATAATCCGACCAGTGCAAAGTATCAAATTTCTAGGGGTGCACTTACAACAGAACCAGCAATACACACCACATTATCATACATTACTATCGAAATTGACGAAGTTGAAATTGTTATTTCGAGCAATGGCAGCAAACCATTAGGGCATGCACCCCCGACTCATGCTTAAATTAATACCACCTTTAATACACTCACGCCTTGAGTATGGATTATTAGTGGCACCAGCACCAACCGAGGGTGTGCGTCGACAATTGGAGTCCTTCTACCAATTGTATAATATAGTTTTCAGTATTCCAGGACGACCAGCGAAACTCCTCACTTCCAAACATTTCCCAACGTATGACATAATGAAAGGTCGTGGAAAAACGGATGTCGCTTTACAGCAGATCTGCTTACACACATACGGAATATATTGTTCCCCAAACTGACTCGACTAACAAAACTAATGAGAGAGGAATGGGAAGAGGATGGACATCTTCACCGTCCACTGACACGTTGTATAGTGGCATTTTAAACTCATACATACATCTACAGGACACCGACTTGGCCCATATACGTACTACATAAGCCACCATACGAACTGCCACCCAACATTAAAGTAGACACGCAGTATTTTAAGAGTATAACGACAGATTACGAACAGCCATGGCGAGAATTTATATCACCAGTTTTAGCTACCAGGAGCACACAGTCGCCAGTTATCATATTCACAGACGGATCAAAAACGACAACAGGTACAAGTGCAGGCATCTATATATGGAATTCAGGACACAAAATGACATGGCGACTGCATACGGATGCATCGATATATACGGCAGAAGCCATAGCTGTATACAGGGCACCGAAATATGTGAAAGTTACGGATCAACAAAAGTATTTATACACTCCGACTCCCTTAGCTTGCTAACGGCACTACAACGACCAGTGAAGGGGGTAAAACGACCCATATATGAGATAATTATACGCAACCTGTTGGAAATTTTACCGCCGACAACAGAGGTCGAACTTATATGGATTCCGAGCCATGTAGGAATTTTTGGAAACGAGAGAGTGGATGAGGCAGTGCGGGAAGACACTATCAATAAACCGGTATCATACGAATACCTCATACCACCAACAGACATAGCGAGGAATATGACACACAATAACACAAATACAACCTGCTCAGCCGGACAGGGTAGTAATGCCTTGATTACTTTCATTAACACGCCGTCCTTAACAAGGAAGGCGTTATCACTATATTTCAGAAATCTATTTCAAGTGGCATTAACACCGGTGTACCTCCTACGGATAGGGCGACGAGATAACGACCTATGGGAATGTGGAAGAAGAGGTGATATTAATCACCTCTTCTTCGCCTGCCCAGTAAGACGTGCCGTAACATAACACGCATTCACCCTGTGGGACCGTATCAGCTCCCATCACTACTGATACCCTACTCAGGGCCAATATGCAGGGCATTATTCCGATTTACGAGGACAAGAATGAAGCTGTAGTAAGATAACACTGCCTTTATGTATTTACACCGCAGAAATCAGAGCTTCCTGGATTCAACGTTATATTCAGATGCAGTAGCCATCTCAATAGGCTGGCAGTAACGTCTTAAACATAACCTAACAACAACAACAACAAGAACAACAACCTAACAAGATAATTAAGTATAACCACAGGGACTGAAAATACTGAAGATATACAGTTCACATTTATGTTGCCTAATTTGAAACGGTTATAAAACATAACCTGAAGATATGCCTACTCTATTAGTGAACATCTAGTTAATATATACATCAGTGGAAACCTATATATTACAGAATGCTCCAAAATCACAAAACTGTTAATTAATTTAAATAAGAGATTAATACTTCAATGGATACCAGTACATTGTGGAATTCATGGTAATGAAACAGCTGATGTTTGAGCCAAAAAAGGTAGTAAAATTAGGTCAAATTTACTTGAGCCACTTAGTTATCTCAGTTTTTTTTTTATTCTCCAGCATTATGTTACATCGGACAATGAATGAAATGATGCTCTAATGAGCCCAGGGTCCATAGAGCTTTGAGTTACCTGACATTCGTCTTTCAGGATAAGGGATAACCCCGGTAAAAATCTTATCCAAGTAACTCACCCTGACCGAGATTCGAACTCATGACCTCTTGAACGTGAGGCAGACACGCTACCACCACACTACCGAGGCAGGCAATCTCAGTATCAAAAGAATAATTATATCAACTTATAATCAAAGAATTAAAGAAGATAGGATATTACAAACAAAAGAAATAATAAAAATAATGTAACAGCACGACTAGGATCAATACACTACCAAGAAAATACTCTGTAGCAACTTTTAGACTTCTAACAGACCATGACTGTCTCAATAAACATTTATTCTGGATTGGGATAGTGAGATCTGTTCTGTGACCTTTCTGTAGACTTAAAAAAGATATAAACGACAACCACCTACTTGCTGCCCAAACTTTAAACAACATACTGTGATAACGTAAAATATGTATTCCAAGAGAGCCAATGAATTGATTGCCTACTGCTTAACGTTAGATACCAACCAACCATTTGTTTTGTGCAACTCTGATGTTCTTTATGGAGCCCAAGAAATTTTGTGTCAGATACCTTAGTGCGACTGTTGTATCTGATCGTTAATTCCATTTCCAGATTATGCTTAATTTTAAATTTAAAGTCTCATAGTATAATGATAGCTTATTTGCTTCAAACCATGTACTTATCCTGTAGTTCTGAAGTCTGTTCAGTCCTTACCAGATGTGGTAAAGTTGTGTTTTGTCCTGTTTCTTCATGTCTCCAGACAGTATCATACATTGCAGAACTAGGGATTTTAAGGTTTTACTTATTTTTCCAATAGTGTACCCTTCTTTCCTGAATGTGACGATTGAAGCTCATTTCTCTAATTCTTTCTTGTGTTTGCCTATTATTATGGTGCATTAATTGATGTTCTTACTCCACTACACAAAAACAGCTGTAACAAGGGCAAACCACAGTGTACTTTGCCAGTAATACAAACACTAGAAAGTATAAACATAGTCAAAAGAACTCTCTTCTCACAGTCATACAATCAGCATGCACAGTTATACATCTTTAACCGCTTCGCCGATGGCCATTTAAACCCTTCAGGGGCCGGAAACGGATACCCAATAAACAGAACAGGACATTTAAATTGTTAAATGCTGTAAAAATGCATCACAAATACAATTCCGTATCTCCCGTATTTAAGTTATTTAAACAAAACAAAAACTGGTTTAAAACTCATTAAAGGCAGTATAAATCTACAGTAACAATAAAGTAGAGACTACATTAATAAATTGTTGAAATTTCACTACTTTTTTTCACTGTAACAAAAGCCATTCTTTGTGCCGAATGCGCCTAATATTTGAATCATTTTGTTTTGTGTGTATACAAGCCAATGTATGTATGTATAGCTTTGCAAGCAACTTCTCCGGTTCAAGTTTAGTTTATTTATGCTATACCAAGCGATAATCATACGAGAATATATTGCGTTATACACTCACACACTGGAAAGAAAACTCTTTGTCAGCATCTGTTATTACAGTGTTTCTCAACCAAGGTTTCTAGTAGCCTTATGCAGCTGTTTTCGCTCTGTATTTTAGTTATTTATAATCTCTTTGTGTTCAGAGTGATTTCTTATAGCTATCAAGAGCTAAATGAACGGCACATTTGAAATTGTTAAATTTCAATGTTAACCATGGCTTATCCCCGTAATGTAGCAAATAAATTAGCTTGGGTATGATGTGTACAGGCTTCTGATATTACTGTAGAAAATCTGGAAGATTTGTTGTACGATTATGAAGGAGATCTTTAGTACATACATAGCAGTGACGTATGCTGGTGTACAGATGGCATGTTAGCTACTCCATTGTTTGGGGAAGTGGTGGGTCAGATATGGGTGATGCGTATCAGCTATTACTAGCTATCCCTCTTTATGGAAGACAGTTAAATGGTAAAAACAAAAAAAAAAGTATTTTTATACCACTGGATGTAGCTATGCACAGTTGTTTAGTAATTTTCAGAACTGTAAATTCATGCAAGACGTTCATCTATCTGTACTTGTGCGTATAAAGAGCTCGTAACCTAATTGAGTATTATAATACTCAGAGGCCTCTTTATACTAGGGCTTAGGAAATTCACCACGACATCGCCCCTCATACTTGAGAGAAAACACTTTCCTAAAAGGATACCACCCACAACCAAAAAAGTCGCAACCATTTCGAAAATGTGTAGTGTGTTGCGAAAAAGAAGTTCGCAAGGAAACCAACATTATTTTGTGTAACCTTTAAGGGCACATTTACATTCCTTATAGAACTAATTTAAATTTATTGTAAAATAGCAAGATTAAAATAATTGGCGTTAAATGAGCATTAAATGCATGTATGCGCAGGACTTCCATACATGTCTATATCGGTTTGGGGAATTTTAACTTGGACGTCATATGACGTCCATATCGGTGAAAGGGTTAAACCTTTCACCAATATGGAAGTCATATGTCATCCAAGTTAAAATGCCCCAAACCGATATAGACATGTATGGACATCCTGTGCATACATGCACTTAATGCTTATTATTTTAAACTTAATGTTTTACAGTAAATTTAAATACATTCTATAAGAATTAAATTAGAAGTTTCTTCTTGAGTGGTACACCTCAAAACAGAGATAAACACACAGGGGCACAACTCCACATTCACGGCAAATCCTACTGATTTCCTTTCGGACACCTTTTTTGCGGCATATGACAGATTTTCTAAAGGGATTCAACTTGTTTGCTGCGGGTGGTATCCTTTTTGGAAAAGACCCCTTCAAGTCTGAGGGGTGCTGGGGTGGTGGATTTCTTACCCCAGCAAGAATTTTATAGTGCTCAATTAGGCTGCGAGCTATTGATATGCAAAAGTCCTGGTACATCATTGTCTTATGTAGGTTTACAGCTCTCCAAATTACTAAACAATTGTATATGGTTATATCCAGCTGTTGTAAAAATACTTTTTTATACCATTTGATTGTATTTCACAAAGAGGTATATGTGTGTAATACCTGATCTACTAGATCCACACTACCCATATGCATATTGTATTCCTGGATAATATCGGGCTTGCAAATTGACATTTTGTTGCAAGCATCAATTTTCCCAGTATCGATCATCAAAATCTTAGAGCTGCAATTGGATAACGCTGTAACAACCCTCCTGTCCTGCCAAGCAACATAGGTCAAGGATGGGAGCTGATGCACCTGCATTTCTCCTCTTCTTAGAGCTTTCGTATTCATATCTCTTGGCAAACGAATATGATTTGAGTGCACTGTTCCATTTGCATTTATTTTTCTATTGTGTAAGGCCACAAATAATTTAGGGGAACTGTACCATTTATCTAAATATACAGTGCTAGCCTGATCAAGTACAGATTGCATCAGGTGCATTACTATGGAACCAGATAACCTGAAATCGTTGACTCCAGTGTTATCAGTCCCTTGACCAGTGTATATCCTGTTTTACTTTCACATACATATTGGAAATATGTATACATACTGGAAATGAATCAGCTGATTTCCTTGCCAAAAAAGGTGCAAATTTAATTCAGAACAAAGGTAAAAACTTACCCTTTACATCCATAAAAGATTAACCAAAAGCAAATATAAAAACAAACAAAACCAATCAATATTGTGACTTTGTGGGTTCGTGAAATTATAAAACGAGGTTCCAAAACACAAAAACTACACTTAATTCTCCTCGAAATACACTGTTCACCATTACAGTTTGCTAGCTAACCTTAAACTGTTTATTTTACAAAAACTACGTTCAACTGTCCGTCGCTAAAGGTAACGATTGGTTCCGAAGTTTTCCAAATCTCCACCGGCCATCATTTTTCATCGGCTTCGCGAATCTACCGCCAGGGTGACACTGCTCCCTCCTCAAGGCTGGTCGTCCCGAACAGCTCCTTCGTAGCGATCCAGGTGTACCACCAACATCTTTCCTCGGGGCACCTTCTGGATGCGGTAGACCACGTCGTTAATCCTCTTCACACGGTACGGTCCTTGCCATGCCTGCTGATGCTTCGGGCAGCATCCCTTGGCCCGGGTCGGGCGGTACAACCAGACCAGGTCACCTTGCTGGAACCCTTGGTTTACTTGCCTGTCGTATCGGGTTTTCATGCGGTCGCTCGCCTTCTGGATGTTCTGGCGAGCCATCTCGTGCATGTCGTGGAATTGGTCCACCAGGTTCTCCACGTCCCTCAAGAGTGGCCCCAAGTCTGCGTCCGCCAGCTGCTCCCTCCTCAGGCCTGCGCTATCCCAGCCATTCACAGGCAATGCCGTGATTACTCGAACTGCTGCGGCACGCTCCTCCTCCACTCTTGTGCATTGGCCGCACTCTTCTGGACAGGGTCTTCGGGACATAGCGTCCGCGTTACCGTGACTCTTCCCTCTGCGATATTCCGAGGTGAAGTCGTACTCCTGCTGCCTCTGGACCCAACGTGCTGTCTGGCCTTCCGGTCGCGCCGTCACCATCACCTCGCTCCTCGCGGGGACAACCACGTCTTCGTTCAAGATGACCCTGCAAATTCCAAGGCGCTCTTCTGGTTGACGGAGTATAACCTCTTCTCCGTTGAGCTTCAGGACCTTCCTGCCGACGTCGACCGTCGCCTCGTGGCTTCTGAGGGCATCCAGTCCCAGAATCACCTCCTCAGCCACCTTCGCGACGAACACCCACAGACGCACGGCACTCCGTCCCAAGTTCAGCTCTAGCAGGGCCCAGGCATGGTGTCGCCCGATGCCGTCACAAGCTCGTATGGTCGGCTCGGCTTCCTCGTCGGCAAACCCTTCGCCACGTCAGGTCTGATGATGGTCATGGCCGCCGCGGTGTCCACCAGCACGCGGCACGGCTTTCCTCTTACCCAGCCGTCCGCGATGAGGTTGTCATCCATCCGCCGGCTGACGGCGCGGATTGTCACTCAAGGTGATGGTGGTAATTGCGCCGAAGTGCCCCTCTCCACGACGGCCCTTACTCGTTTTCCGGCTGCTCTTCCTGGTGTGGGCAGTCTCTCCGCAGGTGTCCGGGCTGTCCACACCCCCAACACAGGCCACTAGGTGTTCGCCGGCGTCCCTCAGCTAGTCTTCTGTCTCCGGCGTAGCGGACACTCCTCGTTCTCGACGTCGGGATAGATGTTACCTTGGCCGCCTCCATCCTTAATGCCGCTGTCATCGCCTCGTGGATGTTTTTATAATCGTCGAGCATTAGGCGCTGACGAATCTCTGTGTCCCGTACCCCGTCGACAAAGTTGTAGGCGGCCTCCCGGGATACGAACTCCAGTGGCAGGTCAACCAGGGCCTTGCTAGCTAGCTGCTCAATCGCTATGGCTAACTCCTGCAGCGTCTCCCCCGGCTGTTGTGACCTTGCCTTTAGTTGGCTGTGGTACGCTGCGGCTAAGCGGTGGTTCCCGAAACGATTCTCCAGGGCCTCCCAGACGTCCTTGGGCGCCGCCGTTGTCTGCACCGCGTTTAGGACTTCCCCGGCCCGTCCCTGGAGGCTGGCTATTAACTGTGTGGCCTCCTCCTCCGGTGACCATCTGTTGTGCTTGGCCACTGTGTCGAACTGGCGGCGGAAAACCTCGAATGTTGACGCGCCGTCATATTTCGGAGGTTTGACGCGCGCCGATGTTGTATCGCGTCCCGGTGCGTCAGCCTTCAAATCCTTCAGTCTCCTGCCGACGTCCTCCACCATGGCGTTCAGGGACTTGACGCTGCTGCCGGCCATTCCCTCCAGGTTGTTTACGCGGTTCGCGAGGTCTTCGACGTCTTCAACCATGGCCTTCAGGGACTTGGCGTTATTGTCGGCCTTTTCCTCTAGGTCATTGAAGCGGTTCGCCAGGTCCTCGACGCGCTCGTCCACTTGGCCCATCCGCTTGCCCAGCTCCGTCACGTCATCCCTCACTCCGGCCAACTGTTCCTCAAATTTGGCGGCGAGGACCTCGTTCGCCTCCTTCATTTCCGCCAGACTGTCGTTCGCTGCCTTCATTTCTGTGGTCAATTCGGTCTTTATTTCTTTCAACTCTGCGGCCAGGTTGTTATTTGCCGCTTCTGTTTTTGTTGTTAACTCGTTCATCTTCGCGGCCAAGTTGTTACTTGCCGCTTCCGACTTCGCTGTTAATTCGTTCATCTTCTGCAAAAGCATTTCCAATGCCGATTCCATGGCCATAATGTGCGGTGATGTTGTTATCCCGCTTCCTGACACCAGTTGTGACTTAATGGGTTCGTGAAATGATAAAACGAGGTTCCTAAACACAAAAACTACACTTTATTCTCCTCGAAATACACTGTTCACCATTACAGTTTGCTAGCTAACCTTAAACTGTTTATTTTACAAAAACTACGTTCAACTGTCCGTCGCTACCGGTAACGATTGGTTCCGAAGTTTTCTGAATCTCCACCGGCCATCATTTTTCATCGGCTTCGCGAATCTACCGCCAGGGTGACAACATCTAACAAAGCCAAAGAAAAAAAATGGAACATTTTAATTAAAAATCCAGAAATTATTCCAGAAATTCCATGTAAAGCTGCAGTAGCAAATTTTAGATTACTTACAGAACATGATTATTTGGCCAAACACGCAGAATAGGAATTTATACATGTCCAAATTGTCCTCTGTGCAGCAAAGAAGAGGAAATGACTGAAGAACATCTTTTAACCTGTAAAGTCCTACCTGCCGGACCCACTGCACAGAAATATTGGAGAGCAAGAGAGCTAATGGCTTCATTGCTAAAGCCTAGCATTTGAAAACAACTTTCACATACATCAAAACTGTTTATGCCAAAGTTGGCTCTCTTTGTTTTGATGTGGTGTTTGAAACTTAAGCGGCACTTTCAAAGCATCACGCTTTCATCAACAGTGATCTCTTCACTAGGCACGTAATTTTCTTTGAATTTTGAAATAATGTATTAAAAAACTGGTCTGATTTTGTGTAGTTTGTCATTTACATTTTCTGTGTACGTGAAATGAAGGAAGCACAAAATAGAAGTAAACCTGTTATTTGACATGCATTTCCCAAAAATGGGGTAGCTAGCATGTCATCTGTAGACCAGTACATGTCTAGCATAGGTTTACAAGTAACACCCACAAGTATAATTAAACCAAGGAGTCTGTAAATCTCATTTGTTGTTACTTCTGTCCACTTCTGAATTCTACTCTTAGGTCCTAAATTCCCTTTAGAAATCAGGTCTTGCTTCACCCTACTTACATATACATTTGTTTCTGAAACAATAAGAGACAGTAAATCAGTAGTAAAAAATGTAAAATTGTCAATTGGTTGGCTGTGAGAAGTTAGCTGATTATGCGGTTGTACACCAGAGGTTGTGCTCGTTATCATATGTCTATTTGTGTTAGTTATTTTAACAACTCCATAATGTTGATTCTTCATGAACACCTGTCGCAAGTGGGTCATTTTGCTCCTTGCTGCTACCTATATCCTCAACAACCTCCTCAAAATCTGAAAACTCGCCATCAATATCCAAATCACTGTCAAATAGCAAAGAGTCTTTCACTTTTTCTAAAGGAATTTCAGAAGCCCGTACACTTTCTACACAAACTAATTTATTTGCTACATTGAAGCCATGATTAGCACCGAGGTAACAATTTCAAATGTGTTTTAGCTAAACAAATCGCTTGGAACTCTGACATAGTCAAAAATACTATATAAACTGAGCAAAGAAAACAGCTATGTCAGCTACCCTGAACTTCGGTTGTGAAATACTGTAAAAAGAGAGATGCTGATGGAGCGGTTTCTTTCCAGCATGTGTGTGTAATGCAACATATACAATTATTATTGCCTGGTAGCATAAACTGAAAGCTATAAGCATTGAACCCAACACTTCCGTTACACAGCTCATATACATATATAGTTTGTATGCATGATAAAACAAAATTACTCACTGTTAGATGCATTCAACACAAAGAATGGCTTTCTTTACAGTGATACAAAATAATGAAATTTCAACATTTATTAATATAGTCTCTATTTTAATGATACCATAGGTGAATACTGTCTTTAATGGGCCTTAAACCAGTTTTTGTTTCGCTAAAATAACAAAGGTTCATAGAATTAAAAGTCCAGTTTGCAGAAATTCAAAATGTTCTTTATTTCCATAGAAATACACTTTGTACACCTTTGGCAGCAAGATGACGTGACATAAACCAACACAATCTCTCGTCATTTCTGCACACGTAAATAAGAGTTCACTTTCATAACAGCTGCAGGCACACAATATCAGTTCATATTACAACTCTCCCAACTGGCGATCGCGACTTCCTTTTCATAGCTCCATTCATATTTCTGGAAGTTTATGGAATGTTCTCTGTCAATCAAGATGGAACTAGAAAGACGAACCTTCAAGTTATCTATCTTTATCTGTTTCGGCAATTTTTTTTTTATCTCCGCGTTGCACTATCTGTCCCTTTGTGGACGCCGGCTGCTAATTGCAACAATGGGTTCACGACTATTTGGAAGATACGAATATGTATTTATAAAGCATTTCTGCAGCAAGTCTTGTTCTGTTTATTGGGTATCCGTTCCTGGCCGTGCAGGGTTTAAATAGCCAAAGGCGAAGCGGTTAAATAGGTCTTTATGAAGATTTTTAACTGAAAGCTGTGCAAGTAACAGTTCTGACAAGTTAAAACATCTGGTTTTTAAATTTTGAATCAGATTAGCCCTGATTCTATGCTAAAACTATTATAAATGTTATATATGACTGTATTAGTGTTTCATTGGTAAATGTTTCACGAGTATTTGAAAGTAATGAGTCGGTAATTCAAACACAAACATCACTTAAATTATCCTTACTTGGACATGTTTCGGAGAACGTTTTTTTCCCCATCGTCAGCAGTTTTCCGACTGGTTGGATTCGTGGTTTCCTGAAGTGAGCTGGTTTTCTGTGGTGGCATCTGTTGTCTGTAAGATGAACTTCCAAAGAGAGTTTTCAGCTGGAAATTCGAAATTTAAAATATACTGTTTATTTTTTATAATTAGCAGCTTTTCCCAAACATCGAGTTCAGCTGCATTACTGACTGGCTTTAATAATTTTATATTTGATACAATTTCATGAATGGCAGACCAGAAATGGTGAGCTATTGCTGATTTTTCTACTTGTTTGTATTTCACACATCTCATATGTTCCTGTAATCTAATATGCAAAGCTCTTTTGGTCTTTCCTATGTGGAACTTATTGCAGTCTGAGCAGTTGATTTTGTATATACCTCATTTCTTGTTTTTAGGTACTGGGTCTTTCTCAAGTTGTTGCATAATAAGTTTTTTAAACTGAATTTATTTTTTGGGGCTAGGGTGATGTACTTCTTAAATATCTTGTTGAATATATGATGCATTCTGGGATGATATGTGAATTTCTTTACCTGTGTCTCGGTTTTTGATTCTGTCAATTTTGTGGTATCCAATATGTGTTTCTGTTTCTTGAAATTCCAAATTTTCTTTTCTATTAATTGTTTACTGTATAAATTAATTGCAGCTATGCTAATCAATTCATGAGTAGTGTAGATTTGATCAAAGTCTACATAATTTATCGGATCTGTATTTACCTAATGATTCTCTACAAAAGTGCTTTTACATTATTTATCTGAAGCTTCATTCATTATTTTGCAATTATACATCTCATAATTACAAGGGAAATCAGGATAACTTTTTTGGACTAATGTTGGATGTAAGCAGGAGCCATAAATTATCACATATGTAAAACATGTCAAGAAATAGACAATATTTATTTGTTTACATGATTGAGCATTTGAACAGTTTTGTAAAGTAATGTGAATTATCTTTTGCTTGACACATACAAATGTACAGTCCAGCTTAAATAGGAAACCTTGTATGTAATAGCATTTCATAATAACTTAAATTATTTTCAGTCATCACTGTGCACTCTGCAAAAATATAAACTTTCTAAAGCACACTCACTAGTGTCAAACAACAACACATTAATGCACTAAACACTAAATGGTTGTTCTACACTGCATGTTTAGCCTTCACTTTAAAATCAAAGACAACTAGTTTTGTGGTTTTCAGTGCCTAACCTGTCAAACATTTTGCTAGGTAAATTAAGCAGGAAACAGTAGATGGGCAGGAATAGGAGAATTATGGCAAAAATGGCATAAGGAGATACACAAACAAAAATAACCGAAGTGATGTAAATAAGCAGTTAAAACACATAACTAAATATACAAGAAATATGAAGAAATTTTGAAAATGAAATTTATATACAATTTTTGCCACTTCGCTACCGCTACTCTTTTCATATTTCCTGTTCTTTTGCATAGAGCAGCCAAGGAAACCCAAACTGTATTTTCCAAACTTTAATAATAATGCAGTTGTTAAAATTAGAATTTAAACAATGATATTAACATATTATTTATATGTTTTAAATGATATAGTCATAATTATAGTTTATGAAGCACCTATTTTTCTAATTCAATTGAACTGCCTATATAGCTGTGAATGTTATTGGCATCAAGAGACAATCTGTACTGTCTTCATCATTTGAGTCTCACAAATTTATGATGATAGGCTCCAAAAGCCATCTTTTTGTAGTTTGTTTGTATGTCTAGCACAATTGACTCAGGATTGTTGTGTTACCTTGCAAATTTCTTCATAAGTAAGTCGTTTGATGTCTGTCAATTTAAAAACATTATTTTGGTTTGCAATTTCCCATTTTATTTGAGCCCACACTTATTGGATTGTATTGGCAGTAGTAATGGGGAAGGAGAATTATTGCATGCCTCATTTTAATTGCAAGTTGATTCAGAAAATACACTTTTTCATGGCTTTTAAATAGAACTCAATAATACTGATTTGACATCTTTACATTAGACAAAGCACTGATAAACATTATGAGATCATGTGATGGCTCATGTACTGCAGATGCATCACTCTTCGAGCTAACAGGATGTGTTATTTTAGTTAATTGATGGAAATTAAGCATTTCTTCACACTATCCGTTTTTGATAGCATAAAAAAAAATTCAGTTAGAGAAATTTTCCTGATTGGTGATTGCTTGGTACTGATACCTAGACAAAAGTAACTTTGTATATCTGAATTTTAAAAGTTCTCTTGCTTTCTGTGTCAGTTTTTTGTGCAAGGTGACTAACAGATTTTTGAGATGACCATTGTAACCTTTTCTGATATTATGTAAATTCAGCTCTGTAGGCACACAGCCTTTTATGTATCTTTTGCTATCAAGAATGGTTTTGCCTCTCTGATTTCATTTACAAGCAAACAAACGACCTCTCTACTTAGAACTCTATACCAGAAAGTTTAGTTTCAAATTGCCTTAAAACTTCTCTACAAATTGATGTAAGCATATACATATCTTGTGTGGTACTGTATACAACTGGACTGGAACAAAAGTAACACAGAGTTCTACTCACCTACTTACATTGCAGTTAAATTGCAGAGCCTGTTATAGTTCTGCTACTATTAGAGTCTATGATCCACCGCATCTTATTTGGTTCCAAATATATCATTGACAACCATAGTTGGCCTAATTTACATTTGTCAATTGGCTTTAGCCAAGTCTGCCATTTCTACCTTTTCCATAAAAATCATGCACATCTTAAGAGTATAACTTGGAAATCAGATATTGTCTGATCTTCTCCTACCTAACACTCCAGTATTACATTATATAGCTGCTTATATGCAACATGATTCATCTGAGTAATATCTATGAATCAATCCAACAATGTTTGTTTACATGCAAGCTGCATTTGCTGGACATTCTCAACATTACTGTTATTAATTAGTGCCACATGTTATGTACCAAACGGTTCCTTTCTACAGGTGGTACCATGCAGAAATAACAATCATTTACATGGTAGGTTTGTTACCTCCAAATCATGGGCACAGCAAAGGGCATTGATCTTTTTTCCTTTTAGTCTTCCACAAGAGTTGCAGAAAGGCATGCAATAAATATGGGGCCCAGCTTATATCTTGGTCCCCTCCATGCATCCAGAATACAGAGAGTATGCATTCATTATTAATGAAGCTATACTTCGCTTTTGGGTTACAAAAGTTATTTTCCCATAAATATAACATAAATTGTCAGCACTATTTATAAACTTACGGGCCATAACAGATTTATCACTGTGCAGGATTAAAAATGCATATTCTGACAAAAAGACATATATATGCCAATAAACAGCACTACTGCACTTTTATACATTTACTTCAATAAACTGGTCCTCACTAACAACATCGTATGTCTGACTGAACCAAAATTCTTTTACAATCAAACACAAACCCTCAAATTTATAAATTTATCTCTATCTCTCCTGTCTAAGGAGTTTGCTGTAAACTGCTGACACTTTCTTCTGGAAGAAGCAATCCCAGACATACGCTATTACCAGGCCATTAAGGCCATTTTTACTATCATATTCATCATTAGCTGTGTAAAATAAACTTACTTTGTTTCTCCAATTTGTGTAAATGTAATTGATAATGAAGCAATACTATAAACTGTTCTATGGATTAGGGCATGCTGCCTTTCACTTGTCTTGAGAGAGCAACAGATGTTTTACATTTGAACGGCTACTTGCTCAATATTTCAGAAATAAGTATTGGCAAGTAACTACATGATCATAAGGTGAATATAAATCTTCAGAATTTAAGCAGCCACATTTACTCAGCAAGACAGGAGAGTACATTTGTCAGAGTTTCCTTAGAAAATTTATTTTTAACTTAGCTTAAAAATGTTGAGATTTAACAATCTGTTAACTTTAATGCCAGTTTGTTTAACCAGTGCTTCAGTACAAGATGATGATATGTTGATTTACACAAATTAGCCTAGCATCTGTATAAGCAAAAAAGAACTTCTTTATCTCAAAGTGAGATGTTTTGACAGGAACCTTGATATTCTTGAATACTGAAACACACTAGCGCTCTTTGTATAGGTTGACTTATAATTAATGTGCTGACAGATGTTCCATGTAGAAGACATTAACTTTAGATCTAAGGCCCTTTCAACTGACAACTGTGAGACAGACATAATAACTGGCTGGACATGTTTCCATTTAGCATTAAAATATTGCTTTGACCTGTACAATACAAAATCGAGTAATTGTTATTATTTCTGCTGATGTAACACATTCTGGCTTAAATTCCAGTAACTTAGTTCAGTAGTTCTTAAAAAATCATAAAGCAGCATCTTTCCTCTTATGACTAATATTGAGCTTTGATTTAACATTTAAGAAGAAATTACTAAACATGCTGGCTCTCATCTTGTGACTTTACTGTCGAGTAATGTCATGAATTTGGAGGTTTCTACCTCTTTCTCTTTTTACTATATTTGTGGGGCTATGTTGTACCACACTTGAAACAATGATATCTAACAAACCACGGGGTTTGTAGCTCTCTGTGAATGTTCTATTACTAGAACTGGTATGAGCATGTAACTATTAAACCATCTTGTTTGCTTTAAATGTTGCAGGACATATTAAAAGTGATTTTAATTACAAAGCTGTTGGACCACAAAGATAACTTGTAATGCTGGAGATGCTTTATAGCTGATCTTTGTTACATGTAATATTCAATTATTTCCTGCACATAGAAGAGCACTTCACAATATACAAACAAACTGTAAATTTCCAACATAGTTTGTTTTAGTTATATCTTATATCCGAGATGGCTTTGATCCTTATCCATGATATTTTAAGCAGATGAGCAGGTTTAATGATTGTGTAGTACCTCAGTAAGATAGCTGGAGTGATAATAGCATTGACATAAAGAGACAAGTTTCTGTAGATTGAGTCCTGGTCATGTCTTTGAGTTTCTTAAGTCTGGTTCAATTTTCATAGAAGTTTGTGTGAAATGAGAACAGTGTTGTGTATTGTGGTTCTGAACAGTTATTGATGGATACAGAGAAGGTGATTGTTAAAGATATTCATATCTTTTGGTATATATGTTTCTTTTTTTACAGATTTGTTTCTGAAAATAAGATCTACATCTCAATTCGACAGCTTTTGAAATGTACAACAAAATACAAATCAAAGAAGAGGATTCCCTCACAGACATTGTAGTCTCACCCAATGAGAGAGAGTTCTTTCACAAAGTTGTTTCAGTGAAGACAAGGCTTGATGATGAGCTTCTGGATACTGATTCTGACATGGCCATCACAACAGAAGTTAAGTCAGAGACCTCTTTTATGAAGCATCCTGTAAAGCAGATTAAAACCGAAACAGCTACAAGCAGCAACAGCTGTGAATTAAGTAGGAAATCTGAAATTGAACAAGAAACTCTGTTTTCAGACTTTGGTTTACACAATGAGGGAGAATTTCTTCCAGAGCATCCTGTAATGATGGATAAGAAATACAATAGTGATCATGAAATACATAACAAAATAGAAATTAAAGAAGAACCTTGGTGGCTGGAAACAGATACTTCATCAGTTCATGATGATATTAAGGTAAGTTATGTAGAAGTCTGCAGTTAGAGAAATGCTTGGTAATAATCATCCTAGTACATTCTATGGTATTGCTGAATATATCAGTCTTGTACACGTAATATAAAGAGTAAAATGAATGGTAAATGAAGTCAAGGATTTGAAGACAAAAGACAAGCTAACTATAAACCTTATAAACAAGATGTTGGACAATTTAACTCAGTACCAACCTCTTTGCTTTCTCAGAAAATATTAAACTTATGGAGTAAGATATCGTGATAGCACAGTCCTGGATTATAGTTTACAACTGCATTGTGCACAAACTATGATTTTTATTTTTGTTTTATTATTTTTGATATGTAAAGAAGTTTGTCTTTGATGCCAGTTTACTGAGCCAAAACTTTTTCTCTTCAAATGCTAACATGAAATTGGCACATATTAAATTTTTTTCAAAGGAAATAAGTGTTTGACTCTGTTAGGCAACTGACCACAAACAAACATGCACACACAAACACACTCTCTCTCTCTCTCTCTCTCTCTCTCTCTCTCTCTCTCTCTCTCTCTCTCTCTCTCTCTCTCTCTCTCTCTCTCTCTCTCTCTCTCTCTCTCTCTCTCTCTCTCTCTCTCTCTCTCAGTAAGAAGCGAAGAAGAATATGAATTACCTTTCCTTGTTAAGAATTGGCCACACCCAGCGAAAGGACCAAACCTTTCTCACCAATATTTTATATGTCCAATTGAAATATTCACAGCCGACAACTGTAATAGCAATATACAAGCAATAAAACACTGGAAAAAGAATGCAGATTGAAACTGTTGGTTTTAAAATAGACTTTATACAAAAGAAGATTGAAAAATTTAAATATCAAAAAACTGTTAATGATATTTCTATCCTTAAAAAATAAAAGATGATTATAATTTTTAAAAATTTACTTACCATCCTTGGGTATAAACATTTTCAAAAAAATTTAAAGACTTTGGTGTATCTTTAGTTCCTCAAAATAAATAAAATATAATATTAAAAATTTACTATATTTCTCTAAAAGGATAAACTTACTAATTATAAAAAATCTGCTATTTATCAATTTAATTGCTTAGATTGTGATAAAGTTTATATTGGAAAGACAAAACATAATTTGGAAACCAGAACAAAAGAACATTTTAGTAACTTTAAGTATAAACAAGACTGACAAATCGGCCGTAGTAGGTCATTTTTGGTCATTTAACCATGAAATAAATCCAGAAGTAAAATTATTAAAATAATTAAATGGTCTGATAGATATAATGGTTTGGGAAAAATTATATATTGCAAAAAATAAACATTGCATAATGAATTTTGAAATACCGGCAGCTGATTCTGTTTTTAAGTTTATTTCATTTTCAGATTTTGGTAGTACTGGCAAAAACATAGTGACATTTATTGATTGTAACGTTAACAACGAGGTTGTTTGGGCTGATGATGTGAATAAATTTTCACGAAATGCGATCCTCATCAATTAATAAGAAAATTTTCATCATTTTCTTTTAAGAGAAGTGAAGTTCTATGTTATAAATTATTATATTTGTACGATATTATGAAGTAATGTACTATAAGTTAAATTATGTTAAATGTAAGCTGGTATACTAAGAAGGGAACTCAGGCATGTGGTATTGCACATTGTAATGTAATATGGAGTCTTTTGTTTAGTAATAGTAGACACACACACACATTCTTCATCTGCACAGAAAGTAGGTTCGTGTATATATTCCTGATTTTTCTTTTTTTTCTCTTATCATTAGCATTTATCAGAAATAAAAGAAACATGTCTCCCACTATGTAATCTCTGGGACTGTAGGTGGTGGTTCAGTTGATTAGCTATTACCTGTTACTATTGCAACATCAGATACAAGTAGAGCATATGCTGACCAGCCCTGGAACTTAGACTGACCACAATGTAAACGTGACTGAGGTATTGGTGAAATCAAGGTCTAGAAATAAGGAAATAAACAGTGTTAGGTTTGGATACTTAACAGATCTCAAATAAACCTGATAATAAGAGCAACGATGGGGCACTGGATGTTGAAGAAACATCTGCACACATGGGCATCTTTAAAGAATGACCAGTATGCAGATTATACAATGTAGGGGAAGAAACTGTCTCTTATACTATATTCATTTGTGAAGTTTTAGGTAGGAAAGGATAGGAATAGCTAAACCAGAAGATCTTTCTACAGCAAAATTTAATTAGTAACCTACTGTCTCTTCTAAAATAGACAGGGTCATTTAACCAAAAACAATAAAGATAGCAGACAATACAATAAATCCATAAAGTTTCTGTGTTGAAGGCAATTAAAACCCAACTCCTTCTTTACACAAGTCAACATGGTGTTTAATTATATAGATGGTTGTTGACACATTTAAATTATTCTGTTACAGGATGGAGACTTCCTTCCAGTAAAATCTGCAAGGTAAGACTTGACCATTTAAACATTTCTAGTACAACTGGGTTCAATATGACTCCACAAACACTTCTGAAATATGTATCTCCTTTGTTTCTAAAACTATTATTTTCAAAATGTATTACTTCTTCCGTCTAAGTCATATGTATCCATTGAGGTTTTGTTCATATTTCTGTTCAAAACACAATGGATAGATAGAGTCAACCTGAGAAATTCAACACAATGGCATTGTACCTATTGTACATATGGCTAGTATGGAGGAATGATTAATTTCTATTAATTAACATAACATTAATATTTATTCCTGGTTTTTGCACTGGGTACCTCACTGGTCAAAATGACCCCAAATTAAATTGTGTTTTTGTTTCTTGAATATTATATTATTAAATTGAATTGTGATATTTGCCTAGAACAGCTTTTATGCAAAACAGCTGCAGCAATAAAAATAACATTTTTTTCTTATTTTTACACCATTGTTAGGGTTTCTTGTTTCAGTGGCTGGTGTGCATTGCTTTAGTTGGTGTCAGTGGTTGCCTCAGGTTGTTGTACAGTTACATTATAAGTCCAATATATATGGATAATCATAACTTACAAGCTTTAAGAGTAGGAATATAGTAAAAAATTACCTGATGACGATGGAGAAATTTATGATATAAATTTGGAGGGCAGTGAATTAGCTGGAGATTCTGATGATGATTTGGAAACATTATTTCTGAAGTTGATGACATCTCAAATCTGAATGTGTACAAATAAGTATATGTCATGTAATATTTATTTACAACTGCAATGATGATGATGACAAAATAAAAGTGTGAAAGAGAAATGTTTTCAAGTCCAGAAAAGGAATAGAAACTTGGGCAAAAGCTCGTGTTAAATTTCAGGGTAGACAGCAGGCACGAAACATACTGAAGACATCTTCAGGTCTAGCACAGTATAGTGTAAGTAATGTACAAATTGTGCAGTATTGGCTGACCTATTTTCAGTAGTGCTATTACTAAGGGCCGCTTTACAGATATATCACGCTGTATTCGGTTGGATGATGCACAGCAACAGAGTTAGTCTGGATAAATTGGCTCCTATAAGGGAAATATTTGAACAGCGGTTAAGCACATTACATGATGCTTATGAACTACAAGAGAATATTACAGTTGAAGAACAACTGGTAGCTTTTATGGGTGGTTATCTTTTTCAACAATAATTGTCCTCAAAACATGGAAAGTATGATATGAAGATATGAGTTGCATGTGACAGCACTAGCTACTGTGTCAAAAACTTGGAGGTGTACTAAGGAAAATGTGAAAACCAACCCAAATAAATAAATCAGGGGAAAAGAGTAGTATTTGAATTTGCAGAACATTTCTCCAGTAGTGGAGAAAATCACAACAGATAATTTCTTTAGAAGTTACTAGTTTGCAAAAGATTTAGAACGAAGGAAGGTGACTACTTGGAACAATAAGGAAAAGATATTGGGAACTATCTGCAAGATGAACAACTGCATCATCAAAATGTTTAGAATTCTAGGAATCAGCTACAATAGTCTCCTGTTGCCCAAAAAAGTGTAAAATAGGACACTCCTGAGTACTATGCATTTGAAAGAGGAAACAGCTGAAGTTGAAGCTGCAAAACCTCTTATAATCCTTGACTGTAATTCAACTAAGTCAGGTGTAGACACAATGGGTAAAATGTTCTGTATTTACACAACACATATGACAAGAAATGACCCATGGCTATTTTTATTGTATTTTGGATATCAGTGCCCTAATTGCTTTCATTATTTGATTGGTGTTGAATACTGACTGGAAGAAGAAAACAAACTATAAAAGAAGAGAATTTCTTCTGAACTGGGAACATCTCCAGTACAGAAAAATGGAAGTTGGTGCAGCACAAGTGCAGAAGGGAGCAAAACAAGGAAGTTGCCTCCTATGTGAACGATCTGTTAATAGAAAGCACGTATTTAACTTGTTTTTCTTTTGTTTGTAAAAAGGCATTCAGTGCTGCTTTGTTTTAAGTGAAATGATGTTTGAGATAAAAAGATGAAGACAATTATCTAAAGCTCCATTACGCTTAGTTTTCATGTTTTAAATTCACACAAAACCGCTTATCAAAATAACACTAAATGGTGAGCAACTAACAGAAACAGAAAATTATAAATATCTAGGCATGACACTCAATTCTAAATTATCTTGGAAAACCCACATTAATGAAACCATAGCAAAGACCACTCAGAGATTAACAACACTCAAAAGACTAGCTGGCAGCAAATGGGGGTCCTCTGTCAATACACTCAACACCACCTATAAAAGTTACATCAAATCAGCACTTCTCTATGGAAGTGAGGTGATACAGCAAGTCAAAGTAAACTAGCACAACTTGAAACATTACAGAACCAAGCACTCAGACTAATAATGGGAGCAGTCAAATCAACACCAATTACTGCAGTGCAAATTGCTACAAATAACTTGCCAATTAAATAAGAAATGGAAAAACAGAATCTCCTCCTAAATGAAAAACTAGCAGGGGCTCCTCTTTAATACTCACTGGAAGAACTACAAAAGCAAAGAAAGGACCTTAAAAACACAAGAAGGATTTCTGCTGAAAGCCTATAACCTACAGAGAATATACAACCTTGAAGACACACACTTGAACATCTCCCACTTCCAATCTGCCCTCTATCACAACCTAAAATAAATAGCAGAGTAAACCTTCTGCAAAATATGGAGTCAAAAAGGGATGTAAGTGCAGAAGCACTTAAAATGCTAGCTCTAGAAACAATTGAAACTTATTATCCACAAGACTCATGGCTACACATATACACAGACAGCTCCCTATTTGACAAAGAAAGTAATTGCTGGAGCAGGGATACATAGTATAATATTCAATTTTTACATCTGTTTGGGCACACTAGCAACCCACTATGATGGAGAATTAGAAGCAATCAACACCTTGCTGAAACAACTCATCAACCATGTGAACTCTTTCTCTAAAGCAGTGATTCTAAGGGATTCTAAATCAGCACTTCAAGCCCTATCCTCACTGTACCCTAACAACAATAGAATACTTGAAATTTACAGTTCATTACGAATACTACAAGGTCTAAAAAATAAAATACACTTCCAGTGGATTCCATCCCACTATGGAATTACAGGCAATGAAATAGCAGATTCCTTGGCAAAAAAAAAGAATACAAATAAAACAAAGCTGCCAACAAAAAACCTCATTCCACACATCAAAACTACATATAAAGAATAGAATCAGCTTATTCTGGAAAGAATGCACAGAAAAAAGTACCAACAAGCAATGGAAAATTCTACTAGGAAGGAAAAATCCCATCCCAGACTACCCAAGAAGCAGTACTGTTGCCATCTTCCGACTGACTACTGGCCACGACTGTTTGGCCGCTCATCTACACAGGATTAATATTTTTGAATCCCTGACCTGCACACTGTGTAGGGACCCGAACTCATTGATGGAGATCATCTTGTCCATTGTGGTGCCCTGACAAAAACAGATGGAGAACTGACAGCACAACTAGTCACACGTTATTGGGAGGCCAGAAGGAAAATGGAAATTCTCCATCTCCATGAGCATTAGTAAACAACAACAACAACAACATTCAGTGATGTATACTTATGTGTCAGTTCAGTGCAATAAATGAAATACAATCATCATGTCTCATGCAGATTATTTGGGGTAATGACACCAGTGGTGCTCAGAACAAAATATCCTGGAATTAGGAGTTTTAATCAATGAGCCTCCTGCTTCTTGAGTGATGCTCAATTTTATTGTTTGCTTATTGTCACACTTATGTAATAAATTGTTCTAGTTAAGATTTTGAATTTATGCAAATAGGAATATAACACTAATATGAAAAACTTGACTTTTTGTCTGGGACATTTATTTTTATAGGTCATCCCTAATTTGAGTAAGTTGAGTCAAAATATGAGTTAAGTATTTCTCCATTGCACACCAATCCTTCACAATAGACGAAATAGTAAAATATGAATTTTTATACTTAACTCTATTGAATTTGTTATATTATTAAATAAATATTAATAAATCCACAACTGTCAACACAGTACTCTTCATAATAAATATTTCACATCTGTTCTGAATAACCACATATATTTGTATATAATGCCAGTTTTTTCATACTTTGCCTTGAAATACACTTCTTTCCATTTCCTGTATGTCGTGGTGAAATCGTTCACCCTGCTCCTTGCTACACAGTCCAAATTTTCTGGAAGAAAGTCCAAATGAAAGTGCAGGAAATATAGCTTCACTCTCATATTGCAACCCAGCTATCAAAACTTCTGAAGCGTATCTTCTACAATATTTTTGTAATCATGAACCTTGTAATTTCCCAAAAACATTTCAATGATACTCTTATAACCAATCCATGCCTAATTTTCAGCATCTATCATAGTTTCTTCAAATAAGGTATAAGAAATGAACTTCCTAACTTTTGGTCCAATAAGAATTCCCTTTAGCTTTAGATATTATATCTTCAGATACCACAGGGAACTTCTTGTAGATTTATTCGTGGAATTTGTGATTCTTATTCATAGCCTTAAAAAGATTGCTTCATTAAGCCTCATTTCATTTCTAAAGATGGTAAGACAATTTTTGGGTCCACAGGATGCTCATGAAAATTTTTAATTCCTGGTATGATAATGTCTATGCTTCCAATTTTTTCCTCTCCAGCGCTCGGATCACACTGTACTACCCAATTCACAATTAAAACATGGTATTTTAACATAGCGTGATTAATGACTTGGTAGCATCAAATTTTAAATCTCCACATACCTACCAGTTATGTTCTGCATATTTAACTTTTTCCAGAAGTAATTTTATGTGATGATGTGTTTCCTTGAGGTTAACTTATACATGTTGAAGACCATTATACATCAGTACACTTTTTAGACGAATTTTGATATTGCTCTCTCTTACATTGGTGTCATTGTTGTAAAACATATTAATTTCAACAAATAAATTAGTAGTATTTCTTAATTCCATACATTATTTATAAGCAGAACTACATTATAACATTTTAGGTATCACTGCTAATTGTAACAAAATGGTTATATGATAAAACACATGATTACTGTTTTGGAATCAGCACATCAAAGTTAGTAAAGTAGACATATCTTGTCCATATTAGTGTAATCAATCAATTCAAATTACATATTAAAATATATTGTATTATTTCAGAGCTACTCTGGAGAGTTATTACTATAGTGAGCTTTGATAAACTAAAATTGGAGTTTTCTGTACCTAGAAATTAAAAGGGTATTATATACCACCAAATCTTTATATGAAGTTTTGAGTGTTAATATCTTTTTAAATCACTGCCTTAAACGTGAAGGCTCTGCTTGGCCTACGTGTACTCCATCTCTCTGCAAACTTAATCAATTATTGCTTGTACACTCTTCTACACTTCTGACAAGTTTGGAGGTATTTGAATAATTACTCCTTGGTGTTTCAAGTTTCACAAACAGCAGTGTAGGTACAGTATAATCTGGGCTTCTGGCTCATGGTCTACTGGGCTCCTATCCAGACATTTCGTCTATGACTGTGGCAGATATCTTCAATGGCAGTGACCAGTTGCAGTTGAAATGTCCACCAGAGTACTTTGACCTTGCTGCTGCTATAGGAGATATCTGCCATAGTCGTAGACCAAACGTCTGGGAAGAAAGGGTGCAGTAGACTGACCCAGAAGCTTGGATTATACTGCATTGACACGGGCAGGAAAGCCTTAGAACTTTTATGTATCAAGAGAGGTTCTGTTTTTAGAATTGTGACTATTAACATTATGTTCTCCAGCATTTCAGATTACTTTCGGAGACAGTTTCTGGTATTAGTACAGGCAAATCACCACTGACTTTTATTGCAGTCTCAGAAAGAGACACAACCTTCTATAATTACCCTGAAGCTGGATATAACAAAATCTCCACAGACTTAAAAACTAATAAGGAATATGTTCAGTCAGAACAGACTGGTAAATTTAATGATGAGCAAGAAATGGACGTACAGCGTCTATGGCTGAAACAAAAATGCTTGCTTCATAAGGGCAACTGTTTATACGAGTGTAATGTTTGTGGTAAACACTGTAAGAATCAAAAAGAGTGGGAAAGACATTATTTTAGTCATAAAGGTAAGAAGTCATATGAATGTAAAACTTGTCATAAGACCTTTAGCCAGTTATCTAATTTGAAAGCACATTATTTGATACATGAAGGTAAGAAGCCACACCAATGTAAAACCTGTCATAAGGCATTTACCCAGTTAAGTAATTTGAAACAGCATTATTTGATTCATGAAAGGAAGAAGTTGTATCAGTGTAAAACTTGCGATGCAAGCTTTACCCATTTGGCACGTTTAAAGAAACACTATACGATTCATGAAGGTAAGAAGCTTCATCAGTGTAAAACTTGTCATAAGAGCTTTACCCAGTTGTCAAATTTGAAAAGACATTATTTCATTCATGAAGGTAAGAGGACACACCAGTGTAAGACTTGTCATAAGAGCTTTAACCAGTTGTCATCTTTGAAAAGACATTATTTCATTCATGAAGGTAAGAAGCCACACCAGTGTGAAACGTGTCATAGAATCTTTAATCGGTTGTCAGATTTGAAAGTACATTATTTGATTCACGAAGGTAAGCCATAAATATGTAAGACTTGTCATAAAAGCTTTACCAGGTTGTCACATTTGAAAACACATTATTTGATTCAAGAAGGTAAGAAGTCGCATCAATGTAAAACTTGTAATAAGGGCTTTACCCAGTTATGTAATTTGAAAACACATTATTTGATTCATTATGGTAAAAAGGCATACAAGTGTGAAATGTGCCACAAGAGCTTTACCCAGTTGTGAGATTTGAAAAAACACAATTTGATTCTTTAAGGTAAGACGCCATACAAATTTATCTGGTTGTCATACTTAGGAACACAATTTGATTCATAAAGGTAAGAACCACCAATGTAAAGATTCTAACAAGAGCTTTACCCAATTTTTATATTAAGCATACATATTATTATTGAAGAGGGGAAGAAGTCAATATAAAATTACTGATAAAAGTTTAAGCTAATTGTCAAGTTTGAAAACATGAAGGTAAAGACGGCACTGTAGTAAGAGGTTTACCCAGTTGTCACATTTGCAAGAACACTGTTTGGTTCATGATAGTATAAAGATACCACTGTAAAACCCCTAATAAGGGCTTTAATTGACTGACAGTCTTGAAAAAACAGTTTCATTTAAGAGCAAGAAGGCCTACGACTGACAAAGTTGTTACAAAATATTAAACTCATTTGTCATTTCTTTTGGGGAAGTAGTTGCACTTCCTAGGTGCATGTTATTTTTTATTTTATTTGTAAAGTTATGCCTCTGTAATATAGGGGTTTTAATGCTACATATCGAAGCAATTGTATGAAATTTTGTACCAGTTACAGAATTTCTAATGTATCATAATCAACATAAGTAATTGTAAATGCAATTATTTTGCAAGAAATAAACTTTGATACTCTTGTGAACGTGCTATTTATGTAACACTCTTGTGACTTGTGTCAGCTTTAGCTTATACATGGCACATGTGATGAACAATTTATTAAAAGCAATTGATCTAAATGTTAATAATTAGGGCTACAAGATTCTAAGTTCCCACTGAGGTACAATATTTCTAGATGTATTTGAGTACTAGTTTATTGTGATTAATGTGAGTAAACTGGGGAACTTTTTTGTATCATGTTGCGATGGACCTCATTTAGTTACTGCAATAATATGAATCAAGGGTTCAAATCCTAACCAACAAATGGAATTTCACACTTTGACTTTTTCTTTCGAACCTATGTTTTGTAACAATTGTTTCGACTTATATTTAGAAAGGGTTTGAAAAATTTATATTTATAGAAGAAAAACGAAACAAATTGTGTAAAAATATATGTAATTTTGTGATTGGCCGTACTAATAATTGTATTACATAATGTAGTGACTAAAGAATAAATCGGCTAATCATATAAAAGTAATATATGGGTAGCGATAGTAATGAAGGATTAAATAATCTTGGTGTAGTAAACCGAAAGAAAATTTGTCTATCTTCCTGGAACGCGGAGAAGATAAAAGTTTTATAGTAATGAGTGGACGTGCAGGAGTGAGCAATTTTATGTAATTAACGGAAACTATTAAGGAAGTAAGGATTTATTGATATGCTGGAGGTAACATGCAATGATTGACTAGGAAAGAAATTTTGAGTAAAATGTAATCCAGATGATACAATTGGTGACCTGAAGAAACTGATAGCTCACGAGATGGGAAAAGATTATGCTGAAAAAGTGGTACACAATATTCAAGGACCAATTCCAGCCTACAACAAAGAAAACCCTTTCCACATGTCGCCACAACATGGCGCATCATCATAGTATATTCAACATTGCATGTGTAGCAGAATAGAAATCCTGTTACATATGGCACCTGTCGCAGGACTGGAATTGGAGTGAAGATTTGGAAAGAATAAACCGAGTGTGGACAGGTAATGGGAATCGAGAGAAACGAAGGACGATACATGAGTACTGTACCGATTGATAGTATTCTTATAAAAGTGTACCAAAGAAGAGCTTATGTTATTGAGAAATAGAAAAATAGTTACCAAAATGGAAGGTGGAAAAGATACAGGAAATAATAATAAAAATGTAAGGGGAGAAGTAGAAGATGTTAGAATGGAAGTGAGTGAGTGAGTGAGTGAGTGAGTGTGTGCTGTTTAAGGGCCCGTCGACAACAAGGTCATTTGGGCCCCAAGTCAATACTAAAACCTAAAAGCTATAAACATTTAGCTAAAAAAGGTAAAATATAATAAAACACTCAACTGTTAAAAGGGCATTAAAAACGATCTAAAGACATACTTTAAAAACTCTAAAAGTAATAAATATAAAATGCAAGTCAGACTCGCTGATTAAAACCAATTTCTGAAACAAACCGCAGTGCCTTGCCCACGGCCAATGGGTCGTCCCCTAAAATACTAAACTAGTTAGCTCCCAAGCTCAAAGACTGGCGAACGCTGGCGTACTGCGGGCAATCGATTAATATATGCCGCACAGTGAGGCGTACTGAACACGGAGCACACACAGGGGCCGGTTCCCCTCTTAGCAGATGGCCATGAGTGTCTCGTGTGTGCCCAATTCTCAGCCGGGTGAGTATAACCTCGGCTCGGCGGTTATCCCTGCAGGAAGTTAGCCAGGGTTGTACGCTCTCCTTTAATCCCCGGAGTTGTGTGCCTTTCAAAGCTGTCCAGGATTGCTGCCAAGCAGATAGGAGCTGGCGACGGAAAAAACGTTGCACATCCTGGTATGGCACCGTAGTTGTTAAACTCCGGGGCAAACGGCAAGCGGACTTAGCAGCCGCGTCCGCCTCCTCGTTCCCGGAAATGCCCACATGGCCTGGGATCCAAGTAAAAACAAAATGGTATCCGCGACTGAGCATTTGCGAGATCTGGGCCTGTATTTTTACAACAAGGGTGTGAGCGGCAGTGTGCTGTTGCAAGGCCTGAAGAGCACTCAGAGAGTCAGTGCAGACAATAAAAGAGCCAGGAGCTAACTTGCAAATAAAAAGGAGCATATAAAAGATGGCATATAGCTCTGCTGAGAAGACCGAAGTGGAGTCCAGAAGTCGAAATTTATGTGCCTCACCGTTAATGAAAAACGCGCAACCCGTTGTGCTACCTAGCTGAGAACCGTCCGTAAAGACCGGAACATATTTAGGGTGACGGCCCAGTAGTTCGGCAAAAAGTTGTTGGAACACCGAATGTGGAGTAGCGAGTTTAGAGTTGCTGGAAAGAGCGAGATCGAACCGCGCCCGATCGAGTTGCCAAGCAGGATAAGGGCAGATGGACGACCTCTCCACGCGAGGCATTCGGAGGCCATGGGAATGTAGGAGATCCCGAAATCTTATTCCCACGGGGCGCGTCCGAGAACCAGGGCGCATATAACGGTGGACTAAATCTGGACACAGAACTGATTTAAAACAAGGATGATTGGGATAACTTGCCAACTTCGAGACGTATGAGCAGAGTAAGAGCGAGCGACGAATATGCAGTGGAGGTTCGCCTGAATCTGCATACAGGCAGTCGACTCGACTGGTGCGGAAAGCTCCTGTGGCAAGGCGGATGCCAGTATGATGTACGGTGTCTAAAAGGCGAAGTTTAGAGGCGGTCGCTGCGCCATAAATAAAACTGCCATAGTCCAGCTTGGACCGAACTAGAGAGCGGTACAGCCTCAACATTACCGTGCGATCGCCCCCCCCCACCCCCCAAGATGCTCCAGATAATACCTTCAGCACCCGAAGAGAACGATCGCAAGAGGCTCGAAGGTGACGAATGTGGTGCTCCCAATTGAGTTGTCGGTCCAGGTAGAGGCCCAAGAACTTCAGGTGCGAGACAAATGGCAGGGGTGTGCCGTTCAAATGGAGATCAGGATGCGGGTGAATACCTCGTAGGCGGTGAAAGTGGATACACTGCGTCTTCGCAGCTGAAAAACGGAAGCCGGTTTGAAGCGCCCAAGCTGCTAGCTGGGTAATGGTGAGCTGCAGTTGGCGCTCAATGTGATCTATGTTGGCAGACCTATAATAGACTGCAAAGTCGTCGACATAGAGGGATGATGGAATTCCACTTCTAACGGCACTAGTGATGCCGTTAATCGCTACGGCAAAAAGGGTGACGCTCAAAATCGACCCTTGAGTTACACCGTTCTCCTGTATCCGCTCCTGGGATATCGTGTTTCCTATGCGCACACGAAAACGGCGAAGTTTTAAAAAATTGCATATAAACTCGGGTAGATGACCACGCATACCGTAACCATGAAGGTTACGGAGTATGCCGTACCGCCAGGTGGTGTCATAGGCCTTCTCCAGGTCGAGGAACACGCCCACGGCGTGCTGTTTCAGTAGAAAGGCATCGGAAATATACCCCTCAAGGCGTGTTAGATTATCGACACTTGAGCGATGGCGACGAAAACCGCATTGCAAGTTGGACAGATGATTATGTTTTTCTAGCCACCAATTTAACCGAGCGTTTATCATTCGCTCCAACGTGTTACAGATGACACTCGTTAGGCAAATGGGGCGGTAGCTAAATGGTAGCGTGCGGTCCTTTCCGGGTCGAGGGATGGGGATGACAATACCCTCTCGCCAGGAGGAAGGGAAAACCCGCTCATGCCAAATGCGGTTATAGAAGTTTAACAGGAAACATAGCGCCTCAGATGGAAGATGTAGCATCTGTCGGTGTACGTCATCGGGACCTGGAGAAGAATCCTTTGCTAACGCTAGAGAATGGGCGAGCTCGGCAGCGGTAAAAGGTTGGTTGTACGGCTCGGTGCAGTCACTATTAAAATTTTGTTGGACCCGCTCCACCTTTTCCTTAATAGGCAGGAAGAGAGCGTCATAGCGGGCAGTTTGGTTAGTAGCAGCAAATGTTGTAGCTAGGGCGTCTGCTATGTCCTGCTCGGTGGTGTACATGGAACCGTTGATGGCAAGGCCGGGAATTACCGTCCGGCGATACTTGCCATACATCCGCCGAACAGCTGCCCATACTTGTTGGGTAGAGCTGCGCCGGGAAAGCGAAGATACATAGGCTTCCCAAGATTTACGCTTTGCGTTGCGCAGTATAAAGCGTGCCCTAGCGCGAGAGCGTTTGAAGGCGACGAAGTTCCCTTCCGTCGGGTGCCGCTGAAAAACGCGCAAAGCACGTTTGCGTGCTTTGATTGCCAAACTGCATTCCTCAGACCACCACGGTACAGGAATACGACGTGGTGTAGGTGAACCTCGAGGAATGCTGGATTCTGCTGCGAGCAGGATCGAGCAAGTAAAATATTCGACCATTTCGTCGATGGTTTCGAAACCATGGTCGATGAGGTGTATGAGGGATTGGAATTTTCCCCAGTTAGCTTTGGAAATAATCCAGCGAGGATGTCGAGAAGGTACACATTGGCGGCCAGAAAAATGAATGTTAATGGGGTAATGATCACTGCCGAAGAGGTCGGAAAGTACTGACCACTCAAGTAGTGTTACTAATGACGGACTGCAGAAAGAAAGGTCTAGTACGGAATGTGTACCATAAGCGGATGATAGGAATGTCGGGTCACCAGTATTTAGCAGAAGCAGGTCAGACTTATCGAAGACGTCTACGAGGAGGCATCCACGAGCGTCATCAGTGTCTGATCCCCAGAGCGTGTGCTTGGCATTCAAATCTCCCACAAGGAGTAGTGGTGAGGGGAGCTGAGCCAATAGAGCTTGAAGATCACGCCCTGGAACTATACTGAGCGGCGGCAGGTACATGTTGCATATGGTAAAACTGATGTTCCCCAGCTGTAGTCGGACGGCCACAGCTTGCAATGGTGTGGTGAGAGGAACGTTGGCGGCTGAGATGTTAGGCGCCACTAAGGTAGCAACACCACCGCTTGCACGCATACCTGCAAGAGAGTCGCCTCTAAATGCAGAGAAAGAGTGAAGGTGTAACGAGTGATTGGGATGTAAGTGGGTTTCCTGGAGACAAATAATTGATGGTGACCGTTGAGAAACTAAATGTTGTAGATCTTGAGCACGAGCTCGAAAACCATTGACATTCCACTGGATTATTTCCATGAAGAGCTTTTAACGGGTCGTTTTACCTTTTTTCTTGACCTTGGCTGACTTGGGCCCTACGACGCGAAAATCGTTAGCCTCCTGTGACTCCGCTGATGTTCGGGAGTCAGAACTCCTACGGCTCGTAGAACGAGACCGGGATCTAATAGAAGGCGAGCGACTTCGCGATCTATGTTGTGGTCGGGATCGGTTTTTCACATTTACCACGGGGTGGTTGTTACCCGCTGATGGCTTGGTGGCTGGAGTCTGTACGGTGTAAGCGGATGCAGAGCTGGTGGATATACAAACTGTCTGAGACGTAGGTTTAACGGCTAGAAAGTCAGTCTGCGTGGATGCGTGGGCGACAGGGACGTGTTGAACAGCAACAGTGGTGTTGGGAGTACGGCGAGCTGCTGATGCATATCCAGTAGTAGTAGCACGCTTTAATTGCTCAAAGCGCCGTCGTGCCTCTGGAAAAGTCAGGCGTTCCTTTACACGTAGCTCCTGAATGCTCTTTTCGTCCATGAATTTTGGGCACTGTCGCGAACTGGAGGGGTGACTGCTGCCACAGTTCACGCAACAGGGTGTTCGAGTGCAGTTTGGATCCTCGTGCTTCGGTAGGCCACATTGCTCACAAAGAGCAGGATTGGTACATGTGACCTTAGTATGTCCGAACCGCTGACATTGGAAGCAGCGCATGGGGTTCGGGACATACTGGCGGACGCTAGCACGTTCATAGCCGCAATAGATAAATTCAGGTAACTTAGTCCCGGCAAAAGTTAGAAAGACCGTACCTAATGGGTACTCCTTGCCATCTTGCTTTCGTGTAAGCCGGTACGCCTGACAAACAAGTTGGTCAGAGAGGCAACTTACAATTTCTTCATTTGCTAGACCATCTAAGCTGGAGGTGGTGACTACTCCTCTACAGGTATTCAGCGTTTTGTGTGGGGCTACCCGGATAGGGTAGGAGCCCAACAAATTCGCTTTCTGTATCTTCTTAGACTGGTCTGCGTTGGTACTCTCTAATAATAACGTACCGTCCCGGAGGCGCCTCGCATTTTTAACTGGGCCACTTATCTCGTCTAGTTCACGCCTTATATAAAACGGACTCAAGTCTTTAAACGTTTTTCCTTCGCATGCCAAGGTCATTACCAAAACAGGGTCAGTAAAGGAGGTTTTGCGCGGATACATTTTGATTAGGACCCCCATCCGGAACCGTCGGCGTCAGCCTGCCATCCGGGGGTTAAAGGAAGAAAGACACCGAATCTTCACGGTCTGTGCCGTCATGGGGACCCCACCCATGACCGATCTCATTTGTACCTCAGAAAAGCTACCCTTCAATATCCACTGCTTGTCCGTATGGGTAAACCGTTCACCACGCACACCACGGCTTTATGCCCCTACCACAGGAATAACCGCCTGTGGCTCCCCACTTTAGGCCGCGCATGCGTGTAATAGGCACACGCGGATTCAGGGGACTTGTGGTTGATTACACCGGGGTTCCGTCAGCGGTAACACGTCCGGTCCGTGATACTAACCCAACGGCAACACGGCCGTCGGGAGATTAACACAGACCGGGCCCTCAAGGAGCTACGTGGGTGTACTTGACGGTGTGGACGGGCTCCGCACCTAAGGCTACTCATAGGGGCAGTGCGAAGGGTCCGCTCAACCTTCACTTTTGAGACCTCCGGAGAGCACACATGTCGGAAGCCGCGCTGAAAACCGTGGGACAGAACCACGGAGATAGGAGAGATCCCTGCTGGTGAGACAGGAGTTATAAACCTAAGACCTTAAGTGCTAATAATTATAATAAAAAACTAGAAGGGGAAGAAGGTGATGCTTACTGACAAGCAGTAGCTACACGTGGCACAGTTGATGGAGATGAAGGGGATGAATTGAGGGCGAATGGCTAGGGACCCCGGGATCGCCAATCCTGTACCTACCGTAGTAGGTCCCTGGGGGAAAATACCGGAGCCTCTTCTGCCAGTTTTCAGGGTTACTGATGGGCCTTCTCGGCAGCCGTAGCGGTCGTGGGGTACACCAAGTCCCCACCGTACATCACCCCATCAGTCAGTCCCCTACTTCCTGTTGCCCACCCCTCGGGACGAGGACTGCAGAGGTTGGATTTTGAGGGGCTAGAATGGAAGTAGTTAAGGGTAACGATAATGAAGGTATATTGGAAATGTTAACACAAATGAACTCTGATATAAATAGTTTAAGACAGGTATTTTCATAAAGTGAAAATGATTTAGAATCAAAATTGAGTAAGAGGGTGAATGATATGGAGATTAGTATAACACAGAATTTAAGACAAGAGTTAACAACCAGTGCAAATGATATGAGGTTAAAATAAAAATGCGATGTTGAAGAGATGGATAAAGGTAGAAGAGAATTTCATGAGGGTATGAAATCATTAACATTGAAAATAGAATCAAGTGAAAATGAAGTTGCTAAGGGAAATGTTCCAGGAGATAAAGATAATACAAGAAAATGGGGTCCAAGATATTAGAAACGAAGTAGATTGGGAAATAAATGTAATTAAACAACAGCAGAATGATGTTATAGAAATGCAAAAAGCAAGTATAGAAGAATTAGAAAACAAATTAGTACAAAGAATAAATGTGGGTCAAAATAAAGATGAATATCATAATGTAAAAAAGAATCACAGAATTATCAGGAATATAATGTAGGAGAAGTAACTGGTGAGATATATTACATAAATAAAGGAAACTCTAAATGTAATTAAACACCAAAGTGAAACAGATGTTGACTTACCAAACAATGAATGTAATAATACACATGGTTATCAGAAGAGGTATCAGTATCATGATGTGAATTGTAACGTGTGTGTACAGAAAATATTCTCACTAACACACGTTATTGGTCACATATATCAGACACCACATAAAATAATTTTGCTAAATTTTGGTCACAGAATTAAATAAAACGCTAACCTAACCTCAAAGCAGCTTCCTGGTAAAGATACACACACAAAGACACTTAGAAACCAATTTCCTGATGCTTGCAACACTCATGATAGGCAACAGAGTAAAATTTATCACATTAATTGCAAAAGTCACAAGTACAAACTATAAAATTGTAACAAACCTTGCCATTAATACAGGACAACTTGAAAAATTACTGAAGTGGGTGAATCACCCAACATAAAACACAACATAGAGTGTTCTTTTGTACATAAATTGCATATAACTGGTCAAATTTAGTTTAAAAATGTTCTTTATATTGTGTTATGTTTCTGTTCGTTGTGATTAATTTCAAATGGTTATAATAATACTGTGACTTTGTGGGTTCGTGAAATTAAAAGTCCAATTGCACAAACTCAAAATGTTCTTTATTTCCACCGAATTACAGTTGGAACACTTGCCGATTACACAGAATTACGTAACGCACACAATTACAATTCGCCAGTTCGTCTGTCACATCCACTCAACACTCAAAATTACGTACAATTCCTCTGATACACGTACACAGTCGCCCAGTCAGTTCACTAGCACGGTGCTCCTCACGCTGCTCGCCAAGAACTGCGTGACTCGTCCACTCAGGCCTTATATAGGGAAGATCACCGATTCTGGAAGTCTCGCGGTTCTGTGAATCTTCCCGACTGTTCCAGACGGCAGAGAGGGGGAACATGGCTAGTGATGTTTTCCAACCATCCCCCTTGTTAGCGCTACAAGATAAATGGGTCGGCGTGGCCTGAATGCCTCCTGGCGCCTACCCGGCTGCTAGCTGGTCAGGCCTTCCGATAATTAGGTGACACTGCTCCCTCCTCAAAGCTGGTCCTCCCAAACAGCACCATCGTATCGGGCCAGGCGATCCAGGTGTATCTCTAACATCTTTCCTCGGGGCACCCTCTGGATGCGGTAGACCACGTCGATAATCCTCTTCACCACTCGGTATGGTCCTTGCCATGGCAGCTGGTGCTTCGGGCAGTGTCCCTTGTCCGGTTAGGGTGGTACAACCAGACCAGGTCACTTTGCTGGAACCCTTGGCTGTTGGCTTGCTTGTCGTGTCGAGTCTTCATGCGGTCGCTCGCCTTCTGGATGTTCTGGCGAGCCATCTCGTGCATGTCCTGGAGGTGGTCCACCAGGTTCTCCACATACTCGGTCGCTGGCTGTTTCGCTTACGGAGGGCTTCCAAAAGCCAGGGCACAAGGGAGGCGTAACTCTCGGATGAACATTAAGCTGGCTGGTGTCATCCCCGTGGTTTCGTGTGTCGACGAGCGGTAGGCCAGAGAACAGTGTAACCTTGAATACCCAGTCTCGCTGATGGCTGGCCACGACCTTCTTCTGGTGTTCGTCTAAGGTCTTGATGTACCTTTCGAGCATGCCATCTGACTGGGGATGTAGAGGCGTCGTGCGGGTCTAGTTCACCCCAAGCCTTTGTAGTGCCTCCTTCATTAGGTTGGACTCAAAATTGGTGCCCTCGTCACTGTGCACCTCTAACGGCACCCCAAATCGGCAGAACATTTGCTCCACGAGGCAGTCTGTGATAACCTTTGCTTCCTGGTTAGGGATGGCATACACCTCCGGCCACTTGGTAAAGTAGTCCACGACTTTCATCAGGTACTTTTTGCCTCGGTCGGACATCGGAAATGGTTCAGCTATGTCAACGGCGATCCGTTGGAATGGCGCTCCTACGTTGTACTGCTGCATGCGACCCCGGCTCCTAGACTGGGGGCCGTGACTCGCCGCGCACACGTGACATTGACGGCACCATCTCTCAGTGTCTGCTCGGAGCCTCAGCCAGTAGTAGCGTTGTTGATGTTTGTCAATCGTTCGGTTTGCACCTAGGTGTCCTGGAGTACCGGCGTGCATTTTCTCCAAGACTTTCGGGACCTTAGTCCGGGAAAGTACCAACTGTTCTCTCTGCGTTTTCCCATCGAGTGACTCCCATACCCGGAACAGCACGCCCTCTCTGATCTTCAACGAGTCCCATTGGGCCCAGTACGACTTGTATGTGGCGCTCCTCGGTGCGATGTCCTCCCAGGTCAGCCTTGTCCCTGCCTCCACTTCCCTCAAGAGTGGCCCCAAGACTGCGTCGGCCAGCTCCTCCTTCCTTGGGCCTGCGCTATCCCAGCCGTCCGCAGGCACTGCCGTGACTACTCGGACTGCTGCGGCATGCTCCTCTTCCACTCTTGTGTACTGGCCGCAATCTTCTGGACAGGATCTTCGGGACATAGCGTCTGTGTTACCGTGGCTCTTCCCTCTATGATGTCCTGAGGTTAAGTCGTACTCCTGCAACCTTGGACCCAACGTGCTGTCTGGCCTTCCAGGTTCTTAAAGCTCAATAACCAGGTTAGGGCGGAATGGTCAATCTTCAGGTGGAATGGCTGACCATACAGGTACTTGTGGAAGTGCTCCATGGTCTTTACTACCGCCAGTAATTCTCGCCGGGTGACGCAGTAGTGCTTCTCTGCCTTGGATAGCGTTTTCCTGTAGTAGGCTATCACCCGCTAATGGCCATCCTAGATCTCCGATAGGACACCTCCAATGCAATGTTCGCTGGCGTCGGTGTCCACAATGAAGGCGCCACCTGCTTGTGTAAAACCCAAAATTGGAGCACTGCACAGGGCCTTCTTCAGGTGCTGGAAAGCGTCTTCGGCGTCCTCTGTCCACATATAAGCCCGGTGTTCCTCTGTCAGGTCAGGTGGGTGAGGGGTTTGGCGATGTTGGAGAACCCCTTTATGAAGCGTCGGTAATAACTGCACAGCTCCAGGAAACTGCTCAACTCTTTTTTATCCTTTGGGCGAGGCTAATCTCTCAGGCTGTCTTCTCCGGGTCTGTAGCCACTCCGGTTCCTGAGACTATGTGGCCCAAATAGTTCACTTCCTTGCGGAAGAGGCGGCACTTCTTCGCGTTTAGCTTAAAGTTGGTCGCCTGCCTGTGTCTCTGTAGCACCTTACTCAGATACTCGAGAAGGTCTTCAAAATTCTCACCGACGATGATGATGTCCGGGTATAGCAGGCAGGCATCGTAAGTCAGTCTTCTCATCACTGACTTCGTGAGACGTTGGAAGGAGGCTGGTGCGTTGCAGAGGCCAAAGGGCATAACTGAATTGCCAAAGCCCTTGGCCTGTTGAAAATGCGGTCTTCTCTTTGTCACTCGGGTGTAGAGCTACCTGCCAGTGGCCCGACTACAGGTCCAGGGTCGAGAACCACTGTGCACCAGCTAGCATGTCCAGGGTGTCGTCAATCCGTGGTAAGGGGAAATAGTCCTTCCGGGTGACAGCGTTCAGCCTGCTGTAGTCCACGCAGAAGAATAGCTCGCCGTTCTTCGTCACCAACGCTACAGGGGAACACCAAGGGCTGTCAGACTCTTCAATCACTCCCCTGGATCTCATTTCCTCCGGCATATCTCGCACCGCCCCTTGCCTCGCCAGCGGAACGCGTCAAGGTGGTTGCCGAATAGGCCGGGCGTCCCCGTTGTCGATGCGGTGAAGCACTTTGTCCGTGCGGCTGTAGTCACTATCACCTTGGCCGAAGACGCGCTGGTATCGTCTCAGCAGTTGTCGAACTTTCTCCAGCAGTTCTGCGGTCAGGTGGTCGGCCGCCCTCTCCAGTAATACTTCTAGCCGGGGCCCTAGGTTTTGCTTCGGCACCGGCTCCTGTGTCGTATCGATAGCTGTCACGCTGACCAGGGCTCGCACGTCCCCAGCTCCGTTGCGGTCTGGACGTCGTGGTCGGTGTCTGCCAGGTTGAGCAGCCTCACTGGCACCTCCTCTCGGCAGGGCAATAATGTCCTGGCTACACAGAGTCCGTGCACAGGCTTCATCTGGTCCAGCATCATGTTCTTCGTCCGCTGGCCTTCCAGTCGCACCGTCACCACCACCTCGCTTCTCGGAGACTACCACGTTTTCCTTCAAGATGACCCTGCAGATTCCAAGGCGCTCATCGGGTTGCCGGAGTATCACCTCTTCTCAATTCAGCCTCAGGACCTTCCTGCCGACGTAGACCGTCGCCTTGTGGCTCCTGAGGGCATCCAATCCCAGTATCACCTCAGCCACTTTCGCGACGAACACCCACAGAGTTACGGCACTCCTTCCCAAGGTCAACTTTAGCAGGGCCTCCTCCACAGCTAAGGTGTCACCCGATGCCGTGACAAGCTGGTATGGTCCTTGTCGGCAAATCCTTCGCCACGTCAGGTCTGATGATGGTCACGTGTGCCCCTGTGTCAACCAGCACGCGGCACGGCTTCCCTCTCAACCAATTGTCCGCGATGAGGATGTCATCCATACGCCGGCTGACGGCGCGCAGTCACTCTAGGGGATGGTGGTGATGGCGCCGACGTGCCCCTTTCCAGGACGGCCCGTACTCGTTTTCCGGCTGCTCTTCCTGGTGTGGGCAGTCTCTCTCCAGGTGTCCGGGCTGTCCACTCCCCCAACACAGGCCACTAGGTCTTCGCCGGCGTCCGTCGGCTGGTCTTCTGTCTTCTGTTTGCCGTCTCCGTCTTCGATGTTAGTTCCGCGGTCAGGCTATTATTTGCCGTTTTCATTTCCGAGGTCAGTTCGGCTTTCATTTCCATCATCTTCTCCAGAATCTTTTCCAATGCCGTATCCATGGTGGTAATATCTCACTCCTGACACCAGTTGTGACCTTGTGGGTTCGTGAAATTAAAAGTCCAATTGCACAAACTCGAAATGTTCTTTATTTCCACCGAATTACAGTTGGAACACTTGCCGATTACACAGAATTACGTAGCGCACACAATTACAATTCGCCAGTTCGTGTGTAACAGGTCCACTCTACACTCACAATTACGTACAATTCCTGTGATACACGTACACGGTCTCCCAGTCCATTCACTAGCACGGCGCTCCTCACGCTGCTCGCCAAGACCTGCTTGACTCGTCCACTGCAGGCCTTATACAGGGAAGATCGCCGTTTCTGGAAGTCTCGCGGTTCAGTGAATCTTCCCGCCCGTTTCAGACGACAGGGAGGGGGAAAGAGATGGCTAGTGATGTTTTTACAACCATCCCCCTCGTTAGCGCTACAAGATAAATGGGTAGGCGTGGGCTCAATGCCTCCTGGCGCCTACCCGGCTACTATCTAGTCGGGCCTTCCGATAATTAGGTGACAATACTTTAATACAAATTTAAGGCAGGGCACACACCCACATGAAAACAGAAAAATATATTTTAAAAAATGTTATAGTAAAGTCAAATTGTTCAATGTTCATTTATTGTTATATTTCATCCAATGTTTATTTATTGTTGTATTTTATATATTTGTGTTATGTATTATAGTTGGAAACAAAATATTTTGATTGGGGCATTCTTTGAAACATATGGAAATATATTGTTAATGGGTTTATCCAGTTATTTTCATATATTTCGAAGAGGGGCATTTGTAACAATTGTTTCGATTTATATTTAGAAAGGGTTTGAAAAATTTATACATTTATAAAAGAAAAGCAAACAAAATTCTGTAAAAAAATATATGTAATTTTCTGATTGGCCATAGTAATAATTGTATTGCATAATGTAGTGACGTAGTACTAAACCGGCCAATCATATAAAAGTAGTATATGGGTAGCGATGGTAACGAAGGATTAATTAATCTTGGTGTAGAAAACTAAAAAAAAAATTGGTCTTTCTTCTGAAACGCCGAAGTGATCGGAATTTTTTTCTTTAAATGTTAGTTCACGTTGAGGTATTAGATTGATTCCAATCACAGTGTTAAGTTTCGTGATAAGAAATGTAATGAATTTGGTGTTAAAACAAATAAACAAAAGATTCATTTCTTACAGAAATTCAAATTAAAATTTTTAATGATTTCTTTACTCGTTACCACCCTTGTAACTTAGAGTTGTCATTGCTCATAAGTAAGAATATAACAGAAGAATATAAAAAGCTAGCCAAGGCATAATTAAGGACTTTCCTGATAACTTCGGGGAACATCTTCATCAAGTCATTATATTCTGGATGAAGATAAGATCAACGAAGTAAGACTAACGAGAAAACGAGATACCAGCATGAATCTTGCTATATATGTTGCCACAACATTGGGTTATCGAAATCCACAACAATGGAGGAATTCTTCTACATATGTGGCCACAACATGGGGATCATAGCATCTTCAATCATCGCATGAGTAGCAGAATAGAAATCCTGTTACAGTTTCCACACAGCATTAACGCTCATGGGATATTTTGCTTTATTACAGGAACATCTTTTTGAATATCTTTCAGAATAAGTATTCTATGAATTCATAACATAATTTTTGTGTCTATTTCACTTTTATTCTGATAAATGTCGACTTAAGAACCTTGAATGCATTACAACATTGTCTGCATAGATCTAAGTTAAATGAACATAAATAAAATTAGTCAGGATATAAATTAGACGATTACATTTGTACAGGATGTCAAACGTATGCCACTTTTCATGGGTTACTGAAAGTTGGTTGGCTGGTAGTGAAGCCATTCGCTCTCTTGCACCCAGTATATTGATGTTAAGTTGACTAAAGTTTGGGCAGCTAAAGCAATATCTTCTTTAAGTGTACAGAAAGAACACACAGCAGATGCAACTATATCAATGTGTAATAAATGTTTATTGTGATGGCCATGGCCTATTAGAGTCTAAACGTTGCTGCATAGTACTTTCTTGATAGTCTGTTGACTCTAGTTGTGTGTTACATAAATTTAGCTACAGTTTTTTCTTTTGTTTCCAATATATTCTCTTCTTTAATCTTTTGATTATAAGTTGATGTAGTTACTGTTTGGAGAGAATGATAACTTAGTGGCTCAAATGAATTTAATCTAATTTATTGCCTATTTTGGCCAGCAAGTCAGCTGTTTCCTTCCATGTTTTGACATATTAATCTTTGATTTAAATAAACTGTTTTATGATTTTACCGCAATCTGCAATATTTAGGTAGCTGAATGTTAATAGAATTATCATTAATTACCATATTAGAAAATATTAAGTGTGATAAATGTTGTTGAACTTACCTATCGTTTACCTCATTGCTATGAAGTTAACCCAAATGAATAGTAAGTGCCAATATTACATACAAATATATTCAAGAACAAATAACACAATCTATAGTTAGAGCCATGATGAAAAATTCAATGCTATATCCGGGATTTGAATCACATATCTCCTGGTTTCCGTCCAGTTGCTCTAACCCATTGAGCTACCATGGCCAACTTGCCATCCTGACATTAAATTCTCCATTTGACTCCTATATTTCCCCATGAAGACCACTAGGGGTTCTCGCATCCGAGATACACCGTTTGTGGAGACTTACTATTGTAAGTACTTGAGTCCCAGGCTTCATCATTTAACACTTATTATTTTAGTTAATTGATGAAAATTAATCATTTCTTCACACTAGCCGTATATACGATAAGGTTTTTGATAGATAGAGCCAACATGAAAAATTCAATGCCATGGCCGGGATTTTAACCAATGATATCAACCGTGGTTCAAATCCCGGCCATGGCATTGAATTTTTCATGTTGACTGTATCAAAAACCTTAGTCTAATTAAATTATATATTAAATTATATAAAAAATTATAATCTTGAGGAATTAGCTTGTGATGAGTTTTTTGAAATGTACATGAATTAATTGAATACTAAGTAATAGTTATATGTATTTATAGAAATCCCAGTAGTACAATGAATCAGCTAATTAGTAAGTTAGAAATAGTAATTGACTACTTTCAGCAAAAAATGGAAAAATATTATAATAATGGGCGATTTAAATGTAAATTTTTTAACTAACAATTCAAACAAAAAAGACTTAATAGAGTTACTTTATTGCCATGCCATGAAAGCAGTGGTAAATACTGCTATTAGGGTTTCCACCACTAGTCATACTGCAATTGATCAAATAATTTTAAACTCAAGTATTTTAGAATATAAGTTAGAAATTATTGATAGTGTATTATCTGATCATAATGGCCAAAAGCTCATAATAAACAAATCTACCAAAGTAGCTACTAAAAAGATCAGAACATTTATCAATATAAAAGATGTATGAGTGCTGAAAATGTACATTATCTCAACTACCTACTTGGTTAAGAGGTTTGGGAAAATGTTTTCTCTGTAAATGAGGTAAATGCAGCTACTTTTTCCCTTGTAAATAAATTTAATCATTATGTAAACATTGCATTGCCACTATAAAAGGATAATTTGAACAAAAAACACAGTCCCCGGTGGATGACAAAAGGAATACGTACATCAAACAAAAGACAACATTTCCTAAGCAAACTTATAAAAGAAACTGAAACAACTCTCATTTAGACACTAATTTTTAGAATATAAATGAATATACAACAAGGTTATTAAAAATGCAAAACAACTCTATAATGACAAATAGTAAACTCAACAAACAAATCTAAAATGCTTGGAATATTATCAAACAAGAAGTTCAAATGCAAAAGAAAGAATATCCAAATTATAATCTTGAAGATGAGAATCAAACAGTATCAGACCCTACAGATATAGCAAAAATGTTCAATAATTTTTTTGTAGAAGTATCAAAAAGCTTATTAAATAAATCTTCTGTACAAACACATAAATATAAACTAGACGGACAAAAATTCTTATGCTACTATTTTCTTTGTGCCTGTAACAGAATATGAATTAATATCTATAATAAAGAGCATGAAAAATAAAAATTCCTATGGCTTAGAAGGCTCCTCCAACTTCTTAATAAAAGCATGGGTAAATTATTACTAAAACCACTCTGTTATGTAATAAATCTATCTAAAAGGGAAGGGTGTTTTCCTGAATGTTTTAAGACTGCAAAAGTAAAACCATTATGTAAAAAGGGACTTAAAACCAAAACTAAAATCTACAGGTCGTTAGCTCTCTTATCTGCATTTTCTAAAGTACTAGAAAAAATTATATACAACAGAATTACAAATTTAATATTATTTCACTATCTCTACACGGTTTTCAAAAGGGCAAAACAGCATTGATTGAATTTTGTGATGATATCTATAAAAGATTAGATAATTCAGAACATTGTGTGGGGTATTTTCCGTGATCTATCAAAGGCATTGGACCTCGTCAATCACACAATTCTACTTCATAAACTAAATGACTATGGAATAAGAGGTGTAGCTCAAAACTGGTTCAGTTCCTACCTAAAAAAACAGAAAAAAGTAGTGGAAATAAATTATTATAATGCTTGCACAAATGAGATGAAATCTTTTTAATCAGATGAGCGTACAGTTGATTGCGGAGTTCCACAAGGTCAGTTTTAAGCCCATTATTGTTTCTTTTACATATAAATGATCTTGCTGATAATAAAAATAACAGTATTAAATACTTATTATTTGCAGATGATACCAGCATGTTAACATCAGGGAAATATTATGATGCTTTAAAAATAAGTATTAATGCAGCTACATTACAACATCTTCTTGGTTAAAAAAAAAATAGTCTATGTATAAATAAGGAGAAGTGTTTAGCTATAGAATTTCATCACATAATCAGCAAAACATTAAATTTTCCCACTATACAGCTAGAAGGAACAAATGTAATATCTTCAAGTAAATCAAATTTTTTAGGAAAATCTCAGTTGGAAACCTCATATTAATGAAATAATTAAAAAAACTGGGACAAATCTGCTTCCAAATTAACATTCTGAACCACTCTGTGAGTAAAAATACTCTTAGGGTCATGTATTTCTCCATATTTCACTCATTAATTTCATATGGAATATCCTTGTGGGGAAATAGTAGTGAAGCCATTAAAATATTCAAATTACAAAAAAGTGTCATTAGAATAATTCTCAATTTACTTTCTGTTGTCAGCTGCAAACCATTCTTTAAAGAACTAAACATTTTGCCATTACCCTGTATATATTTATATGAAACAATTGTATTAATGCAAACACGCATCAAGGATTTTACCATAAATTCTGAAATTCACTGTCATAACACAAGAGATAAAGCAAAACTACATATAACCCCACATAACAAAATATTGTTTGAAAATAGTTTCTACCATAGAGGCATTAAATTTTACAACAAATTACCTATTGAAATAAAAAAGTATAAATTCCTTTCCGCGCTTCAAAAAACATCTCAAACAATTTTTAATTGAAAAATGTTATTACTCAACTGATGAGTTTTTGCATTACTGAAGTATTCACTTGTATTTAACAATATATAAATTTAATCTACATATACAATATAATTTTTTTATTACTATTGTTAACTCTCACAATATTATAATTAACTGTTTAAAATACTGATGAATCCACAACATGTATATGTTAAATTGGATGAGTAAATAAATGAAATGAGCTACAATGTCAAAAGCCTTCTTTAGGTCAATAAATAAACCAGCAGCTAAACTATTTCTATCCAGAACTCTTTGAATTGGTCAGTAATATCTACAGTGGCAGTAAGACTACTAGATTTTTCAATAAATCCATACTGATGATTGTGAAAAAAAGCTCTGGTTTTCTAGATGATGTAATAACCTAACTTTTACTACTTTTTGCAGAATTTTGGCAAATACCGGAATAATACTTATTGGTCTATAATTATCCATAGTTACTTTTATAAATTGGGACAACTCTTGTCATTTTACAACCATCAGGTACTGAACTTGAACTAAGTTATAAATTAATAAAGGTTAAAATGCGTAGAACCAAACTGTACTTGTACTTTGTTAACAATTCATTTGATAAAATTTTATCAGTTTTATTTCCTCTGTGTTTTATTGTTGCTATTATTTTTAGAACCTCAGTATTATCTGTTGGATATAGAAAAGGACTATTTGGTACTGAACTGGAGTATATCTTCACTAATTCATCAGCTATATTTACAAAGTTATTATAACATTTCTCTTAGTGCAGTGATTAAAACTGAAAAGGTAACATAGCAGTTAAAAACATACTATACAAATATAACAAGGTACTGATTGAAACAAAAACCTGATACACAAGTCACAAAATAAATGTAAAGCCATGTGGACCATAAACTTTGGTTGGTCGCGCATGGCCCCTAGTTTTATATAAATGTTGTAGTTTACAAACTAACGCACCTACGTAATTGCCTGACTAGGATATCTAAAGTTGTCCCTTACCTGACTGTTTGCTGTAACGATAACTTTATCAGTTTAGTCATTCTTTCAGCTTCAAAAATAATCAGCAGTTACGTGTCATAGAGGTCTAGCCGGCTCCTAGCATCTACTCGTTACATATAGCCACGTTCTTCTTTGATAGTAAATTGTGGAATATTACCTTTCCAGTGGAAAGAGCTATTAGTACTTTGTCATAAATACCAAACGGTATCCATTGGTATTTGACAAATTGTCTGCCGTTAGAGAAATATTTACAATGTTTGTGAATAAGTGTGAGAAGCATTATTGTGTTGGACAAAACGTCACTAACGATCAACAATTCCCGCATTTAGTAGTCGATGTGATCTTAGATAATGCATAACATCTAAGCCCAAATAGTATGGCATAAGAACATTTTGTTTGAGTGATGCAGAACTGTTTTATATCAGTAATACAGAAATTTAGATAGATAGATAATTTATTCATCTTGTAAATCATACATTGGACATGAGTACTAGATTAGATTAGGTTGAGTTGCGTTCAGTAGGTTCACTTGTAGCCAGAAAAGGCTGTGAACATTGAACATGTCCAGAGGTATAAAGATTAATAGCATATATATGTACAAAAGTTAACATAAGACACATATTATAGTAAACAGGCAATATGAACAACAATATGGAAAACAAAGCAGGGATAATTATATATGATACAAAATGAAACTTTTTAAACCAGCTTTCACTTGGCTTCTGCCAGTATGTCTCAACCTTTTTGCAATGGATACCATTCTTGTTATTTATTAAATACACATACATTAAAAATAAACTTTCAACTTGCATTAAATACTTATTAGTAATGATTTGTCATTGGAATAGTTAGATACTACTTATAGAGCTACAGAAGCATTATCAGGGTAATTTGTCATTCAGATAATCTTGTACAGAATAAAAAGATTTTGAGTAAACTAGCTTTTTTAAAAGAACTGAAATTATCAACTCAACAGAACTCACATTAACCAGCTCTCGGATAGCTTAACAGGCAGAGCTGAGTTTAGGTAAGTTATAATTTATGTGAGCTTTCCAATCTAAACATCTGTCCACTTGAAGGCCCAGAAATTTTATGCTGTGAATTTCTTCTAATTACATATCATCAATCCCGATTTCTATTTCGGTATGTGATGTACGACAGGTTATAAATTTGACCACTTTTGTTTTTTCTAGATTCACAGATAATTTGTTCGCTTTAAACCAGCATGACATACAGTTCAAAACATAATTCATTTTAATTTCACACTCATTTAAATTTGTACTGGTCACCAGGACACTAGTGTCATCAGCAAAAATTACTGTACTTGCAATGTCCTTTATATAAAGTGAGAGGTCATTTATATAGATCAGAAATAATAAAGGCCCTAACACGGAACCTTGGGGTACTGCATGAGTTACTACTTTCCAGTTCGAAGTTTGTTATTCATAACCAATATCACTGACAGGTACCTCAACACTTGGTTTTCTTTCATTTAGATCTGATACAAACCATCTTAAATGTTTATTTTTTAGCCTATAGAATTCCAATTTTGCTATAAGAATGTCATGATTAACACAAACAAAAGCCTTTGCTAGATCACAAAAAATTCCACCTACATGTCTTTTATCATTTAAGGCAGTCAACACTTCATGTGTAAGTTTGTAAGTTGCATTATTAGTCGATATTCCCTTTCTGAATCCAAACTGATCACTGACAAGTATGTTGTTACATTCAAGGTGTTTATGCAGTCTGGTGAACATTACTTTTTCAAGAAATTTTGAAAAAATTGGCAAGAGAGATATTGGTCTATAATTTGAAACATTGTTGCATTCGCCTGTTTTGAAAAGAGGTTTAACGACTGAGTATTTCATTCTGTCAGGGAAAATACCAGTCTTTAGAGACTCATTACATAAATAACTAAGGGAAATGCTAATTTGAGAGGAGCAAGATTTTAGGATTTTTGTAGCTATTTCATCCAAACCGGAAGAATTCTTCATTTTTAAAGAGTCAATAATTTTAATAAAACTATAAATAGAAGTATTTATAAACAGTGGAGCTTCATCAATCAAAACACCTTTTTAAATCAATTCTCAAACTGTAAAAACACTTATGCTCCACTTACTTTTGAAATTAGGACACGTTTCAAGGACACCGCATCCCCACCATCAGCTGATGTTCTACTAGTTCTTCAGGAGACCGCCTCCCTCTCCTGGCGCTGTTCAATGAGTTGAATGACGTCATCTACTATTGGAATTTCGAAGTTCATTGCTCTCTTTTTGTTCTTCACAATGTGTATTATTTCCCAAACTGTTAATTCCCAATACTTTTTTGCCGGTACCAAAAGTTTTATGTATTTGGAAATATTATGATTTTTTGACCAGAAGTGATGGGCTATGGCTGATATATCTGTCTGTTTGTATTTAATACATCGCATGTGTTCTTTCATTCTTGTTTCTAGGTTTCTCTTTGTTTTTCCGATATAAATTTCGTGGCAATCCTCACATCATACGCTATAAATTCCGGATAGTTTGTTGGTTGGACTTGTGTTTTTTAGCGGGTGATTCAGCATGTTTCTCATGTTATATTTGTTATGTGGTACTAGTTGTATCTGATATTGACGGAAAATGTTTTTGAATTTATTAAATGCCTTAGGGTGATACGTAAATTTGCAGTATACTTTCTTTGGGTCGCCAGCTTTTAAAGTGCTAACGTCCTTGATGATTTTCCATCTTTTATGCAAGTTTATCATTTTTTTTAATAAATTTTGGATCAAAGCCACTCACAATTGCAACATATTTAATGTGATCTACTTCTTTGGTATATTCTTCTATAGTCAATGGGATGTTCACTAACCTATGGATTAAACTGTGAAATACTGCATATTGGTGTTCTTTTGGGTTGGAGTTATTGTTTTTAATGTAGTTATCCACATGTGTTGATTTTCTATATATGCCAAATTCTTATTTGTTTCCTTTTTTATAATTTTTAAATCCAAAAACGGTAACCATCTTATTCTGTTTCAATGGTGAACTTTATAGATTGGTCTTGCAGGTTCAATAATTTTAGAGCATCCTGTGCTAACTTCTTTGGTATTATGGCAAATGTCATTCACATAACGAAACCACACTTTAAAAATATGTGGAAATGCTTCTGTCACCAGTGTTTCCAAGTAACTCATATACAAATCCACTAATAACGGAGAGATAGGGTTGCCCATGGCTATACGTAAAGTTTGCTTGTAATACTTTTGGTTGAACATGAAACTGTTTTGGTTGATGCATAAATTAAAGAGATTGTTGTATTCTTCAATTTGGGTTTCAGTAAAACCTTGATCTGAAAGCCGTAGCTTAATCAAACTGGATAGCTTTTCCGTAGGTACACTCGTAAATAACGAGCTGACATCAAAGGAGACTAAAATTTCATTAGTGTTGATATTTACTTTATTTAATTTGTCAATCAATTCCAAGCTGCTTTTTATTCCGAGAGAAACATATCTTTGTATGAGATCCATTTCGCATACTAACCACTTTGCTAAATGATACGTAGGTGCATCTATATTGCTGATAATTGGTCTAACATTGTCATCGTTTTTATGAAGTTTTGGTAGACAATACAGTTTTGGTAAAATTGGGTTGCTGGGGACTAATTTTGCTTTTGTTTTTTCAGGTATTATTGTACTTTCTTTTATTGCCTTATTTGCCAAAACAACCAAAGCTCGTAGAGGATTCTTTTTTATTTCTTCATATTCCTGATGTTCCAAAAGTTTATTAACTGTGCATATGTAATCATCTTTGTCCATGTTAACAGTCTTATTACCTTTCTCTCCTTTCAAATATAATACTGGTTTAACATTCAGTTCGTGTATTAATTGTTTTTGTTTTGGATCTGCTTTTTTATACTTTGGAGATGATAATTGTTTGAGTATTGTTTTGCATTTTGTTTTCGCAATTACTTTGTCTTGCTCATTAGTCATCAAATGTGATGCAATTTCGATGTCAGCAATATACTGTGACTTTGTGGGTTTGTGAAATAAAGATCGAGGTTACAAATACAAAAACTGTACTTTATTCTCGTAGCAAATATACTCTTCACAAATTCAATTTGCTAGATAACCTAAAACTGTTTTTTTTTTCAAACACTTCGCTCAACTGTCTGTCGCTTCCGGTAACGATCGGCCCCGAAGTTTCCTGAATCTCTACCGGCCTTCATTTTGATCGGCATCGCGAGTCTGCCGCCAGGTTAACACTGCTCCCTCCTCAAGGCTGGTCGTCCCAAACAGCGCCTTCGTAGCGGGCCAGGCGGTCCAGGTGTACCACCAACATCTTTCCTCGGGGCACCTTGGATGCGGTAGACCACGTCGTTAATCCTCTTCACCACATGGTACGGTCCTTGCCATGGCTGCTGAAGCTTCGGGCAGCGTCCCTTGGTCCGGGTCGGGCGGTACAACCAGACCAGGTCACCTTGCTGGAACCCTTGGCTGTTGGCTTGCCTGTCGTATCGGGTTTTCATGCGGTGGCTCGCCTTCTGGATGTTCTGGCGAGCCATCTCGTGCATGTCGTGGAGGTGGTCCACCAGGTTCTCCACATCCCTCAAGAGTGACCCCAAGTCTGCGTCCGCCAGCTGCTCCCTCCTCAGGCCTGCGCTATCCCAGCCATCCGCAGGCACTGCCGTGACTACTCGAACTGCTGCGGCACGCTCTTTCTCATCCACTCTTGTGCATTGGCCGCACTCTTCTGGACAGGGTCTTCAGGACATAGCGTCCGCGTTACCGTGACTCTTCCCTCTGCGATGTTCCGTGGTGAAGTCGTACTCCTGCTGCCTCTAAACCCAACGTGCTGTCTGACATTCCGGTCGCGCCGTCACCATCACCTCGCTCCTCGCGGGGACAACCACGTCTTCGTTGAAGATGACCCTGCAAATTCCAGGGCGCTCTTCTGGTTGACGGAGTATAACCTCTTCTCCGTTGAGCCTCAGGACCTTCCTGCCAACGTCGACCGTCGCCTCGTGGCTCCTGAGGGCATCCAGTCCCAGAATCACCTCCTCAGCCACCTTCGCGACGAACACCCACAAACGCACGACACTCCGTCCCAAGTTCAGCTCCAGCAGGGCCTCCTCCACAGGCATGGTGTCACCCGATGCCGTCACAAGCTCGTATGGTCGGCTCGGCTTCCTCGTCGGCAAACCCTTCGCCACGTCAGGTCTGATGATGGTCACGGCCGCCCCGGTGACCACCAGCACGCGGCACGGCTTTCCTCTTACCCAGCCGTCCGCGATGAGGTTGTCATCCATCCGCCGGCTGACGGGGCGGATTGTCACTCGAGGGGATGGTGGTAATGGCGCCGACGTACCCCTCTCCACGCCGGGCCTTACTCGTTCTTCCCGCTGCCCTTCCTGGTGTGGGCAGTCTCTCTGCAGGTGCCCGGGCTGTCCACACCCCCAACACAGGCCACTAGGTGCTCGCCGGCGTCCCTCAGCTGGTCTTCTGTCTCCGGCGTAGCGGACACTCCTCGTTCTCTACGTCGGGATGGATGCTACCTTGGTGGTAGCGGTGGTTCCCGAAACGATTCTCCAGGGCCTCCCAGATGTCCTTGGGCGCCGCCGTTGTCTGCACCGCATTTAGGACTTCCGTGGCCCGTCCCTGGAGGCTGGCTATTAGCTGTGTGGCCTCCTCCTCCGGTGACCATCTGTTGTGCTTGGCCACTGTGTCGAACTGGCGGCGGAAGACCTCAAATGTTGACGCGCCGTCATATTTCGGCGGTTTGACGCGCGCAGATGTTGTGTCGCGTCCCGGCGCGTCGGCCTTCAAATCCTTCAGTTTCCTGCCGACGACGTCCTCTACTATGGCGTTCAGGGACTTGACGCTGCTGTCGGCCTTTCCCTCCAGGTCGTCAACGCGGCTCGCCAGGTCCTCGACGCGCTCGTTCACTTAGCCCATCCGCTTGCCCAGCTCCGTCACGTTATCGCTCACGCCGGCCAACTGTTCTTCTAATTTGGTGGCGAGGGCCTCGTTCGCAACCTTCATTTCTTCCAGCTTTGCGGCCAGGTTGTCATTTGTAGTCCCCAGCTTCGCGGCCAGGCTGTTATTTGCCGCTTCTGTTTTTGCAGCGAGGTTTTCATTTGCCGTCTTCATTTCCGAGGTCAGTTCGGCCTTCATTGCCATCATCTTCTCCAAAATGTTTTCCAATGCCGATTCCATGGCCGTTATCCCACTTCTGACGCCAGTTGTGACTTTGTGGGTTCGTGAAATAAAGATCGAGGTTACAAACACAAAAACTGTACTTTATTCTCGTAGCAAATGCACTCTTCACAAATTCAATTTGCTAGATAACCTAAAACTGTTTTTTTTTCAAACACTTCGCTCAACTGTCTGTCGCTTCCGGTAACGATCGGCCCCGAAGTTTCCCGAATCTCCACCGGCCTTCATTTTGATCGGCATAGCGAGTCTGCCGCCAGGGTAACAATACTGATCTAAATTTTGTGAGTAATTTATGCATGTCTTGATGCCTTTATTTAAGAAATAAATTTCTTTCCCGGTAAAGGGTTGTGCTGACAGATTAACTACATGATTTTCAGATTTTATTATTTCTAATTTTATTTTGTGTTGGTTATCGTCTCTCTGTTTTCGTAAAAATTCTGCCTTCTTAAGTGTTTTTACAGTTGGAGAATTGGTTTAAAAAAAGTGTTTTGATTGGTCAATAATTTTATTTATTTCGGAAGGTGTAGTTAGACTGACTTTAAATGTAGGTACAGAGTTTGTGAAACTTGATCTTAGAAATTCTACTGGTGCATCTTTACTTCCATAATTAATATTTAATTTTTTTGTTACATCCAAAAAGAATTTGTTAATTCTGCAACTTCCAAGAGGTTTGGCAATTTCATGATTGTCAACATTGAGTGTTATTGGGCAATTTTCTGTTGAGTGTTTACGTGTCACATTTTTTATTATATTCCAAGTGGTTTTTAATTTATTGTCTGAGTTTTGAATTAGTTATTACAATATTTTTTGAAGTAGTTTTTTAAGTACAAATTGTTACTGATTCTAACTTGCTGATATAGTTCTCTTTTACGCCTGTATGAGGTTTTAATTCCTAAAGTGAGCCAGGAATTGTCTTGTTTAAAGTTAAATGTTTTTTTTATACTTGGCTGGGAAGCAAAATTCAAAGTGAGCTTTAAAGTATTGAAGAAAGCTATTATATTTGTTGTTGGTTCCATTAATCTCATAAGTTTGTTTCCAAGATTCAAGTTTAAGGTCCTTACTAAATTTGTTCAGAGTATTTTCATTTAATTCCCTATATTTTGCATATGTGTATTTAGGTTTGAGTTTTAAATTTATCTTATCAGTCCTTAGAATTTGTGCATCATGATCTGATAGTCCATTAGTTTTTGATGAGACAGAGCAAAATTTAGTTATATCTGAATTTACAAATATGTTATCAATAGCTGTGGATGAATTATTTTGGATTCTTGTTGGAAAGCTAACTGTATGTGTCATGTGGTATGTGGTAAATAAAGAGCTAAGCTGTTTCCTTTGAAGACTCGATTTCAGATAATCTACATTTATGTCACCACAAATTATTATTTCTCTTTTTGTTTTAAAGATAAAGTTCAGAGCGTATTCTAACTGATTTTTAAAAATTTGAAAACTTCCTAAGGGACATCGATAAATGGCTACTATGACTAAGTTCAAATGACTTCCAATTAACTGAACTGCACAGAGTTGGAGGTCTTTTTCATAACAAAATCTGGATAAATCTAAAGCTTTAAAGATGAGATCATTTCTAACATATATGTACAAACTTCACCTTTATGTAATTTTTTTCTACTATATTCTGCTCCTAAAGAGTACCCTTGCAATGAACTTGGCTTAAATTCCTGCTGTGTCAAGTGATGTTCAGAAATGCATAAAATGTGTGGTAGTTGAATTTCAATGTGCAGATTAATAGTGAGTTCATCTATTTTGTTTCTTATGCCTCTTATGTTTTGATGAAATACATATAGACAGTGATTATTATTAATATTATTGGTATTATTATCCTTACTATTGTTCTTGAGAGGAGTAGTTTTAATTGAATTTATTGCCATGAAGCTATTAGGGATGATTGATTTAATTTCCCTAGAGTTTCTGGGCTTATATTGGTTTAACCTAAAAAAGACCTTCTGCTTGCAACAACAGAAATTTTATAAATCCTTTCATGGAAGTGTTGAAAACAGTGTTGTTGTATAAATTAAGTTGATTGGGAGTCGATTAATAACACAAAACAACACTCACTTTTAAATTTTCCCGGAACCGGTTTCTGAGGCCTTCCCACTATCTTCAGCCGGACATCGACTAGTTCTCATTGGTGTAGCTGGCAATATTTTGTCTTCGGTCTCCTCTGGTGGCGGTTCGAGGAACTTGCTGAACAAATCTTTCTGGGGGATGTCGAAATTGAATACTTTGTTCCTATTTTTTGAAATAAAGATTTGTTCCCATGTGGACAGTTCTTCTTTTCCTGTTGTATGTTTTAGTAATTTTGGTTCTGGATTTATGTTGTGGTTTTTTCCCCAAAAATGCGTGGCAACTGCTGATTTTTCTAATTGTTTGTATTTTATGTTCCTAAAGTGTTCCTTTGCTCTTGTTTCTAAATTTCTTTTGGTTTTTCCAATATAAATTTGACTACAGTCACAGCATTCAATTTGATATATACCAGATTTTTTGTTAGATGGAATGGCATCTTTGATGTTTGAGCAAATTAGGTTTTTTAAGGAGTAATGGTTCACTGGAGCTAGTTGAATGTTTTGTTTTTTGAAGACTTTTTTGAATTTATCAAAGGCCCATGGATGGTAAGTGAATTTTTTGAAGATCATTTTAGTTTCTGTAGCTGAGAGCATTGTGGTTTCCTTTAGTAGTTTCTTCTTTTTTGCTAAGTTCACTTTTTTGTCTACTAGTGATTTGGGAAAGTCATTTTTCTGTGCTATTTCAATAATTTTGTTGTATTCTATTTTGTATTCTTCTGTTGCGAGAGGGATGCTGACCAGTCTGTGTGCTAAACTATTAAAGATTGCCTGTTTGTGGGATCTTGGATTGTAGCCATTAGCTTCTATGTAGTTGTCTGTCTGTGTTGGTTTTCTGTAAATGCCAAAGTTTATTCTATTTTTATTTCTGATTATTTTTAGATCTAAAAATGGTAAATACTTGTCTTTTTCAACTTCTACTGTGAACTTGATGCTTTTTTCTTGAATATTTAAAAGTTTTAGTGCATCACTGATGTGTTTTTTTGGCACTATGGCAAATATGTCATCTACATATCTTTGCCAGAGTTTGAACATCCATGGGAAACCTTTAGTGATCCTTATTTCTAGTGCACTCATGTACAGATCGGCCAGGAATGGTGATAAGGGGTTGCCCATTGCTAAACCAGAAGTTTGATGGAAATATTTTGTTTGAAACTGGAAGAAATTCTGTTCTATTCATAATTTGGTAAGTTCGATGTAATCTGAAATTTCAAGTGATGACATTCCAAGTGATTTGAGCCATTTTTCTATCAATGTTGGGAGTTGTTTAACTGGTATGCTGGGAAACAGTGATTTAACGTCAAATGAGACTAGTGTGTCTTCTTCATTTAGTTCAGTATCCTTAATGTGTTCTATAAGTTCATAGGTGTTTTTGATGCTTAGGCTATCGAATTTTGGAAATGAGTTGAATTTGTTTGTTAGCCATTTTGCAAGTTTGTATGTTGGTGAATTTATACTGCTAACTATAGGTCTCATTGTTATGGATGGTTTGTGTATTTTGGGTAAGCCATAAAGTCGAGGTAAGGTTGGGTTATCTGGTTTAACTGCATATTTGTTTGATATTATACTTGATTTTGCTATTGTTTTTTCAAATGATTTTATGCAAGCTGTTAATGGATTTTTGTTAATGGTTTCATATTCACTGTTAGTTAGCATTTCTTCCATTTTTTCAAGGTAATCAGATTTATCCATTATGACTATTTTGTTACCTTTGTCTGCCTTGGTGTATGCCCCTCCCATGACTGCTACCCAGCAACAGGACCTTGCTTTTAGCACAATTAACAGATTAATCTAAATCCTGCTCTTCGAACTTTGTGGCCTGATCAACATTCAGCGTTTCAAGAACACTGAATCTGTTGCTCAGTTGGACATGTTAGTCATCAGCTGAGAAACGCCTTTTCCTCCTGAGATTTCTCCTAGTTACTACTTGAAAGTTATTGGCCAAAATGTTTGAAGCTGAAACACTACTTTTAGTTTCTTTTTTGCACAAAACAAGCTGTTTTCTCAGGTTGAAAATGGTTTCCTCGTGCTTTTCGACCAGTGCCTTATACATACAAAGTTCAGAAAACCATTCTGTACAATCTCTTACTTTCTCACTAACGGTGTTCGCACACGCCCAATGAAACCAAAACTTACATCCTGCATAGAAAATACCCTGACTAACCCTTCGACGACACGCACCACAGTTACTACTAAGATCACACGATTTACTACTCATTTTAGCACACTATACTGACAAACACAAATGGACTAGAAAATTAACAGATTAATCTAAATCCTGCTCTTCGGACTTTGTGGCCTGATCAACATTCAGCGTTACAAGAACACTGAATCTGTTGCTCAGTTGGACATGTTAGTCATCAGCTGAGAAACGCCTTTTCCTCCTGAGATTTCTCCTAGTTACTACTTGAAAGTTATTGGCCAAAATGTTTGAAGCTGAAACACTACTTTTAGTTTCTTTTTTGCACAAAACAAGCTGTTTTCTCAGGTTGAAAATGGTTTCCTCGTGCTTTTCGACCAGTGCCTTATACATACAAAGTTCACAAAACCATTCCGTACAATCTCTTACTTTCTCACTAACGGTGTTCGCACACGCCCCATGAAACCAAAACTTACATCCTGCATAGAAAATACCCTGACTAACCCTTCGACGACACACACCACAGTTACTACTAAGATCACACGATTTACTACTCATTTTAGCACACTATACTGACAAACACAAATGGACTAGAAAATTAACAAGTCACATTCAATAAGGACAAGTCAGTTTTTGTACAAAATAATGTTTTATAAAGATATCTCAAGAATTTTATAATATATACAATTAATTCAGAAATGTAACAATATTATAAACTTTCCATAAATTCACTAACAGAATAAAAACAGTGGTCTAGCAAGTATGCCAAAATTGACTTTTTAAATGCTGAAAAATTGCAAGTGGTTTTATTGGCTATAGACAGTTTATTAACAAAAGTGATTCCTAGGTTTATTACACTGTTTTGATTACCTCTTGTGTTACTTCTATTCACATGAATATCCATCTAGTATTATGATTATTAACTGTGTCATTAAAGGTACAGTGGCCATTTCCTTTCGGTAAATTTGTCTTTGTAAATTTTAAAATTTCATAAGATTTCATAAGATTTTAAAGAGGAGGAAAGATTGATTTAACTCCTCCAAGTATTCTTAGAATCCGTTTTTGCATTATGAATAATGATTTACAATGTGGTGAGTTACCCCATAATGTTAAGCCATATTTTAAAATGGAGTGAGTACACGCATAATACACGCTTCTGAGAGTTTTTATGTTAACTATGTTTTAGTTTTTGTTCAAAGAATAATGTAAAGTCCAAGTGATTTCACTTTTGGATTTCAGTTAAGTTAATTTATGACCTATCCAACAGGACTGGTCGGGATAGATGCACCAAGGCCGGTCATCTTGCATCCTCCAGTTCTTTCATCTTGTTATTTTGCCTGTGGCACTCGCCGACTAAACTCTAGTCTTACAGATTTGTGCGGCAGATTTTTGACCTTGCAAGGCAAGTGAAGCTTTAGTCGATTGTTTATAGCATGATTGTTGATGCAGAAAAATGACACACCTTGAATTTCAGTGTTAATGCTTCACGTAAAACTGTAATATGGAGTATGATTAAATTAAATAGTACCATAAGAATGACCTCAAAATTTTCAGGTAAAGGAGACTGTGTGTTCGAAAACCTTTTAAGTCGATCCTTGAAACTATTTAATAAAAGTGTAAAAGATCTGTTATTACATAAGACATATTACTCCATACAGGAATTCATGGATGACACAATATCATAACTACTTGTAATTGATAATTATTTATTTATTTATATATTATTTGTTATTTATTATTATTTAATATTATTATTACTTGTAATTGATAATTTATGTACATATACATTAGAATTAGTTTTTCTTTTTCTTTCTTTTAAATTTCTTTTATGTATAACTTGACGACTCACCAGTTTACCAGCTAGGCTGACAATGTAAACGTTATGTGACAATAAAGATTCTATTCTATTCTATTCTTGAGTTTGCGTTCTTTTGATGAAAAATGTCACTTAATTTCAAAAGGATATACATACATTTGTATAAATAAGTTTGTATACATTTACTCACAACCCTTGTACAAACCCTCATAATTTGTGACTGTCACTCCCCATTTTAAGTCTGAAGCAACTGACAACACTTATGAATCACCTACACCACACCACTGGACAACAGCCTGATAGCCATATTTGCAGAATATTACTGCAGAAGCTGTAGTTCTAAGACTAACTGAACCAATCTATGGCACTGGCATAAATGTTACAGCAAATGATTGGTTTCTAGTGTATCAGCAAATACCTTTTTCATTGGTAGAATAAGCAAGAACAAAAAAATGTGTCAACCAGTTATTTTACTTCTTCAAAACTTTGCAACCAATCTGAACGTGTATCTGGCTTCACAAAAAATGAATAACATGTTTCATAATGTTCCAAGACTATATGGTTGGCCTAAAATACAAAAACCCAACATACCCATGAGACCCATTGTAAATAATATCAACACTCCTACTTACCTTCTGGCAAAATGGCTGTCCAAAAAATTTCAGTCCTTTCCACAATTCCATACTCTGAGGATAAAAAACTCTTTAGACCTGGTAGGAAAAATTCAAAATCTTAAACTAAACCCTCATGACACTTTAGTATCCTTTGATGTCCGCTCCCTCTTCCCTAGCATTCCATTAGACAAACTTTTCATTCAACTGAAGAAATGGCTAAATTCTATAAACCTAGATGCCATTGCAATAGAAGAATATTTGGCAATGACTGAAATATGTATACATCAAAATTATTTTGTTTTTGAAGGAAAATATTATAAACAAATTTCAGGACTAGCTATGGGAAGCCCGCTATCACCATTTTTGGCCAATCTATACATGAGCTTTTTTGAAACACACATAACTAAAGCCTTCCCTCATGTTTTTAAAACATGGTACAGATACGTAGATGACATCTTTTCAATAGTGCCCTACAAACAAATAGATGATGCTTTGAAACTACTCAACCTGCAAGAACCCAGCATACAATTCAGAGTGGAAATTGAAGAGGACTGTACTCTACATTTTTTGGACCTTAAAATCACAAAAAACAAAGAAAAACTAGAATTTGGTATCCATAGAAAAGCAACACACACAGATAATTACATCAAAGCAAATAGTTTCAACCCAATTTCACACAAACATGCCACCATCAACAGTCTCACACACAGATTAGTAAATCTACCCCTCAGCCAGCAAGAATATCAAAAAGAATACCATCAAATCTTAAAAACTGCAATTAAAATTGGATATTGAAAAAACCTTGTAGACAAAAAACTAAAATCATTCAAACTTCAAAGGAGATTAAAACAGATCACAGCTCACACACCAATAAAACAAGAAATTAGATTTGCTAAATTTACTTACCACCCCTGGGCCACAAAAAAGTTCCAAAAAATATTCAAGAAATACAATATAACATTGGCACCAAAAAACAATTACAACATTAAAAACCTACTTAACAGTAATAATACTGATAAGATAAAACCAGAGGAAAAGTCAGGCATTTACAAGATTAAGTGTAAAGACTGTGAAAAAGTTTACATAGGGTGGACAAAAAGAAACATAGGCACTAGAAAGAAAGAACATTTCAGGCACTTAAGATACAAAAATATTGGTAAGTCCATAATAGCAGCTCATTTCTGGTCTGAAAATCATGAAATTGAAGATAGCACCGAATTACTAAAATACACATAAAAACTTAGTGAACTCGTCATATGGGAGAGTATATACATAGAAAAACATAAAAACCAACTAATGAACTTTGAAATCCTGCCAGAAGAGAATCCCACAGTTAAGTTCATCACTAAATCAACAGATGGCAGCAGCACCTCCAGAATTACCCATACCACTGGATCAAGCTTTAGTCGCATAAGAGCCGAAGATGCAAACGATGATTTGCGAAACATGTCCTCAAAATAGGTACGAAAGTGAAGCAGATGTGTAATAAATACGACTCATCTATAAATTAATAATTTGACCATTACTTAAAATCTACTGTATTCCCCTGTAGCTATGATAGGATAATGTTTATCTTGAAGTAGATAGAGCAGTAAGGGTTTGTACAAGAGTAGAGTAAGTCATGTATACCCCACATAATGACCAGCCGTTGAAAACATTTGACTATTACTTAAAATCTACTATATTCCCTTGTAGCTACGGTAAGATAATGTTTATCTTGAAGTAAATAGAACAGTAAGGGTTTGTACAAGAGTAGAGTAAGTCATGTATACACCCCCATAATGACCAGCTGTTGAAAACATTTGATTATTACTTAAAATCTACTATATTCCCTTGTAGCTACGATAAGATAATGTTTATCTTGAAGCAGGTAGAGCAGTTAGGGTTTGTACAAGAATAGAGAAAGTCATGTATACCCCACATAAGGACAAACTGTTGAAAACATTTGACTATCACTGTTTTGAGTACAGTTGTATTTAATAACTTGTATGTAAATGTTGGCAATAGGGTTATGTAAGTGTTGGCAATCCTGTGGCCAAGCGCCAGTTGTGTAACAATATGTGTTCTTCTTCACTCGTAAATAAAATCAGTGCTGTTATTATGAAATAACGTGTTCGTGAAAAAGTTTAACAGGTTATGGGCCCAGGTGCACTATTGCGAAGTTCAAGGGAATTGAAGGAACAGAGTTTGTGTGTTTTTTGTACGTAAATAAAGTGAAAACTTTGTAATTATTGTACTGTGGCTTTCGTATGCCATATACCGTAACGTGTGGATTCAGTTGTGAATTTTGAATATGGATCTGACAAGAGTTATCAGCATTAGTTTACTGGAAGGGCAATCAAACTGGAATATGTGGAAGTATAAAGCAAGTGTGTGCTTACGTGGTATTCCTGGAGCTCTTGATGTCATTGAAGGTAGGTTAGTTAAACCTGCAGAACCTGGAAAAGGTGCTACAGCTCAAGCAAAATAAGCATACAACAACACATTAAATAATTATCTTAAGGCTGATAGCAATGCTTTGATTGTGTTGACTACTAATATGACAGAAGAAACATTGCAGAAAATAATGCGTCTTAATACATCTCGTGAAGCATGGGTAGAATTGCATAAGTTATTTGACAGTGTTTCTGAAGATAAAGTGTACAATCTTTGTTTACGATTTTTTGGGTTTGTAAAACATTCAAATGATGATGTAGCAACTCATATATCAAAGCTGAAAATTCTGTGGAATGATTTAAAGCAAGAAATGGCCAACAATGTAGAAAATAATCCCAAATTACCCGATTTATTTTTAATTTGCAAAATTTTAGGCACTCTACTAGAAGAGTATTTTCATTCACATCAGGTTGGATGCTTATGTCGAAAACTGGTAGGACGGTTGACAACTTGACAACTCAACTTTGTGCATATAAGAAAGCCATGTTGAGTAAAGGAGGAGATTCTACATCTCAAGAGGCACTTATAAGTAACTCATCTAAACAATTTTCTAAGCAGTCACAGTGGGAAAAGAAAATTGTTTGTCATTACTATAAGAAGCTAAATCGCGTAATCCAAAAATGTTGGAAGTGGATTGCAGCTGGTCAACCACAAAAGACTCAGAAAAGTGATGTGTCTGAAGCTGAAACTTCAAATAATTCAACAAATATGGTTCTATTCATTGAAACATCTGTGGTCATGTCATCTGAGTGTGCTATTGGTAGCTGGTTTGTAGACAATGGTGCAACAAGTCATATCACCAATACAAACTATTTCTTCAAGACATTTGAACCATTTTCTACGACGCATACAGTTACATCAGCAGATGGTGACACTGTTGGCAAGGGCGACAGAAGTGGAAGCAACAGTAAATGGAAATTGGCATAAAATCACTTTGAGTGATGTGTGGTATGTACCAAAAATTAAAAAGAATCTAAAAGTACGCAAATGAGTCAACCTTGTATATACTTTTCTCCACTTACAAGTTTTTTGATGAAGACTAGTTTCTGGGAACTTTTTCCCTATTTTCAGTTTTGAACAGGAGAGCTCATCCTTACGGACATCTGTAGCCCTTTTCAGAAGTACATGTCTGGTTATCGCTATTTCGTATTATTCAAAGATGATTACAGTAAATTTCGTGCTGTTTACTTTCTTAAGGAAAAATCAGAAGTTCCCTATAAACTAAGACAATTCATAACTGAAACGAGGACTACTGGGCATACAATAAAAAACCTCTTAGGTGATAATGGAGGAGAATTCAACAATGAACAGACAAGGGAGATTCTACAGAAGAAGGGCATAAGTCAACGTTTTACTATGCCATACACTCCGCAGCAAAATGGGTGCAGTGAAAGGGAAAATCGTAACCTTGTTGAAAGTGCCAGGGCTATGATGCATGCTCATGAAAACATTCCTCAGTCACTTTGGGCTGAAATGATAAATTCTGCAGCATACATTCTTAATCGAGTGGGACCTTCTAGTATTGAAAATGAAATGAAATGTGTAGTGTTTAATGCCTGCTTTTACTACATACGGCATCGCAGGCGATGACACTGGTGGTACATGAGATGAAGATGGAGCACCAGTTGAATGAAATGGCGGGGGAAGCCGGAGATCCCGGAGAAAACCTGCCCCAGTGCCGTGTTGTCCACCACAAATCGCACTTTGTGGTCGCCTGGGATCGAACCCGGGTCACCTTGGTGAGAGCCAAGCAGTCTAACCACTGAGCCACGGCGCGGCCTTCTAGTAGTGAGGGAACATCTCCATACGAAATATGGTATGGAGAGAAGCCTTGCTTGAAGCATCTACGTATAATAGGATATAAATGCTATGTTCATGTACCTAAAGAATTAAGAGTAAAAATGGATCGAAAAGCAGTAAAAGGGATTCTGATTGGCTATGACGGTTATCGAATCTGGAGTGAAGAAAAGAATCAGCTAACAAGATCACATTATGTTATTTTTGAAGAGAAAATTTTGCAACATGAAAGTCCAGTAGTTCCTGTTGAAGCAGAATTTCTATGTTGGAAGCACAATTCTTTCTCTTCTCGTGTGAGTTTTTGCGGCTATCAGTTTCTTTTGGTCACTAATTGTATCATCTTATTTTAAATAAGAGTCATGAGATCTCTCGTTTTCAGGTGTGGTTTAGAGTGAAATAAATACAATTTTGGAGAAGTCCCATTTTGTAACAAATAATTTAATTGTATTATCAGGATTACATTTTGCTGGAACTTTCTTTCCTAGTCAATCATTGCAGGTTACCTCCAACATATCAATAAATTCTTACTTCTTTAATAAAAAGATTCCATTAATTACATAAAATTCCTTACTGCTGCACGTCTACTCTCACTAACAAGATTACAGAACACATATCTCCTTATGAAGATTATTGCTTTTCTTCTATCCAAAACTTTTCATTTTTTCACATCAAGCAAGATTATAGATTTTTTTTTCCCCCTAGCAATCGTTCATCATTTTTTTTATATTGTCATTTAATGGCCCACTAATATTCAGATCAGAAAACAAAACTCATTTCAAACCAAAAACTGCTGTTACACCGCGGACCTTGATTTTTCTTATCAGAAGTCTCAAGTGTCGTCAGAAGAAAGTAAGAAAAAAATGGTATCTAATTTTCCAAGAGAAAATGACTTCTACAGTTATGATGATTTACATGAAGAAACTGAAGAGGTATTAGAACAATCACACACTGAATTAATTAGGCCACAGCTGCATGAGTGTTCAACACTAAAACGTCCTAAGAGATTTTGACTATGCAATGCAGCTAATGACCTTAGATGAACTAGAATCTTATCGTGAAGCTATGAATTCAGGTCAACAAGATGAATGGAAATCAGCCATGGATCAAGAAATGGAAGCTCATCAAGAGAATGAAACTTGGACTTTGGTAGATTTACCTCCTGGAAAAAGAGTAATTCCTTGTAATTGGGTTTACAAGCTAAAGACGAATGCTGATGGATCAGTTGAGAGATTCAAAGCTAGACTGGTTATCAAGGAAATAATTGGGAGTCGATTAATAACACAAAACAACACTCACTTTTAAATTTTCCCGGAACCGGGTTCTGAGGCCTTCCCTCTATCTTCCAGAAACCGGTTCCGGGAAAATTTAAAAGTGAGTGTTGTTTTGTGTTATTAATCGACTCCCAATTAATTTAATTTATACAACAGCACTGTTTTCAACACTTCCATGAAAGGATTTATGGTTATCAAGGGGTTTTCTCAACAGAAAGGAATTGATTATGAACAAACTTTCGGCCCTGTGGCAAAGATGGTGACTATTCGAACATTCCTCAGTGTTGCAGCCAAGGAAAAAATGTACATTGCACAAATAGATGTGACTACTGCTTTTCTTTATGGAGACTTGAAGGAAACAATATTTATGACACGGCCTGAAGGTTATCATGATGGTTCTGGAAAAGTATGTCAATTAATGAAAAGCCTATATGGTCTAAAACAGGCACCCTGTTGCTGGAATGAGAGATTCACTAATTATATGATGGAATTAGGATTTAAGAGAATTGAAGCCGATCCTTGCCTCTTTACAAGAGAGAAAGGTTCTTCTAAGATTTTCTGTGTACTATATGTTGACAATGGATTAATTGCAGCAAACAATGACAATGAACTTAAGCAGTTTGTTGAAGATCTTGAAAGAGAATTCAAGATTAAATCAAGCCCTGCATCATTTCTTAAGACTGGAAATTGACAGAAAAGTAGATGATTCTATTCAAGTTAGTCAGACCTATTTGTCAAGAAGGCTTTGGAGCACTTTGGTATGAGTGAGTATGGGCTGTTACAACTCCAATTATCAAGGATGATGATGTGGAAGGAAGTTCTGTCAACACTGGATATCCTTACAGCAAGCAGTTGGATCTTTGATGTACTTGACGTGTGGAACAAGACCAGACATAGCATATGCTGTTGGAGTAGCATCTAGAAGTCTTGAAAGTCCGACAGAACGTGATATAATAAGAGTAAAACGAATATTTTGCTATTTGAGAGGCACATACAACTATGGACTTATTTACAAAAGTGGCTAAGACAAAGCTATTCTTGAATGTTTCAATGAAGCTGAACATGGAGGTGATTTAAAGACTGAGCGATCTACATCAGGTGTTCCTTGTTTGTACAGTGATGCACCTAGCAGTTGGCTGAGTCACCGACAGATTTCAGTTGCAATTTCTACAAAAGCTGAAATTGTAGCAGCAAGTGAAGCAGGACGAAAAATTTGGATCAAGAGACTTTTAACTGAACTTGGCCAGCTAAAGGAGTCAAAACCCTACCTACAAGTGGACAAAGAGGCAGCTGTTCGACTGGCACTCAATCCTGAATTTAATCCATGGACAAAACATATCCGTATCAGACACTTCTTTGCTAGAGAGCTAGTTACAGCTGGTGAAATTGTCATTTCCAGAGTATATATGGCAGATCAGCTTGCAGGACTGTTAACAAAGCCATTAGTTGCTGTCAGATTACAACAGTTGTGCAGTAATATGGGACTATGCAAGTTATTAAATAAGGGGGAGTGTTAAAGTTTCATGAATTGAGTACAGTTGCATTTAATAACTTGTATGTAAATGTTGCCAAAAGGGTTATGTAAGTGTTGGCATTCCAGTGGCTAAGCTCCAGTTGTGTAATAATATGTGTTCTTGTTCAATCATAAATAAAATCAATGCTGTGTTGTTTAAGGACTATGATACAATGAAGCACAAAATTAATACAATTTTGAGTTGAACTAATACTCAATGCTCCATTTATTGCTAGTATTTACCTAGAACGCGTTTCGTTAGGATCTTCCTAACATCATCAGCTGTTGTCGACTACTGGATGCCGGTTCAGTGAACTCCTCGGAGGTGATAGGTGCGTCTCTGTTGGTATCTTGATGAACTTGAAATTGGGGTTGTCTTCAAAGGTAGTATCGAAATTAAACAATTTACTTTCATATTTCTTTATAAAGATTTTTTCCCACTTGGTTAATGCAGCTGGACCTTGGACACTTTTTAGTAAGTGAATTTCTCATTCTATGTCATGATTTTCCTTCCAAAAATGGTACGCTACCGCCGATTTATCTATTTCTTTATTCCTTATGTTCCTAAAGTGCTCTTTAAGCCTAATGTTCACGTTCCTTTTTGTTTTTCCAATGTAGAATTTGTCACAGTCCTTGCAATTTATCCGGTACACTCCTGATTTTCTGCCTGTGGGTATCTCCTTTGTATTATGTGATTTCAAGAGGTGTTGTACACTAAATCTGTTCTGTGGGGGCAAAGTAATATTGTGTTCTTTGAAAACTTTTTGGAAAAGGTGTGTAGCTCTGGGATGATACGTAAATTTTCTGTATGAGGTTTCATTGCTAATTGGGGAGAGAGTAGTTACTTGTTTGCATCTTAGTTGTCTTTTGAATTTATCTATTTTCTTGTTGACCAATTCAGCACTGTATCCATTGTATTCTGCAATGTGAATCATGTTATTGTACTCTTTGTTATATTCTATCTTGTTTAAAGGTACATTAACCAGCCTGTGAGTTAAACTGTTGATAACGGCATGCTTGTGTTGTCTTGGGTTATATCCATCTGATTTTATGAAATTTTCTGTGTGTATTTCCTTTTTGTGTATGCCAAATTCAAGTTTATTATGTTTTCTGGTAAGTTTCAAACCTAAGAAAGGGATTTCATTGTTTACCTCTTTTTCTATGGAGAATTTTATTGCAGGATTTTGTAGATTAAGTAGTTTTAATGCATCATCCACTTGTTTCTCATTTATTATTGCCCAAATGTCATCCACATATCTGTACCAATGCTTAAAAATTAGTGGGAATGCCTTTGTAATGTGCGTTTCCAAAAAGCTCATGAAGAGGTCTGCCACAAATGGGGACAATGGGTTGCCCATAGATAGTCCTGATTTTTGTTTGAAAATTCTTTTATTGAATGTAAAAAAGGACTGTTCAATGCAAATATTGGTTAATTGAAGGTATTCCTCTATGATGTTTTGGTCTATTTGTAGGGACTGAAGCCATGTTTGCATGCACTCTATGAGTTTGTCTCTCGGAACACTTGGGAACAAGGAGATTACATCAAAAGATACCATTCGGTCTGTGGGAGAAAATTGTAGATTTTTAGTTTTGTTGATGAATTCCAACAAATTTTTAATACTGTGGCTTTTGAATTTTGGTAGCTCCTTAAATTTTTTGTTTAACCATTTGGATAGCTTGTAGCAGGGTGTGTTTATGTTGTTAATGATTGGGCACATCTTATTTCCTGTTTTATGAATTTTGGGTAATCCATATATGTTAGCTACTGTAGGGTTGTCTGGTTTTAAACTTTGTTTAATTTCTTTTGGTATGATTGTTTTATCCTTCATTGTTTCATTTAACTGTTTTACACACATATTTAAAGGGTCAGACTTTATTTCCTGGAATTCATCACTTGCCAATAAATCTGTCATTCTAGAGATGTAGTTTTGGAAGGAAAATCATGACATAGAACGAGAAATTCACTTACTAAAAAGTGTCCAAGGTCCAGCTGCATTAACCACGTGGGAAAAAATCTTTATAAAGAAATATGAAAGTAAATTGTTTAATTTCGATACTACCTTTGAAGACAACCCCAATTTCAAGTTCATCAAGATACCGACAGAGACGCACCTATCACCTCCGAGGAGTTCACTGAACCGGCATCCATTAGTCGACAACAGCTGATGATGTTAGGAAGATCCTAACGAAACGCGTTCTAGGTAAATACTAGCAATAAATGGAGCATTGAGTATTAGTTCGACTCAAAATTATATTAAAATCAATGCTGTTGTTATAGAATAACGTATTGTTCCTAAGAACCTTTAACATACACCATATAACGACCAGAACATTTGACTATTGCTTATAGTCTACTGTAGTCCCTTGTAACTATGGAGCAATAAGTGTTTGTACAAGAGTAGAGGAAGTCATGTATACCTCACATAACGACCAACTATTTAAAACATTTGACTATAACTTAAAGTCTACTGTATTCCTTTTTTTTTTTTGTAATTTATGTCCTCCAACGTTAAGTCAATGAATGGAATGGGTGAAATGTTGCTCAAATGAGCCCGGGGTCCATGGAGCTTAGAGGTACCTGACATTCGTCTTTCAGGATAAGGGAAAACCCTGAAAAAACCTTATCCAGGTAACCCACCCTGACCGAGATTCCAACTCAGGACCTCTTGAACGTGAGGCTAACCTGCTACCACCACGCTACCGAGACAGGCACTGTATTCCCTTGTAACGACAATAAGATAATGTTTATCTTGAAGTAGACAGGGCAGTAAGTAAAATAAGACCTGAAGCTTTCCTGGCGACGAATATGCTCACTTTCTTCTCGGGCAACAAGCCAGGTGAACAGACGATTAGATATCGACGTATCGGGAGTGTGCACCTCTCCCATCATCAGGATATGTATAAAATTTTATAACCACAAATCAAACACTGGATATAACACCAATACAAACAAAGACAAAACACTATCAAAATTTGCATTACTGAACAAAAAGACTGTTTCAAGTAAACTAAATGACAGGTCAGGAGATGGCGTGAGTATAGAAAATAGTGTCAAAGAAATGTAAGGACAATAATTGTTTGTACATCACATAGTGACCAAAAGATTTGACCATCACTTAAAGTCTACTGTATTCTCTTGTATCTATAATAAGATAATGTTTATCTTGAAGTAGATAGAGCAATAAGTGTTTGTACAAGGGTAGAGAAAGTCGTATACACCTCTTATAATGACCAGCTGCTTAAAACTTTTGACTATCACTTAAAGTCTACTGAATTCCCTTGTAGTTACATTAAGATAATGCTTATCTTGAAGTAGGTAGTGCAGTAAAGTTTGTACAAGGGTAGAGAAAGTCATGTATACCTCACATAATGACCAGCTGTTTAAAACATTTGATTATCGCTTAAAGTCTACTGTATTCCCTTGTAGCTACATTAAGATAATGTTTATCTTGAGGTAGACAGGACAATAAGTGTTTGTACAAGAGTAGACAAGGTCATGTGTACATCACATAATGACCAAAACATTTAACTATCACTTAAAGTTTACTGTATTCCCTTATAACTACAATAAGATAATGTTTATCTTGAAATAGACAGGGCAATAAGTAAAATAAGACGTGAAGCTTTCCTGGTGAGGAATAGACTCACTTTCTTCTCGGGCAACAAGCCAGGGGATCAGATGATTAGATATCGACGTATCGGGAATGTGCATCGCTCCCATCATCAGGATGTTTATAAAATATTATAACCACAAATGAAATACTGGATATAACACCAATATAAACAAAGACAAAACACTATCAAAATTTGCATTACTGAACAAAAGACTGTTTTCAGTAAATTAAATGCCAGGTCAGAGGATGGCATGTGTATAGAGAATTGTGTCAAAGAAACGTAAGGGCAATAAGTGTTTGTACATCACATAATGACCATAACATTTGACCATCACTTAAAGTCTACTGTATTCTCTTGTAACTACGATTAACTAATGTTTATCTTGAAGTGGATGGAGCAGTAAGTGCTTGTATAAGAGTACAGAAAGTCATGTATAGCTCACATAATGACCAAAGCATTTGACCATCACTTAAAGTCTACTGTTTCCCTTGTAACTACAATTAGCTAATGTTTATCTTGAAGTAGACAGACCAATAAGTGTTTATACAAGAGTAGAGAAAGTCATGTGTACATCACATAACGACCAAAACATTTAACTATCATTGAGAGTCTAGTGTATTCTCTTGTAACTACAATAAGATAATGTTTATCTAGAAGTAGATGCAGCAGTAAGCATTTGTACAGGAGTAGAGTAAGTCATGTAGACCTCACATAATGACCAGCTGTTTAAAACATTTGACCATCACTTAGTCTACTGTATTCCGTTTTAACTACAATAAGATAATGTTTATCCTGAAGTAGATGGTGCAATAAGCGTTTGTACAAGAGTGGGTAAACATTTGACTATTATGAACAGTCTACTGTATTCCCTTGTATCTACAATAAGATAATGTTTATCTTGCAATTCCTTTTTTGGAAGTGTTGAAAACAGTGTTGTTATGATGGCCAGCTGAGGATAGAAGCAACGTCTGTGAAACATGTTCCGGAAAAGTTTAAAAGTGTTGTTTAGTGTCGCTAATCGACTCCCTTTAAATTTAATGTTTATCTTGTAGGTAGAGCAGTAAGAGTTTCTACAAGGGTAGAGGAATTCATGTATACCTCACATAACGACCAGCTGTTTAAAACATTTGATCATCTCTTAAAGTCTACTGTATTTCCCTGTAACTACAATAAGATAATGTTTATCTTGAAGTAGACAGGGCAATAAGTAAAATAAGACGAGAACCTTTCCTGGCGATGAATGGACTCACTTTCTTCTCAGGCAACAAGCCAGGGGAACAGACGATTAGATATCAACGTTTCGGGAGTGTGCATTGCTCCCATCATCAGGATGTTTATAAAATATTATAACCACAAATGAATCTCTGGATATAACACCAATATAAACAAAGACAAAACACTATAAAAATTTGCATTACTGAAAAAAAGACTGTTTTCAGTAAATTAAATGCCAGGTCAGGAGATGGCATGAATAGAGAATTGTGTCAAAGAAACATAAGGGCAATAAGTGTTTCTCCATGACATAACGACCAAAAGATTTGACCATCATCTAAAGTCTACTGTATTCTCTTGTATCTATAATAAGATAATGTTTATCTTGAAGTAGACAGGGCAATAGGTGTTTGTACCAGAGTAGGGTAGGTCATGTGTACATCACATAACGACCAGCTATTTAAAACATTTGATACAACTTAAAGTTTACTGTAATCCCTTGTAACTACAATAAGATAATGTTTATCTTGAAGTAGATGTAGCAATAAGTGTTGGTACAAGAGTAGAGTAAGTCATGTATTCCTCACTTAATGACCAACTGTTTAAAACATTTAAATATCACTAAGAGTCTACTGTATTCCCTTGTATGTACAGTAAGACAATGTTTATCTTGAAGGTGTTTGTACAAGATGAGAGTAAGTTAAGTATACATCGCATAACGACCAAAACAGTAGACTATCACTTAAAGTCTACTGTATTGCCAATTAGATACAGTTTATCTTGAAGTAGATAGAGCTATAAGAGTTTGTACAAGAGTAGAGGAAGTCATGTGAGTGTGAGACATTTCTGTAGTCGGTGGGTTTCAAAAGATGTATTTATGGTAATATCTCTATATATAATTTACACAACACTTACTGTAAATATGTGAGTATTAACGAGGCTGTGAGCTATACCAACGGTAGCTATGCTACCAGAAGGGTCTGCCATGTCGAGCAGGTCTCATGCGGAGGAGCCGGACGAAGAATGTCCCACAACGACCTATCTCTCCTTCCCTATCCTATTTCCATCCACTATTGCCCTACCTAAACCAAGGTGGAAGGCATCATGCTGAGGGCTGAATGGCACCAGGGTTAGATGGTGTCTTGAACGATCCCCTTGGGAAACCAGGTTGAACCCCATTGTATTGTAGACCTCCTACACCTGCAGGGGTCTCCATGGGTAGTGAAAGATTATCCCCCATACTCGTGGGACAACAATTGATCACATGGCTAGCTCAAAGGGTTAGAGCAACTGGACGGAAACCAGTTCAAATCCCAGCCATGGCATTGAATTTTTCATGTTGACTCTATCTATCAGACGTTAGCCTATACACAGCTAGTGTGAAGAAATGATTAATTTCCACCAATTAACTAAAATAATAAGAGTTAAATGATGAAGCCTGGGACTCAAGTACTTACGATAGTAAGTCGCCACAAATGGTGTATCTCGAATGCGAGAGCCCCTTGTGGTTTACAGGGGTAATGTATGAGTCAACTGGAGAGTTTAATGTCAGGACATGTTAGAGTGACTGGATGGATGCCGGGAGATCCATGGTTCAAATCACAGCCATGGCATTGAATTTTTCATGTTCACTCTATCAATTGATCTTAATAAATTTAAACAGCCAGAGCGCTCCTTAGCTGGGGAGTCTGATCGAACCACGGTAGATTGGGCCCCGGCAATAGAGCTTGGTGAATCAGAGGGCTCCTTTATTGGGGACTCAGGTTCTAAGGGGAACATTCCCAGCGAGAGTAGGAGGCCGGAGGGCTCCCTAAAGGAGGACTCCAGGGCTGTAGCCTCCGGGTTCACGCAAAGGAGAAACCAGAAGGTAAAGGTATTGATCTAGGGGAGCTAGCGAGTAAGGTGGGCTCCCTAAAGATCAAGAGGAAAAGGAAATCTTGAGCGGAGAGGAAGAGGAGGCTGACCAGGCGGGCGGGGGGGGGGGAGGTGCGGGGGTAACTGTTCCCTCTTCTTCTGCTGTGGTGGGGTCTGCTCTCCCGGGCCCCTATAATGAGGGAACTATCCCTTCTTTGCAAAAGAAGTGATCTAGGCCTTCAAACACACCGGAGGAAGGCAAACCATTGAAACAACCTAGGGCCAAGTATTCAAGGGTTCAGACTGGGCTCAGGATGGCTATCGTAAATTAGGGCTATCCTGAGGCACAGATTACTCTGGAACAGCTAGTGAGTGGATGAGCTACCGGATGATTCCGACGTGGTTCCCCAGTTTGTTGACTGCTACCTGGCTAAGGGGGCAGCCATAGTGGTTTGCCAGGATGAGAATTCTCAGTCTTGACTTACCAGTAAGGTGCCCAACATGAAGGTGTGGGAGGGCTCCAATCTAAAAGTGGGTGGTATGGATGCTCTCCCTACGTATAAGAGGTTGATGGTCTGGATCCCAGGACCTTCTGTGGAGACGGACGTCAGCTTCAGACGTCTGGTTTGTCAGAACCTGAATATTGAGACGTGGCAGTGGAGGGTGCTAGAGCGCAAGGTGGAGCCCACAGTGGTTCAACTTGTGATCAGCATAGCTGCCACCGCCACCGCCAATTATCCGACAAAAAGAAGGTTGCAAGTTTCATACCTGCTGATAGTTATTAAGCTCTACTTGTTTAAGCCAGTGTTTAGCACACCACAAAATATTAACATCTTTTAATTCATACTCAACAAACTTCAAGATCTTCTGTTTTATTTCTAAGAGACTGTAACTTTTGAAACATTAAAGTTAGATTACAATCAGATGTGGTATTATGGAATTTCCTATCTCCACAGAAATTATGTACTATTTTTTGAATTCCTAACTCAGTTGCTCTACAGCCACTAATTGTGACATCTGAGTTGAGTAATTTTAACACTAATGCATATTTAATTGAATGTGATACGACCTGAGGTGTTAAAGTTCGAATTAATAACAATAACTTTAATTAGTATTACACTTAATACTTTCTTCCCTCGCTTATTAAAATGCATTGAATGATTAGTGTACATTTCACGTTTGGTATTGAAAGTATTACCTACTTTTACATTTACATACCATTTATATATTAAGGATATGTTTGTATTCACTGAGATTCTTTCACGATTTTTGTGAGACTTTGGAAGCTGATCGTGTCTTTGTGGAAGTTTTATCACAACCACATTTGTATTTTGAAGAGATATTATAGCTTTTCTAGTTCTGTATTACGATTTGAGATACGCCATTTGCGAGGTCATTGCTACCGCCCAATTACGCTGGTCTTCCTAACTTTTTCGTGTCAAATGTTGAAAAGTTGAGCTGAAGGCAAGCAATTTTTTATTCAAATTATAGTGAACGTGCTGATATATATCTCTGACAACATAACAGTTCTGTCTCCTTATTTTTTGCTTTTGCGATTTTGCTATTTTTTTCTACTCAATGTTTAATGTTACGTTATAATTCAAGTTACCATAATAACCCCTGGTTAAACTCAAGATCAGGTCTACAGGAATTCGAAATAGTAGCATAACATTTAAATTGTAGTCCAGTATGTAAATTATGCCTGGCCCACGAACAAAAGAGAAAACGAGACCTTTAATGTGCATAGGTATCAAGTATTCTTACATTTTTTTGTGTCTCGAAAGAAGCGAGCAGCAAACAGCGGTAGAGGCAATTAGAGCAGACCAGAGTTGTCGTAAATTCTACAAATCAATGAGTTGTTTTTGTGTTATGTCTTAAGGATTAAGGTGGCTTGAATTAAAAATAGTATTAAATATTATTCAGTAAATAAATATAATATAAAAGCAGCAGTACAAGAAATAAAGGAGAGTCACAGGTATGATATCAGTTCTTTTAACCTAATTTGATATAAAATTAACTTTCTATTTGTTGCTCTGTAGAGTCGCAAAGTGATCCAAAAACTCGAATAGGTTATAAGTACACATGTTATATAGCGAACGCCTTAAGAGGTACAAGTAGGTTAGGTTATTCTAGATTTGCAAGTTCTCGGTTGTACTCGCATTCATAGAGTAAGTGACGGATTTTAGGGTAGGGCGGGTACTCTATCCAGTGGCGGTTCACTACCAGTAATATTTGTCTGGTTTATATAGGTTATATGGTTATATGCTTACGGTTCTGTTAGTGACCGTAAGGCTGTGACGTAGCTAGCTGATGTTAAATATAATACTCGTAAATTCTCAATATGTTGCTACTTGTAATTGCTTTATTCAAAATACATAGAGCATAAATTCATTTAAACTGCAGAAAGACAGCGTAGAATTTTGTTATGGAATGACGGAAACTGGCTGTGGTCAACTTTGGAGTGTGAAAATGTCAAAATATCGAAATGTAGCCAACACATTTTCTTGTTATAAATTAACAATAAAATGCGAAAGGATACTGGTATCGTATAATAATATAGACGATAAAACATCAAACAGGAGTTTAAATAATGAATTATAAGTGAATTTAACATTAATTTATGGTAAATGTTAAATTATGCTTGAGGCATTGAAAACTGATATCACAAGCAAAAATCAAAGTGAATGTGCAGTTCTGTACAATCTAATTTTTAGTTATCACTAACTTCATCAAAAGAGTTCTTAGTTTTACATGTTAACATTTCAGAATACGATGTAAAGTTGAAGTGGAGTGTTTGCTATTAGATAGTGTTGGCTTAAATATAAAAAAAATATATACGAGGAATTTATTTTGCGAAGCAATTTAGCTAAATTCGAGTGTTTTTCAGTATAAAATCTATTTGTGCTCAACACTCAAATTATATGTAAGGGTCTGAGTTTGAGTCTTGGTTTTGGTGAAGTACCTAGAATTTTTGCTTTTGTAGCACTTAGCTGTAACATTGACATTCCAATCAAATACTCTTATAGAGGTTTCAGTGGACATTTTGAGGTTTTTCTAAAGTGCTCTTAAGAAATGGTTTCCTCAACCATGCACAAGGCATGTACAAATATCAGGAAGAAAACAAGAAAAACAAAAACAGTTTTGTTATGTATTATATGGCTAGTTTGCTTATGTAGTGTTGGGATTGAACATTTATGAACGAGCACCATTTCAAGCATTAACCTCAAAACATGCATTACTGTAAGTCAATATAAAGTAAATCACCAAATTAACATTGCTTGCAGTTGGACACTTTGAAATTTACTGCTCAATGGGATGAATGTCTCACTGTAATATGTGGAGTGGGTATATAAGAGTGACTTTAAACTATTTTAGAAAGTTTTATATTGTTACAAGTACAATATTGTACAAATATAACTATTTGTATAATATTTATTGCTTCACTGTAACTAGCTTCATTTTCTACATAATAATGGAGAGATACTCTACATTTTTATAGCAGAAGAGTAATATACTCTTCTGAACAATTTTAGGCTATTTGTCAGTCTTTGCAAATTGCCCACATTCCTCTTGCTGTAGTCATGCAGAGCAGGAAGGTAGCTTAACACATAATATACGTATTCACACTAAATATTAAACAAAGGCCTACAGGAATGTTGTTGTTGTCGTTTTCAAATGCTAGGCTTTGGCAATGAAGCCATTAGCTCTGGCCTACAGGAATGTTAAATCCAAGCATCACAAATAATATGATGGCCACTTTTGTAATAAAAACAGTTGCTTGCTATGCACTGAATTACCTAACAAACGTGGAGGGACAATCAGACTGTCATACAGATAGACCACGATGTGTAAACTGTAAACAGGAACACGCAGCAACGGACAAACAACACTGCCCAGCGTACAAATTAGAAAATCAAATTGCAAGCACCATAGCTCAACTACCAGTATCGAGGTTGGAGGCACAACAAATGGCGTCAGGGAATATAACATATGCAGACATAATGAAACGTTCCGGAGACAATCCGACAAGAGAGGAAAGGCAGGACAACTATCCTGGATTATCGGCACGAACAGACCAGTACGAACGCAGCTACCCTTCAGCGGGGGACAGGGTATCCATGCAGAATACCTCTACAAAACACAGGTGCCTGGAATCACAAAAAGCTACTCCACCAGAGTGGAGATCAGAGTGCTGGGCACCACATGGTCGCTGGCCAGTAGAAGCAACAAGACCAATACAAACGCGGGTGACGACCAATATTGGGGGACAGATCAGGAATCCAAGGGCCTTGGAAACGGCGATGCGGGGCAAGGCCCCGATAATACCCAAAGAGAAGGCTCGAGATGGACAGGTAGGGTCACGAGAAAAAATAGTGATGCAACAGGGAAGGAGTGGATCTACGGGAGAACAGCATATAGATACTAGATTACTACAACAATTATTCGCGGAATTAATGGAACAAGCACCGTAACACCTCCTACACACATTAATGGGGTTACAAACCCATTTACATTTATAATTAACATAATAAACCTGAATATGACAGAGTTCAGGTTGTTATACTGGAACGCCAGAAGCATTACCAACAAAATAGCTGAGTTCCAAACATTTCTAGCACGAACGCGACCGCAGGCGTTCATCATTGTAGAATCATGGTTACAGACCCACCAACGATTCCGAATATCAGGATATAAAATATACCGTATGGATAGACAAACACACGGAGGCGGGGTGGCCATCGGCATTCAAGAGAATCTAGTCATCTACAGCTGGAAGACGGATATTCGTATACCACCACACTTGGAAGCAGTGAGGCTTAATTTGGGAAATATCAACCTGTTAGGCATCTATAAGACGGGACAACAGTTATCGAGAGAGGAATGGGAAACCCTGCTCACCCACACCATAAACACGTACTATGTGGTGATTTTAACATCCCTAATTTCCACAGCCTTAGTGCACAAAGCAGGTGTAGGCTGCCGATAGTACAGATGGCCTCGACGTACGACTGGGAATTAATATCGGGACAATACACGACCCGACAAGGGAGACCGGGACAAAGTGAAACCACGCCTGACCTGATTTTCGCGTCAGTGGACACAGCACCTAAGACTACAGTTAGGAAATACACTTACACTATGGGCAGTGACCACTTCCCAGTGATGATAAGCATCTCGACTCCCGAACACAGCGGACACCCAACATATCAAGCGCGCAGGAAGGGAGGATTTGTTCCACAGCATTTCTGCGAATATATAATAAGGTCAATGGAACATATCCAAGAGACGTCGGTGGAATACGTACAATTAGAAACATCACTAAGGCAATACGTGGAAGACAACCATCCGGTGACATTGCGACAACAATCCCGAATACCGAGACCTCCCTGGTGGACACAGGAGTGCTCACGTCTGGTGGCGGAAAAACAACGAGCTTATGCACTATACCAGTGGGAGAGAACACGAGAGACGTACCTGACGGCCAAAAACACAGAGGCAGGAGTACACCGGAAGATGCGAAAGATCAAGAAAGCATCGTGGGCAACATACTGCACATCTATTACCTCGAACACACCGACGACTGTCATGTCGCAGCGGCTTAAATGGTTCAAACATTCGAGAAATCAACAGAAACCATACCCAATAACAGGACAACAGGAATTGTAGGTACAGTACTTACATTATATCGCACCGGACAACGTGATAAGAAGTACAATGAGAACCCCAGAACCGGTAGATATGGAAGATTATCTCCTACGTCCCATAGTGGCGCAGGAGGTCATCAACCACCTACGAGGAACCAATGACATATCTATGCCGGGTGAACATGGTATCACATACAAACATCTAAAATCTATTCCCGAAGAGTGGTATCGCCTTTTAGCCAAAGCATACACACAAATATTACATGCTGGCTACCCTCCAGACTCGTGGAGACATGCCATAATACATCCAATCATGAAACTGGGAGTTGAGGGTCTACATCCCACAGACTATGGACCCATAGGGATGCTGCTTACACTACGCAAATTATTTGAAAAAATCTTGCAGGATAGACTAACCTTTCATCTGGAAAGAAACCAGCTATGGCCAAAAACTCAGTTCGGTTTCCGTAGGGGGCATGGGACAGTCTTCCCGATATACGTATTGACCACGGATATCCAGATAGCGTTCAAGTCCAAAAGACAGATTCTGGCCCTGTTCTTGGATTTGTCATCAGCATATGACCATGTCTGCATACAGCGCTTAACAGAACGTCTAGCAATATACGGGATTCCTGGGATTATTGGTAGACTCGTAGAAAACCTATATAGGCATTGACAAACTTCCCTGGCAACGTACATGAGAAACACAGTCGGTCAACATCAAGAGGCTTGATCCAAGGATCGTCACTCAGTCCACTGCTTTATGCGTTGTATGTTGGAGATATTATCTTGTCCACAAGAGTCACGGCTAGGATTCTACAATTTGCAGACGACATAGTGATATACACACCAATATCACTGGGGTCGCAGACAGACTTACAACAATTTGAGGCAGATTGCAACAAGGTCGTCAAGTATCTAAGTGATATAGGCATGGAAATAAACTTCAAAAAAACACACAGCGTACATTTCCAGAAATCAATGCATGCATCATAATGCACACTGAGAATACAAGATCATATAATCCGACCAGTGCAAAGTATCAAATTTCTAGGGGTGCACTTACAACAGAACCAGCAATACACACCACATTATCATACATTACTATCGAAATTGACAAAGTTGAAATTGTTATTTTGAGCAATGGCAGCAAACCATTGGGACATGCACCCCCGACTCATGCTTAAATTAATACCACCTTTAATACACTCACGCCTTGAGTATGGATTATTAATGGCACCAGCACCAACCGAGGGTGTGCGTCGACAATTGGAGTCCTTCTTCTACCAATTGTATTATATAGTTTTCAGTATTCCAGGACGACCAGCGAAACTCCTCACTTCCAAACATTTCACAACATATGACATAATGAAAGGTCGTGGAAAAACGGATGTCGCTTTACAGCAGATCTGCTTACACACATACAGAATATATTGTTCCCCAAACTGACTCGACTAACAAAACTAATGAGACAGGAACGGGAAGAGGATGGACATCTTCACCATCCACTGACACGTTGTATAGTGGCATTTCAAACTCATACATACATCTACAGGACACCGACATTGCCCATATACTTACTACATAAGCCACCATACGAACTGCCTCCCAACATTAAAGTAGACACGCAGTATTTTAAGAGAATAACGACAGATTACAAACAGCCATGGCGAGAATTTATATCACCAGTTTTAGCTACCAGGAGCACACAGTCGCCAGTTATCATATTCACAGACGGATCAAAAACGACAACAGGTACAAGTGCAGGCATCTATATATGGATATCAGGACATAAAATGACATGGCGACTGCATACGGATGCATGGATATATACGGTAGAAACCATAGCTGTATACAGGGCACCGAAATATGTGAAAGTTACGGATCAACAAAAGTAATTATACACTCCGACTCCCTTAGCTTGCTAACGGCACTACAACGACCAGTGAAGGGGGTAAAACGACCCATATATGAGATAATTATACGAAACCTGTTGGAAATTTTACCGCCGACAACAGAGGTCGAACTTATATGGATTCCGAGCCATGTAGGAATTTTTGGAAACGAGAGAGTGGATGAGGCAGTGCGGGAAGACACTATCAATAAACTGGTATCAAACGAATACCTCATACCACCAACAGACATAGCGAGGAATATGACACACAATAACACAAATACAACCTGCTCAGCCGGACAGGGTAGTAACCCCTTGATTACTTTCTTTAACACGCCGTGTTATCACTATATTTCAGAATACTATTTCAAGTGGCATTAACACCGGTATACCTCCTACGGATAGGGCGACGAGATAACGACCTATGGGAATGTGGAAGTAATCACCTCTTCTTCGCCTACTCAGTAAGACGTGCCGTAACATAACACGCATTCACCCTGTGGGACCGTATCAGCTCCCATCACTACTGATACCTTACTCAGGGCCAATATGCAGGGCATTATTCCGATTTACAACGAGGACAAGAATGAAGCTGTAGTAAGATAACACTGCCTTTATGTATTTACACCGCGGGAATCAGAGCTTCCTGGATAGTCAAAAGAACTCTCTTCTCACAGTCATACAATCAGCATGCACAGTTATACATCTTTAACCGCTTCGCCGATGGCCATTTAAACCCTTCAGGGGCCGGAAATGGATACCAATAAACAGAACAGGACATTTAAATTGTTAAATGCTGTAAAAATGCATCACAAATACAATTCCGTATCTCCCGTATTTAAGTTATTTAAACAAAAACTGGTTTAAAACTCATTAAAGGCAGTATAAATCTACAGTAACAATAAAGTAGAGACTACATTAATAAATTGTTGAAATTTCACTACTTTGTTTCACTGTAACAAAAGCCATTCTTTGTGCCGAATGCGCCTAATATTTGAATCATTTTGTTTTGTGTGTATACAAGCCAATGTATGTATGTATAGCTTTGCAAGCAACTTCTCCGGTTCAAGTTTAGTTTATTTATGCTATACCAAGCGATAATCATACGAGAATATATTGCGTTACACACTCACACACTGGAAAGAAAACTCTTTGTCAGCATCTGTTATTACAGTGTTTCTCAACCAAGGTTTCTAGTAGCCTTATGCAGCTGTTTTCGCTCTGTATTTTAGTTATTTATAATCTCTTTGTGTTCAGAGTGATTTCTTATAGCTATCAAGAGCTAAATGAACGGCACATTTGAAATTGTTAAATTTCAATGTTAACCATGGCTTATCCCCGTAATGTAGCAAATAAATTAGCTTGGGTATGATGTGTACAAGCTTCTGATATTACTGTAGAAAATCTGGAAGATTTGTTGTACGATTATGAAGGAGATCTTTAGTACATACATAGCAGTGACGTATGCTGGTGTACAGATGGCATGTTAGCTACTCCATTGTTTGGGGAAATGGCGGGTCAAATATGGGTGATGCGGATCAGCTATTACTAGCTATCCCTCTTTGCGGAAGACAGTTAAATGGTAAAAAAAAAAAGTATTTTTATACCACTGGATGTAACTATGCACAGTTGTTTAGTAATTTTCAGAACTGTAAATTCATGCAAGACATTCATCTATCTATACTTGTGCGTATAAAGAGCTCGTAACCTAATTGAGTATTATAATACTCAGAGGCCTCTTTATACTAGGGGTTAGGAAATTCACCACGACATCACCCCTCATACTTGAGAGAAAACACTTTCCTAAAAGGATACCACCCACAACCAAAAAAGTCGCAACACATTTCGAAAATGTGTAGTGTGTTGCGAAAAAGAAGTTCGCAAGGAAACCAATATTATTTGGTGTAACCTTTAAGGGCACATTTACATTCCTTATAGAACTAATTTAAATTTATTGTAAAATAGCAAGATTAAAATAATTGGCATTAAATGAGCATTAAATGCATGTATGCGCAGGACGTCCATACATGTCTATATCGGTTTGGGGCATTTTAACTTGGACGTCATATGACGTCCATATAGGTGAAAGGGTTAAACCTTTCACCAATATGGAAGTCATATGTCATCCAAGTTAAAATGCCCCAAACCGATATAGACATGTATAGACATCCTGTGCATACATGCATTTAATGCTTATTATTTCAAACTTAATGTTTTACAGTAAATTTAAATACATTCTATAAGAATTAAATTAGAAGTTTCTTCTTGAGTGGTACACCTCAAAACAGAGATAAACACACAGGGGCATAACTCCACATTCACGGCAAATCGTACTGATTTCCTTTCGGACACCTTTTTTGCGGCACACGACAGATTTTCTAAAGGGATTCAACTTGTTTGCTGCGGGTGGTATCCTTTTTGGAAAATGTTATCCTTCAATTCTGAGGGGTGCTGGGGTGGTGGATTTCTTACCCCAGCAAGAATTTTATAGTGCTCAATTAGGCTGCGAGCTATTGATATGCAAAAGTCCTGGTACATCATTGTCTTATGTAGGTTTACAGCTCTCCAAATTACTAAACAATTGTATATGGTTATATCCAGCTGTTGTAAAAATACTTTTTTATACCATTTGATTGTATTTCACAAAGAGGTATATGTGTGTAATAACTGATCTACTAGATCCACACTACCCATATACATATTGTATTCCTGGATAATATCGGGCTTGCAAATTGACATTTTGTTGCAAGCATCAATTTTCCCAGTATCGATCATCAAAATCTTAGAGCAGCAATTGGATAACGCTGTAACAACCCTCCTGTCCTGCCAACCAACATAGGTCAAGGATGGGAGCTGATGCACCTGCATTTCTCCTCTTCTTAGAGCCTTCGTATTCATATCTTTTGGCAAACCAATATGATTTGAGCGCACTGTTCCATTTGCATTTATTTTTCTATTGTGTAAGGCCACAAATAATTTAGGGGAACTGTACCAATTATCTAAATATACAGTGCTAGCCTGATCAAGTACAGGTTGCATCAGGTGCATTACTATGGAACCAGATAACCTCAAATCGTTGACTCCAGTGTTATCAGTTCCTTGACCAGTGTATATCCTGTTTTACTTTCACATGCATATTGGAAATATGTATACATACTGGAAATGAATCAGCTGATTTCCTTGCCAAAAAAGGTGCAAATTTAATTCAGAACAGAAGTAAAAACTTACCCTTTACATCCATAAAAGATTAACCAAAAGCAAATATAAAAACAAACAAAACCAATCAATATTGTGACTTTGTGGTTTCATGAAATGATAAAGCGAGGTTCCAAAACACAAAAACTACACTTTATTCTCCTCGAAATACACTGTTCACCATTACAGTTTGCTAGCTAACCTTAAACTGTTTATTTTACAAAAACTACGTTCAACTGTCCGTCGCTACCGGTAACGATTGGTTCCGAAGTTTTCCGAATCTCCACCGGCCATCATTTTCCATCGGCTTCGCGAATCTACCGCCAGGGTGACACTGCGCCCTTCTCAAGGCTGGTCGTCCCGAACAGCGCCTTCGTAGCGGGCCAGGCGATCCAGGTGTACCACCAAGATCTTTCCTCGGGGCACCTTCTGGATGCCGTAGACCACGTCGTTAATCCTCTTCACCACACGGTACGGTCCTTGCCATGACTGCTGAAGCTTCGGGCAGCGTCCCTTGGTCCGGCTCGGGCGGTACAACCAGACCAGGTCACCTTGCTGGAACCCTTGGCTGTTGGCTTGCCTGTCGTATCGGGTTTTCATGCGGTCGCTCGCCTTCTGGATATTCTGGCGAGCCATCTCGTGCATGTCGTGGAAGTGGTCCACCAGGTTCTCCACATCCCTCAAGAGTGGCCCCATGTCTGCGTCCGCCAGCTGCTCCCTCCTCAGGCCTGCGCTATCCCAGCCATTCACAGGCACTGCCGTGATTACTCGAACTGCTGCGGCACGCTCCTTCCCCTCCACTCTTGTGCATTGGCCGCACTCTTCTGGACAGGGTCTTCGGGACATAGCGTCCGCGTTACTGTGACTTCCCTCTGCGATGTTCCGAGGTGAAGTCGCACTCCTGCTGCCTCTGGACCCAACGTGCTGTCTGGCCTTCCGGTCGCGCCGTCACCATCACCTCGCTCCTCGCGGGGACAACCACGTCTTCGTTCAAGATGACCCTGCAAATTCCAAGGCGCCCTTCTGGTTGACGGAGTATAACCTCTTCTCCGTTGAGCCTCAGGACCTTCCTGCCGACGTCGACCGTCGCCTCGTTGCTTCTGAGGGCATCCAGTCCCAGAATCACCTCCTCAGCCACCTTCGCGACGAACACCCACAGACGCACGGCACTCCGTCCCAAGTTCAGCTCTAGCAGGGCCTCCTTCTCCACAGGCATGGTGTCGCCCGAAGCCGTCACAAGCTCGTATGGTCGGCTCGGCTTCGTCGGCAAACCCTTCGCCACGTCAGGTCTGATGATGGTCACGGCCGCCCCGGTGTCCACCAGCACGCGGAACGGCTTTCCTCTTACCCAGTCATCCGCCGGCTGACGGCGCGTATTGTCACTCGAGGGGATGGTGGTAATGGCGCCGACGTGCCCCTCTCCACGACGGCCCTTACTCGTTTTCCGGCTGCTCTTCCTGGTGTGGGTAGTCTCTCCGCAGGTGTCCGGGCTGTCCACACCCCCAACACAGGCCACTAGGTGTTCGCCGGCGTCCCTCAGCTGGTCTTCTGTCTCCGGCGTAGCGGACACTCCTCGTTCTCGACGTCGGGATAGATGCTACCTTGGCCGCCTCCATCCTTAATGCCGCTGTCATCGCCTCGTGGATGTTTTTATAATCGTCGAGCATTAGGCGCTGACGAATCTCCGTGTCCCGTACCCCGTCGACAAAGTTGTAGGCGACTTCCCGGGATACGAACTCCAGTGGCAGGTCAACCAAGGCCTTGCTAGCTAGCTGCTCAATCGCTATGGCTAACTCCTGCAGCGTCTCCCCCGGCTGCTGTGACCTTGCCTTTAGTTGGCTGCGGTACGCTGCGGCTAAGCGGTGGTTTCCGAAACGATTCTCCAGGGCCTCCCAGATGTCCTTGGGCGCTGCCGTTGTCTGCACCGCGTTTAGGACTTCCGCGGCCCGTCCCTGGAGGCTGGCTATTAAATGCGTCAGCCTTCAAATCCTTCAGTCTCCTGCCGACGTCCTCTACCATGGCGTTCAGGGACTTGACGCTGCTGTCGGCCTTTCTCTCCAGGTTGTTTACGCGGTTCGCGAGGTCTTCCACGTCTTCAACCATGGCGTTCAGGGACTTGGCGTTATTGTCGGCCTTTTCCTCTAGGTCACTGAAGCGGTTCGCCAGGTCCTCGACGCGCTCGTCCACTTTGCCCATCCGCTTGCCCAGCTCCGTCACGTCATCCCTCACGCCGGCCACTGTTCCTCAAATTTGGCGGTGAGGACCTCGTTCGCCTCCTTCATTTCCGTAGCCAGACTGTCGTTCGCTGCCTTCATTACTGTGGTCAATTCGGTCATATTTCTTTCAACTGTGCGGCCAGGTTGTTATTTGCCGCTTCTGTTTTTGTTGTTAACTCGTTCATCTTCGCGGCCAAGTTGTTTTTTGCCGTCGTTCATCTTCTGCAAAAGCATTTCCAATGCCGATTCCATGGCCATAATGTTCGGTGATGTTATCCCGCTTCCTGACACCAGTTGTGACTTTGTGGGTTCGTGAAATGATAAAACGAGGTTCCAAAACACAAAAACTACACTTTATTCTCCTCGAAATACACTGTTCACCATTACAGTTTGCTAGCTAACCTTAAACTGTTTATTTTAAAAAACTACTTTCAACTGTCCGTCGCTACCGGTAACGATTGGTTCCGAAGTTCTCCGAATCTCCACCGGCCATCATTTTTCATCGGCTTCGCGAATCTACCGCCAGGGTGACACTGCGTCCTCCTCAAGGCTGGTCGTCCCGAACAGCGCCTTCGTAGCGGGTCAGGCGATCCAGGTGTACCACCAACATCCTTCCTCGGGGCACCTTCTGGATGCGGTAGACCACGTCCCTTGGTCCGGGTCGGGCGGTACCACCAGACCAGGTCACCTTGCTGGAACCCTTGGCTGTTGGCTTGCCTGTCGTATCGGGTTTTCATGCGGTCGCTCGCCTTCTGGATGTTCTGGCGAGCCATCTCGTGCATGTCGTGGAAGTGGTCCACCCGGTTCTCCACATCCCTCAAGAGTGGCCCCAAGTCTGCGTCCGCCAGCTGCTCCCTCCTCAGGCCTGCGCTATCCCAGCCATTCACAGGCACTGCCGTGATTACTCGAACTGCTGCGGCACGCTCCTTCCCCTCCACTCTTGTGCATTGGCCGCACTCTTCTGGACAGGGTCTTCGGGACATAGCGTCCGCGTTACTGTGACTCTTCCCTCTGCGATGTTCCGAGGTGAAGTCGCACTCCTGCTGCCTCTGGACCCAACGTGCTGTCTGACCTTCCGGTCGCGCCGTCACCATCACCTCGCTCCTCGCGGGGACAACCACGTCTTCGTTCAAGATGACCCTGCAAATTCCAAGGCGCTCTTCTGGTTGACGGAGTATAACCTCTTCTCCGTTGAGCCTCAGGACCTTCCTGCCGACGTCGAACGTCGCCTCGTGGCTTCTGAGGGCATCCAGTCCCAGAATCACCTCCTCAGCCACCTTCGCGACGAACACCCACAGACGCACGGCACTCCGTCCCAAGTTCAGCTCTAGCAGGGCCTCCTTCTCCACAGGCATGGTGTCGCCCGATGCCGTCACAAGCTCGTATGTTCGGCTCGTCTTCCTCGTCGGCAAACCCTTCGCCACGTCAGGTCTGATGATGGTCACGGCCGCCCCGGTGTCCACCAGCATGCGGCACGGCTTTCCTCTTACCCAGCCGTCCGCGATGAGGTCATCCATCCGCCGGCTGACGGCGCGGATTGTCACTCGAGGGGATGGTGGTAATGGCGCCGACGTGCCCCTCTCCACGACGGCCCTTACTCGTTTTCCGGCTGCTATTCCTGGTGTGGGCAGTCTCTCCGCAGGTGTCCGGGCTGTCCACACCCCCAACACAGGCCACTAGGTGTTCGCCGGCGTCCCTCAGCTGGTCTTCTGTCTCCGGCGTAGCGGACACTCCTCGTTCTCGACGTCGGGATAGATGCTACCTTGGCCGCCTCCATCCTTAATGCCGCTGTCATCGCCTCGTGGATGTTTTTATAATCGTCGAGCATTAGGCGCTGACGAATCTCCGTGTCCCGAACCCCGTCGACAAAGTTGTAGGCGGCTTCCCGGGATACGAACTCCAGTGGCAGGTCAACCAAGGCCTTGCTAGCTAGCTGCTCAATCGCTATGGCTAACTCCTGTAGCGTCTCCCCCGGCTGCTGTGACCTTGCCTTTAGTTGGCTGCGGTACGCTGCGGCTAAGCGGTGGTTCCCGAAACGATTCTCCAGGGCCTCCCAGATGTCCTTGGGCGCCGCCGTTGTCTGCACCGCGTTTAGGACTTCCGCGGCCCGTCCCTGGAGGCTGGCTATTAACTGTGTGGCCTCCTCCTCCGGTGACCAGCTGTTGTGCTTGGCCACTGTGTCGAACTGGCGGCGGAAGACCTCGAATGTTGACGCGCCGTCATATTTCGGAGGTTTGACGCGCGCCGATGTTGTATCGCGTCCCGGTGCGTCAGCCTTCAAATCCTTCAGTCTCCTGCCGACGTTCTCTACCATGGCGTTCAGGGACTTGACGCTGCTGTCGGCCTTTCCCTCCAGGTTGTTTACGCGGTTCGCGAGGTCTTCGACGTCTTCAACCATGGCGTTCAGGGACTTGGCGTTATTGTCGTCCTTTTCCTCTAGGTCACTGAAGTGGTTCGCCAGGTCCTCGACGCGCTCGTCCACTTGGCCCATCCGCTTGCCCAGCTCCGTCACGTCATCCCTCACGCCGGCCAACTGTTCCTCAAATTTGGCGGCGAGGACCTCGTTCGCCTCCTTCATTTCCGTGGCCAGACTGTCGTTCGCTGCCTTCATTTCTGTGGTCAATTCGGTCTTTATTTCTTTCAACTCTGCGGCCAGGTTGTTATTTGCCGCTTCTGTTTTTGTTGTCAACTCGTTCATCTTCGCGGCCAAGTTGTTATTTGCCGTCGTTCATCTTCTGCAAAAGCATTTCCAATGCCGATTCCATGGCCATAATGTTCCGTGATGTTGTTATCCCTCTTCCTGACACCAGTTGTGACTTTGTGGGTTCGTGAAATGATAAAACGAGGTTCCAGAACACAAAAACTACACTTTATTCTCCTCGAAATACACTGTTCACCATTACAGTTTGCTAGCTAACCTTAAACTGTTTATTTTACAAAAACTACGTACAACTGTCCGTCGCTACCGGTAACGATTGGTTCCGAAGTTTTCCGAATCTCCACCGGCCATCATTTTTCATCGGCTTCGCGAATCTACCACCAGGGTGACAATATCTAACAAAGCCAAAGATAAAAAATGGAACATTTTAATTAAAACTCCAGCAATTATTCCAGAAATTCCATGTAAAGCTGCAGTAGCAAATTTTAGATTACTTACAGAACATGATTATATGGCCAAACACGCAGAATAGGAATTTATACATGTCCAAATTGTCCTCTGTGCAACAAAGAAGAGGAAATGACTGAAGAACATCTTTTAACCTGTAAAGTCCTACCTGCCGGACCCACTGCACAGAAATATTGGAGAGCAAGAGAGCTAATGGCTTCATTGCTAAAGCCTAGCATTTGAAAACAACTTTCACATACATCAAAACTGTTTATGCCAAAGTTGGCTCTCTTTGTTTTGATGTGGTGTTTGAGACTTAAGCGGCGCTTTCAAAGCATCACGCTTTCATCAACAGTGATCTCTGCACTAGGCACGTAATTTTCTTTGAATTTTGAAATAATGTATTAAAAAACTGGTCTGATTTTGTGTAGTTGGTCATTTACATTTTCTGTGCAGGTGAAATGAAGGAAGCACAAAATAGAAGTAAACCTGTTATTTGACATGCATTTCCCAAAAATGGGGTAGCTAGCATGTCATCTGTAGACCAGTACATGTCTAGCATAGGTTTACAAGCAACACCCACGAGTATAATTAAACCAAGGAGTCTGTAAATCTCATTCGTTGTTACTTCTGTCCACTTCTGAATTCTACTCTTAGGTCCTAAATTCCCTTTAGAAATCAGGTCTTGCTTCACCCTACTTACATATACATTTGTTTCTGAAACAATAAGAGACAGTAAATCAGTAGTAATAAATGTTGTAAAATTGTCAATTGGTTGGCTGTGAGAAGTTAGCTGATTATGCGGTTGTACACCAGAGGTTGTGCTCGTTATCATATGTCTATTTGTGTTAGTTATTTTGACAACTCCATAATGTTGATTCTTCATGAACATCTGTCGCAAGTGGGTCATTTTGCTCCTTGCTGCTACCTATATCCTCAACAATCTCCTCAAAATCTGAAAACTCGCCATCAATATCCAAATCACTGTCAAATAGCAAAGAGCCTTTCACTTTTTCTGAAGGAATTTCAGAAGCCCGTACACTTTCTACACAAACTAATTTATTTGCTACATTGAAGCCATGATTAGCACCGAGGTAACAATTTCAAATGTGTTTTAGCTAAACAAATCGCTCGGAACTCTGACATAGTCAAAAATACTATATAAACTGAGCAAAGAAAACAGCTATGTCAGCTACCCTGAACTTCGGTTGTGAAATACTGTAAAAAGAGAGATGCTGATGGAGCGGTTTCTTTCCAGCATGTGTGTGTAATGCAACATATACAATTATTATTGCCTGGTAGCATAAACTGAAACCAATAAACATTGAACGCAACACTTCCGTTACACAGCTCATATACATATATAGTTTGTATGCATGATAAAACAAAATTACTCACTGTTAGATGCGTTCAACACAAAGAATGGCTTTCTTTACAGTGATACAAAATAATGAAATTTCAACATTTATTAATATAGTCTCTATTTTAATGATACCGTAATGTGTATACTGTCTTTAATGGGCCTTAAACCAGTTTTTGTTTCGCTAAAATAACAAAGGTTCATAGAATTAAAAGTCCAGTTTGCAGAAATTCAAAATGTTCTTTATTTCCATAGAAATACACTTTGTACACCTTTGGCAGCAAGATGATGTGACATAAACCAACACAATCTCTCGTCATTTCTGCACACGTAAATAAGAGTTCACTTTAACAGCTGCAGGCACACAATATCAGTTCATATTACAACTCTCCCAACTGGCGATCGCGACTTCCTTTTCATAGCTCCATTCATATTTCTGGAAGTTAATGGAATGCTCTCTGTTAATCAAGATGGAACTAGAAAGACGAACCTTCAAGTTATCTATTTTTATCTGTTTCGGCAAGTTTTTTTTTATCTCCGCGTTGCACTATCTGTCCCTTTGTGGACGCCGGCTGCTAATTGCAACAATGGGTTCGCGACTATTTGGAAGATACGAATATGTATTTATAAAGCATTTCTGCAGCAAGTCTTGTTCTGTTTATTGGGTATCCGTTCCTGGCCGTGCAGGGTTTAAATGGCCAAAGGCGAAGCGGTTAAATAGGTCTTTATGAAGATTTCTAACTGAAAGCTGTGCAAGTAACAGTTCTGACAGGTTAAAACATCTGGTTTTTAAATTTTGAATCAGATTAGCCTTGATTCTATGCTAAAACTATTATAAATGTTATATAGGACTGTATTAGTGTTTCATTGGTAAATGTTTCACGAGTATTTGAAAGTAATGAGTCGGTAATTCAAACACAAACATCGCTTAAATTATCCTTACTTGGACATGTTTCGGAGAACGTTTTGTCCCCATCGTCAGCAGTTATCCGACTGGTTGGATTCGTGGTTTCCTGAAGTGAGCTGGTTTTCTGTGGTGGCATCTGTTGTCTGTAAGATGAACTTCCAAAGAGAGTTTTCAGCTGGAAATTCGAAATTTAAAATATACTGTTTATTTTTTATAATTAGCAGCTTTTCCCAAACATCGAGTTCAGCTGCATTACTGACTGGCTTTAATAATTTTATATTTGATACAATTTCATGATTGGCAGACCCGAAATGGTGAGCTATTGCTGATTTTTCTACTTGTTTGTATTTCACACATCTCATATGTTCCTGTAATCTAATATGCAAAGCTCTTTTGGTTTTTCCTATGTAGAACTTATTGCAGTCTGAGCAGTTGATTTTGTATATACCTGATTTCTTGTTTTTAGGTACTGGGTCTTTCTCAAGTTGTTGCATAATAAGTTTTTTAAACTGAATTTATTTTTTGGGGCTAGGGTGATGTACTTCTTAAATATCTTGTTGAATATATGATGCATTCTGGGATGATATGTGAATTTCTTTACCTGTGTCTCGGTTTTTGATTCTGTCAATTTTGTGGTATCCAATATGTGTTTCTGTTTCTTGAAATTCCAAATTTTCTTTTCTATTAATTGTTTACTGTATAAATTAATTGCAGCTATGCTAATCAATTCATGAGTAGTGTAGATTTGATCAAAGTCTACATAATTTATCGGATCTGTATTTACCTAATGATTGTCTAAAAAGTGCTTTTACATTATTTATCTGAAGCTTCATTAATTATTCTGCAATTATACATCTCATAATTACAAGGGAAATCAGGATAACTTTTTTGGACTAATTTTGGATGTAAGCAGGAGCCATAAATTATCACATATGTAAAACATGTCAAGAAATAGACAATATTTATTTGTTTACATGATTGAGCATTTGAACAATTTTGTAAAGTAATGTGAATTATCTTTTGCTTGACACATACAAATGGACAGTCCAGCTTAAATAGGAAACCTTGTATGTAATAGCATTTCATAATAACTTAAATTATTTTCAGTCATCACTGTGCACTCTGCAAAAATATAAACTTTCTAAAGCAGGTTCACTAGTGTCAAACAACAACACATTAACGCACTAAACACTAAATGGTTATTAAATTTTAGATGAGTCGCATTTCTTACACATCTGCTTCACTTTCGTACCTATTTTGAGGACATGTTTCGCAAATCTTCGTTTGCATCTACGGCTCTTGTGCGACTGACGCTAGTTCTACACTGCATGTTTAGCTTTCACTTTAAAATCAAAGACAACTAGTTTTGTGGTTTTCAGTGCCTAACCTCTCAAACATTTTGCTAGGTAAATTAAGCAGGAAACAGTAGATGGGCAGGAATAGGAGAATTTTGGCAAAAATGGCATAAGGAGATACGCAAACAAAAATAACCGAAGCGATGTAAATAAGCAGTTAAAACACATAACTAAATATACAAGAAATATGAAGAAATTTTGAAAATGAAATTTATATACAATTTTTGCCACTTCGCTACCGCTACTCTTTTCATATTTCCTGTTCTTTTGCATAGAGCAGCCAAGGAAACCCAAACTGTATTTTCCAAACTTTAATAATAATGCAGTTGTTAAAATTAGAATTTAAACAATGATATTATTATTGGCATCAAGAGACAATCTGTACTGTCTTCATCATTTGAGTCTCACAAATTTATGATGGTAGGCTCCAAAAGCCATCTTTTTGTAGTTTGTTTGTATGTCTAGCACAATTGACTCAGGATTGTTGTGTTACCTTGCAAATTTCTTCATAAGTCACAAGTCGTTTGATGTCTGTCAATTTAAAAACATTATTTCAGTTTTGTAATTCCCCATTTTATTTGACCCACACTTATTGGATAGTATTGGCAGTAGTAATGGGGAAGGAGAATTATTGCATGCCTCATTTTAATTACAAGTTGATTCAGAAAATACACTTTTTCATGGCTTTTAAATAGAACTCAATAATACTGATTTGACATCTTTACATTAGACAAAGCACTGATAAACATTATGAGATCATGTGATGGCTCATGTACTGCAGATGCATCACTCTTCGAGCTAACAGGATGTGTTATTTTAGTTAATTGATGGAAATTAAGCATTTCTTCACACTATCCGTTTTTGATAGCATAAAAAAAAATTCAGTTAGAGAAATTTTCCTGATTGGTGATTGCTTGGTACTGATACCTAGACAAAAGTAACTTTATATATCTGAATTTTAAAAGTTCTCTTGCTTTCTGTGTCAGTTTTTTGTGCAAGGTGACTAACAGATTTTTGAGATGACCATTGTGATAAATTCAGCTCTGTAGGCACACAGCCTTTTATGTATCTTTTGCTATCAAGAATGATTTTGCCTCTCTGATTTCATTTACAAGCAAACAAACGAACTCTCTACTTAGAACTCTATACCGGAAAGTTAAGTTTCAAATTGCCTTAAAACTTCTCTACAAATTGATGTAAGCATATACATATCTGCCCCTCAAAATCCAACCTCTGCGGTCCTCGTCCCGAGGGGTGGGCAACAGGAAGTAGGGGACTGACTGATGGGGTGATGTACGGTGGGGACTTGGTGTACCCCAGGACCGCTACGGCTGCCGAGAAGGCCCATCAGTAACCCCGAAAAGTGGCAGAAGAGGCTCTGGTATTTTTCCCCAGGGACCTACTACGGTAGGTACGGGATTGGCGATCCCGGGGTCCCTAGCCACTCACCCTCAATTCACCCCCCTCATCTCCAACTGTGCCACGTCGAGCTACTGCTTGTCAGTAAGCATCACATTCTTCCTCTTCTAGTTTTTTATTATTATTATTATTATTATTATTATTATTATTATTATTATTATTATTATTATTATTATTATTATTATTATTATTATTATTATTATTATTATTATTATTATTATTATTATTATTATTATTATTATTATTATTATTATTATTATTATTATTATTATTATTATTATTATTATTATTATTATTATTATTATGATTATTGTTATTGTTATTGTTATTGTTATTGTTATTGTTATTGTTATTGTTGTTGTTGTTGTTGTTGTTGTTGTTGTTGTTGTTGTTGTTGTTGTTATTATTATTATTATTATTATTATTATTATTATTATTATTATTATTATTATTATTATTATTATTATTATTATTATTATTATTATTATTATTATTATTATTATTATTATTATTATTATTATTATTATTATTATCATTATTACTAGCACGTAAGGTCTTAGGTTTATAACTCCTGTCTCACCAGCAGGGATCTCTCCTATCTCCGTGGTTCTGTCCCACGGTTTTCAGCGCGGCTTCCGACATGTGTGCTCTCCGGAGGTCTCAAAAGTGAAGGTTGAGCGGACCCTTCGCACTGCCCCTATGTGTAGCCTTAGGTGCGGAGCCCGTCCACACCGTCAAATACACCCACGTAGCTCCTTGAGGGCCCGGTCTGTGTTAATCTCCCGACGGCCGTGTTGCCGTTGGGTTAGTATCACGGACCGGACGTGTTACCGCTGACGGAACCCCGGTGTAATCAACTACAAGTCCCCTGAATCCGCGTGTGCCTTTTATACGCAGCGCGGCCTAAAGTGGGGAGCCACAGGCGGTTATTCCTGTTGTAGGGGCATAAAGCCGGGGTGTGCGTGGTGAACGGTTTACCCATACGGACAAGCAGTGGATGTGGAAGGGTAGCTTTTCTGAGGTACAAATGAGATCGGTCATGGGTGGGGTCCCCATGACGGCACAGACCGTGAAGATTCGGTGTCTTTCTTTTTTAACCCCCGGATGGCAGGCTGACGCCGACGGTTCCGGATGGGGGTCCTAATCAAAATGTATCCGCGCAAACCCTCTTTCATTGACCCGTTCTTAGTAATGACCTTGGCATGTGAAGGCAAAACGTTCAAAGATTTAAGTCCGTTCTATATAAAGCGTGAACTAGATAAAATCAGTGGCCCTGTTAAGAATGCGACGCGCCTCCGATACGGTACGTTATTGTTAGAGAGTACCAGCGCAGACCAATCTAAGAAGCTACAGAAAGCGAATTTGTTGGGCTCCTACCCAATCCGGGTAGCCCCACACAAATCGCTGAACACTTACAGAGGAGTAGTCACCACCTCCAGCTTAGATGGTCTTGCCAACGAGGAAATCGTTAGCTGTCTCTCAGATCAGCTTGTCTGTCAAGCGTACAGGTTAACCCGTAAACAGGATGGCAAGGAATATCCCCTCCGCACAGTCTTTCTAACTTTCTCAGGCACTAAATTACCTGAATACATTTACTGTGGATATGAGCGTGCTAGCGTCCGTCAATATGTGCCCAACCCCATGCGCTGTTTTCAGTGCCAGCGCTTCGGACATACTAAGGGCTCGTGTAACCATCCAGCCCTGTGTGAACGATGTGGCCTTCCGGCTCACGAAGACCCGAACTGCAGCCGAAAACCCTGCTGCGTTAACTGTGGCGGAGATCATCCGTCGAGCTCGCGACAGTGTCCACGATTCCTGGACGAAAAGAGTATTCAGGAGCTGCGCGTTAAGGAACGCCTCACATTTCCGGAGGCACGACGGCGTTTCGAACAACTGAAGCCATCTACCACCAGCAACTATGCATCAGCCGTCCGCCGCACTCCTGGTACCACAGTTGCCGTCCAACACATCCCTGTTGCTCACGCGTCCACACAGACCGAATTTGCTCCCACGTCTCGTAACACACCTACAGCTACCAACAGCACTACTACTACCAGTACCACCGCCACCACTTCAACCTCACAGACACCAGTACCCAAGCCGTCCACAAGTACTGCTAACCAAGTAGTGCTTGTAAGAAACCGCTCACGGCCATCACATAGATCACGCAGTCGCACACCTTCGAGGAAATCCCGGTCTCGCTCAGCGAGCCGAAGGAGTTCTTCTGACTCTCGTAGATCTGGAGAGTCGCAGGACGCTAGCGCCTTTCGCATCGTGGGCCGCAAGTCATCCAAGGGCAAGAAAAAAGTTAAGACAGCCCATTAAATCACTCTAAATGGAAATAATCCAGTGGAATGTCAATGGTTTTCGAGCTCGTGCTCAAGACCTACAACATTTAGTTTCTCAACGGTCACCATCAATTATTTGTCTCCAGGAAACCCACTTACATCCCAATCACTCGTTACACCTTCACTCTTTTTCGGCATTCAGAAGCGATTCTCTTGCAGGTATGCGTGCAAGCGGTGGCGTTGCTACCTTAGTGGCGCCTAACATCTCCGCTGCCAACGTTCCTCTCACCACACCATTGCAAGCTGTGGCCATTCGGATACAGCTGGAGAGCATCAGTTTTACCAGCTGTAACAGGTACCTGCCGCCGCTCACTATAGTTACAGAGCGGGATCTTCTAGCTCTATTGGCTCAGCTCCCCTCACCACTACTCCTTGTGGAAGATTTGAATGCCAAGCACACGCTTTGGGGATCAGACACTGATGACGCCCGTGGATGCCTCGTAGACGTCTTCGATAAGTCTGACCTGCTTCTGCTAAATACTGGTGACCCGAACTTTCCTATCATCCGCTTATGGTACACATTCCGTACTAGACCTTTCTTTCTGCAGTCCGTCATTAGTACCACTACTTGAGTGGTCAGTACTTTCCGACCTCTTTGGCAGTGATCATTACCCCATTAACATTCATTTCTCTGGCCGCCAATGTGTACCTTCTCGACACCCTCGCTGGATTATTTCCAAAGCTAACTGGGGAAAATTCCAATCCCTCATACACCTCATCGACGATGGTTTCGACACCATCGACGAAATGGTCGAATATTTTACTTGCTCGATCCTGCTCGCAGCAGAATCCAGCATTCCTCGAGGTTCACCTACACCACGTCGTATCCCTGTACCGTGGTGGTCTGAGGAATGCAGTTTGGCTGTGAAAGCACGCAAACGTGCTTTGCGCGTTTTTCAGCGGCACCCGACGGACGGGAACTTCGTCGCCTTCAAACGTTCTCGCGCTAGGGCACGCTTCATACTACGCAACGCAAAGCGTAAATCTTGGGAAGCCTATGTGTCTTCGCTTTCCCGGCGCAGCTCTACCCAACAAGTATGGTCAGCTGTTCGGCGGATGTATGGCAAGTATCGTCGGACGGTAATTCCCGGCCTTGCCATCAACGGTTCCATGTGCACCACCGAGCAGGACATAACTGAAGCCCTAGCTAACACATTTGCTGCTACGAGCCAAACTGCCCGCTATGATGCTCTCTTCCTGCCTATTAAGGAAAAGGCGGAGCGGGTACCACTTAATTTTAATAGTGACTGCAACAAGCCGTACAACCAACCTTTTACCGCAGCCGAGCTCGCTCATTCTCTGGCGTTAGCAAAGGATTCTTCTCCAGGTCCCGATGACGTACACCGACACATGCTACTACATCTTCCACCTGATGCGCAATATTTCCTTTTGAACATCTATAACCGCATTTGGCATGAGCGGGTTTTCCCTTCCTCTTGGCGAGAGGGTATTGTCATCCCCATCCCTCGACCCGGAAAGGACCGCACGCTACCATCTAGCTACCGCCCCATTAGCCTGACGAGTGTCATCTGTAAGACATTCGAGCGAATGATAAACGCTCGGTTAAATTGGTGGCTAGAAAAACATAACCATCTGTCCAACTTGCAATGCGGTTTTCGTCGCCATCGCTCAAGTGTCGATAATCTAACACGCCTTGAGGGGTATATTTCCGATGCCTTTCTACTGAAGCAACATACCGTGGGCGTGTTCCTCGACCTGGAGAAGGCCTATGGCACCACTTGGCGGTACGGCATACTCCGTAACCTACATGGTTACGGCATGCGTGGTCATCTACCCGAGTTTTTATGCAATTTTTTAAAACTTCGCCGTTTTCGTGTGCGCTTAGGTAAAACGATATCCCAGGAACGGATACAAGAACGGTGTACCTCAAGGGTCGATATTGAGCGTCACCCTTTTTGCCGTAGCGATTAACGGCATCACTAGTGCCGTTAGAAGTGGAATTCCATCAGCCGTCTATGTTGACGACTTCGCAGTGTATTATAGGTCTGCCAACATAGATCACATTGAGCGCCAACTGCAGCTGACCATCACCCAGCTAGCAGCCTGGGCGCTTCAAACCGGCTTCCGTTTTTCAGCTGCGAAGAAGCAGTGTATCCACTTTCACCGCCTACGAGGTATTCACCCGCCTCCTGATATTCATTTGAACGGCACACCCCTGCCATTTGTCTCGCACCTGAAGTTCTTGGGCCTCTACTTGGACCGACAACTCAGTTGGGAGCACCACATTCGTCACCTACGAGCCTCTTGCGATCGTTCTCTTCGGGTGCTGAAGGTGTTATCTGGAGCATCTTGGGGGGGGGGGGCGATCGCACGGTAATGTTGAGGCTGTACCGCTCTCTGGTTCGGTCCAAGCTGGACTATGCCAGTTTTATTTATGGCGCAGCGACCGCCTCTAAACTTCGCCTTTTAGACACCGTGCATCACACTGGCATCCGCCTTGCCACAGGAGCTTTCCGCACCAGTCGAGTCGACTGCCTGTATGCAGACTCAGGCGAACCTCTACTCCATATTCGTCGCTCGCTGTTACTCTGCTCCTACGTCTCGAGGTTGGCAAGTTATCCCAATCATCCTTGTTTTAAACCAGTTCTGTGTCCAGATTTAGTCCACCGTTATATGCGCCCTGGTTCTCGGACACGCCCCATGGGAATAAGATTTCGGGATCTCCTACATTCCCATGGCCTCCGAATGCCTCGCGTGGAGAGGTCGTCCATCTGCCCTTATCCGGCATGGCAGCTCAATCGTGCGCGGTACGATGTAACACTTTCAAGCAACTCTAGACTCGCTACCCCACATTCGGTGTTCCAACAACTTTTTGCCGAACTACTGGGCCGTTACCCTAACTATGTTCCGGTCTTTACAGACGGTTCTCAGTTAGGTAGCACTACGGGTTGCGCGTTCTTCATTAACGGTGAGGCTCATAAATTTCGACTTCTGGACTCCACTTCGGTCTTCTCAGCAGAGCTTTATGCCATCTACTATTTGCTCCTTTTTATTTGCAAGTTAGCCCCTGGCTCTTTTATTGTTTGCACTGACTGTCTAAGTGCTCTTCAGGCCTTGCAACAGCACACTGCCGCCCACTCCCTTGTTTTAAAAATACAGGCCCAGATCTCGCAAATGCTCGGTCGAGGATACAATTTTGTTTTTACTTGGACCCCAGGCCATGTGGGTATTTCCGGGAACGAGGAGGCGGACGCGGCTGCTAAGTCCGCTTGCTGTTTGCCCCGGAGTTTATCAACTACTGTGCCATTCCAGGATGTGCAACGTTTTTTCCGTCGCCAGCTCCTATCTGCTTGGCAGCAATCCTGGACAGCTTTACAAGGCACACAACTCCGGGCTATAAAGGAGACCGTACAGCCCTGGCCAACTTCCTGCAGGGATAACCGGCGGGCCGAGGTGATACTCACCCGGCTGAGAATTGGGCACACACGATTGACTCATGGCCACCTGTTAAGAGGGGAACCGGCCCCTGTGTGTGCTCCGTGTGCAGTACGCCTCACGGTGCGGCACGTATTGCTTGACTGCCCGCAGTACGCCGGCGTTCGCCAATCTTTGTGCTTGGGGACTAACTTGCACGGTGTTTTAGGAAACGACCCAGTGGCCGTGGACAAGGCACTGCGGTTTGTTTTTAAAATCGGTTTTAATAAACAAGTCTGACTTGAATTTTATACTTATAAATTTTAGAGCTTTTAAATTACTAGTCTTTAGATCGCTTTTAATGTCCTTTTAACATTTGAGTGTTTTTATTGTATTTTACCTTTTTAACTGAATTTTTATAGTTTTTAGGTTTTTAGTATTGACTTGGGGCCCAAATGACCTTGTTGTCGACGGGCCCTTAGACAGCACACACTCACTCACCCCGATCCCGGCCACAACATAGATCGCGAAGTCGCTCGCCTCCTATTAGATCCCGGTCTCGTTCTTCGAGCCGTAGGAGTTCTGACTCCCGATCATCAGCGGAGTCACAGGAGGCTAACGATTTTCGAATCGTAGGGCCCAAGTCAGCCAAGGTCAAGAAAAAGCTTAAAACGGCCCGTTAAAAACCCTTTATGGAAATAATCCAGTGGAATGTCAATGGTTTACGAGCTCGTGCTCAAGACCTACAACATTTAGTTTCTCAACGGTCACCATTAATTATTTGTCTCCAGGAAACCCACTTACATCCCAATTACTCGTTACACCTTCACTCTTTTTCGGCATTCAGAAGCGATTCTCTTGCAGGTATGCGTGCAAGCGGTGGCGTTGCTACCTTAGTGGCGCCTAACATCTCAGCCGCCAACGTTCCTTTCACCACACCATTGCAAGCTGTGGCCGTTCGGATACAGCTGGAGAGCATCAGTTTTACCATCTGCAACATGTACCTGCCGCCGCTCAGTATAGTTCCAGAGCGTGACCTTCAAGCCTTATTGGCTCAGCTCCCCTCAACACTACTCCTTGTGGGAGATTTGAATGCCAAGCACACGCCCTGGGGATCAGACACTGATGACGCCCGTGGATGCCTCCTCGTAGACGTCTTCGATAAGTCTGACCTGCTTCTGCTAAATACTGGTGACCCGACATTCCTATCATCCGCTTATGGTACACATTCCGTACTAGACCTTTCTTTATGCAGTCCGTCATTAGTACCCCTACTTGAGTGGTCAGTACTTTCCGACCTCTTTGGCAGTGATCATTACCCCATTAACATTCATTTCTCTGGCCGCCAATGTGTACCTTCTCGACACCCTCGCTGGATTATTTCCAAAGCTAACTGGGGAAAATTCTAATCCCTCATACACCTCATCGACGATAGTTTCGACACCATCGATGAAATGGTCGAATATTTTACTTGCTCGATCCTGCTCGCAGCAGAATCCAGCATTCCTCGAGGTTCACCTACACCACGTCATTACCCGGTACCGTGGTGGTCTGAGGAATGCAGTTTGGCTGTCAAAGCACGCAAACGTGCTTTGCGTATTTTTCAGCGGCACCCGACGGAAGGGAACTTCGTCGCCTTCAAAAGTTCTCGCGCTAGGGTACGCTTTATACTGCGCAACGCAAAGCGTAAATCTTGGGAAGCCTACGTTTCTTCGCTTTCCCGGCGCAGCTCTACCCAACAAGTATGGTCAGCTGTTCGGCGGATGTATGGCAAGTATCGCCGGACGGTAATTCCCGGCCTTGCCATCAACGGTTCCATGTGCACCACCGAGCAGGACATAGCTGAAGCCCTAGCTACCACATTTGCTGCCACGAGCCAAACTGCCCGCTATGACGCTCTCTTCCTTCCTATTAAGGAAAAGGCGGAGCGGGTACCACTTAATTTTAATAGTGACTGCACCGAGCCGTACAACCAACCTTTTACCGCAGCCGAGCTCGCCCATTCTCTGGCGTTAGCAAAGGATTCTTCTCCAGGTCCCGATGACGTACACCGACAGATGCTGCTACATCTTCCATCTGAGGCGCTATGTTTCCTTCTAAACATCTATAACCGCATTTGGCATGAGCGGGTTTTCCCTTCCTCCTGGCGAGAGGGTATTGTCATCCCCATGCCTCCACCCGGAAAGGACCGCACGCTACCATCTAGCTACCGCCCCATTTGCCTGACGAGTGTCATCTGTAAGACGTTGGAGCGAATGATAAACGCTCGGTTAAATTGGTGGCTAGAAAAACATAACCATCTGTCCAACTTGCAATGCGATTTTCGTCGCCATCGCTCAAGTGTCGATAATCTAACACGCCTTGAGGGGTATATTTCCGATGCGTTTCTACTGAAACAGCACGCCGTGGGCGTGTTCCTCGACCAGGAAAAGGCTTATGACACCACCTGGCGGTACGGCATACTCCGTAACCTACATGGTTACGGAATGCGTGGTCATCTACCCGAATTCCTATGCAACTTTTTAAAACTTAGCCGTTTTCGGGTTCGCATAGGAAACACGATATCACGGGAGCGGATACAGGAGAATGGCGTACCTCAAGGGTCAATTTTGAGCGTCACCCTTCTTGCCATAGCGATTAACGGCATCACTAGTGCCGTTCGAAGTGGAATTCCATCATCCCTCTATGTTGACGACTTCGCAGTTTATTATAGGTCTGCCAACATAGATCACATTGAGCGCCAACTGCAGCTGACCATTACCCAGCTAGCAGCTTGGGCGCTTCAAACCGGCTTCCGTTTTTCAGCTGCGAAGACGCAGTGTATCCACTTTCACCGCCTACGAGGTATTCACCCGCCTCCTGATCTTCATTTGAACGGCACACCCCTGCCATTTGTCTCGCACCTGAAGTTCTTGGGCCTCTACCTGGACCGACAACTCGATTGGGAGCACCACATTCGTCACCTTCGAGCCTCTTGCGATCGTTCTCTTCGGGTGCTGAAGGTATTATCTGGAGCATCTTGGGGGGCGATCGCACGGTAATGTTGAGGCTGTACGCTCTCTGGTTCGGTCCAAGCTGGACTATTGCAGTTTTATTTATGGCGCAGCGACCGCCTCTAAACTTCGCCTTTTAGACACCGTGCACCATACTGGCATCCGCCTTGCCACAGGAGCTTTCCGCACCAGTCGAGTCGACTGCCTGTATGCAGACTCAGGCGAACCTCCACTCCATATTCGTCGCTCGCTGTTACTCTGCTCATACGTTTCGAAGTTGGCAAGTTATCCCAATCATCCTTGTTTTAAACCAGTTCTGTGTCCAGATTTAGCCCACCGTTATATGCGCCCTGGTTCTCGGACTCGCCCCGTGGGAATAAGATTTCGGGATCTACTACATTCGCATGGCCTGCGAATGCCTCGCGTGGAGAGGTCGTCCACCTGCCCCTATCCAGCATGGCAGCTCAATCGTGCGCGGTTCAATCTCGCTCTTTCAAACAGCTCTAGACTCGCTACTCCACATTCGGTGCTCCAACAACTTTTTTCCGAATTACTGGGCCGTTACCCTAACTATGTTCCGGTCTTTACAGACGGTTCTCAGTTAGGTAACGCTACGGGTTGCGCGTTCTTCGTTAACGGTGAGGCTCACAAATTTCGACTTCTGGACTCCAGTTTTTTCCGCACAACTGTATGCCATCTTCTATTTGCTCCTTTTTATTTGCAAGTTAGTTCCTGGCTCTTTTATCGTCTGCACTGATTCTCTGAGTGCTCTTCAGGCCTTGCAACAGCACACTGCCGCTCACACCCTCGTTTTAAAAATACAGGCCCAGATCTCGCAAATGCTCGGTCGCGGGTACAATTTTGTTTTTACTTGGACCCCAGGCCATGTGGGGATTTCCGGAAACGAGGAGGCGGACGCGGCTGCAAAGTCCGCTTGCCGTTTGCCCCGGAGATTAACAACTACTGTGCCATACCAAGATGTGCAACGTTTTTTCCGTCGCCAATTCCTCTCTGCTTGGCAGCACTCCTGGACAGCTTTGGAAGGCACACAACTCCGGGCAATAAAGGAGAGCATACAACCCTGGCTAACTTCCTGCAGGGATAACCGGCGAGCCGAGGTGATACTCACCCGGCTGAGATTTGGACACACACGAGCAACTCATGGCCACCTATTAAGAGGGGAACCGGCCCCTGTGTGTGCTCCGTGTGCAGTACGGCTCACGGTGCGGCACGTACTGCTTGATTGCCCGCAGTACGCCAGAGTTCGCCAGTCAATATGCTTGGGAGCTAACTTGCCCAGTATTTTAGGGGACGACGCAGTGGCCGTGATTAAGGCACTGCGGTTTGTTACCGAAATCGGTTTTAATCAGCGAGTCTGACTTGCATTTTATATTTATTACTTTTAGAGTTTTTAAAGTATGTCTTTAGATCGTTTTTAATGTCCTTTTAACAGTTGAGTGTTATATTATATTTTACCTTTTTTAGCTAAATGTTTATAGCTTTTAGGTTTTAGTATTGACTTGGGGCCCAAATGACCTTGTTGTCGACGGGCCCTTAAACGCCACACACTCACTCACTCGCAGTTTATTATAGGTCTGCCAACATAGATCACATTGAGCGCCAACTACAGCTGACCATTACCCAGCTAGCAGCTTGGGCGCTTCAAACCGGCTTCCGTTTTTCAGCTGCGAAGACGCAGTGTATCCACTTTCACCGCCTACGAGGTATTCACCCGCCTCCTGATCTTCATTTGAATGGCACACCCCTGCCATTTGTCTCGCACCTGAAGTTCTTGGGCCTCTACTTGTATCGACAACTCAATTGGGAGCACCACATTCGTCACCTTCGAGCCTCTTGCGATCGTTCTCTTCGGGTGCTGAAGGTATTATCTGGAGCATCTTGGAGGGGGGGGGCGATCGCACGGTAATGTTGAGGCTGTACCGCTCTCTGGTTCGGTCCAAGCTGGACTATGGCAGTTTTATTTATGGCGCAGCGACCGCCTCTAAACTTCGCCTTTTAGACACCGTGCACCATACTGGCATCCGCCTTGCCACAGGAGCTTTCCGCACCAGTCGAGTCGACTGCCTGTATGCAGACTCAGGCGAACCTCCACTCCATATTCGTCGCTCGCTGTTACTCTGCTCATACGTTTCGAAGTTGGCAAGTTATCCCAATCATCCTTGTTTTAAACCAGTTCTGTGTCCAGATTTAGTCCACCGTTATATGCGCCCTGGTTCTCGGACTCGCCCCGTGGGAATAAGATTTCGGGATCTACTATATTCGCATGGCCTCCGAATGCCTCGCGTGGAGAGGTCGTCCATCTGCCCCTATCCTGCATGGCAGCTCAATCGTGCGCGTTTCGATCTTGCTCTTTCAAACAACTCTAGACTCGCTACTCCACATTCGGTGTTCCAACAACTTTTTGCCGAACTATTGGGCCGTTACCCTAACTATGTTCTGGTCTTTACGGACGGTTCTCAGTTAGGTAACGCTACGGGTTGCGCGTTCTTCGTTAACGGTGAGGCTCACAAATTTCGACTTCTGGACTCCACTTCAGTTTTTTCCGCAGAACTGTATGCCATCTTCTATTTGCTCCTTTTTATTTGCAAGTTAGCTCCTGGCTCTTTTATTGTCTGCACTGATTCTCTGAGTGCTCTTCAGGCCTTGCAACAGCACACTGCCGCTCACACCCTCGTTTTAAAAATACAGGCCCAGATCTCGCAAATGCTCAGGCGCGGGTACAATTTTGTTTTTACTTGGACCCCAGGCCATGTGGGGATTTCCGGAAACGAGGAGGCGGACGCGGCTGCGAAGTCCGCTTGCCGTTTGCCCCGGAGTTTAACAACTACTGTGCTATACCAGGATGTGCAACTTTTTTTCCGTCGCCAACTCTTCTCTGCTTGGATGCACTCCTGGACAGCTTTGGAAGGCACACAACTCCGGGCAATAAAGGAGAGCGTACAACCCTGGCTAACTTCCTGCAGGGATAACCGGCGAGCCGAGGTGATACTCTCCCGGCTGAGAATTGGGCACACACGAGCGACTCATGGTCATTTATTAAGAGGGGAACCGGCCCCAGTGTGTGCTCCGTGTGCCGTACGCCTCACTGTGCGGCATATATTACTGGACTGTCCGCAGTATGCCCGTGTTCGCCAGTCTTTAGGCTTGGGAGCTAACTTGCCCGGTAATTTAGGTGACGACCCAGTGGCCGTGGATAAGGCACTGCGGTTTGTTTTTAAAATTGGTTTTAATACACAGGTATGTCTTGTATTTTATATCTGTTAATTTTAGAGCTTTTTATTAGGACAGGATGTGTTTTTATGTACGTTTAATAGTTGAGTGTTTTTATTTTATTTTAGCTTTTTAGCTTAATAATGTAGCTTTTATGTTTTTAATTTTGACTTCGGGCCCAAATGACCTCGTTGTCGACAGGCCCTTAAACACCACACACTCACTCATTGCAGTTAAATTGCAGAGCCTGTTATAGTTCTGCTACTATTAGAGTCTATGATCCACCGCATCTTATTTGGTTCCAAATATATCATTGACAACCATAGTTGGCCTAATTTACATTTGTCAATTGGCTTTAGCCAAGTCTGCCATTTCTACCTTTTCCATAATAATCATGTACATCTTAAGAGAATAACTTGGAAATCAGATATTATCTGTTCTTCTCCTACCTAACACTCCAGTATTACATTATATAGCTGCTTATATGCAACATGATTCATCTGAGTAATATCTATGAATCAATCCAACAATGTTTGTTTACATGCGAGCTGCATTTTCTGGATATTCTCAACATTACTGTTATTAATTAGTGCCACATGTTATGTACCAAACAATTCCTTTCTACAGGTGGTACCATGCAGAAATAACAATCATTTACATGGTAGGTTTGTTACCTCCAAGTCATGGGCACAGCAAAGGGCATTGATCTTTTTTCCTTTTAGTCTTCAACAAGAGTTGCAGAAAGGCATGCAATAAATATGGGGCCCAGCTTTTATCTTGGTCCCCTCCTTGCATCCAGAATACAGAGAGTATGCATTCATTATAAATGAAGCTATACTTTGCTTTTGGGTTACAAAAGTTATTTTCCCATAAATATAACATAAATTGTCAGCACTGTTTATAAATTTACGGGCCATAACAGATTTATCACTGTGCAGGATTAAAAATGCATATTCTGACAAAAAGACATATATATGCCAATAAACAGCAGTACTGCAATTTTATACATTTACTTCACTAAACTGGTCCTCACTAACAACATCGTATGTCTGACTTAACCAAAATTCAAATTTATAAATTTATCTCTATCTCTCCTGTCTAAGGAGTTTGCTGTAAACTGCTGACACTTTCTTCTGGAAGAAGCAATCCCAGACATATGCTATTACCAGGCCAATTAGGCCATTTTTACTATCATATTCATCATTAGCTGTGTAAAATAAACTTACTTTGTTTCTCCAATTTGTGTAAATGTAATTGATAATGAAGCAATACTATAAACTATTCTATGGATTAGGGCATGCTGCCTTTCATTGGTCTTGAGAGAGCAACAGGTGTTTTACATTTGAAGGGCTACTTGCTCAATATTTCAGAAATAAGTATTGGCAAGTAACTACATGATCATAAGGTGAATATAAATCTTCAGAATTTAAACAGCCACATTTACTAAGCAAGACAGGAGAGTACATTTGTCAGAGTTTCCTTAGAAAATTTATTTTTATCTTAGCTTAAAAATGTTGAGATTTAACAATCTGTTAACTTAAATGCCAGTTTGTTTAACCAGTGCTTCAGTACAAGATGATGATATGTTGATTTACACAAATTAGCCTAGCATCTGTATGAGCAAATAAGAACTTCTTTATCTCAGAGTGAGATGTTTTGACAGGAACCATGATATTCTTGAATACTGAAACACACTAGCACTCTTTATAGAGGTTGACTTATAACTAATGTGCTGACAGACGTTCCATATAGAAGGCATTAACTTTAGATCTAAGGCCCTTTCAACTGACAACTGTGAGACAGACATAATAACTGGCTGGACATGTTTCCATTTAGCATTAAAATATTGCTTTGACCCGTACAATACAAAATCGAGTAATTGTTATTATTTCTGCTGATGTAACACGTTCTGGCTTAAATTCCAGTAACTTAGTTCAGTAGTTCTTAAAAAATCATAAAGCAGCATCTTTACTCCTTTGACTAATATTGAGCTTTGATTTAACATTTAAGAATAAATTACTAAACATGCTGGCTCTCATCTTGTGACTTTACTGTCAGAGTAATGTCATGAATTTGGAGGTTTCTACCTGTTTCTCTTTTTACTATATTTGTGGGGCTATGTTGTACCACACTTGAAACAATGATATCTAACAAACCATGGGGTTTGTAGCTCTCTGTGAATGTTCTGTTACTAGAACTGGTATGAGCATGTAAACCATCTTGTAGGACATATTGAAAGTGATTTTAATTACAAAGCTGTTGGACCATAAAGATAACTTGTAATGCTGGAGATGCTTTATAGCTGATTTTTGTTACATGTAATATTCAATTATTTCCTGCACATAGAAGAGCACTTCACAATATACAAACAAACTGTAAATTTCCAACATAGTTTGTTTTAGTTATATCTTATATCCGAGATTGCTTTGATCCTTATCCATGATATTTTAAGCAGATGAACAGGTTTAATGATTGTGTAGTACCTCAGTAAGATAGCTGGAGTGATAATAGCATTGACATAAAGAGACAAGTTTCTATAGCTTGAGTCCTGGTCATGTCTTTGTGTTTCTTAAGTCTGGTTCAATTTTCATAGAAGTTTGTGTGAAAAGAGAACAGTGTTGTATTGTGGTTCTGAACAATTATTGTTGGATACAGAGAAGGTGATTGTTAAAGATATTCATATCTTTTGGTATATATGTTTCTTTTTTTACAGATTTGTTTCTGAAAATAAGATCTACATCTCAATTCGACAGCTTTTTGAAATGTACAGCAAAATACAAATCAAAGAAGAGGATTCCCTCACAGACATTGTAGTCTCACCCAATGAGAGAGAGTTCTTTCACAAAGTTGTTTCAGTGAAGACGAGGCTTGATGGTGAGCTTCTGGATACTGATTCTGACATGGCCATCACAACAGAAGTTAAGTCAGAGACCTCTTTTATGAAGCATCCTGTAAAGCAGATTAAAACCGGAACAGCTACAAGCAGCAACAGCTGTGAATTAGGTAGGAAATCTGAAATTGAACAAGAAACTCTGTTTTCAGACTTTGGTTTACACAATGAGGGAGAATTTCTTCTAGAGCATCCTGTAAAGATGGATAAGAAATACTATAGTGATCATGAAATACATAACAAAATAGAAATTAAAGAAGAACCTTGGTGGCTGGAAACAGATACTTCGTCAGTTCATGATGATATTAAGGTAAGTTATGTAGAAGTCTGCAGTTAGAGAAATGCTTGGTAATAATCATCCTAGTACATTCTATGGTATTGCTGAATATATCAGTCTTGTACACATAATATAAAGAGTAAAATGAATGGTAAATGAAGTCAAGGATTTGAAGACAAAAGATAAGCCAACTATAAACCTTATAAACAAGATGTTGGACAATTTAACTCAGCACCAACCTCTTTGCTCTCTCAGAAAATATTAAACTTATGGAGTAAGATATCGTGACAGCAAAGACCTTGATTAAAGTTTACAGCTGCATTGTGCACAAACTGTAATAAATGGTGTTTTATTATTTTTGAAATATAAAGAAGTTTGTCTTTGATGCCAGGAGCCAAAATAATTATAACTTTTTCCTCTCAAATGCTACCATGAAATTGGCACATATTAAATTATTTTCAAAGAAAATGAGTGTTTGACTCTGTTAGGAAACTGACCACAAACAAACGCGCACACACATATACTCTCTCTCTCTCTCTCTCTCTCTGTAAGAAGCGAAGAAGAATATGAATTACCTTTCCTTGTTAAGAATTGGCCACACCTAGCGAAAGGACCAAACCTTTCTCACCAATATTTCTATATATCCAATAGAAATATTTACAGCCGACAACTGTAATAGCAATATACAAGCAATAAAACACTGGAAAAAGAATGCAGATTGAAACTGTTGGTTTTAATATAGACTATAAACAAAAGAAGATTGAAAAATTTAAATATCAAAAAACTGTTAATGATATTTCTACCCTTAAAAAATAAAAGATGATTATAATTTTTAAAAATTTACTTACCATCCTTGGGTACAAACATTTTCAAAAAAATTTAAAGAGTTTGGTGTATCTTTAGTTCCTCAAAATAAATAAAATATAATATTAAAAATTTACTACAATTCTCTAAAAGGATAAAATTGCTAATTATAAAAAATCTGCTATTTATCAATTTAATTGCTTAGATTGTGATAAAGTTTATATTGGAAAGACAAAACGTAATTTGGAAACCAGAACAAAAGAACATTTTAGTAACTTTAAGTATAAACAAGACTGACAAATCGGCCGTAGTGGGTCATTTTTGGTCATTTAACCATGAAATAAATCCAGAAGTAATATTATTAAAATGATTAAATGGTCTGATAGATATAATGGTTTGGGAAAAATTATTTATTGCACAAAGTAAACATTGCATAATGAATTTTGAAATACCAGCAGCTGATTCTGTTTTTAAGTTTATTTCATTTTCAGATTTTGGTAGTACTGGCAAAAACATAGTGACATTTATTGAATGTAACGTTAACAACAAGGTTGTTTGGGCTGATTATGTGAATGAGTTTTCACGAAATTGCGATCCTCATCAATTAATAAGAAAATTTTCATCATTTTCTTTTAAGACAAGTGAAGTTCTATGTTACAAATTATTATATTTGTACGATATGAAGTAATGTACTATAAGTTAAATTATGTAAAATAATGTAAACTGGTGTACTAAAAAGGGAACTCAGGCATGTAGTACTGCACATTGTAATTTAATATGGAGTCTTTTGTTTAGTAATAGTAGACACACACACACACACACACACATTCTTCCTCTGCACAGAAAGTATGTTCGTGTATGTATTCCTGATTTTTCTTATTTTGTCTTATCATTAGCATTTATCAGAAATAAAAGAAACATGTCTCCCACTATGTAATCTCTGGGACTGTAGGTGGTGGTTCAGTTGATTAGCTATTACCTGTTACTATTGCAACATCAGATTCAAGTAGAGCATATGCTGGCCAGCCGTGGAACTTAGACTGACCACAATGTAAACGTGACTGAGGTATTGGTGAAATCAAGGTCTAGAAATAAGGAAATAAACAGTGAGGGGTTTGGATACTTAACAGATCCCAAATAAACCTGATAATAGCAACGATGGGGCACTGGATGTTGAAGAAACATCTGCACACATGGGCATCTTTAAAGAATGACCAGTATGCAGATTATACAATGTAGGGGAAGAAACTGTCTCTTATACTACATTCATTTGTGAAGTTTTAGGTAGGAAAGGAGAGGAATAGCTAAACCAGAAGATCTTCCAACAGCAAAATTTAATTAGTAACCTACTGTCTCTTTTAAAATAGACAGGGTCATTTAACCAAAAACAATAAAGATAGGAGACAATACAATAAATCCATTAAGTTTCCGTGTTTAAGGCAATTAAAACCCAACTCCCTCTTTACACAAGTCAACATGGTGTTTAATTATATAGATGGTTGTGTCAAAAAATACATTTAAATTATTCTGTTACAGGATGGAGACTTCTTTCCAGTAAAATCTGCAAGGTAAGACTTGACCATTTAAACATTTCTAGTACGACTGGGTTCAATATGACTCCACAAACACTTCTGAAATTTGTATCTCCTTTGTTTCTAAAACTATTATTTTCAAAATGTGTTACTTCGTCCCTCTAAGTTATATGTATCCAATGAGGTTTTGTTCACATTTCTGTTCAAAATATAATGGATAGATAGTCAACCTGAGAAATTCAACACAATGGCATTGTACCTATTGTACATATGGCTAGTATGGAGGAATGATTAATTTCTATTAATTAACATAACATTAATATTTATTCCTGGTTTTTGCACTGGGTGCCTCAGTGGTCAAACTGACCCCAAACTAAATTGTGTTTTTGTTTCTTGAATATTATATTATTAAAACAATTATGATATTTGCCTAGAACAGCTTTTATGCAAAACAGCTGCAGCAATAGAAATAACATTTTTTTCGTATTTTTACACCATTATTAGGGTTTCTTGTCTCAGTGGCTGGTGTGCATTGCTTTATTTGGTGTCAGTGGTTGCCTCAGGTTGTTGTACAGTTACATTATAAGTCATATATATATGGATAATCATAACTTACAAGTTTTAAGAGTAGGAATATAGTAAAAAATTACCTAATGATGATGGAGAAATTTATGATATAAATTTGGAGGGCAGTGAATTAGCTGGAGATTCTGATGATGATTTGGAAACATTATTTCTGAAGTTGATGACATCTCAAATCTGAATATGTACAAATAAGTATATTTCATTTAATATTTATTTACAACTGCAATGATGATGATGACAAAATAAAAGTGTGAAAGAGTAATGTTTTCAAGTCCAGAAAAGGAAAAGAAACTTGGGCAAAAGCTCCTGTTAAATTTGTGTAGACCGCAGGCAAGAAACATACTGAAGACATCTTCAGGTCTAGCACAGTATAGTGTAAGTAATGTAAATATTGTGCAGTATTGGCTGACCTATTTTCAGTAGTTCTATTACTAAGGACCGCTTTACAGATATATCACGCTGTATTCAGTTGGATGATGCACAGCAACAGAGTTAGTCCAGATAAATTGGCTCCTATAAGGGAAATATTTGAACTGCGGGTAAGCACATTACATGATGCTTATGAACTACAAGAGAATATTACAGTTGAGGAACAACTGGTAGCTTTTAGGGGTGGTTATCTTTTTCAACAATATATGTCCTCAAAACATGGAAAGTATGATATGAAGATATGAGTTGCATGTGACAGCACTAGCTACTGTGTCAAAAACTTGGAGGTGTACTAAGGAAAATGTGAAAACCAACGCAAATAAATAAATCAGGGGAAAAGAGTAGTATTTGAATTTGCAGAACATTTCTCCAGCAGTGGAGAAAATCACTACAGATAATTTCTTTAGAAGTTACTAGTTTGCAAAGGATTTAGAACGAAGGAAGGTGACTACTTGGAACAATAAGGAAAAGATATTGGGAACTATCTGCAAGATGAACAACTGCATCATCTAAATGTTTAGAATTCTAGGAGTCAGCTACAATATTCTCCTGTTGCCCAAAAAAGTGTAAAATAGGACACTCCTGAGTACTATGCATTTGAAAGAGGAAACAGCAGAAGGTGAAGCTGCAAAACCTCTTATAATCCTTGACTGTAATTCAACTAAGTCAGGTGTAGACACAATGGGCAAAATGTTCTGTATCTAAACAACACATGACAAGAAATGACCCATGGCTATTTTTATTGTATTTTGGAAATCAGTACCCTAATTGCTTTCATTATTTGATTGGAGTAGAATACTGACTGGAAGAAGAAAACAAACTATAAAAGAAGAGAACTTCTTCTGAACTGGGAACATCTCCAGTACAGAAAAATGGAAGTTGGTGCAGCACAAGTGCAGAAGGGAGCAAAACAAGGAAGTTGCTTCCTATGTGAACGATCTGTTAATAGAAGGCATGTATTTAACATGTTTTTCTTTTGTTTGTATAAGGCATTCAGTGCTGCTTTGTTTTAAGTGAAATGATGTCTAAGATAAAAAGATGAAGACAATTATCTAAAGCTCCATTACGCATAGCTTTCATGTTTTACATTCACACAAAACCGCTTATCAAAATATCACTAAATGGTGAGCAACTAACAGGAACAGAAAATTATAAATAACTAGGCATAACACTCGATTCTAAATTATCTTGGAAAACCCATATTAATGAAACCATAGCAAAGACCACTCAGAGATTAACAACACTCAAAAGACTAGCTGGCAGCAAATGGGGGTCCTCTGTCAATACACTCAACACCACCTATAAAAGTTACATCAAACCAGCACTCCTCTATGGAAGTGAGGTGATACAGCAAGTCAAAGTAAACTAGCACAACTTGAAACATTACAGAACCAAGCACTCAGACTAATAATGGGAGCGGTCAAATCAACACCAATTACTGCAGTGCAGATTGCTACAAATAACTTGCCAATTAAATACGAAATGGAAAAACAGAATCTCCTCCTAAATGAAAAACTACAAAGGCTCCTCTTTAATACTCACTGGAAGAACTACAAAAGCAAAGAAAGGACCTTAAAAACACAAGAAGGATTTATGCAGAAAGCCTATAACCTACAGAGAATATACAAACTTGGACATCTCCCACTTCCAATCTGCCCTCTATCACAACCTAAAATAAATAGCAGAGTAAACCTTCTGCAAAAGATGGAGTCAAAAAGGGATGTAAGTGCAGAAACACTTAAAATGCTAGCTCTAGAAACTTATTATCCACAAGACTCCTGGCTACACATATACACAGACAGCTCCCTTTTTGACAAAGAAAGTAATGCTGGAGCAGGAATACATAGTAAAATGTTCAATTTTTACATCTGTTTGGGGTGCGCTTGCAATTTGCCCCGGAGTTTAACAACTACTGTGCCATACCAGGATGTGCAATGTTTTTTCCGTCGCCAACTCCTATCTGCTTGGTAGCACTCCTGGACAGCTTTGGAAGGCACACAACTCCGGACAATAAAGGAGAGCGTACAACCCTGGCTAACTTTCTGCAGGGATAACCGGCGAGCCGAGGTGATACTCACCCGGCTGAGAATTGGGCACACACGAGCAACGCATGGCCATCTATTAAGAGGGGAACTCCTTGGTGTTTCAAGTTTCACAAACAGCAGTGTGGGTACAGTATAATCTGGGCTTCTGGCTCATGGTCTACTGGGCTCCTACCCAGACATTTCGTCTATGACTGTGGCAGATATTTTCAATGGCAGTGACCAGTTGCAATTGAAACGTCCACCAGAGTACTTTGACCTTGCTGCTGCTATAGAAGATATCTGCCATAGTTGCAGACCAAACGTGTGGGAAGAAAGAGTGCAGTAGACTGACCCAGAAGCTTGGATTATACTGCATATTGTATTGACACGGGCAGGAAAGCCTTAGAACTTTTATGTATCAAGAGAGGTTCTGTTTTTAGAATTGTGACTATTAACATTATGTTCTCCAACATTTCAGATTACTTTCGGAGACAGTTTCTGGTATTAGTACAGGCAAATCACCACTGACTTTTATTGCAGTCTCAGAAAGAGACACAACCTTCTATAATTACCCTGAAGCTGGATATAACAAAATCTCCACAGACTTGAAAACTGATAAGGAATATGTTCAGTCAGAACAGACTGGTAAATTTAATGATGAGCAAGAAATGGATGTACAGCGTCTATGGCTGAAACAAAAATGCTTGCTTCATAATGGCAACTGTTTTTACGAGTGTAATGTTTGTGGTAAACACTGTAAGAATCAAAAAGAGTGGGAAAGACATTATTTGAGTCATAAAGGTAAGATGTCATATGAATGTAAAACTTGTCATAAGACCTTTACCCAGTTATCTAATTTGAAAACACATTATTTGATACATGAAGGTAAGAAACCACACCAATGTGAGAAGTGTCATAAGGGCTTTACGCAGTTGGCACATTTAAAAAAACATTATTTGAGTCACGAAGGTAAGAAGCCACATCAATGTAAAATTTGTCATAAGACATTTACCCAGTTAAGTAATTTGAAAGCCCATTATATGATTCATGAAAGTAACAAGCCACACCAATGTGAAACGTGTCATAAGAGCTTTACCCAGTTGGTACATTTAAAAAAGCATTATTTGATTCATGAAAGGAAGAAGTTGCATCACTGTAAAACTTGTGATACAAGCTTTACCCATTTGGCACGTTTAAAGAGACATTACAAGATTCATGAAGATAAGACGCTTCATCAGTGTAAAACTTGTCATAAGAGCTTTACCCAGTTGTCATCTTTGAAGAGACATTATTTCATTCATGAAGGTAAGAAGCCACACCAGTGTGAAACGTGCAATAAGAGCTTTACTCGGTTGTCAGATTTGAAAGTACATTATTTGATTCACGAAGGTAAGCCATACAAATGTAAGACTTGTCATAAGAGCTTTACCAGGTTGTCACATTTGAATACACATTATTTGATTCACGAAGGTAAGAAGCCGTATCAATGTAAAACTTGTCATAAGAGCTTTACCCAGTTATGTAATTTGAAAAAACATTATTTGATTCATTGAGGTAAGAAGGCGCATCAATGTAAAATTATTCATAAGAGCTTCACCCAGTTGGCATTGTTGAAAGCACATTATTTGAGTCATAATGGTAAAAAGGCACAGAAATGTATCATAAGAGCTTTACCCAGTTGTGAGATTTGAAAAAACACAATTTGATTCATTAAGGTAAGCAGGCACATCAATGTAAAATTTGTCGTAAGAGCTTTACCCAGTTGGCATCGTTGAAAGCACATTATTTGATTCACGATGGTGAAAAGAACCACAAATGTGAAATGTGCCATAAGAGCTTTAACCAGTTGTGAGATTTGAAAAAACACAATTTGATTCATTAAGGTAAGAAGCAACACAAATGAAAGAGCTTTACCTGGTTGTCATATTTAAGAACACAATTTGATTCATAAAGGTAAGAACCATACCAAAGTAAAGATTCTAACAAGAGCTTTACCCAATTTTTATATTAAGGATACATATTATTATTGAAGAGGGGAAGAAGCCAATATAAAATAACTGATAAAAGTTTTAGCTAATTGTCAAGTTTGAAAACATGAAGGTAAAGACGGCACTGTAGTCAGAGCTTTACCCAGTTGTCACATTTGCAAGAACACTGGTTCATTATAGTATAAAGATACCACTGTAAAACCCCTAATAAGGGCTTTCATTGACTGACAATCTTGGAAAAACAGTTTCATTTAAGAGAAACAAGGCCTACCATTGACAAAGTTGTTACAAAATATTAAACTCATTTGTCATTTCTTTTGGGGCAGTAGTTGCACTTACTAGGTGCATGTTATTTTTTCTATTTGTAAAGTTATGCCTCTGTAATATAGGGGGTTTTAATGCTACATATTGAAGCAATTGTATGAAATTTTGTACCAGTTACAGAAATTGTAATGTATCATAATCGACTTAAGTAATTGTAAATGCAATTAATTAGCAAGAAATAAACTAAATAGCAGGTTTATAAGAGTATCACTCTTGTGACTTGTGTCAGCTTTAGCTTATACATGGCACATGTGATGAACAATTTATTAAAAGCAATTGATCTAAATGTTAATTATTAGGGCTACAAGATTCTAAGTTCCCACTGAGGTACAATATTTCTAGTGTATTTGAGTACTACTTTATTGTGATTAATGTGAGTAAACTGGGGATTTTTTTGTATCATGTTGCCATGGACCTCATTTAGTTACTGCAATAATATGAATCAAGGGTTCAAATCCTAACCAACAAAGTGAATTTCTCACTTTGACTTTTTCTTTCGAACCTATGTTTTGTAACAATTGTTTCGATTTATATTTAGAAAGGGTTTGAAAAACTTATATTTATAGAACAAAAACAAACAAATTGTGTAAAAACATCTGTAATTTTGTGATTGGCCGTACTAATAATTGTATTACATAAGGTAGTGACTTAAGAATAAATCAGCTAATCATATAAAAGTAATATATGGGTAGCGATAGTACCGAAGGATTAAATAATCTTGGTTTAGAAAACCGAAAGAAAATTTGTATATCTTCCTGGAACGCAGAGAAGATGGAAGTTTTATAGTAATATGTGGACGTGCAGGAGTGAGCAATTTTATGTAATTAACGGAAACTATTAAGGAAGTAAGGATTTATTGATATGCTGGAGGTAACCTGCAATGATTGACTAGGAAAGAAAGTTTGAATAAAATGTAATCCAGATGATACAACTGGTAACCTGAAGAAACTGATAGCTGCATGAACTGACACGAGATGGGAAAAGATTGTGCTGAAAAAGTGGTACACAATATTCAAGGACCAGTTCCAGCCTACAACAAAGAAACCCTGTTCCACATGTCGCCACAACATGGGGCATCATCATAGTATATTCAACATTGCATGTGTAGCAGAACAGAAATCCTGTTACATATGGCACCTGTCGCAGGACTGGAATTGGAGTGAAGATTTGGAAAGAATAAACCGAGTGTGGACAGGTAATGGGAATCGAGAGAAACGAAGGAAGATACGTGAGTACTGTACTGATTGATAGTAGTGCTATAAAAGTGTACCATAAAAGAGCTTATGTTATTGAGAAAAATAGTTACCAAAATGGAAGGTGGAAGAGATATAGGAAATAATAGTAAAAATGCGAGGGAAGAAGTAGAAAAACATGTTAGAATGGAAGTAGTTAAGGGTAAGGATAGTGAAGGTATATTGGAAATGTTAACAAATTAACTCTTGTATAAATAGTTTAAGGCAGGAATTTTCACAAAGTGCAAATGATTTAGAATCAAAATTGAGTAAGAGGGTGAATGATATGGAGATTAGTATAACACAGAATTTAAGACAAGAGTTAACAACCAGTGCAAATGATATGAGGTTAAAATAAAAATGTGATGTTGAAGAGAGATGGATAAAGGTAGAAGAGAATTTCGTGAAGGTATGAAATCATTAACATTGAAAATAGAATCAAATGAAAATGAAGTTGTTAAGGGAAATGTTCCAGGAGATAAAGATAATACAAGAAAATGGGGTACAGGATATTAGAAACGAAGTAGATTAGGAAATAAATGTAACTAAACAACAGCAGAATGGTGTTATAGAAATGGAAAAAGCAAGTATAGAAGAATTAGAAAACAAATTAGAACAAACAATAAAGATGAATATCATAAGGTAAAAAAGAATCACAGAATTATCAGGAATATAATGTAGGAGAAGTAACTGGTGAGATATATTACATAAATAAAGGAAACTCTAAACACAAAAATGAAACAGATGTTGACTTACCAAACAATGAATGTAATAATACACATGGTTATCAGAAGAGGTATCAGTATCATGATGTGAATTTTAACGTGTGTGTACAGAAAATATTCTCACCAACACACGTTATAGGTCACACATATCATACACCACATAAAATAATTTTGCTAAATTTTGGTCACAGAATTAAATAAAACACTAACCTAACCTTAAAGCAGCTTCATGGTAAAGATACACACACAAAGAGAATTAGAAACCAAGTTCATGATGCTGGCAACGCTCAGGATAGCCAACAGAGTAAAATTTATCACACTAACTGTGCAAAAGTCACAAGTATGAACTATAAAATTGTAACAAACCTTGCCATTAATACAGGACAACCTGAAAAATTACTGAAGTGGGTGAATCACCCAACATAAAACACAAAACAGAGTTCTTTTGTACATAAATTGTATATAACTGGTTAAATTTAGTTTAAAAATGTTCTTTATATTGTGTTATATTTTTGTTCATTGTGATTAATTTAAAATGGTTATTATAATAATACTGTGACTTTGTGGGTTCGTGAAATTAAAAGTCCAATTGCACAAACTCAAAATGTTCTTTATTTCCACTGAACCACCTCTCGGCACGGCAATAATGCTGCTAGCAAAACCATTGCTAGCTGGTCGGGCCTTCCGATAATTAGGTGACACTGCTCCCTCCTCAAAGCTGCTCGTCCCGAACAGCACCATTGTATTGGGCCAGGCGATCCAGGTGTATCTCCAACATCTTTTCTCGGGGCACCTTCTGGATGCGGTAGACCACGTCGTTAATCCTCTTCACCACCCGGTATGGTCCTTGCCATGGCTGCTGGAGCTTCGGGCAGCGTCCCTCGGTCCGGGTAGGGCGGCACAACCAGACCAGGTCACCTTGCTGGAACCCTTGGCAGTTGGCTTGCCGGTCGTGTCAAGTTGAGTCTTCATGCGGTCGCTCGCCTTCTGGATGTTCTAGCCCTCCAGGTTCTTAAAGCTCAATAACCAGGTTAGGGTGGAATGGTCAATCCTCAGGTGGAATGGCTGACCATACAGGTACTTGTGGAAGTGCTCCAAGGTCTTTACTACCGCCAGTAATTCTCGCGGGGTGATGCAGTAGTTCTTCCTTGCCTTGGATAGCGTCTTCCTGTAGTAGGCTATCACCCGCTAATGGCCATCCTAGATCTCCGATAGGATGCCTCCAATGCAATGGTCGCTGGCATCGGTGTCCACAATGACGGTGCCACCTGCTTGTGTAAAACCCTAAATTGGAGCACTGCACAGGGCCTTCTTCAGGTGCTGGAAAGCGTCTTCGGCGTCCTCTGTCCATACATAAGCCCGGTGTCGTCTGTCAGGTGGGTGAGGGGTTTGGCGATGTTGGAGAACCCCTTTATGAAGCATCGGTAATAACTGCACTGCCCCAGGAAAATGCGCAACTCTTTCTTATCCTTTGGGCGAGGCTAATCTCTCAGGCTGTCTTCTCCGGGTCTATAGCCACTCCGGTTCCTGAGACTATGTAGCCCAAATAGTTCACTTCCTTGTGGAAGAGCTGGCACTTCTTCGCGTTTAGCTTCAAGTTGGTCGCCTGCGTGTGTCTCTGTAGCACCTTACTCAGATACTCGAGATGGTCTTCAAAATTCTTACCGACGATGATGTCCAGGTATAGCAGGCAGGCATCGTTAGTCCTCTCATCACTGACTCCGTGAGACGTTGGAAGGTGGCTGGTGCGTTGCAGAGGCCAAAGGGCATACCTGAATTTCCAAAGCCCTTGGCCTATGAAAATGCAGTCTTCTCTTTGCCTCTCGGGTCTAGCGCTACCTGCCAGTGGCCCGACTACAGGTCCAGGGTCGAGAACCACTGTGCACCAGCTAGCGTGTCCAGGGTGTCGTCAATCCGGGGTAAGGAGAAATAGTCCTTCCGGGTGACAGCGTTCAGCTTCCTGTAGTCCACGCAGAAGCGTAGCTCGCCGTTCTTCGTCACCAACACTACAGGGGAACACCAAGGGCTGTCAGACTCTTCAATCACTCCCCTGGATCTCATGTCCTCCGGCATGTCTCGTACCGCTCCTTGCTTCTCCAGCGGAACGCGTCTATGTGGTTGCGGAATACGCCGGGCGTCCCCGTTGTCGATGCGGTGAAGCAGTTTGTCCGTGCGGCTGTAGTCACTATCACCTTGGCTGAAGACGCGCTTGTATCGTCTCAGCAGTTGTCGAACTTTCTCCAGCAGTTCTGCGGTCAGGTGGTCGGCCGCGCTCTCCAGTAAGCCTTTTAGCTGGGGCCCTACGTGCTGCGCCGGCACCGGCTCCTGTGTCGTATCGATAGCTGTCACGCTGACCACGGGCTCACACGTCCCCAGCTCTGTTGCGGCCTTGACGTCGTGGTCGGTGTCTGCCAGGTTGAGCAGCCTCACTGGCACCACCTCTCGGCACGGCAATAATGTCCTGACTACACAGAGTCCGTGCACAGGCGTCATCTGATTCAGCATCATGTTCTTCGTCCGCTGGCCTTCCAGTCGCACCGTCACCACCACCTCGCTTCTCGCGGAGACCCCCACGTCTTCCTTCAAGATGACCCTGCAGATTCCAAGGCGCTCATCGGGTTGCCGGAGTATCACCTCTTCTCAATTCAGCCGCAAGACCTTCCTGCCGACGTCGACCGTCGCCTCGTGTCTCCGGTGGGCATCCAATACCAGTATCACCTCAGCCACTTTCGCAACGAACACCCAAAGACGTACGGCACTCCTTCCCAAGGTCAACTTTAGCAAGGCCTCCTCCACAGCTAAGGTGTCACCCGATGGCGTGACAAGCTGGTTATGGTCGGCTCGGCTTCCTTGTCGGCAAACCCTTCGCCACGTCAGGTCTGATGATGGTCACCTCTGCCCCGGTGTCTACCAGCATGCGGCACGGCTTCCCTCTCACCCAACCGTCCGCGATGAGGCTGTCATCCATACGCCGGCTGACGGCGCGCAGAGTCACTCGAGGGGATGGTGGTGATGGTCGTGCCCCTCTCCAGGACGGCCCTTACTCGCTTTCCGGCTGCTTTTCCTGGTGCGGGCAGTCTCTCTCCAGGTGTCCGGGCTGTCCACACCCCCAACACAGGCCACTAGGTCTTCGCCGGCGTCCCTCGGCTGGTCTTCTGTCTCCGGTGTAGCGGACACTCCTCGTTCTCGACGTCGGGATAGCTGTTACCTTGGCCGCCTCCATCCTTAATGCTGCCGTGGATGGTTTTATAATCGCCTAGCATTCGGCGCTGACGAATCTCCGTGACTCGTACCTCATCAACGAATGTGTAGGTAGCTTCCCGGGATACGAACTCGGGTTGGAGGTCGACTAGGGCCTTGCTAGCGAGTTGTTCAACTGCCAGGGCGAACTCCTGCAGCGTCTCCCCTGGCTGCTGTGAGCTTGCCTTTAGCTGGCTGCGCTACACTGCGGCTAAGCGGTGGTTTCCAAAACGATTCTCCAGGGCCTCCCAGATGTCCTTGGGCGCCGCCGTTGTCTGTACCGCGTTCAGGACTTCCGCAGCCCGTCCCTGGAGGCTGGCTATTAACTGTGTGGCCTCCTCCTCTGATGACCATTTGTTGTGCTTGGCCACTGTGTCGAACTGGCGGCGGAAGCCCTCAAACGCTGACGCGCCGTCATATTTCGGAGGTTTGACGCGTGCAGATGTTTTGCCGCGTCCCAGTGCGTCGGCCTTCAAATCCTTCAACCTCCTGCCGACGACGTCCTCCACCATGGCGTTCAGGGACTTGACGCTGCTGTCGGCCTTTCCTTCCAGGTCGTTAAAGCGGTTCGCCAGGTCCCGGACGCGCTCGTCCACTTGGACCATCCGCTTGCCCAGCTCCGTCACGACATCCCTCACGCCGGCCAACCGTTCTTCAAATTTGGCGTCGAGAGCCTCGTTCGCCGCTTTCATTTCCGTGGTCAATTCGGTCTTTATTTCCTTCAGTTCCGCTGCCAGGTTGTTGTTTGCCGTCTCCGTCTTCGATGTTAGTTCCGCGGCCAGGCTATTATTTGCCGTTTTCATTTCCGAGGTCAGTTCGGCTTTCATTTCCATCATCTTCTCCATCATATTTTCCAATACCGTGTCCATGGTGGTAATATCCCACTCCTGACATCAGTTGTGACTTTGTGGGTTCGTGAAATTAAAAGTCCAATTGCACAAACTCAAAATGTTCTTTATTTCCACCGAATTACAGTTGGAACACTTACCGATTACACAGAATTACGTAGCGCACACAATTACAATTCGCCAGTTCGTGTGTAACAGGTCCACTCTGTACTCACAATTACGTACAATTCCTCTGATACACGTACACAGTCTCCCAGTCCGTTCACTAGCACGGTGCTCCTCACGATGCTCGCCAAGGACTGCCTGACTCGTCCACTGCAGGCCTTATATAGGGAAGATCGCCGTTTCTGAAAGTCTCGCGGTTCACTGAATCTTCCCGACCGTTCCAGACGACAGGGAGGGGGAAAGAGATGGCTAGTGATGTTTTTACAACCATCCCCATCAGCGCTACAAGATAAATGGGTAGGCGTGGGCTAAATGCCTCCTGGCGCCTACCCGACCGGGCCTTCCGATAATTAGGTGACAATACTTTAATACAAATTTAGGGCGGGGCACACACCCACATGAAAACAGAAAAATATATTTTAAAAAAAATGTTTTAGTAAAGTCAAATTGTTCAATGTTCATTTATTGTTATATTCATCCAATGTTTATTTATTGTTGTATTTTATATATTTGTGTTATGTATTATAGTTGTAAACAAAATATTTTGATTGGGGGAAGAGGGGCATTTGTAACAATTGTTTCGATTTATATTTAGAAAGGGTTTGAAAAATTTATACATTTATAAAAGAAAAGTAAACAAAATTCTGTAAAAAATATATGTAATTTTCTGATTGGCCATAGTAATAATTGTATCGCATAATGTAGTGACATAGTACTAAATCGGCCAATCATATAAAAGTAGTATATGGGTAGCGATGGTAACGAAGAATTAATTAATCTTGGTGTAGAAAACTAAAAAAAATTGGTCTTTCTTTCTGAAACGCCGAAGTGACCGGACTTTTTTTTCTTTAAATGTTAGTTCAGGTTGAAGTATTAGATTGATTCCAATCACAGTGTTAAGTTTTGTGATAAGAAATGTAATGAATTTGGTGTTAAAAGAAATAAACAAAAGATTGATTTCTTTCAGAAATTCAAATTAAAAATTTTAATGATTTCTTTACTCGTTACCACCCTTGTAACTTAGAGTTGTCATTGCTCATAAGTAAGAATATAACAGAAGAATATAAAAAGCTAGCCAAGACATAATTAAGGATTTTCCTGATAACTTCGGGGAACATCTTCATCAAGTCATTATATTCTGGATGAAGATAAGATCAACGAAGTAAGACCAACGAGGAAACGAGATACCAACATGAATCTTACTATATATGTTGCCGCAACATTGGGTTATCGAACTCCACAACAATTGAGGAATTCTTCTACATATGTCGCCACAACATGGGGATCATAGCATCTTCAATCATCGCATGAGTAGCAGAATAGAAATCCTGTTACAGTTTCCACACAGCATTATCGCTCGTGGGATATTTTGCTTTATTACAGGAACATCTTTTTGAACATCTTTCAGAATAAGTATTCTATGAATTCATAACATAATTTTTGTGTCTATTTCACTTTTATTCTGATAAATGTCGACTTAAGAACCTTGAATGCATTACAACATTGTCTGCATAGATCTAAGTTAAATAAACATAAATAAAATTAGGCAGGTTATTAATTAGACGATTACATTTGTACAGGATGTCAATCGTATGCCACTTTTCATGGGTAACTGAAAGTTGGTTGGTTGGTAGTCATTCGCTCTCTTGCCCCCAGTATATTGATGTTAAGTTGACTAAAGGTTGGGCAGCTAAAGCAATATCTTCTTTAAGTGTACAGAAAGAACACAGAGAAGATGCAACTATATCAATGTTGAATAAATGTTTATTGTGATGGTCATGGCCTATTAGAAGTCTAAAAGTTGCTGCATAGTACTTTCTTGATAGTCTGTTGACTCTAGTTGTGTGTTACATAAATTTTGCTGTAGTTTTTCCTTTTGTTTCCAATATATTCTCTTCTTTAATCTTTTGATTATAAGTTGATGTAGTTACTGTTTGGAGAGAATGATAACTTAGTGGCTCAAATGAATTTAATCTAATTTATTACCTATTTTGGCCAGCAAATCAGCTGTTTCCTTCCGTGTTTTAACATATTAATCTTTATATTTAAGTTTGAATTTATGAGTCACTATGTTTACTCTCAGTCTTCACTTACTTGTTGTTGTAAACATAGTGACTCATAAATTCAAACTTAAATATGAAGAATACTTCACTGTTAATAATGCTTCTGCTTTTAACATTTATATTAATCTTTGATTTAAATAAACTGTTTTATGATTTTACTGCAATCTGCAATATTTAGGTAGCTGAAAGTTAATAGCATATTAGAAAATATTAAGTGTGATAAATCTTGTTGAACTTACCTATCGTTTACCTCATTGCTATGAAGTTCACCCAAATGAATAGTAAGTGCCAATATTACACACAAATATATTCAAGAACAAATAACACAATCTATAGATAGAGCCATGATGAAAAATTCAATGCTATATCCGGGATTTGAATCACATATCTCCTGGTTTCCGTCCAGTTGCTCTAACCCATTGAGCTACCATGGCCAACTTGCCATCCTGACATTAAATTCTCCATTTGACTCCTATATTTCCCCATGAAGACCACTAGGGGCTCTCGCATCCGAGATACACTGTTTGTGGCGACTTACTATTGGAAGTACTTGAGTCCCAGGCTTCATAATTTAAGACTTATTATTTTAGTTAATTGATGAAAATTAATCATTTCTTCACACTAGCCGTATATACGATAAGGTTTTTGATAGATAGAACCAACATGAAAAACCTTAGTCTAATTAAATTATATATTAAATTATATAAAAAATTATAATCTTGAGGAATTAGCTTGTGATGAGTTTTTTGAAATGTACATGAATTGAATACTAAGTAATAGTTATATGTATTTATAGAAATCCCAGTAATACAATGAATCAGCTAATTAGTAAGTTAGAAATAGTAATTGACTACTTTCAGCAAAAAATGGAAAAATATTATAATAATGGGCGATTTAAATGTAAATTTTTTAACTAACAATTCAAACAAAAAAGACTTAATAGCCATGATTGCCATGCCATGAAAGCAGTGGTAAATACTGCTATTAGGGTTTCCACTGCTAGTCATACTGCAATCGATCAAATAATTTTAAACTCAAGTATTTTAGAATATAAGTTAGAAATTATTGATAGTGTATTATCTGATCATAATGGCCAAAAGCTCATAATAAACAAATCTACCAAAGTAGCTACTAAAAAGAATCAGAACATTTATCAATATAAAAGATGTATGAGTGCTGAAAATGTACATTATCTTAACTACCTACTTGGTTAAGAGGTTTGGGAAAATGTTTTCTCTGTAAATGAGGTAAATGCAGCTACTTTTTCCCTTGTAAATAAATTTAATCATTATGTAAACATTGCATTGCCACTATAAAAGGATAATTTGAACAAAAAACACAGTCCCCGGTGGATGACAAAAGGAATACGTACATCAAACAAAAGACAACATTTCCTAAGCAAACTTATAAAAGAAACTGAAACAACACTCATTTAGACACTAATTTTTAGAATATAAATGAATATACAACAAGGCTATTAAAAATGCAAAACAACTCTATAATGACAAATAGTAAACTCAACAAACAAATCTAAAATGCTTGGAATATTATCAAACAAGAAGTACAAATACAAAAGAAAGAATATCCAAATTATAACCTTGAAGATGAGAATCAAACAGTATCAGACCCTACAGATATAGCAAAAATGTTCAATAATTTTTTTGTAGAAGTATCAAAAAGCTTATAAAATAAATCTTCTGTACAAACACATAAATATAAACTAGATGGACAAAAATTCCTATGCTACTATTTTATTAGTGCCTGTAACAGAAGATGAATTAATATCTATAATAAAGAGCATGAAAAATAAAAAATCCTATGGCTTAGATGGCTCCTCCAACTTCTTAATAAAAGCATGGGTAAATATTACTAAAACCACTCTGTTATGTAATAAATCTATCTAAAAGGGAAGGGTGTTTTTCAGAATGTTTTAAGACTACAAAAGTAAAACCATTATGTAAAAAGGGACTTAAAACCAAAACAAAAATCTACAGGTTGTTAGCTCTCTTATCTGCATTTTCTAAAGTACTAGAAAAAATTATATACAACAGAATTACAAATTTAATATTATTTCACTATCTCTACACGGTTTTCAAAAGGGCAAAACAGCATTGATTGAATTTTGTGATGATATCTATAAAGGATTAGATAATTCAGAACATTGTGTGGGGTATTTTCCGTGATCTATCAAAGGCATTGGACCTCGTCAATCACACAATTCTACTTCATAAACTAAATGACTATGGAATAAGAGGTGTAGCTCAAAACTGGTTCAGTTCCTACCTAAAAAACAGAAAAAAGTAGTGGAAATAAATTATTATAATGCTTGCACAAATGAGATGAAATCTTTTTAATCAGATGAGCGTACAGTTGATTGCGGAGTTCCACAAGGTCAGTTTTAAGCCCATTATTGTTTCTTTTACATATAAATGATCTTGCTGATAATAAAAATAACAGTATTAAATACTTATTATTTGCAGATGATACCAGCATATTAACATCAGGGAAATATTATGATGCTTTTAAATAATAATATTAATGCAGCTACATTACAACATCTTCTTGGTTAAAAAAAAAAAAAATAGTCTATGTATAAATAAGGAGAAGTGTTTAGCTATAGAATTTCATCACCTAATCAGCAAAACATTAAATTTTCCCACTATACAGCTAGAAGGAACAAATGTAATATCTTCAAGTAAATCAAACTTTTTAGGAAAATCTCAGTTGGAAACCTCATATTAATGAAATAATTAAACAACTGGGACAAATCTGCTTCCAAATTAACATTCTGAACCACTCTGTGAGTAAAAATACTCTTAGGGTCATGTATTTCTCCAAATTTCACTCATTAATTTCATATAGAATATCCTTGTGGGGAAATAGTAGTGAAGCCATTAAAATATTCAAATTACAAAAAAGTGTCATTAGAATAATTCTCAATTTACTTTCTGTTGTCAGCTGCAAACCATTCTTTAAAGAACTAAACATTTTGCCATTACCCTGTATATATTTATATGAAACAATTGTATTAATGCAAACACGCATCAAGGATTTTACCATAAATTCTGAAATTCACTGTCATAACACAAGAGATAAAGCAAAACTACATATAACCCCACATAACAAAATATTGTTTGAAGATAGTTTCTACCATAGAGGCATTAAATTTTACAACAAATTACCTATTGAAATAAAAAAGTATCAATTCCTTTCTGCGCTTCAAAAAACATCTCAAACAATTTTTAATTGAAAAATGTTATTACTCAACTGATGAGTTTTTGCATTACTGAAGTATTCACTTGTATTTAACAATATATAAATTTAATCTACATGTACAATATAATTTTTTTATTACTATTTAACTCTCACAATATTATAATTAACTGTTTAAAATACTGATGAATCCACAACATGTATATGTTAAATTGGATGAGTAAATAAATGAAATGAGCTACAATGTCAAAAGCCTTCTTTAGGTCAATAAATAAACCAGCAGCTAAACTATTTCTATCCAGAACTCTTTGAATTGGTCAGTAATATCTACAGTGGCAGTAAGACTACTAGATTTTTCAATAAATCCATACTGATGATTGTGAAAAAAAGCTCTGGTTTTCTGGATGATGTAATAACCTAACTTTTACTACTTTTTGCAGAATTTTGGCAAATACCGGAATAATACTTATTGGTCTATAATTATCCATAGTTACTTTTATAAATTGGGACAACTCTTGTGATTTTATAACCATCAGGTACTGAACCTGAACTAAGTTATAAATTAATAAAGGTTAAAATGTGTAGAACCAAACTGTACTTGTACTTTGTTAACAATTCATTTGATAAAATTTTATCAGTTTTATTTCCTCTGTGTTTTATTGTTGCTATTATTTTTAGAACCTCATTATTATCTGTTGGATATAGAAAAAGACTATTTGGTACTGAACTGGAGTATATCTTCACTAATTCATCAGCTATATTTAAAAAGTTATTATAACATTTCTCTTAGTGCAGTGATTAAAACTGAAAAGGTAACATAGCAGTTAAAAACATACTATACAAATATAACAAGGTACTGATTGAAACAAAAACCTGATACACAAGTCACAAAATAAATATAAAGCCATGTGGACCTTAAACTTTGGTTGGTCGCGCATGGCCCCTAGTTTTATATAAATGTTGTAGTTTACAAACTAACGCACTTACGTAATTGCCTGAGTAGGACATCTAAAGTTGTCCCTTACTTGACTGTTTGCTGTAACGATAACTTTATCAGTTTAGTCATTCTTTCAGCTTCAATAATAATCAGCAGTTACGTGTCATAGAGGTCTAGCGGGCTCCTAGCATCTACTCGTTACATATTGCCATGTTCTTCTTTGATAGTAAATTGTGGAATATTACCTTTCCAGTGGAAAGAGCTATTAGTACTTTGTCATAAATACCAAACGGTATCCATTGGTATTTGACAAATTGTCTGCTGTTAGAGAAATATTTACAATGTTTGTGAATAAGTGTGAGAAGCATTATTGTGTTGGACAAAACGTCACTATCGATCAACAATTCCAGCATTTAGTAGTCGATGTGATCTTAGATAATGCAGAACTGTTTTATATCAGTAATACAGAAATTAAGATAGATAATTTATTCATCTTGTAAATCATACATTGGACATGAGTACTAGATTACATTAGATTGATTTGCGTTCAGTAGGTTCACTTGTAGCCAGAAAAGGCTGTGAACATTGAACATGTCCAAAGGTATAAAGATTAATAGCATATATATGTACAAAAGTTAACATAAGACACATATTATAGTAAACAGGCAATATGAACAACAATATGGAAAACAAAGCAGGGATAATTATATATGATACAAAATGAAACTTTTTAAACCAGCTTTCACTTGGCTTCTGCCAGTATGTCTCAACCTTTTTGCAATGGATACCATTCTTGTTATTTATTAAATACACATACATTAAAAATAAACTTTCAACTTGCATTAAATACTTATTAGTAATGATTTGTCATTGGAATAGTTAGATACTACTTATAGAGCTACAGAAGCATTATCAGGGTAATTTGTCATTCAGATAATCTTGTACAGAATAAAAAGATTTTGAGTAAACTAGCTTTTTTAAAAGCACTGAAATTATCAACTCAATAGAACTCACATTAACCAGCTCTCGGATAGCATAACAGGCAGAGCTGAGTTTAGGTAAGATATAATTTATGTGAGCTTTCCAATCTAAACATCTGTCCACTTGAAGGCCCAGAAATTTTATGCTGTGAATTTCTTCTAATTACATATCATCAATCCCGATTTCTATTTTGGTATGTGATGTACGACAGGTTATAAATTTGACCACTTTTGTTTTTTCTAGATTCATAGATAATTTGTTCGCTTTAAACCAGCATGACATACAGTTCAAAACATAATTCATTTTAATTTCACACTCATTTAAATTTGTACTGGTCACCAGGACACTAGTGTCATCAGCAAAAATTACTGTACTTGCAATGTCCTTTACATAAAGTGAGAGGTCATTTATATAGATCAGAAATAATAAAGGCCCTAACACGGAACCTTGGGGTACTGCATGAGTTACTACTTTCCAGTTCGAAGTTTGTTATTCATAACCAATATCACTGACAGCTACCTCAACACTTGGTTTTCTTTCATTTAGATATGATACAAACCATCTTAAATGTTTATTTTTTAGCCCATAGAATTCCAATTTTGCTATAAGAATGTCATGATTAACACAATCAAAAGCCTTTGCTAGATCACAAAAAATTCCACCTACATGTCTTTTATCATTTAAGGCAGTCAACACTTCATGTGTAAGTTTGTAAGTTGCATTATTAGTCGATATTCCCTTTCTGAATCCAAACTGATCACTGACAAGTATGTTGTTACATTCAAGATGTTTATGCAGTCTGGTGAACATTACTTTTTCAAGAAATTTTGAAAAAATTGGCAAGAGAGATATTGGTCTATAATTTGAAACATTGTTGCATTCACCTGTTTTGAAAAGAGGTTTAACGACTGAGTATTTCATTCTGTCAGGGAAAATACCAGTCTTTAGAGACTCATTACATAAATAACTAAGCGAAATGCTAATTTGAGAGGAGCAAGATTTTAGGATTTTTGTAGCTATTTCATCATAACCGGAAGAATTCTTCATTTTTAAAGAGTCAATAATTTTTATAAAACTATAAATAGAAGTATTTAAAAACAGTGGAGCTTCATCAATCAAAACACCTTTTTAAACCAATTCTCGAACTGTAAAAACACTTAAGCTCCACTTACTTTTGAAATTAGGACATGTTTCAAGGACACTGCATCCCCACCGTCAGCTGATGTTCTACTAGTTCTTCAGGTGACCGCCTCCCTCTCCTGGCACTGTTCAATGAGTTGAATGATGTCATCTACTATTGGAATTTCGAAGTTCATTGCTCTCTTTTTGTTCTTCACAATGTGTATTATTTCCCAAACTGTTAATTCCCAATACTATTTTGCCGGTACCAAAAGTTTTATGTATTTGGAAATATTATGATTTTTTGACCAGAAGTGATGGGCTATGGCTGATATATCTGTCTGTTTGTATTTAATACATCGGATGTGTTCTTTCATTCTTGTTTCTAGGTTTCTCTTTGTTTTTCCGATATAAATTTCGTGGCAATCCTCACATCTTACGCTATAAATTCCGGATAGTTTGTTGGTTGGACTTGTGTTTTTTAGCGGGTGATTCAGCATGTTTCTCATGTTATATTTGTTATGTGGTACTAGTTGTATCTGAAATTGACGGAAAATGTTTTTGAATTTATTAAATGCCTTAGGGTGATACGTAAATTTGCAGTATACTTTCTTTGGGTCGCCAGCTTTTAAAGTGCTAACGTCCTTGATGGTTTTCCATCTTTTATGCAAGTTTATCATTTTTTTAATAAATTTTGGATCAAAGCCACTCACAATTGCAACATATTTAATGTGATCTACTTCTTTGGTATATTCTTCTATAGTCAATGGGATGTTCACTAACCTATGGATTAAACTGTGAAATACTGCATATTGGTGTTCTTTTGGGTTGGAGTTATTGTTTTTAATGTAGTTATCCACATGTGTTGATTTTCTATATATGCCAAATTCTTATTTGTTTCCTTTTTTATAATTTTTAAATCCAAAAACGGTAACCATCTTATTCTGTTTCAACGGTGAACTTTATAGATTGGTCTTGCAGGTTCAATAATTTTAGAGCATCCTGTGCTAACTTTTTTGGTATTATGGCAAATGTCATTCACATAACGAAACCACACTTTAAAAATATGTGGAAACGCTTCTGTCACCCGTGTTTCCAAATAACTCATATACAAATCCACTAATAACAGAGAGATAGGGTTGCCCATGGCTATACGTAAAGTTTGTTTGTAATACTTTTGGTTGAACATGAAACTGTTTTGGTTGATGCATAAATTAAAGAGATCGTTGTACTTTTCAATTTGGGTTTCAGTAAAACCTTGATCTGAAAGCCATAGCTTAATCAAACTGGATAGCTTTTCTGTAGGTACACTCGTAAATAACTAGCTGACATCAAAGGAGACTAAAATTTCATTAGAGTTGATATTTACTTTATTTAATTTGTCAATCAATTCCAAGCTGTTTTTTATTCCGAGAGAAGCATATCTTTGTATGAGATCCATTTCGCAAACTAACCACTTTGTTAAATAATATGTAGGTGCATCTATATTGCTGATAATTGGTCTTACATTGTCATCGTTTTTATGAAGTTTTGGTCGACAATACAGTTTTGGTAAAATTGGGTTGCTGGGGACTAATTTTGCTTTTGTTTTTTCAGGTATTATTGTACTTTCTTTTATTGCCTTATTTGCCAAAACAACCAAAGCTTGTAGAGGATTCTTTTTTATTTCTTCATATTCCTGATGTTCCAAAAGTTTATTAACTGTGCGTATGTAATCATCTTTGTCCATGTTGACACTCTTATTACCTTTCTCTGCTTTCAAATATAATACTGGTTTAACATTCAGTTCGTGTATTAATTGTTTTTGTTTTGGATCTGCTTTTTTATACTTTGGAGATGATAATTGTTCGAGTATTGTTTTGCATTTTGTTTTCGCAATTACTTTGTCTTGCTCATTAGTCATCAAATGTGATGCAATTTCGATGTCAGCAATATACTGTGACTTTGTGGGTTTGTGAAATAAAGGTCGAGGTTACGAACACAAAAAATGTACTTTATTCTCGTAGCAAATACACTCTTCACAAATTCAATTTGCTAGATAACCTAAAACTGTTTTTTTTTTCAAACACTTCGCTCAACTGTCTGTCGCTTCTGGTAACGATCGGCCCCGAAGTTTCCTGAATCTCTACCGGCCTTCATTTTGATCGGCATCGCGAGTCTGCCGCCACGTTAACACTGCTTGCTCCTCAAGGCTGGTCGTCCCAAACAGCGCCTTCGTAGCGGGCCAGGCGATCCAGGTGTACCACCAACATCTTTCCTCGGGGCACCTTGGATGCGGTAGACCACGTCGTTAATCCTCTTCACCACACGGTACGGTCCTTGCCATAGCTGCTGAAGCTTCGGGCAGCGTCCCTTGGTCCGGGTCGGGCGGTACAACCAGACCAGGTCACCTTGCTGGAACCCTTGGCTGTTGGCTTGCCTGTCGTATCGGGTTTTCATGCGGTCGCTCGCCTTCTGGATGTTCTGGCGAGCCATCTCGTGCATGTCGTGGAGGTGGTCCACCAGGTTCTCCACATCCCTCAAGAGTGGCCTCAAGAGTGGCCCCAAGTCTGCGTCCGCCAGCTACTCCCTCCTCAGGCCTGCGCTATCCCAGCCATCCGCAGGCACTGCCGTGACTACTCGAACTGCTGCGGCACGCTCCTTCTCCTCCACTCTTGTGCATTGGCCGCACTCTTCTGGACAGGGTCTTCAGGACAGAGCGTCCGCGTTACCGTGACTCTTCCCTCTGCGATGTTCCGAGGTGAAGTCGTACTCCTGCTGCCTCTGGACCCAACGTGCGGTCTGACCTTCCGGTCGCGCCGTCACCATCACCTCGCTCCTCGCGGGGACAACCACGTCTTCGTTGAAGATGACCCTGCAAATTCCAAGGCGCTCTTCTGGTTGACGGAGTATAACCTCTTCTCCGTTGAGCCTCAGGACCTTCCTGCCGACGTCGACAGTCGCCTCGTGGCTCCTGAGGGCATCCAGTCCCAGAATCACCTCCTCAGCCACCTTCGCGACGAACACCCACAAACGCACGGCACTCCGTCCCAAGTTCAGCTCCAGCAGGGCCTCCTCCACAGGCATGGTGTCGCCCGATGCCGTCACAAGCTCGTATGGTCGGCTCGGCTTCCTCGTCGGCAAACCCTTCGCCACGTCAGGTCTGATGATGGTCACGGCCGCCCCGGTGACCACCAGCACGCGGCACGGCTTTCCTCTTACCCAGCCGTCCGCGATGAGGTTGTCATCCATCCGCCGGCTGACGGCGCGGATTGTCACTCGAGGGGATGGTGGTAATGGCGCCGACGTACCCCTCTCCACGCCGGGCCTTACTCGTTCTTCCCGCTGCCCTTCCTGGTGTGGGCAGTCTCTCTGCAGGTGCCCGGGCCGTCCACACCCCGAACACAGGCCACTAGGTGTTCGCCGGCGTCCCTCAGCTGGTCTTCTGTCTCCGGCGTAGCGGACACTCCTCGTTCTCGACGTCGGGATAGATGCTACCTTGGTGGTAGCGGTGGTTCCCGAAACGATTCTCCAGGGCCTCCCACATGTCCTTGGGCGCCGCCGTTGTCTGCACCGCATTTAGGACTTCCGCGGCCCGTCCCTGGAGGCTGGCTATTAGCTGTGTGGCCTTCTCCTCCGGTGACCATCTGTTGTGCTTGGCCACTGTGTCGAACTGGCGGCGGAAGACCTCAAATATTGACGCGTCGTCATATTTCGGCGGTTTGACGCGCGCATATGTTGTGTCGCGTCCCGGCGCGTCGGCCTTCAAATCCTTCAGTTTCCTGCCGACGACGTCCTCTACTATGGCGTTCAGGGACTTGACGCTGCTGTCGGCCTTTCCCTCCAGGTCGTCAACGCGGCTCGCCAGGTCCTCGACGCGCTCGTCCACTTGGCCCATCCGCTTGCCCAGCTCCGTCACGTTATCGCTCACGCCGGCCAACTGTTCTAATTTGGTGGCGAGGGCCTCGTTCGCAACCTTCATTTCTTCCAGCTTTGCGGCCAGGTTGTCATTTGTAGTCTCCAGCTTCGCGGCCAGGCTGTTATTTGCCGCTTCTGTTTTTGCAGCGAGGTTTTCATTTGCCGTCTTCATTTCCGAGGTCAGTTCGGCCTTCATTTCCATCATCTTCTCCAAAATCTTTTCCAATGCCGATTCCATGGCCGTTATCCCACTTCTGACGCCAGTTGTGACTTTGTGGGTTCGTGAAATAAAGATCGAGGTTACAAACACAAAAACTGTACTTTATTCTCGTAGCAAATACACTCTTCACAAATTCAATTTGCTAGATAACCTAAAACTGTTTTTTTTTTTCAAACACTTCGCTCAACTGTCTGTCGCTTCCGGTAACGATCGGCCCCGAAGTTTCCCGAATCTCCACCAGCCTTCATTTTGATCGGCATCGCGAGTCTGCCGCCAGGGTAATAATACTGATCTAAATTTTGTGAGTAATTTATGCATGTCTTGATGCCTTTATTTAAGAAATCAATTTCTTTCCCGGTAAAGGGTTGTGCTGACAGATTAACTACATGATTTTCAGATTTTAATATTTCTAATTTTATTTTGTGTTGGTTATCGTCTCTCTGTTTACGTAAAAATTCTGCCTTCTTAAGTGTTTTTACAGTTCGAGAATTGGTTTAAAAAAAGTGTTGTGATTGGTCAATAATTTTATTTATTTCGGAAGGTGTAGTTAGACTGACTTTAAATGTAGGTACAGAGTTTGTGAAACTTGATCTTAGAAATTCTACTGGTGCATCTTTACTACCATAATTAATATTTAATTTTTTTGTTACGTCCAAAAAGAATTTGTTAAACAATTCTGCAACTTCCAAGAGGTTTGGCAATTTCATGATTGTCAACATTGAGTGTTATTGGGCAATTTTCTGTTGAGTGTTTACGTGTCACATTTTTTATTATATTCCAAGTGGTTTTTAATTTATTGTCTGAGTTTTGAATTAGTTATTACAATATTTTTTGAAGTAGTTTTTTAAATACAAATTGTTACTGATTCTAACTTGCTGATATAGTTCTCCTTTACGCCTGTATGAGGTTTTAATTCCTAAAGTGAGCCAGGAATTGTCTTGTTTAAAGTTAAATGTTTTTTTTTTATACTTGGATGGGAAGCATTCAAAGTGAGTTTTAAAGTATTGAAGAAAGCTATTATATTTGTTGTTGGTTCCATTAATCTCATAAGTTTGTTTCCAAGATTCAAGTTTAAGGTCCATACTAAATTTGTTCCGAGTATTTTCATTTAATTCCCTATATTTTGCATATGTATATTTAGGTTTGAGTTTTAAATTTATCTTATCAGTCCTTAGAATTTGTGCATCATGATCTGATAGTCCATTAGTTTTTGATGAGACAGAGCAAAATTTAGTTATATCTGAATTTACAAATATGTTATGAATAGCTGTGGATGAATTATTTTGGATTCTTGTTGGAAAGCTAACTGTATGTGTCATGTGGTATGCGGTAAATAAAGAGCTAAGCTGTTTCCTTTGAAGACTCGATTTCAGATAATCTACATTTATGTCACCACAAATTATTATTTCTCTTTTTGTTTTAAAGATAAAGTTCAGAGCGTATTCTAACTGATTTTTTGAAAACTTCCTAAGGGACATCGATAAATGGCTACTATGACTAAGTTCAAATGACTTCCAATTAACTGAACTGCACAGAGTTGGAGGTCTTTTTCATAACAAAATCTGGATAAATCTAAAGCTTTAAAGATGAGATCATTTCTAACATATATGTACAAACTTCACCTTTATGTAATTTTTTTCTACTATATTCTGCTCCTAAAAAGTACCCTTGCAATGAAGTTGGCTTAAATTCCTGCTGTGTCAAGTGATGTTCAGAAATGCATAAAATGTGTGGTAGTTGAATTTCAATGTGCAGATTAATAGTGAGTTCATCTATTTTGTTTCTTATGCCTCTTATGTTTTGATGAAATACATATAGACAGTGATTATTATTAATATTATTGGTATTATTATCATTACTATTGTTCTTGAGAGTAGTACTTTTAATTGAATTTATTGCCATGAAGCTATTAGGGATGATTGATTTAATTTGCCTAGAGTTTCTGGGCTTATATTGGTTTAACCTAAAAAAGACCTTCTACTTGCAACAACAGAAATTTTGCCCATAAGTCTGTCAGCAATTATAAGTGACAGCTTCTCTTTCCCTCTAGAATTTAGGTGTAGACCATGAAGAGTGTAATTATCCCTGCTAATACTGTTAACATCTATCATACACATGTGAGCGGCCGCAGGGCCTAACAAGGCACGATCAAGTTTAAGATTCATATCCCTCACCCTCCAATGAAGCTCAGGCTTGTCATGCCTTTGGAAGAGACCCACTACCTTCACATTTGTATGGCTGCTGGTCTTACGGATGTTACTCAGATCCTTTTCAATGCAATAGTTATTATTTCTATCCAGGCTATTCCCTGGCCCTTCCACTATTACTACATGATCCTTCTTAGTAAAACCAGAAGTAAGTTTTACCAGGTCTTCTGTAACATCAGAGAGCCCAGCACTGGGTTTAACTATACCAACTACATTATAATCACAGCCCAAATTCCTTTTGAGCTGGGATGCTATGCCCCTCCCATGACTGCTACCCAGCAACAGGACCTTGCTTTTAGCACAATTAACAGATTAATCTAAATCCTGCTCTTCGGACTTTGTGGCCTGATCAACATTCAGCGTTTCAAGAACACTGAATCTGTTGCTCAGTTGGACATGTTAGTCATCAGCTGAGAAACGCCTTTTCCTCCTGAGATTTCTCCTAGTTACTACTTGAAAGTTATTGGCCAAAATGTTTGAAGCTGAAACACTACTTTTAGTTTCTTTTTTGCACAAAACAAGCTGTTTTTTCAGGTTGAAAATGGTTTCCTCGTGCTTTTCGACCAGTGCCTTATACATACAAAGTTCACAAAACCATTCCGTACAATCTCTTACTTTCTCACTAACGGTGTTCGCACACGCCCAATGAAACCAAAACTTACATCCTGCACAGAAAATACCCTGACTAATCCTTCGACGACACGCACCACAGTTACTACTAAGATCACACGATTTACTACTCATTTTAGCACACTATACTGACAAACACAAATGGACTAGATAAAAAACAGTAGGCTTATTCAAGAGTTTTAATAAAAACACCAAAACCCTAGTCTTAATTACGTTAAATTTCAACACAAACACGTGCACAGAGATAACACACTAGCAGGAACACAGCAGGAATACACTGAAAACACTCCTACAAGTTTCACACAAATCCAATATGGCGGTCTGAACAGCTGATTCACTGAGACACAAAATAACTTGAATTATCTTAAAAAATTACACTACACTGGAGGCTAACTTTATGATCACTAGTACACAATAGGTTTATTACCTTCCTTGTATACTCTTTACCAGCCTGGCAATTAAAATTTTAGAGAAAATGAACAAAATTACGGGAGCCTTCACCGCACTCTACTAGCCCTCTAGCGGCCAACTGATGTAAGACACTATGATATGATATAAGATACTATGAGATAAGACACGTCAAATTGTGAATTTACAGTGCAATTAACTATACTTGTAAATTAACAAGTCACATTCAATAAGGACAAGTCAGTGTTTGTACAAAATAATGTTTTATAAAGATATCTCAAGAATTTTATAATATATACAATTAATTCAGAAATGTAACAATATTATAAACTTTCCATAAATTCACTAACAGAATAAAAACAGTGGTCTAGCAAGTATGCCAAAATTGACTTTTTAAATGCTGAAAAATTGCAAGTGGTTTTATTGGCTATAGACAGTTTATTAACAAAAGTGATTCCTAGGTTTATTACACTGTTTTGATAACCTCTTGTGTTACTTCTATTCACATGAATATTCATCTAGTATTATGATTATTAACTGTGTCATTAAAGGTACAGTGGCCATTTCCTTTCGGTAAATTTGTCTTTGTAAATTTTAAAATTTCAAAAGTAAAAAGACATGGGAGAGGAAAGATTTTAAAGAGGAGGAAATATTGATTTAACTCCTCCAAGTATTCTTAGAATCCGTTTTTGCAATATGAATAATGATTTACAATGTGGTGAGTTACCCCATAATGTTAAGCCATATTTTAAAATGGAGTGAGTACACGCAAAATACACGCTTCTGAGAGTTTTTATGTTAACTATGTTTTAGTTTTTGTTCAAAGAATAATGTAAAGTCCAAGTGATTTCACTTTTGGATTTCAATTATGTTAATTTATGACCTATCCAACAGGACTGGTCGGGATAGATGCACCAAGGCCGGTCATCTTGCATCCTCCAGTTCTTTCATCTTGTTATTTTGCCTGTGGCACTCGCCGACTAAACTCTAGTCTTACAGATTTGTGCGGCAGATTTTTGACCTTGCAAGGCAAGTGAAGCTTTAGTCGATTGTTTATAGCATGATTGTTGATGCAGCAAAATGACACACCTTGAATTTCAGTGTTAATGCTTCACGTAAAACTGTAATATGGAGTATGATTAAATTAAATAGTACCATAAGAATGACCTCAAAATTTTCAGGTAAAGGAGACTGTGTGTTTGAAAACCTTTTAAGTCGGTCCTTGAGTTTGCGTTCTTTTGATGAAAAATGTCACTTAATTTCAAAAGGATATACATACATTTGTATAAATGAGTTTGTATACATTTACTCACAACCCTTGTACAAACCCTCATAATTTGTGACTGTCACTCCCCATTTTATGTCTGAACCAACTGGCAATACTTATGAATCACCTACACTACGCCACTGGACAACAGCCTGATAGCCATATTTGCAGAATATTACTGCAAAAGCTGTAGTTCTAAGACTAACTGAACCAATCTATGGCACTGGCATAAATGTTACAGCAAATGATTGGTTTGTAGTGTATCAGCAAATACCTTTTTCATTGGTAGAATAAGCAAGAACAAAAAAGGTGTCACCCAGTTATTTTACTTCTCCAAAACGTTGCAACCAATCTGAACGTGTATCTGGCTTCACATGTTTCATAATGTTCCAAGACTATATGGTTGGCCTAAAATACACAAACCCAACATACCCATGAGACCCATTGTAAATAATATCAACACTCCTACTTACCTTCTGGCAAAATGGTTGTCCAAAAAATTTCAGTCCTTTCCACAATTCCATACTCTGAGCATAAAAAACTCTTTAGACCTGGTAGGAAAAATTCAAAATCTTAAACTAAACCCTCATGACACTTTAGTATCCTTTGATGTCCGCTCCCTCTTCCCTAGCATTCCAATAGACAAACTTTTCATTCAACTGAAGAAATGGCTAAATTCTATATACCTAGATGCCATTGCAATAGAAGAATATTTGGCAATGACTGAAATATGTATACATCAAAATTATTTTGTTTTTGAAGGAAAATATTATAAACAAATTTCAGGACTACCTATGGGAAGCCCGTTATCACCATTTTTGGCCAATCTATACATGAGCTTTTTTGAAACACATATAACTAAAGCCTTCCCTCATGTTTTTAAAACATGGTACAGATACGTAGATGACATCTTTGCAATAGTGCCCTACAAACAAATAGATGATGCTTTGAAACTACTCAACCTGCAAGAACCCAGCATACAATTCAGAGTGGAAATTGAAGAGGACTGTACTCTACATTTTTTGGACCTTAAAATCACAAAAAACAATGAAAAACTAGAATTTGGTATCCATAGAAAAGCAACACACACAGATAATTACATCAAAGCAAATAGTTTCAACCCAATTTCACACAAACATGCCACCATCAACAGTCTCACACACAGATTAGTAAATCTACCCCTCAGCCAGCAAGAATATCAAAAAGAATACCATCAAATCCTAAACACTGCAATTAAAAATGGATAAGGAAAAAACCTTGTAGACAAAAAACTAAAATCATTCAAACTTCAAAGGAGATTAAAACAGATCACAGCTCACACACCAATAAAACAAGAAATTAGATTTGCTAAATTTACTTACCACCCCTGGGCCACAAAAAAGTTCCAAAAAATATTCAAGAAATACAATATAACATTGGCACCAAGAAACAATTACAACATTAAAAACCTACTTAACAGTAATAATACTGATAAGATAAAACCAGAGGAAAAGTCAGGCATTTACAAGATTAAGTGTAAAGACTGTGAAAAAGTTTACATAGGGTGGACAAAAAGAAACATAGGCACTAGAAAGAAAGAACATTTAAGGCACTTAAGATACAAAAATATCGATAAGTCCGCAATAGCAGCTCATTTCTGGTCTGAAAATCATGAAATTGAAGATAGCACCGAATTACTAAAATACACATGAAAACTTAGTGAACTCGTCATATGGGAGAATATATACATAGAAAAACATAAAAACCAACTAATGAACTTTGAAATCCTGCCAGAAGAGAATCCCACATTTAAGTTCATCACTAAATCAACAGATGGCAGCAGCACCTCCAGAATTACCCATACCACTGGATCAAGCTTTAGTTGCATAAGAGCCGAAGATGCAAACGATGATTTGCGAAATATGTCCTCAAAATAGGTACGAAAGTGAAGCAGATGTGTAATAAATACGACTCATCTATAAATTAATAATTTGACCATTACTTAAAATCTACTGTATTCCCCTGTAGCTATGATAAGATAATGTTTATCTTGAAGTAGATAGAGCAGTAAGGGTTTGTACAAGAGTAGAGTAAGTCATGTATACCCCACATAATGACCAGCCGTTGAAAACATTTGACTATTACTTAAAATCTACTATATTCCCTTGTAGCTACGATAAGATAATGTTTATCTTGAAGTAAATAGAACAGTAAGGGTTTGTACAAGAGTAGAGTAAGTCATGTATACCCCCCCCCCCCCATAATGACCAGCTGTTGAAAACATTTGACTATTACTTAAAATCTGCTATATTCCCTTGTAGCTACGATAAGATAATGTTTATCTTGAAGCAGGTAGAGCAGTTAGGGATTGTACAAGAATAGAGAAAGTCATGTATACCCCACATTAGGACAAACTGTTGAAAACATTTGACTATCACTGTTTTGAGTACAGTTGTATTTAATAACTTGCATGTAAATGTTGGCAATAGGGTTATGTAAGTGTTGGCAATCCTGTGGCCAAGCGCCAGTTGTGTAACAATATGTGTTCTTCTTCACTCGTAAATAAAATCAATGCTGTTATTATGAAATAACGTGTTCGTGAAAAAGTTTAACAGGTTATGGGCCCAGGTGCACTATTGCGAAGTTCAAGGGAATTGAAGGAACAGAGTTTGTGTGTTTTTTGTACGTAAATAAAGTGAAAACTTTGTAATTATTGTACTGTGGCTTTCGTATGCCATATTCCGTAACGTGTGGATTCAGTTGTGAATTTTGAATATGGATCTGACAAGAGTTATCAGCATTAGTTTACTGGAAGGGCAATCAAACTGGAATATGTGGAAGTATAAAGCAAGTGTGTGCTTACGTGGTATTCCTGGAGCTCTTGATGTCATTGAAGGTAGGTTAGTTAAACCTGCAGAACCTGGAGAAGGTGCTACAGCTCAAGCAAAATAAGCATACAACAACACATTAAATAATTATCTTAAGGCTGATAGCAATGCTTTGATTGTGTTGACTACTAATATGACAGAAGAAACATTGCAGAAAATAATGCGTCTTAATACATCTCGTGAAGCATGGGTAGAATTGCATAAGTTATTTGACAGTGTTTCTGAAGATAAAGTGTACAATCTTTGTTTACGATTTTTTGGGTTTGTAAAACATTCAAATGATGATGTAGCAACTCATATATCAAAGCTGAAAATTCTGTGGAATGATTTAAAGCAAGAAATGGCCAACAATGTAGAAAATAATCCCAAATTACCCGATTTATTTTTAATTTGCAAAATTTTAGGCACTCTACTAGAAGAGTATTTTCATTCACATCAGGTTGGATGCTTATGTCGAAAACTGGTAGGCCTGTTGACAACTTGACAACTCAACTTTGTGCATATAAGAAAGCCATGTTGAGTAAAGGAGGAGATTCTACATCTCAAGAGGCACTTATAAGTAACTCATCTAAACAATTTTCTAAGCAGTCACAGTGGGAAAAGAAAATTGTTTGTCATTACTGCAAGAAGCCAAATCACGTAATCAAGAAATGTCGGAAGTGGATTGCAGCTGGTTGACCACAAAAGACTCAGAAAAGTGATGTGTCTGAAGCTGAAACGTCAAATAATTCAACAAATATGGTTCTATTCATTGAAACATCTGTGGTTATGTCATCTGAGTGTGGTATTGGTAGCTGGTTTGTAGACAATGGTGCAACAGGTCATATCACCAATACAAACTATTTCTTCAAGACATTTGAACCATTTTCTACGACGCATACAGTTACATCAGCAGATGGTGACACTGTTGGCAAGGGCGACAGAAGTGGAAGCAACAGTAAATGGAAAGTGGCATAAAATCACTTTGAGTGATGTGTGGTATATACCAAAAATTAAAAAGAATCTAAAAATAGGCAAATGAGTCAACCTTGTATATACTTTTCTCCACTTACAAGTTTTTTGATAAAGACTAGTTTCTGGGAACTTTTTACCTATTGTCAGTTTTGAACAGGAGAGCTCATTCATACGGACGTCTGTGGCCCTTTTCAGAAGTACATGTCTAGTTAACGCTATTTTGTATTATTCAAAGATGATTATTTTCTCAAGGAAAAATCAGAAGTTCCCTATAAACTAAGACAATTCATAACTGAAACGAGGACTGCTGGGCATACAATAAAAAACCTCTTAGGTGATAATGGAGGAGAATTCAACAATGAACAGACAAGGGAGATTCTACAGAAGAAGGGCATAATTCAACGTTTTACTATGCCATACACTCCGCAGCAAAATGGGTGCAGTGAAAGGTAAAATCGTACCCTTGTTGAAAGTGCCAGGGCTATGATGCATGCTCATGAAAACATTCCTCAGTCACTTTGGGCTGAAATGATAAATTCTGCAGCATACATTCTTAATCGAGTGGGACCTTCTAGTATTGAAAATGAAATGAAATGTGTAGTGTTTAACGCCCGCTTTTACTACATACAGCACCGCAGGCGATGACACTGATGGTACATGAGATGAAGAAGGAGCACCGGTGGAATGAGATGGCGGGGGAAACCGGAGATCCTGGAGAAAACCCGCCCCAGCGCCGTTTTGTCCACCACAAATCTCACTTTGTGGTCTCCTGGGATCGAACCCAGGTCACCTTGGTGAGAGTCAAGCAGACTAACCAATGAACCACGGTGCGGACTTCTAGTATTGAGAGAATGTCTCCATACGAAATATGGTATGGAGAGAAGCCTTGCTTGAAGCATCTACGTATAATAGGATGTAAATTTAAGAGTAAAGATGGATCGAAAAGCAGTAAAAGGGATTCTGATTGGCTATGACCATGATGATGGTTATCGAATCTGGGGTGAAGAAAAGAATCAGCTAACAAGATCACATTATGTTATTTTTTAAGAGAAAATTTTGCAACATGAAAGTCCAGTAGTTCCTGTTGAAGCAGAATTTCTATGTTGGAAGCACAATTCTTTCTCTTCTCGTGTGAGATTTTGTGGCTATCAGTTTCTTCTGGTCACCAATTATATCATCTTATTTTAAATAAGAGTCATGAGATCTCTCGTTTTCAGGTGTGGTTTAGAGTGAAATAAATAAAATTTTGGAGAAGTCCCATTTTGTAACAAATAATTTAATTGTATTATCAGGATTACATTTTACTTGAACTTTCTTTCCTAGTCAATCATTGCAGGTTACCTCCAACATATAAATAAATTCTTACTTCTTTAATAAAAAGAATCCATTAATTACATAAAATTCCTTACTGCTGCACGTCTGCTCTCACTAACAAGATTACAGAACACAAATCTCCTTATGAAGATTATTGCTTTTCTTCTTCTATCCAAAACTTTTCATCTTTTCACATCAACCAAGATTATAGATTTTTTTTTTCCCCTAGCAATCGTTCATCATTTTTTCATATTGCCATTTCATGGCCCACTAATATTCAGATCAGAAAACAAAACTCATTTCAAACCAAAAACTCCTGTTACACTGTGGACCTTGATTTTTCTTATCAGAAGTCTCAAGTGTCGTCAGAAGAAAGTAAGAACAAAATGGTATCTAATTTTCCTAGAGAAAATGACTTCTACAGTTATGATGATTTACATGAAGAAACTGAAGAGGTATTACAACAATCTCACACTGAATTAATTAGGCCACAGCTGCGTGAGTGTTCAACACTAAAACGTCCTAAGGGAATTTGACTACGCAATGCAGCCAATGACCTTAGATGAACCAGAATCTTATCGTGAATCTATGAATTCAGTTCAACAAGATGAATGGAAATCAGCCATGGATCAAGAAATGGCAGCTCATCAAGAGAATGGAACTTGGACTTTGGTAGATTTACCTCCAGGAAAAAGAGTAATTCCTTGAAAATGGGTTTACAAGCTAAAGACGAATGCTGATGGATCAGTTGAGAGATTCAAAGCTTGATTGGTTATCAAGGGGTTTTCTCAACAGAAAGTACTTGATTATGAACAAACTTTCGGCCCTGTGGCAAAGATGGTGACTATTCGAACATTCCTCAGTGTTGTAGCCAAGGAAAAAATGAACATTGCACAAATAGATGTGGCTACTGCTTTTCTTTATGGAGACCTGAAGGAAACAATATTTATGACACGGCCTGAAGGTTATCATGATGGTTCTGGAAAAGTATGTCAATTAATGAAAAGCCTATATGGTCTAAAACAGGCACCCTGTTGCTGGAATGAGAGATTAACTAATTATATGATGGAATTAGGATTTAAGAGAATTGAAGCCGATCCTTGCCTCTTTACAAGAGAGAAAGGTTCTTCTAAGATTTTCTTTGTACTATATGTTGACAATGGATTAATTGCAGCAAACAATGACAATGAACTTAAGCAGTTTGTTGAAGATTTTGAAAGAGAATTCAAGATTAAATCAAGCCCTGCATCATTTCTTAAGACTGGAAATTGACAGAAAAGTAGATGATTCTATTGAAGTTAGTCAGACCTATTTGTCAAGAAGGCTTTGGAGCACTTTGGTATGAGTGAGTATGGGCTGTTACAACTCCAATTATCAAGGATGATGATGTGGAAGGGAGTTCTGTCAACACTGGATATCCTTACAGCAAGCAGTTGGATCCTTGATGTACTTGACGTGTGGAACAAGACCAGACATAGCACATGCTGTTGGAGTAGCATCTAGAAGTCTTGAAAGTCCGACAGAACGTGATATAATAAGAGTAAAACGAATATTTTGCTATTTGAGAGGCACATACAACTATGGACTTATTTACAAAAGTGGCTAAGACAAAGCTATTCTTGAATGTTTCAATGAAACTGAACATGGAGGTGATTTAAAGACTGAGCGATCTACATCAGGTGTTCCTTGTTTGTACAGGATGCACCTAGCAGTTGGCTGAGTCAGCGACAGATTTCAGTTGCAATTTCTACAAAAGCTGAAATTGTAGCAGCAAGTGAAGCAGGACGAGAAATTGTTTGGATCAAGAGACTTTTAACTGAACTTGGCCAGCTAAAGGAGTCAAAACCCTACCTACAAGTGGACAATGAGGCAGCTGTTCGACTTGCACTCAATCCTGAATTTAATCGATGGACAAAACATATCCGTATCAGACACTTCTTTGCTAGAGAGCTAGTTACAGCTGGTGAAATTGTCATTTCCAGAGTATATACGGCAGATCAGCTTGCAGGACTGTTAACAAAGCCATTAGTTGCTGTCAGGTTACAACAGTTGTGCAGTAATATGGGACTATGCAAGTTATTAAATAAGGGGGAGTGTTAAAGTTTCATGTATTGAGTACAGTTGCATTTAATAACTTGTATGTAAATGTTGCCAAAAGGGTTATGTAAGTGTTGGCATTCCAGTGGCTAAGCTCCAGTTGTGTAATAATATGTGTTCTTGTTCAATCATAAATAAAATCAATGCTCTATTGTTTAAGGACTATGATACAATGAAGCACAAAATTAATACAATTTTGAGTCGAACTAATACTCAATGCTCCGTTTATAGCTAGTATTTACCTAGAACGCATTTCGTTAGGATCTTCCTAACATCATCAGCTGTTGTCGACTAATGGATGCCGGTTCAGTGAACTCCTCGGAGGTGATAGGTGCGTCTCTGTCGATATCTTGATGAACTTGAAATTGGGGTTGTCTTCAAAGGTAGTATCGAAATTAAACAATTTACTTTCCATATTTCTTTATAAAGATTTTTTCCCACGTGGTTAATGCAGCTGGACCTTGGACACTTTTTAGTAAGTGAATTTCTCGTTCTATGTCATGATTTTCCTTCCAAAAATGGTACGCTACCGCCGATTTATCTAATTCTTTATTCCTTATGTTCCTAAAGTGCTCTTTAAGCCTAATGTTCACGTTCCTTTTTGTTTTTCCAATGTAGAATTTGTCACAGTCCTTGCAATTTATCCGGTACACTCCTGATTTTCTGCCTGTGGGTATCTCCTTTGTATTATGTGATTTCAAAAGGTGTTGTACACTAAATTTGTTCTGTGGGGCCAAAGTAATATTGTGTTCTTTGAAAACTTTTTGGAAAAGGTATGTAGCTCTGGGATGATACGTAAATTTTCTGTATGAGGTTTCATTGCTAATTGGGGAGAGAGTAGTTACTTGTTTGCATGTTAGTTGTCTTTTGAATTTATCTATTTTCTTGTTGACCATTTCAGCACTGTATCCATTGTATTCTGCAATGTGAATGATGTTATTGTACTCTTTGTTATATTCTATCTTGTTTAAAGGTACATTAACCAGCCTGTAAGTTAAACTGTTGATAACAGCATGCTTGTGTTGTCTTGGGTTATATCCATCTGATTTTATGAAATTTTCTGTGTGTGTTTCCTTTCTGTGTATGCCAAATACAAGTTTATTATGTTTTCTGGTAAGTTTCAAATCTAAGAAAGGGATTTCATTGTTTACCTCTTTTTCTATGGAGAATTTTATTGCAGGATTTTGTAAATTAAGTAGTTTTAATGCATCATCCACTTGTTTCTCATTTATTATTGCCCAAATGTCATCCACATATCTGTACCAATGCTTAAAAATTAGTGGGAATGCCTTTGTGATGTGCGTTTCCAAAAAGCTCATGAAGAGGTCTGCCAAAAATGGGGACAATGGGTTGCCCATAGATAGTCCTGATTTTTGTTTGAAAATTCTTTTATTGAATGTAAAAAAGGACTGTTCATTGCAAATATTGGTTAATTGAAGGTATTCCTCTATGATGTTTTGGTCTATTTGTAGGGACTGAAGCCATGTTTGCATGTACTCTATGAGTTTGTCTCTCGGAACACTTGGGAACAAGGAGATTACATCAAAAGATACCATTCGGTCTGTGGGAGAAAATTGTAGATTTTTAGTTTTGTTGATGAATTCCAACAAATTTTTAATACTGTGGCTTTTGAATTTTGGTAGCTCCTTAAATTTTTTGTTTAACCATTTGGATAGCTTGTAGCAGGGTGTGTTTATGTTGTTAATGATTGGGCGCATCTTATTTCCTGTTTTATGAATTTTGGGTAATCCATATATGTTAGCTACTGTAGGGTTGTCTGGTTTTAAACTTTAATTTCTTTTGGTATGATTGTTTTATCCTTCATTGTTTCATTTAACTGTATTACACACATATTTAAAGGGTCAGACTTTATTTCCTGGAATTCATCACTTGCCAATAAATCTGTCATTCTAGAGATGTAGTTTTGGAAGGAAAATCATGACATAGAACGAGAAATTCACTTACTAAAAAGTGTACAAGGTCCAGCTGCATTAACCACGTGGGAAAAAATCTTTATAAAGAAATATGAAAGTAAATTGTTTAATTTCGATACTACCTTTGAAGACAACCCCAATTTCAAGTTCATCAAGATACCGACAGAGACGCACCTATCACCTCCGAGGAGTTCACTGAACCGGCATCCATTGGTCGACAACAGCTGATGATGTTAGGAAGATCCTAACGAAGCGCGTTCTAGGTAAATACTAGCAATAAATGGAGCATTGAGTATTAGTTCGACTCAAAATTGTATTAAAATCAATGCTGTTGTTATAGAATAACGTATTGTTCCTAAGAACCTTTAACATACACCATATAACGACCAGAACATTTGACTATTACTTATAGTCTACTGTAGTCCCTTGTAACTATGGAGCAATAAGTGTTTGTACAAGAGTAGAGGAAGTCATGTATACCTCACATAATGACCAACTATTTAAAACATTTGACTATCACTTAAAGTCTACTGTATTCCATTCTTTTTTTTTTTTTTTTTTTTTGTAATTTATGTCCACCAACGTTAAGTCAATGAATGGAATGGGTGAAATGATGCTCAAATGAGCCCGGGGTCCATGGAGCTTAGAGGTACCTGACATTCGTCTTTCAGGATAAGGGAAAACCCTGGAAAAACCTTATCCGGGTAACCCACCCTGACCGACATTCCAACTCGGGACCGCTTGAACGTGAGGCTAACCTGCTACCAGCACGCTACCGAGACAGGCACTGTATTCCCTTGTAACGACAATAAGATAATGTTTATCTTGAAGTAGACAGGGCAGTAAGTAAAATAAGACCTGCAGCTTTCCTGGCGACGAATATGCTCACTTTCTTCTCCGGCAACAAGCCAGGTGAACAGATGATTAGATATCGACGTATCGGGAGTGTGCACCTCTCCCATCATCAGGATATGTATAAAATTTTATAACCACAAATCAAACACTGGATATAACACCAATACAAACAAAGACAAAACACTATCAAAATTTGCATTACTGAACAAAAAGACTGTTTCAAGTAAACTAAATGCCAGGTCAGGAGATGGCGTGAGTATAGAAAATAGTGTCAAAGAAATGTAAGGACAATAATTGTTTGTACATCACATAGTGACCAAAAGATTTGACCATCACTTAAAGTCTACTGTATTCTCTTGTATCTATAATAAGATAATGTTTATTTTGAAGTAGATAGAGCAATAAGTGTTTGTACAAGGGTAGAGAAAGTCGTATACACCTCTTATAATGACCAGCTGCTTAAAACTTTTGACTATCACTTAAAGTCTACTGAATTACCTTGTAGCTACATTAAGATAATGCTTATCTTGAAGTAGGTAGTGCAGTAAGGTTTGTACAAGGGTAGAGAAAGTCATGTATACCTCACATAATGACCAGCTGTTTAAAACATTTGACTATCGCTTAAAGTCTACTGTATTCCCTTGTAGCTACATTAAGATAATGTTTATCTTGAAGTATACAGGACAATAAGTGTTTGTACAAGAGTAGACAAGGTCATGTGTACATCACGTAATGACCAAAACATTTAACTATCACTTAAAGTTTACTGTATTCCCTTGTATCTACAATAAGACAATGTTTATCCTGAGGTAGACAGAGCAATAAGTGTTTGCACAAGATTAGGTTAAGTCATGTATACCTCACATAATGACCAACTGTTTAAAACATTTGACTATCGCTTAAAGTCTACTGTATTCCCTTGTAGCTACATTAAGATAATGTTTATCTTGAAGTAGACAGGACAATAAGTACAAAAGTGAATCGAGAAGATATTGACACATTGCTTCACTCACACTGTTTATTCATGTCCTGTGAATAAACAGTGTGAGTGAAGCAATGTGTCAATATCTTCTCGATTCACTTTTGTATTAATTTGTGCTTCACTGTCCCTACGCTTCTTCCAAGTTTATACTTTGAGGACAATAAGTGTTTGTACAAGAGTGGAGAAAGTCATGTGTTCATCGCATAACAACCAAGTAGGAAAGTCATGTGTACCTCACATCATGACCAAAACATTTAACGATCACTGAGGGTCTACTGTATTCACTTGTAATTAACATAAGATAATGTTTATCGTGAAGTAGGTAGATACAAGAGTAGAGAAAGTTATGTATACCTCACTTAACGACCAGCTGTTTAAAACATTTGAATAACACTTAAAGTCTACTGTACTCCCTTATAGATACAATAAGATAATGTTTATCTTGAAGTAGATAGGGCAATAAGTGTTTGTACAAGAGTAGAGGAAGTCATGTATACCCCACATATTGACCAGCTGTTTAAAACATTTGATCATCTCTTAAGAGTCTACTGTATTCCCTTGTAACTACAATAAGATAATGTTTATCTTGAAATAGACAGGGCAATAAGTAAAATAAGACGTGAAGCTTTCCTGGTGAGGAATAAACTCACTTTCTTCTCGGGCAACAAGCCAGGGGATCAGATGATTAGATATCGACGTATCGGGAATGTGCATCGCTCCCATCATCAGGATGTTTATAAAATATTATAACCACAAATGAAATACTGTATATAACACCAATATAAACAGACAAAACACTATCAAAATTTGCATTACTGAACAAAAGACTGTTTTCAGCAAATTAAATGCCAGGTCAGAGGATGGCATGTGTATAGAGAATTGTGTCAAAGAAACGTAAGGGCAATAAGTGTTTGTACATCACATAATGACCAAAACATTTGACCATCACTTAAAGTCTACTGTATTCTCTTGTAACTACGATTAACTAATGTTTATCTTGAAGTGGATGGAGCAGTAAGTGCTTGTACAAGAGTACAGAAAGTCATGTATATCTCACATAATGACCAAAGCATTTGACCATCACTTAAAGTCTACTGTTTCCCTTGTAACTACAATTAGCTAATGTTTATCTTGAAGTAGACAGGGCAATAGGGGTTTGTACCAGAGTAGGGTAAATCATGTGTACATCACATAACGACCAGCTATTTAAGACATTTGATATCACTTAAAGTTTACTGTAATCCCTTGTAACCACAATAAGATAATGTTTATATTGAAGTAGACAGAGCAATAAGTGTTTGTACAAGAGTAGAGAAAGTCATGTGTACATCACATCTTTTTCTTACTCGGGTTTTTAACATGTGTCTTGCCCTGGGCCACTTTCCACGGCAGTGGAGGGAGGCTCGGGTGATTTGCATTTTGAAGCCCGGTAAAAATCCGTCTCTCCCCGCCAGTTACCGCTCCATTAGCCTCCTGTCAGTCCCCTCGAAAGTTTTCGAGAGGCTTGTTTTAGCCCGCTTGTCGCCCCTATTGGGGGACATTCAAGCTATTCCTCCCCATCAGTTTGGTTTTCGTCCTGGGCACTCGACATCACAGCAGCTGCTCCGTCTGGTGGAGGCCGCTGCCCTGGGTTTCCAGGAAAGGGCATTCACTGCGGCGGTATCTCTGGATGTCGAGAAGGCCTTCTCTACCACCTGGCATGCAGGCCTCCTACATAAACTAATCACCCTGGGGCTTCCTGCACACATGATACACATTTTACACTCATTCCTCAAACACAGACATTTCACAGTTACTGTGGCGGGAAAGCTATCTACCAGACGACCCATCAGAGGAGGCGTCCGCGAAGGCTCTGTCTTATCCCCTCCACTCTTTAGCGTGTATGTGGCAGATCTCCCCACGGAGCTACACGTCAACATAGCCCAATATGCAGACGACTTGCTACTATACAACACAAATAGAAACGCAAGCAGAGCCTTCAACCCAATACAGCGACACCTAAGCCTCATTCATGATTGGTGTAGGCTTTGGCGATTGTCTATCAACCCAGAGAAAAGCCAAGCCATACTCTTCACTAAGCGTCACTTTCCCACCAACCTCCCTGCCTTTAACTGTTCTGGCAGAAGGATAGAGTGGACAAATTCTCTAAAGTACTTAGGTGTAAAGCTGGACAAGGGCCTAACTTTTCGGGGTCACATCCAGGAGGTAGCTCATCAGGCGTGCGGAACTTCGGCTTCGTTATACCCCATGATGCGCTCAGGAATGCCGACACCCCTTAAGTTGTGCCTTTTTCAGGCTTTAATTCTTCCAATCATGCTTTATGCTTGTGAGATCTGGGGCATGGCCGCAGGATCCAATTTGCGACAAATTCAGGGTGTACAAAATAGATGTCTTAGGGCCATCTATTCTGTTTGCTGGAGGTTTCCCGTGAGATACCTTCATGAAGCCTCATCTCTCCACTATGTGGAAGATGTCATTAGGCGCCGGGCCACAAAATTCTACGCGAGTTTGCCTCAACATCAGAGCACCCTGGTTAGGTCTCTAGGGAACTATAGAACCACCGAAAGACGCTACAAGCTCTACCAGCTTCCCCGCATGGCATGCGGGCAAACCCGGTAACAATAGATTTCTTATTTCAACCTAAAATTATTACTGTTTCAATTTAATAGACTTTCTAAATTAAACTCTTCCTAAAAATTACCACACCAGCGGTGCGAACATAGCGTTGCACCCGAGTTGGCTACCATGAGGAGCTACGGCTACCTCCCTTCTTTTCATCTACATTATCTTAAACCACCAACCTGCAAAACCCCACATTTCCTGTCATTAAGTGGTTAAGTCCGTGTAGGACAGGTACACGAATGACACACATAGTGCTGACCCTCAGTCAGCCGCCAGCTGCTTGAATGAATGTACATCACATAAGAAGTAGCTGTTTAAAACATTTGTCTATCACTTAAAGTTCACTGTATTGCCTAGTAACTACAATAAGATAATGTTTATCTTGAAGTAGATGTAGCAATAAGTGTTGGTACAAGAGTAGAGTAAGTCATGTATTCCTCAAATAATGACCAACTGTTTAAAACATTTAAATATCACTAAGAGTCTACTGTATTCCCTTGTATGTACAGTAAGACAATGTTTATCTTGTAGGAGGTAGTGCAGTAGTCGTTTGTACAAGATGAGAGTAAGTTAAGTATACATCGCATAACGACCAAAACAGTAGACTATCACTTAAAGTCTACTGTATTCCCAATAAGATACAGTTTATCTTGAAGTAGATAGAGCTATAAGAGTTTGTACAAGAGTAGAGGAAGTCATGTGAGTGTGAGACATTTTTGTAGTCGGTGAGTTTCAAAAGATGTATTTACGGTAATATCTCTATATATAATTTACACAACACTTACTGTAAATATGTCCTCCCCGGGTGATGCCGCCTTATGTAGCACTGACCATGCAAGCGCGGATGTTTGTGAGCATTAACGAGGCTGAGAGTTATACCAACGTTAGCTATGCTACTAGAAGGGTCAGCCATGTCGAGCAGGTCTCATGCGGAGGAGCCGGACGAAAAACGTCCCACAACGACCTATTTCTCCTACCCTATCCTATTTCCATCCACTATTGCCCTACCTAAGCCAAGGTGGAAGGCATCATGCTGAGGGCTGAATGGCACCAGGGTGAGATGGTGTCTTGAACGATCCCCTTGGGAAACCAGGTTGAACCCCATTGTATTGTAGACCTTCTACTCCTGCAGGGGTCTCCATGGGTAGTGAAAGATTATCCCCCATACTCATGGGACAACAATTGATCACACGGCTAGCTCAAAGGGTTAGAGCAACTGGACGGAAACCAGTTCAAATCCCAGCCATGGCACTGAATTTTTCATGTTGACTCTATATATCAGACGTTAGCCTATACACAGCTAGTGTGAAGAAATGATTAATTTCCATCAGTTAACTAAAATAATAAGAGTTAAATGATGAAGCCTGGGACTCAAGTACTTACGATAGTAAGTTGCCCCAAATGGTGTATCTCGAATGCGAGAGCCCCTTGTGGTTTACCGGGGTAATATATGAGTCAACTGGAGAGTTTAATGTCAGGACATGTTGGCCATGGTAGCTCAATGGGCTAGAGCGACTGGATGGATGCTGGGAGATCTGTGGTTCAAATCGCAGCCATGGCATTGAATTTTTCATGTTCACTCTATAAATTGATCTTAATAACTATAAACAGCCAGAGCGCTCCTTAGCTGGAGAGTCTGATAGAACCACGGTAGATTGAGCCCTGGCAATGGAGCCCAGTGAATCAGAGGGCTCCTTTATTGGGGACTCATGTTCTAAGGGGAACATTCCCAGGGAGAGCAGGAGGCCGGAGGGCTCCCTAACGGAGGACTCCAAGGCTGTAGCCTCCAGGTTCACGCAAAGGAGAAACCAGAAGGTGATGAAGGTAAAGGTATTGATCTAGGGGAGCTAGCGAGTAAGGTGGGCTCCCTAAAAATCAAGAGGAAAAGGAAATCTGGAGCGGAGAGGAAGACGAGGAGGCTGGCCAGGCTAGCGCCGGGGGGAGGTCCGGGGGTAACTGTTCCCTCTTCTTCTGCTGTGGTCGGGTCTGCACTCCCGGGCCCCTATAATGAGGGAACTATCCCTTCTTTACAAAAGAAGTGATCTAGGCCTTCAACCACACCGGAGGAAGGCAAACCATTGAAACAACCTAGGGCCAAGTATTCATGGGTTCAGACTGGGCTCAGGATGGCTGTCGTAAATTAGGGCTATGCTGAGGCTCAGATTACTCTGGAACAGCTAGTGAGTGGATGAGCTACCGGATGATTCCGACGTGGTTCCCCAGTTTGTTGACTGCTACCTGGCTAAAAGGGCAGCCATAGTGGTTTGCCAGGATGAGAATTCTCAGTCTTGACTTACCAGTAAGGTGCCCAACATGAAGGCGTGGGAGGGCTCCAATCTAAAAGTGGTTGGTATGGATGCTCTCCCTACTTATAAGAGGTTGATGGTCTGGATCGCAGGACCTTCTGTGGAGACGGACGTCAGCTTCAGACGTCTGCTTTGTCAAAACCTGAATATTGAGACGTGGCAGTGGAGGGTGCTAGAGCGCAAGGTGGAGCCCAGAGTGGTTCAACTTGTGATCAGCATAGCCACTACCGCCACCGCCAATTATCCGACAAAAAGAAGGTTGCAAGTTTCATACCTGCTGATAGTTATTAAGCTCTACTTGTTTAAGCCAGTGTTTAGCACACCACAAAATATTAACATCTTTTAATTCATATTCAACAAACTTCAAGATCTTCTGTTTTATTTCTAAGAGACTGTAACTTTTGAAACATTAAAGTTAGATTACAATCAGATGTGGTATTATGGAATTTCCTATCTCCACTGAAATTATGTCTATTTTTTTGAATTGCTCAGTTGCTCTACAGCCACTAATTGTGACATCTGAGTTAAGTAATTTAAACACTAATGCGTATTTAATTGAATGTGATACGACCTGAGGTGTTAAAGTTCGAATTAATAAGAATAACTTTAATTAATATTACACTTAATGCTTTCTTCCCTCGCTTATTAAAATGCATTGAATGATTAGTGTACATTTCACGTTTGGCATTGAAAGTATTACCTACTTTTACATTTACATACCTTTTACATATTAAGGATATGTTTGTTTTCACTGAGATTCTTTCACGATTTTCGTGAGACTTTGGGAGCTGATCGTGTCTTTGTGGAAGTTTTATCACAACCACATTTGTATTTTGAAGAGATATTATAGCTTTTCTACTTCTGTATTACGATTTGAGATTCGCCATTTGCTAGGTCATTGCTACCGCCCAATTACGCTGGTCTTCCTAACATTTTCGTGTCAAATGTTGAAAAGTTGAGCTGAAGGCAAGCAATTTTTTACTCAAATTATAGTGAACGTGCTGATATATATCTCTGACAACATAACAGATGTCTCATTTTTTGCTTTTGCGATTTTGCTATTATTTACTCAATGTTTAATGTTACGTTATAATTCAAGTTGCCTTAATAACCCCTGGTTAAACTCAAGATCAGGTCTACAGGAATTCGAAATAGTAGCATAACATTTAAATTGTAGTCCAATATGTAAATTGTGCCTGGCCCACGAACAAAAGACAAAACGAGACCTTTAATGTGCATAGGTATCAAGTATTCTTACATTTCTTTATGTCTCGAAAAAAGCGAGCAGCAAACAGCGGTAGAGGCAATTAGAGCAGACCAGAGTTGTCGTAAATTCTACAAATCAATGAGTTGTTTTTGTGTTATGTCCTAAGGATTAAGGTGGCTTGAATTAAAAATAGTATTAAACATTATTCAGTAAATAAATATAATATAAAAGCAGCAGTACAAGAAATAAAGGAGAGTCACAGGTATGATATCAGTTCTTTTAACCTAATTTGATATAAAATTAACTTACTATTTGTTGCTCTGTAGAGTCGCAAAGTGATACAAAAACTCGAATAGGTTATAAGTACATATGTTATGTAGCGAACGCCTTAAGAGGTACAAATAAGTTAGGTTATTCTAGATTTGCAAGTTCTCGGTTGTACTCGCATTCAAAGAGCAAGTGACCGATTTTAGGGGAAGAGCGGGTACTCTATCAAGTGGCGGTTCACTAACAGTAATATTTGTCTGGTTTATATAGATTATATGGTTATATGCTTACGGTTCTGTTAGTGGCAGTAAGGCTGTGACGTAGCTAGCTGATGTTAGATATAATACTCGTAAATTCTCAATATGTTGCTACCTGTAATTGCTTTATTCAAAATACATAGAGCATAAATTCAGTTAAACTGCAGAAAGACAGCGTAGAATTTTGTTATGGAATGACGGAAACTAGCTGTGGTCAACTTTGGAGTGTGAAAATGCCAAAATATCGAAATGTAGCCAACACATTTTCTTGTTATAAATTAACAATACTGAAATGCGAAAGGATACTGACAGTGTATAATAATGTAGATGATAAAACATGAAAGAGGAGTTTAAATAATGAATTATAAGTGAATTTAACATTAATTTATGGTAAATGTTAAATTATGCTTGAGGCATTGAAAACTGATATCACAAGCTAAAATCAAAGTGAATGTGCAGTTCTGTACAATCTAATTTTTAGTTATCACTAACTTAATCAAAAGAGTTCTTAGTTTTACATGTAAACATTTCAGAATACAATGTTAAGTTGAAGTGCAGTGTTTGCTATTAGATAGTGTTGGCTTAAATATAAAAAAAAATATATACGAAGAATTTATTTTGCGAAGCAATTTAGCTAAATTGGAGTGTTTTTCAGTATAAAATCTATTTGTGCTCAACACTCAAATTATATGTAAGGGTCTGAGTTTGAGTCTTGGTTTTGGTGAACTACCTAGAATTTTTGCTTTTGTAGCACTTAGCTGTAACATTGACATTCCAATCAAATACTCTTATAGAGGTTTCAGTGGACATTTTGAGGTTTTTCTAAAGTGTTTTTAAGAAATGGTTTCCTCAACTGTGCACAAGGCATGTACAAATATCAGGAAAAAAACAAGAAAAAAAAAACAGTTTTGTTATGTATTATATGGCTAGTTTGCTTATGTAGTGTTGGGATTGAACATTTATGAACAAGCACCATTTCAAGCATTAACCTCAGAACATGCATTACTGTAGGTCAATATAAAGTAAATCACCAAATTAACATTGCTTGCAGTTGGACACTATTTGAAATTTACTGCTGAATGGGATGAATGTCTCACTGTAATATGTGGAGTGGGTATATAAGAGTGACTTTAAACTATTTTAGAAAGTTTTATATTGTTACAAGTACAATATTGTACAAATATAACTATTTGTATAATATTTATTGCTTCACTGTAACTAGCTTCATTTTCTACATAATAATGGAGAGATACTCTACATTTTTATAGCAGAAGAGTAATATACTCTTCTGAACAATTTTAAGCTATTTGTCAGTCTTTGCAAATTTCCCACATTCCTCTTGCTGTAGACATGCAGAGCAGGAAGGTAGCTTAACAGATAATATACGTATTCACACTAAATATTAAACAAAGGCTGACAGGAATGTTGTTGTTGTTGTTGTTGTTGTCCTTTTCAAATGCTAGGCTTTGGCAATGAAGCCATTAGCTCTGGCCTACAGGAATGTTAAATCCAAGCATCACAAATAATATGATGGCCTCTTTTGTAATAAAAACAGTTGCTTGCTATGCACTGAATTACCTAACAAACGTGGAGGGACAATCAGACTGTCAAACAGATAGACCACGATGTGTAAACTGTAAACAGGAACATGCAGCAACGGACAAACAACACTGCCCAGCGTACAAATTAGAAAATCAAATTGCAAGCACCATAGCTAAACTACCAGTATCGAGGTTGGAGGCACGGCAAATGGCGTCAGGGAATATAACATATGCAGACATAATGAAACGTTCCGGAGACAATTCGACAAGAGAGGAAAGGCAGGACAACTATCCTAGATTATCAGCACGAACAGACCAGTACGGACCCAGCTACCCTTCAGTGGGGGACAGGGTATCCACGCAGAATAGCTCTACAAAACGCAGGTGCCTGGAATAACAAAATGCTACCCCACCAGAGTGGAGATCAGAGTGCTGGGCACCACATGGTCGCTGGCCAGTAGAAGCAACAAGACCAATACAAACGCGGGTGACTACCAATATTGGGGGACAAATCAGGAATCCAAGGGCCCTGGAAACGGCGATGCGGGACAAGGAACCGATAATACCCAGAGAGAAGGCTTGAGAGTGACAGGTAGGGGCACGAGAAAAAATAGTGACGCAACAGGGAAGGAGTGGATCTACGGGAGAACAGAATATAGATACTAGATTACTACAATTATTCGCAAAGTTAATGGAACAAGCACCGGAACACCTCCTACACACATTAATGGGGTTACAAACCCATTTACATTTATAATTAACATAATAAACCTGAATATGCCAGAGTTCACGGTGTTATACTCGAATGCCAGAAGCATTACCAACAAAATACCTGAGTTTAAAACATTTCTAGCGCGAACGCGACCGCAGGCGTTCATCATTGTAGAATCATGGTTACAGACCCACCGACGATTCCGAATCCCAGGATATAAAATATGCTGTACGGATAGACGGAGGCGGGGTGGCCATCGGCATCCAAGAGAATCTAGTCGTCTACAGCTGGAAGACGGATATTCGTATACCACCACACTTGGAAGCAGTGAGGGTTAATTTGGGACATATCAACCTGTTAGGCATCTATAAGATGGGACGACAGTTATCGAGAGAGGAATGGGAAACCCTGCTCACCCACGCCATATCAAACACGTACTATGTGGTGATTTTAACATCCCTAATATCCACAGCCTTAGTGCACAAAGCAGGTGTAGGCTGCCGATAGTACAGATATCCTCGACGTACGACTGGGAATTAATATCGGGACAATACACGACCCGACAAAGGAGACCGGGACAAAGTGAAACCACGCCTGACTGATTTTCGCGTCAGCAGACATAGCACCTAAGGCTACAGTTAGGAAATACACTTACACTATGGGCAGTGACTACTTCCCATTGATGATAAACATCTGGACTCCCGAAAACAGCGAACACCCAACATATCAAGCGTGCAGGAAGGGAGGATTTGATCCACAGCATTTCCGCGAATATATAATAAGGTCAATGGAAGATATCCAAGATCCGTCAGTGGAATACGTACAATTAGAAACATCACTAAGACAATACGTGGAAGACAACCATCCGGTGACATCGCGACGACAATCCCGAATACCGAGATCTCCCTGGTGGACACAGGATTGCTCATGTCTGGTTGCGGAAAAACGACGAGCTTACGCACTATACCAGCGGGAGAAAACACGAGAGACATACCTGACGGCCAAAAACATAGAGGCAGGAGTACACCGGAAGATGCGAAAGATCAAGATAGCGTCGTGGGCAACATACTGCGCATCTATTACCTCGAACACACCGACGACTGTCATGTGGCAGCGGCTTAAATGGTTCAAACATTCGAGAAATCAACAGAAACCATACCCAATAACGGGTCAACAGGAATTGCAGGTACAGTACTTACATTATATTGCACCGGACAACGTGATAGGAAGTACAATGAGAACCCCAGAACCGGTAGATATGGAAGATTATCTCCTACGTCCCATAGTGGCACAGGTCATCAACCACCTACGAGGAACCAATGACATATCTATGCCGGGTGAAGATGGTATCACATACAAACATCTAAAATCTATTCCCGAAGAGTGGTATTGCCTTTTAGCCAAAGCATACACACAAATATTACATGCCGGCTACCCTCCAAACTCGTGGAGACATGTCATAATACATCGAATCATGAAACCGGGAGTTGAGGGTCTATATCCCACAGACTATCGACCCATAGGGATGCTGCTTACACTACCCAAATTATTTGAAAAAATCTTGCAGGATAGACTAACCTTTCATCTGGAAAGAAACCAGCTATGGCCAAAAACTCAGTTTGGTTTCCGTAGGGGGCATGGGACAGTCTTCCCGATATACGTATTGACCACGGATATCCAGATAGCGTTCAAGTCCAAAAGACAGATTCTGGCTCTGTTCTTGGATTTGTCATCAGCATATGACTATGTCTGCATACAGCGCTTAACAGAACGTCTAGCAATATACGGGATTGCTGGGATTATTGGTAGACTAGTAGAAAACCTATATAGGCATCGACAAACTTCCCTGGCAACGTATATGAGAAACACAAACAGTCGGTCAACATCAAGAGGCTTGATCCAAGGATCGTCACTCAGTCCACTGCTTTACGCATTGTATGTTGGAGATATTATCTCGTCCACAAGGGTCACAGCTAGGATTCTACAATTTGCAGACGACATAGTGATATACACACCAATATCACTGGGGTCGCAGACAGACGTACAACCATTTGAGGCAGATTGCAACAAGGTCGTCAAGTATCTAAGTGAAATAGGCATGGAACTAAACTTCAAAAAAACACACAGCGTACATTTCTAGAAATCAATGCGTGCATCACAATGCACACTGAGAATACAAGATCATATAATCCGACCAGTGCAAAGTATCAAATTTCTAGGGCTGCACTTACAACAGAACCAGCAATACACAACACATTATCATACATTACTATCGAAATTGACAAAGTTGAAATTGTTATTTTGAGCAATGGCAGCAAACCATTGGGGCATGCACCCCCGACTCATGTTTAAATTAATACCACCTTTAATACACTCACGCCTTGAGTATGGATTATTAATGGCACAAGCACCAACCGAGGGTGTGCGTCGACAATTGGAGTCCTTCTTCTACCAATTGTATAATATAGTTTTCAGTATTCCAGGACGACCAGCGAAACTCCTCACTTCCAAACATTTCCCAACATATGACATACAAGAAAGGTCATGGAAAAACGGATGTCGCTTTAAGCAGATCTGCTTACACACACACAGAATATATTGCTCCCCAAACTGACTCGACTAACAGAACTAATGAGACAGGAACGGGAAGAGGATGGACATCTTCACCGTCCACTGACACATTGTATAGTGGCATTTCAAACTCATACATACATCTACAGGACACCGACGTGGCCCATATACTTACTACATAAGCCACCATACAAACTGCCACCCAACATTAAAGTAGACAAGCAGTATTTTAAGAGAATAATGACAGATTACGAACAGGCATGGCGAGAATTTATATCACCAGTTTTAGCTACCAGGAGCACACAGTCGCCAGTTATCATATTCACAGACGGATCAAAAACGACAACAGGTACAAGTGCAGGCATCTATATATGGAATTCAGGACACAAAATGACATGGCAACTGCATACGGATGCATCGATATATACGGCAGAAACCATAGCTGTATACAGGGCACCGAAATATGTGGAAAGTTACGGATCAACAAAAGTATTTATATACTCCGACTCCCTTAGCTTGCTAACGGCACTACAACGACCAGTGAAGGGGGTAAAACGACCCATATATGAGATAATTATACGAAACCTGTTGGAAATTTTACCGCCGACAACAGAGATCGAACTTATATGGATTCCGAGCCATGTAGGAATTCTTGGAAACGAGAGAGTGGATGAGGCAGTGCGGGAAGACACTATCAATAAACCGGTATCAAACGAATACCTCATACCACCAACAGACATAGCGAGGAATATGACACACAATAACACAAATACAACTTGCTCAGCCGGACAGCGTAGTAACACCTTGAGTACTTTCATTAACACGCCGTACTTAACAAGGAAGGCGTTATCACTATATTTCAGAATACTATTTCAAGTGGCATTAACACCGGTGTACCTCCTACGGATAGGGCGACGAGATAACGACCTATGTAAATGTGGAAGAAGAAGTGATATTAATCACCTCTTCTTCGCCTGCCCAGTAAGACGTGCCAACACCTTGAAATTACTATATGACATAACACGCATTCACCCTGTGGGACGGTATCAGCTCCCTTCACTACTAATACCTTACTCAGGGCCAATATGCAAGGCATTATTCCGATTTACGAGGACAAGAATGAAGCTGTAGTAAGATAACACTGCCTTTATGTATTTACACCGCGGATATCAGAGCTTCCTGGATTCAACGTTATATTCAGACGCAGTAGCCGTCTCAATAGGCTGGCAGTAGCGTCTTAAAAATAACCTAACAACAACAACAACAACCTAACAAGATAATTAAGTATAACCACAGGGACTGAAAATACAGAAGATATACAGTTCAACATTTATGTTGTCTAATTTGAAGCAGTTATAAAACATAACCTGAAGATATGCCTACTCTATTAGTGAATATCTAGTTAATATACACATCAGTGGAAACCTAAATATTACAGAATGCTGCAAAATCACAAAACTGTTAATTAATTTAAATAAAAGATTAATACTTCAATGGATACCAGGACTTTGTGGAATTCATGGTAATGAAACAGCTGACGTTTGAGCCAAAAAAGGTAGTAAAATTAGGTCAAATTTACTTGAGCCACTTAGTTATCTCAGTTTTTTTTTTTTATTCACCAGCATTATGTTACATCGGACAATGAATGAAATGGGTGAAATGATGCTCAAATGAGCCCAGTGTCCATAGAGCTTTGAGTTACCTGACATTCGTCTTTCAGGATAAGGGATAACCCGTAAAATCTTATCCAAGTAACTCACCGTGACCGAGATTCGAACTCATGACCTCTTGAACGTGAGGCAGACACGCTACCACCACACTACCGAGGCGGACAATCTCAGTATCAAAAGAATAATTATATCAACTTATAATCAAAGAATTAAAGAAGATAGGATATTACAAACAAAAGAAAACTATGTAAAAATAATGGAACAGCACGACTAGGATCAATACACTACCAAGAAAATACTCTGTAGCAACTTTTAGACTTCTAACAGACCATGACTGTCTCAATAAACATTTATTCTGGATTGGGATAGTGAGATCTGTTCTGTGTCCTTTCTGTAGACTTAAAAAAGATATAAACGACAACCACTTTCTTGCTGCCCAAATGTTAATCAACATACTATGATAACGTAAAATATGTATTCCAAGAGAGCCAATGAATTGATTGCCTACTGCTTAACGTTAGATACCAACCAACCATTTGTTTTGTGCAACTCTGATGTTCTTTATGGAGCCCAAGAAATTTTGTGTCAGATACCTTAGTGCGACTGTTGTATCTGATCGTTAATTCCATTTCCAGATTATGCTTAATTTTAAATTTAAAGTCTCATAGTATAATGATAGCTTATTTGCTTCAAACCATGTACTTATCCTGTAGTTCTGAAGTCTGTTCAGTCCTTACCAGATGTGGTAAAGTTGTGTTTTGTCCTGTTTCTTCATATCTCCAGACAGTATCATACATTGCAGATCTAGGGACTTTAAGGTTTTACTTATTTTTCCCTTCTTTCCTGAATGTGACGATTGAAGCGCATTTCTCTAATTCTTTCTTGTGTTTGCCTATTATTATGCATTAATTGATGTTCTTACTCCACTACACAAAAGCAACTGTAACAAGGGTAAACCACAGTGTACTTTGCCAGTAATACAAACACTAGAAAGTATAAACATAGTCAAAAGAACTCTCTTCTCACAGTCATACAATCAGCATGCACAGTTATACATCTTTAACCGCTTCGCCGATGGCCACTTAAACCCTTCAGGGGCCGGAAACGGATACCCAATAAACAGAACAGGACATTTAAATTGTTAAATGCTGTAAAAATGCATCACAAATACAATTCCGTATCTTCCGTATTTATTAAGTTATTTAAACAAAACAAAAACTGGTTTAAAACTCATTAAAGGCAGTATAAATCTACAGTAACAATAAAGTAGAGACTACATTAATAAATTGTTGAAATTTCACTACTTTGTTTCACTGTAACAGAAGCCATTCTTTGTGCCGAACGCACCTAATATTTGAATCATTTTCTTTTGTGTGTATACAAGCCAATGTATGTATGTGTAGCTATGCAAGCAACTTCTCCAGTTCAAGTTTAGTTTATTTATGCTATACCAAGCGATAATCATGTGAGAATATATTGCATTACACACTCCCACACTGGAAAGAAAACCCTGTGTCAGCATCTGTTATTACAGTGTTACTCAACCAAGGTTTCTAGTAGCCTTATGCAGCTGTTTTCGCTCTGTATTTTAGTTATTTATAATCTCTTTGTGTTCAGAGTAATTTCTTATAGCTATCAAGAGCTAAATGAACGGCACATTTGAAATTGTTAAATTTCAATGTTAACCATGGCTTATCCCCGTAATGTAGCAAATAAATTAGCTTGGGTATGATGTGTACAGGCTTCTGATATTACTGTAGAAAATCTGGAAGATTTGTTGTACGATTATGAGGGAGATCTTTAGGACATACGTAGCAGTGACGTGTACTGGTCTACAGCTGGCATGTTAGCTACTCCATTGTTTGGGGAAATGGCGGCTCAAATATGGGTGATGCGGATCAGCTATTACTAGGTATCCCTCTTTACGGAAAACAGTTAAATGGTAAAAAAAAGTATTTTTATACCACTGGATGTAACTATGCACAGTTGTTTAGTAATTTTCAGAACTGTTAATTCATGCAAGGCATTCATCTATCTATACTTGTGCGTATAAAGAGCTCGTAACCTAATTGAGTATTATAATACTCAGAGGCCTCTTTATACTAGGGGTTAGGAAATTCACCACGACATCACCCCTCATACTTGAGAGAAAACACTTTCTAAAAGGATACCACCCACAACCAAAAAAGTCGCAACCATTTCGAAAATGTGTAGTGTGTTGCGAAAAAGAAGTTCACAAGGAAACCAATATTATTTGATGTAACCTTTAAGGGCACATTTACATTCCTTATAGAAAATAATTTAAATTTATTGTACAATAGCAAGATTAAAATAATTGGCGTTAAATGAGCATTAAATGCATATATGCGCAGGACGTCTATACACGTCCATATCGGTTTGTGGCATTTTAACTTGGACTTCATATGACGTCCATATAGGTGAAATGGTTAAACCTTTCACCAATATGGAAGTCATATGTCATCCAAGTTAAAATGCCCCAAACTGATATAGACATGTATAGACATCCTGTGCATACATGCATTTAATGCTTATTATTTTAAACTTAATATTTTACAGTAAATTTAAATACATTCTATAAGAATTAAATTAGCAGTTTCTTCTTGAGTGGTACACCTCAAAACTGAGACAAACACACAGGGGCACAACTCCACATTCACGGCAAATCGTACTGATTTCCTTTCGGACACCTTTTTTGCGGCACACCACAGATTTTCTAAAGAGATTCAACTTGTTTGCTGCGGGTGGTATCCTTTTGGGAAAATGTTATCCTTCAAGTCTGAGGGGTGCTGGGGTGGTGGATTTCTTACCCTAGCAAGAATTTTATAGTTCTCAATTAGACTGCGGGCTATTGATATGCAAAAGTCCTGTTACATCATTGTCTTATGTAGGTTTACAGCTCTCCAAATTACTAAACAATTGTATATGGTTACATCCAGCTGTTGTAAAAATACTTTTTTTATACCATTTGATTGTATTTCACAGAGGTATATGTGTGTAGTACCTGATCTACTAGATCCACACTACCCATATGCATATTGTACTCCTGGATAATATCGCTCAATTAGACTGCGGGCTATTGATATTAAAAAGTCCTGGTACATCATTGTCTTATGTAGGTTTACAGCTCTCCAAATTACTAAACAATTGTATATGGTTACATCCAGCTGTTGTAAAAATACTTTTTTATACCATTTGATTGTATTTCACAGAGGTATATGTGTGTAGTACCTGATCTACTAGATCCACACTACCCATATGCATATTGTACTCCTGGATAATATCGGGCTTGCAAATTGACATTTTGTTGCAAGGATCAATTTTCCCAGTATCGATCATCAAAATCTTAGAGCTGCAATTGGATAACGCTGTAACAACTCTCCTGTCCTGCCAAGCAACATAGGTCAAGGATGGGAGCTGATGCACCTGCATTTCTCCTCTTCTTAGAGCCTTCGTATTCATATCTTTTGGCAAACCAATATGATTTGAGCGCACTGTTCCATTTGCATTTATTTTTCTAAGGCCACAAATAATTTAGGGGAACTGTACCAATTATCTAAATATACAGTGCTAGCCTGATAAAGTACAGGCTGCATCAGGTGCATTACTATGGAACCAGATAACCTCAAATCGTTGACTCCAGTGTTATCAGTCCCTTGACCAGTGTATATCCTGTTTTACTTTCACATACATATTGGAAATATGTATACTTACTGGAAATGAATCAGCTGATTTCCTTGCCAAAAAAGGTGCAAATTTAATTCAGAACAAAAGTAAAAACTTACGCTTTACATCCATAAAAAGATTAACCAAAAGCAAATATAAAAACAAACAAAACCAATCAATATCTAAGAAAGCCAAAGATAAAAAATGGAACAGTTTAATTAAAAATCCAGAAATTATTCCAGAAATCCCATGTAAAGCTGCAGTAGCAAATTTTAGATTACTTACGGAACATGATTATTTGGCCAAACACGCAGAATAGGAATTTATACCTGTCCAAATTGTCCTCTGTGCAACAAAGAAGAGGAAATGACTGTAGAACATCTTTTAACCAGTAAAGTCCTACCTGCCGGACCCACTGCACAAAAATATTGGAGAGCAAGAGAGCTAATGGCTTCATTGCTAAAGCCTAGCATTTGAAAAGAACTTTCACATACATCAAAACTGTTTATGCCAAAGTTGGCTCTCTTTGTTTTGATGTGTTGTTTGAAACTTAAGCGGCGCTTTCAAAGCATCACACTTTCATCAACAGTGATCTCTTCACTAGGCACGTAATTTTCTTTGAATTTTGAAATAATGTATTAAAACACTGGTCTGATTTTGTGTAGTTTGTCATTTACATTTTCTGTGCAGGTGAAATGAAGGAAGCACAAAATAGAAGTAAACCTGTTATTTGACATGCATTTCCCAAAAATGGGGTAGCTAGCATGTCATCTGTAGACCAGTACATGTCTAGCATAGGTTTACAAGTAACACCCACGAGTATAATTAAACCAAGGAGTCTGTAAATCTCATTCGTTGTTACTTCTGTCCACCTCTGAATTCTGCTCTTAGGTCCTAAATTCCCTTTAGAAATCAGGTCTTGCTTCACCCTACTTACATATACATTTGTTTCTGGAACAATAAGAGACAGTAAATCAGTAGTAAAAAATGTTGTAAAATTGTCAATTGGTTGGCTGTGAGAAGTTAGCTGATTATGCAGTTGTACACAAGAGGTTGTGCTCGTTATCATATGTCTATTTGTGTTAGTTATTTTGACAACTCCATAATGTTGATTCTTCATGAACACCTGTCGCAAGTGGGTCATTTTGCTCCTTGCTGCTACCTGTATCCTCAACAACCTCCTCAAAATCTGAAAACTCGCCATCAATATCCAAATCACTGTCAAATAGCAAAGAGTCTTTCACATTTTCTGAAGGAATTTCAGAAGCCCGTACACTTTCTACACAAACTAATTTATTTGCTACATTGAAGCCATGATTAGCACCGAGGTAACAATTTCAAATGTGTTTTAGCTAAACAAATCGCTCGGAACTCTGACATAGTCAAAAATACTATATGAAATGAGCAAAGAAAACAGCTATGTCAGCTACCGTGAACTTCGGTTGTGAAATACTGTAAAAAGAGGATGCTGATGGAGCGGTTTCTTTCCAGCGTGTGTGTGTAATGCAACATATACAATTATTATTGCCTGGTAGCATAAACTGAAACCTATAAACATTGAACCCAACACTTCCGTTACACAGCGCATATACATATATAGTTTGTATGCATGATAAAACAAAATAACTCACTGTTAGATGCGTTCAACATAAAGAATGCCTTTCTTTACAGTGATACAAAATAATGAAATTTCAACATTTATTAATATAGTCTCTATTTTAATGATACCGTAGGTGTATACTGTCTTTAATGGGCCTTAAACCAGTTTTTGTTTCGCTAAAATAACAAAGGTTCATAGAATTAAAAGTCCAGTTTGCAGAAATTCAAAATGTTCTTTATTTCCATAGAAATACACTTTGTACACCTTTGGCAGCAAGATGACGTGACATAAACCAACACAATCTCTCGTCATTTCTGCACACGTAAATAAGAGTTCACTTTCATAACAGCTGCAGGCACACAATATCAGTTTATATTACAACTCTCCCAACTGGCGATCGCGACTTCCTTTTCATAGCTCCATTTATATTTCTGGAAGTTTATGGAATGTTCTCTGTCAATCAAGATGGAACCAGAAAGACGAACCTTCAAGTTATCTATCTTTATCTGTTTCAGCAATTTTTTTTTTTATCTCCCCATTGCACTATATGTCCCATTGTGGATGCCGGCTGCTAGTTTCAACAATGGGTTCGCGACTATTTGGAAGATACGAATATGTATTTATAAAGCATTTCTGCAGAAAGTCTTGTTCTCTTTATTGGGTATCCGTTCCCGGCTGTGCAGGTTTTAAATGGCCAAAGGCGAAGCGGTTAAATAGGTCTTTGTGAAGATTTCTAACTGAAAGCTGTGCAAGTAACAGTTCCGACAAGTTAAAATATCTGGTTTTTAAATTTTCAATCAGATTAGCCTTGATTCTATGCTAAAACTATTATAAATGTTATATATGACTGTATTAGTGTTTCATTGGTAAACGTTTCACGAGTATTTGAAAGTAATGAGTCGGTAATTCAAACACAAACATCACTTAAACTATCCTTACTTGGACATGTTTCGGAGTACGTTTTGTCCCCATCGTCAGCAGTTATCCGACTGGTTGGATTCGTGGTTTCCTGAAGTGAGCTGGTTTTCTGTGGTGGCATCTATTGTCTGTAAGATGAACTTCCAAAGAGAGTTTTCAGCTGGAAATTCGAAATTTAAAATATACTGTTTATTTTTCATAATTAGCAGCTTTTCCCAAACATCGAGTTCAGCTGCATTACTGACTGGCTTTAATAATTTTATATTTGGTACAATTTCATGATTGGCAGACCAGAAATGGTGAGCTATTGCTGATTTTTCTACTTGTTTGTATTTCACACATCTCATATGTTCCTGTAATCTAATATGTAAAGCTCTTTTGATTTTTCCTATGTAGAACTTATTGCAGTCTGAGCAGTTGATTTTGTATATACCTGATTTCTTGTTTTTAGGTACTTGGTCTTTCTCAAGTTGTTGCATAATAAGTTTTTTAAACTGAATTTATGTTTTGGGGCTAGGGTGATGTACTTCTTGAATATCTTGTTGAATTTATGATGCATTCAGGGATGATATGTGTCTCGTTTTTTGATTCTTACAATTTTGTGGTATCCAATATGTGTTTCTGTTTCTTGAAATTCCAAATTTTCTTTTCTATTAATTGTTTACTGTATCCATTAATTGCAGCTATGCTATTCAATTCATGAGTAGTGTAGATTTGATCAAAGTCTGCATAATTTATCGGATCTGTATTTACCTAATGATTGTCTACAAAAGTGCTTTTACATTATTTATCTGAAGCTTCATTAATTATTCTGCAATTTTACATCTCATAATTACAAGGGAAATCAGGATAACTTTTTTGGACTAATGTTGGATGTAAGCAGGAGCCATAAATTATCACATATGTAAAACATGTCAAGAAATAGACAATATTTATTTGTTTACATGATTGAGCATTTGAACAGTTTTGTAAAGTAATGTGAATTATCTTTTGCTTGGCACATACAAATGGACAGTCCAGCTTAAATAGGAAACCTGGTATGTAATAGCATTTCATAATAACTTAAATTGTTTTCAGTCATCACTGTGCACTCTGCAAAAATATAAACTTTCTAAAGCACACTCACTAGTGTCAAACAACAACACATTAACGCACTAAACACTAAATGGTTGTTCTACACTGCATGTTTAGCCTTCACTTTAAAATCAAAGACAACTAGTTTTGTGGTTTTCAGTGCCTAACCTCTCAAACATTTTGCTAGGTAAATTAAGCAGGAAACAGTTGATGGGCAGGAATAGGAGAATTATGGCAAAAATGGCATAAGGAGATACACAAACAAAAATAACCGAAGTGATGTAAATAAGCAGTTAAAGCACATAACTAAATATACAAGAAATATGAAGAAATTTTGAAAATGAAATTTATATACAATTTTTGCCACTTCGCTACCGCTACTCTTATCATATTTCCTGTTCTTTTGCATAGAGTAGCCAAGGAAACCCAAACTGTATTTTCCAAACTTTAAAAATAATGCAGTTGTTAAAATTAGATTTTAACCAATGATATTAGCGTAATATTTATATGTTTTAAATGGTATAGTCATAATTATAGTTTATGAAGCACCTATTTTTCTAATTCAATTGAACTGCCTACATAGCTGCGAATGTTATTGGCACCAAGAGACAATCTGTACTGTCTTCATCATTTGAGTCTCACAAATTTATGATGATAGGCTCCAAAAGCCATCTTTTTGTAGTTTGTTTGTATGTCTAGCACAATTGACTCAGGATTGTTGTGTTACCTTGCAAATTTCTTCATAAGTCACAAGTCGTTTGATGTCTGTCAATTTAAAAACATTATTTCGGTTTGCAATTCCCCATTTTATTTGACCCACACTTATTGGATTGTATTGGCAGTAATAATGGGGAAGGAGGATTATTGCATGCCTCATTTTAATTACAAGTTGATTCAGAAAATACACTTTTTCATGGTTTTTAAATAGAGCTCAATAATACTGATTTGACATCTTTACATGAGACAAAGCACTGATAAACATTATGAGATCATGTGATGGCTCATGTACTGCAGATGCATCACTCTTCGAGCTAACAGGATGTGTTATTTTATTTAATTGATGGAAATTAAGCATTTCTTCACACTATCCGTTTTTGATAGATAGAGTCAGCATAAAAAAACTTCAGTTGGAGAAATTTTCCTGATTGGTGGTCCCTTGGTACTGATACCTAGACAAAAGTAACTTTATATATTTGAATTTTAAAAGTTCTCTTGCTTTCTGTGCTGAGGCTTTTGAAATGTCAGTTTTTTGTGCAAGGTGACTAACAGATTTTTGAGATGACCATTGTAACCTTTTCTGATATTATGTAAATTCAGCTCTGTAGGCACACAGCCTTTTTGTATCTTTTGCTATCAAGAATGGTTTTGCCTCTCTGATTTCATTTACAAGGAAACGAACGACCTCTCTACTTAGAACACTATACCAGAAAGTTTAGTTTCAAATTGCCTTAAAACTTCTCTGACATATAACCTACTGGTAATATCAAGCCCTAGAATATCTATTTACACTGTATGATTTTGCATTATGTGACGAGGTAATGTGACTTACTAAATACAGATTCTGTGAACCTTGTTCTCATATAATGAGCCTCATAAATATGCTGTAAACTCAGTTAGGGCAATAATCTGACTGCAAAAGATATTTATCAGTAGCCATTTGTGGGGCTATGTTGCACCACACTTGAAAAAATGATATCTAACAAAGCATGGGGTTTGTAGCTCTCTGTGAATGTTCTATTACTAGAACTGGTATGAGCATGTAACTATTAAACCATCTTGGATGCTTTAAATGTTGCAGGACATATTAAAAGTGATTTTAATTACAAAGCTGTTGGACCACAAAGATCACTTGTAATGCTGGAGATGCTTTATAGCTGATTTTTGTTACATGTAATATTCAGTTATTTCCTGCACATAGAAGAGCACTTAACAATATACAAACAAACTGTAAATTTCCAACATAGTTTGTTTTAGTTATATCTTATATCCGAGATTGCTTTGATCCTTATCCATGACATTTTAAGCAGATGAGCAGGTTTAATGATTGTGTAGTACCTCAGTAAGATAGCTGGAGTGATAATAGCATTGACATAAAGAGACAAGTTTCTGTAGATTGAGTCCTGGTCATGTCTTTGAGTTTCTTAAGTCTGGTTCAATTTTCATAGAAGTTTGTGTGAAATAAGAACAGTGTTGTGTATTGTGGTTCTGAACAATTATTGATGGATACAGAGAAGGTGATTGTTAAAGATATTCATATCTTTTGGTATATATGTTTCTTTTTTTACAGATTTGTTTCTGAAAAGATCTACATCTCAATTCGACAGTTTTTTGAAATGTACAACAAAACACAAATCAAAGAAGAGGATTCCCTCACAGACATTGTAGTCTCACCCAATGAGAGAGAGTTCTTTCACAAAGTTGTTTCAGTGAAGACGAGGCTTGATGATGAGCTTCTGGATACTGATTCTGACATGGCCATCACAACAGAAGTTAAGTCAGAGACCTCTTTTATGAAGCATCCTGTAAAGCAGATTAAAACCGAAACAGCTACAAGCAGCAACAGCTATGAATTAGGTGGGAAATCTGAAATTGAACAAGAAACTCTGTTTTCAGACTTTGGTTTACACAATGAGGGAGAATGTCTTCCAGAGCATCCTGTAAAGATGGATAAGAAATACAATAGTGATCATGAAATACATAACAAAATAGAAATTAAAGAAGAACCTTGGTGGCTGGAAACAGATACTTCGTCAGTTCATGATGATATTAAGGTAAGTTATGTAGAAGTCTGCAGTTAGAGAGATGCTTGGTAATAATCATCCTAGTACATTCTATGGCATTGCTGAATATATCAGTCTTGTACACGTAATATAAAGAGTAAAATGAATGGTAAATGAAGTCAAGGATTTGAAGACAAAAGACAAGCCAACTATAAACCTTATAAACAAGATGTTGGACAGTTTAACTCAGTACCAACCTCTTTGCTTTCTCAGAAAATATTAAACTTATGGAGTAAGATATGGTGATAGCACAGACCTGGATTATAGTTTACAACTGCATTGTGCACAAACTGTGATTTTTATTTTTGTTTTATTATTTTTGAAATGTAAAGAAGTTTGTCTTTGATGCCAGTTTACTGAGCCAAAATAATTATAACTCTTTCTTCTCAAATGCTAACATGAAATTGGCACATATTAAATTTTTTTCAAAGGAAATAAGTGTTTGACTCTGTTAGGCAACTGACCACAAACAAACGCGCACACACACAAACACACACTCTGTCTCTCTCTCTGTAAGAAGCGAAGAAGAATATGAATTACCTTTCCTTGTTAAGAATTGGCCATACCCAGCGAAAGGACCAAACCTTTCTCACCAACATTTCTATGTATCCAATAGAAATATTTACAGCCAACAACTGTAATAGCAATATACAAGCAATAAAACACTGGAAAAAGAATGCAGATTGAAACTGTTGGTTTTAAAATAGACTTTATACAAAAGAAGATTGAAACATTTAAATATCAAAAAACTGTTAATGATATTTCTACCCTTAAAAAATAAAAGATGATTATAATTTTTAAAAATTTACTTATCATCCTTGGGTATAAACATTTTCAAAAAAATTTAGAGTTTGGTGTATCTTTAGTTCCTCAAAATAAATAAAATATAATATTAAAAATTTACTACATTTCTCTAAAAGGATAAAATTACTAATTATAAAAAATCTGCTATTTATCAATTTAATTGCTTAGATTGTGATAAAGTTTACATTGGAAAGACAAAACATAATTTGGAAACCAGAACAAAAGAACACTTTAGTAACTTTAAGTATAAACAAGACTGACAAATCGGCCGTAGTAGGTCATTTTTAGTCATTTAACCATGAAATAAATCCAGAAGTAAAATTATTAAAATAATTGAATGGTCTGATAGATATAATGGTTTGGGAAAAATTATTTATTGCAAAAAATAAACATTGCATAATGAATTTTGAAATACCGGCAGCTAATTCTGTTTTTAAGTTTATTTCATTTTCAGATTTTGGTAGTACTGGCAAAAACATAGTGACATTTATTGATTGTAACGTTAACAACGAGGTTGTTTGGGCTGCTGATATGAATAAGTTTTCACGAAATTGCGATCCTCATCAATTAATAAGAAAATTTTCATCTTTTTCTTTTAAGACAAGTGAAGTTCTATGTTATAAATTGTTATATTTGTACGACATTATGAAGTAATGTACTATAAGTTAAATTATGTAAAATAATCTAAACTGGTGTACTAAGAAGGGAATTCAGGCATGTAGTATTGGACATTGTAATGTAATATGGAGTCTTTTGTTTAGTAATAGTAGACACAAACACACATTCTTACTCTGCACAGAAAGTAGGTTCGTGTATGTATTCCTGATTTTTCTTTTTTTGTCTTATCATTAGCATTTATCAGAAATAAAAGAAACATGTCTCCCACTATGTAATCTCTGGGACTGTAGGTGGTGGTTCAGTTGATTAGCTATTACATGTTACTATTGCAACATCAGATACAAGTAGAGCATATGCTGGCCAGCCATGGAACTTAGACTGACCACAATGTAAACGTGACTGAGGTATTGGTGAAATCAAGGTCTAGAAATAAGGAAATAAACAGTGATGGGTTTGGATACTTAATAGATCCCAGATAAACCTGATAATAAGAGCAACGATGGGGCACTGGATGTTGAAGAAACATCTGCACACATGGGCATCTTTAAAGAATGATCAGTATGCAGATTATACAATGTAGGGGAAGAAACTGTCTCTTATACTACATTCATTTGTGAAGTTTTAGGTAGGAAAGGATAGGAATAGCTAAACCAGAAGATCTTCCTACAGCAAAATTTAATTAGTAACCTACCGTCTCTTCTATAATAGACAGGGTCATTTAACCAAAAACAAAGATAGGAGGCAATACAATAAATCCATGAAGTTTCCGTGTTGAAGGCAATTAAAACCCAACTCCCTCTTTACACAAGTCAACATGGTGTTTAATTATATAGATGGTTGTGTCAAAAAATACATTTAAATTATTCTGTTACAGGATGGAGACTTCTTTCCAGTAAAATCTGCAAGGTAAGACTTGACCATTTAAACATTTCTAGTACGACTGGGTTCAATATGACTCCACAAACACTTCTGAAATATGTATCTCCTTTGTTTCTAAAACTTATTTTCAAAATGTATTACTTCTTCCGTCTAAGTCATATGTATCCAATGAGGGTTTGTTCATATTTCTGTTCAAAACACAATGGATAGATAGAGTCAACCTGAGAAATTCAACACAATGGCATTGTACCTATTGTACATATGGCTAGTATGGAGGAATGATTAATTTCTATTAATTAACATAACATTAATATTTATTCCTGGTTTGTGCACTGGGTGCCTCAGTGGTCAAATTGACCCCAAACTAAATTGTGTTTTTGTTTCTTGAATATTATATTATTAAAACAGAAGCATGATATTTGCCTAGAACAGCTTTTATGCAAAACACCTGCAGCAATAAAAATAACATTTTTTCGTATTTCTGCACCATTGTTAGGGTTTCTTGTCTCAGTGGCTGGTGTGCATTGCTTTCGTTGGTGTCAGTGGTTTCCTCAGGGTGTTGTACAGTTACATTATAAGTCCAATATATATGGATAATCATAACTTACAAGCTTTAAGAGTAGGAATATAGTAAAAAATTACCTGATGACGATGGAGAAATTTATGATATAAATTTGGAGGGCAGTGAATTAGCTGGAGATTCTGATGATGATTTGGAAACATTATTTGGAAACATCAAATCTGAATGTGTACAAATAAGTATATTTCATGTAATATTTATTTACAACTGCAATGATGATGATGATGATGACAAAGACAAAGACAAAATAAAAGTGTGAAAGAGTAATGTTTTCAAGTCCAGAAAAGCAAAAGAAACTTGGGCAAAAGCTCCTGTTAAATTTCAGGGTAGACAGCAGGCATGAAACATACTGAAGACATCTTCAGGTCTAGCACAGTATAGTGTAAGTAATGTATAGATTGTGCAGTATTGGCTGACCTATTTTCAGTAGTTCTATTACTAAGGACCGCTTTACAGATATATCACGCTGTATTCGGTTGGATGATGCACAGCAACAGAGTTAGTCTGGATAAATTGGCTCCTATAAGGGAAATATTTTAACAGCGGTTCAGCACATTACATGATGCTTATGAACCACAAGAGAATATTACAGTTGAGGAACAACTGGTAGCTTTTATGGGTGGTTATCTTTTTCAGCAATATATGTCCTCAAAACATGGAAAGTGTGATATGAAGATATGAGTTGCATGTGACAGCACTAGCTACTGTGTCAAAAACTGGAGGTGTACTAAGGAAAATGTGAAAACCAACTCAAATAAATAAATCAGGGGAAAAGAGTAGTATTTGAATTTGCAGAACATTTCTCCAGTAGTGGAGAAAATCACAACAGATAATTTCTTTAGAAGTTACTAGTTTGCAAAAGATTTAGAACGAAGGAAGGTGACTACTTGGAACAATAAGGAAAAGATATTGGGAACTATCTGCAACATGAACGACTGCATCATCAAAATGTTTAGAATTCTAGGAGTCAGCTACAATAGTCTCCTGTCGCCCAAAAAAGTGTAAAATAGGACACTCCTGAGTACTATGCATTTGAAAGAGGAATAAGCTGAAGTTGAAGCTGCAAAACCTCTTATAATCCTTGACTGTAACTCAACTAAGTCAGGTGTAGACACAATGGGTAAAATGTTCTGTATCTACACAACACATATGACAATAAATGACCCATGGCTATTTTTATTGTATTTTGGATATCAGTGCCCTAATTGCTTTCATTATTTGATTGGAGTAGAATACTGACTGGAAGAAGAAAATAAACTATAAAAGAAGAGTATTTCTTCTTAACTGGGAACATCTCCAGCACAGAAAAATGGAAGTTGGTGCAGCACAAGTGCAGAAGGGAGCAAAACAAGGAAGTTGCTTCCTATCTGAACGATCTGTTAATAGAAAGCACGTATTTAACTTGTTTTTCTTTTGTTTGTAAAAAGGCATTCAGTGCTGCTTTGTTTTAAGTGAAATGATGTTTGAGATAAAAAGATGAAGACAATTATCTAAAGCTCCATTACGCTTAGTTTTCATGTTAGTGAGTGTGTGGTGTTTAAGGGCCCTTCGACAACAAGGTCATTTGGGCCCCAAGTCAATACTAAAACCTAAAAGCTATAAACATTTAGCTAAAAAAGGTAAAATATAATAAAACACTCAACTGTTAAAAGGGCATTAAAACGATCTAAAGATTAATAATTTAAAATCTCTAAAAGCAATAAATATAAAACACAAGTCACACTTGTTTATTAAAACCTATTTCAGAAATAAACCGCAGTGCCTTATCCACGGCCACTGGGTCGTTACCTAAAACACCGTGCAAGTTAGTCCCCAAGCCCAAAGACTGGCGAACGCGGGCGTACTGCGGGCAGTCAAGCAGTACATGCCGCACAGTGAGGCGTACTGCACATGGAGCACACACAGGGGCCGGTTCCCCTCTTAGCAGATGGCCATGAGTTGCTCGTGTGTGCCCAATTCTCAGCCGGGTGAGTATCACCTCGGCTCGCCGGTTATCCCTGCAGGAAGTCAGCCAGGGTTGTACGCTTTCCTTTATTGCCCGGAGTTGTGTGCCTTCTAAAGCTGTCCAGGATTGCTGCCAAGCAGACAGGAGCTGGCGACGGAAAAAACGTTGCACATCCTGGTACGGTACCGTAGTTGTTAAACTCCGGGGCAAACGGCAAGCAGACTTAGCAGCCGCGTCCGCCTCCTCGTTCCCGGAAATGCCCATATGCCCAGGGGTCCAAGTAAAAACAAAATGGTATCCTCGACCGAGCATTTGCGAGATCTGGGCCTGTATTTTTAAAACAAGAGAGTGAGTGGCAGTGTGCTGTTTCAAGGCCTGAAGAGCACTGAGAGAATCGGTGCAAACAATAAAAGAGCCAGGGGCTAACTTGCAAATAAAAAGGAGCATATAGTAAATGGCATACAGCTCTGCTGAGAAGACCGAAGTTGAGTCCAGAAGTCGAAATTTGTGAGAGTCACCGTTAACGAAGAACGCGCAACCCGTAGCGTTACCTAGCTGAGAACCGTCTGTAAAGACCGGAGCATAGTTAGGGTAACGGCCCAGTAATTCGGCAAAAAGTTGTTGGAACACCGAGTGTGGAGTAGCGAGTCTAGAATTGTTTGAAAGAGCGAGATCGAACTGCGCACGATTGAGCTGCCATGCAGGATAGGGGCAGATGGACGACCTCTCCACGCGAGGCATTCGGAGGCCATGCGAATGTAGTAGATCCCGAAATCTTATTCCCACGGGGCGTGTCTGAGAACCAGGGCGCATATAACGGTGGACTAAATCTGGACACAGAACTGGTTTAAAACAAGGATGATTGGGATAACTTGCCAACTTCGAGACGTATGAGCAGAGTAAGAGCGAGCGACGAATATGCAGTGAAGGTTCGCCTGAGTCTGCATACAGGCAGTCGACTCGACTGGTGCGGAAAGCTCCTGTGGCAAGGCGGATGCCAGTATGATGTACGGTGTCTAAAAGGCGAAGTTTAGAGGCGGTCGCTGCGCCATAAATAAAACTGCCATAGTCCAGCTTGGACCGAACCAGAGAGCGGTACAGCCTCAACATTACCGTGCGATCGCCCCCCAAGATGCTCCAGATAATACCTTCAGCACCCGAAGAGAACGATCACAAGAGGCTCGAAGGTGACGAATGTGGTGCTCCCAATTGAGTTGTCGGTCCAAGTAGAGGCCCAAGAACTTCAGGTGCGAGACAAATGGCAGGGGTGTGCCGTTCAAATGAATATCAGGAGGCGGGTGAATATCTCGTAGGCGGTGAAAGAGGATACACTGCGTCTTCGCAGCTGAAAAGCGGAAGCCGTTTTGAAGCGCCCAAGCTGCTAGCTGGGTGATGGTCAGCTGCAGTTGGCGCTCAATGTGATCTATGTTGGCAGACCTATAATATACTGCGAAGTCGTCAACATAGAGGGATGATGGAATTCCACTTCTAACGGCACTAGTGATGCCGTTAATCGCTACGGCAAAAAGGGTGACGCTCAAAATCGACCCTTGAGGTACACCGTTCTCCTGTATCCGCTCCCGTGATATCGTGTTTCCTATGCGAACCCGAAAACGGCGAAGTTTTAAAAAGTTGCATAGGAATTCGGGTAGATGACCACGCATACCGAAACCACTGTTTCAGCAGAAACGCATCGGAAATATACCCCTCAAGGCGTGTTAGATTATCGACACTTGAGCGATGGCGACGAAAACCGCATTGCAAGTTGGACAGATGGTTATGTTTTTCAAGCCACCAATTTAACCGAGCATTTATCATCCCCTCGAAGGTCTTACAGATGACACTCGTCAGGCAAATGGGGCGGTAGCTAGATGGTAGCGTGCGGTCCTTTCCGGATCGAGGGATGGGGATGACAATACCCTCTCGCCAGGAGGAAGGGAAAACCCGCTCATGCCAAATGCGGTTATAGATGTTTAAAAGGAAGCATAGCGCCTCAGATGGAAGATGTAGCAGCATCTGTCGGTGTACGTCATCGGGACCTGGAGAAGAATCCTTTGCTAACGCCAGAGAATGGGCGAGCTCGGCTGCGGTAAAAGGTTGGTTGTACGGCTCGGTGCAGTCACTATTAAAATTAAGTGGTACCCGCTCCGCCTTTTCCTTAATAGGCAGGAAGAGAGCATCATAGCGGGCAGTTTGGCTCGTGGCAGCAAATGTGGTAGCTAGGGCTTCAGCTATGTCCTGCTCGGTGGTGCACATGGAACCGTTGATGGCAAGGCCGGGAATTACCGTCCGACGATACTTGCCATACATCCGCCGAACAGCTGACCATACTTGTTGGGTAGAGCTGCGCCGGGAAAGCGAAGACACATAGGCTTCCCAGGATTTACGTTTTGCGTTGCGCAGTATAAAGCGTGCCCTAGCGCGAGAACGTTTGAAGGCGACGAAGTTCCCTTCCGTCGGGTGCCGCTGAAAAACGCGCAAAGCACGTTTGCGTGCTTTGACAGCCAAACTGCATTCCTCAGACCACCACGGTACAGGGATACGACGTGGTGTAGGTGAACCTCGAGGAATGCTGGATTCTGCTGCGAGCAGGATCGAGCAAGTAAAATATTCGACCATTTCGTCGATGGTGTCGAAACCATCGTCGATGAGGTGTATGAGGGATTGGAATTTTCCCCAGTTAGCTTTGGAAATAATCCAGCGAGGATGTCGAGAAGGTACACATTGGCGGCCAGAAAAATGAATGTTAATGGGGTAATGATCACTGCCAAAGAGGTCGGAAAGTACTGACCACTCAAGTAGTGGTACTAATGACGGACTGCAGAAAGAAAGGTCTAGTACGGAATGTGTACCATAAGCGGATGATAGGAATGTCGGGTCACCAGTATTTAGCAGAAGCAGGTCACACTTATCGAAGACGTCTACGAGGAGGCATCCACGGGCGTCATCTGTGTCTGATCCCCAGAGCGTGTGCTTGGTAATCAAATCTCCCACAAGGAGTAGTGGTGAGGGGAGCTGAGCCAATAGAGCTTGAAGATCACGCTCTGGAACTATACTGAGCGGCAGGTACATGTTGCAGATGGAAAAACTGATGCTCGCCAGCTGTATCCGAACGGCCACAGCTTGCAATGGTGTGGTGAGAGGAACGTTGGCGGCTGAGATGTCAGGCGCCACTAAGGTAGCAACGCCACCGCTTGCACGCATACCTGCAAGAGAGTTGCTTCTAAATGCAGAGAAAGAGTGAAGGTGTAACGAGTGATTGGGATGTAAGTGGGTTTCCTGGAGGCAAATTATTGACGGTGACCGTTGAGAAACTAAATGTTGTAGGTCTTGAGCACGAGCTCGAAAACCATTTACATTCCACTGGATTATTTCCATGAAGAATTTTTAACGGGCCGTTTTAACTTTTTTCTTGACCTTGGCTGACTTGGGCCCTACGACTCGAAAATCGTTAGCCTCCTGTGACTCCGCTGATGTTCGGGAGTCAGAACTCCTACGGCTCGTAGAACGAGACCGGGATCTAATAGAAGGCGAGCGACTTCGCGATCTATGTTGTGGCCGGGATCGGGTTTTCACACTTACTACTGGATTGTTGTTACTCGGTGATGGCTTGGTGGCTGGAGTCTGTACGGCTGAAACGGATGCTGTGCTGGTGGATATACAAGCAGTCTGAGACGTGGGTTTAACGGCTAGAAGGTCAGTCTGCGTGGATGCGTGGGCGACAGGGACGTGTTGAACAGCAACAGTGGTGTTGGGGGTACGGCGAGCTGCTGATGCATATCCAGTTGTAGTAGCAGGCTTTAGTTGCTCAAAGCGCCGTCGTGCCTCTGGGAAAGTCAGGCGTTCCTTTACACGTAGCTCCTGAATGCTCTTTTCGTCCATGAATCTAGGGCACTGTCGTGAACTGGACACAGTTCACGCAACAAGGTGTTCGACTGCAGTTTGGATCGTCGTGCTTCGGTAGGCCACATTGCTCACAAAGAGCGGGATTGGTACATGTGACCTTAGTATGTCCGAACCGCTGACATTGGAAACAGAGCATGGGGTTCGGGACATACTGGCGGACGCTAGCACGTTCATAGCCGCAATAGATGTACTCAGGTAGCTTAGTCCCGGCGAAAGTAAGAAAAACCGTATGTAGCGGGTACTCCTTGCCATCTTGTTTTCTAGTTAGCCGGTACGCCTGACAAACGAGTTGATCGGAGAGGCAACTTACTATTTCCTCATTCGCGAGACCATCCAAGCTGGAGGTGGTGACTACTCCTCTGCAGGTGTTAAGGGTTTTGTGTGGGGCTACCCGGATCGGGTAGGCGCCCAAAAAAGACGCTTTTTGAAGTTTCTTAGATTGCTCTGCAGTTCTGGTCTCTAATAGTAAGTTGCCGTCGCGCAGACGCGTAGCGTTTTTTACAGGGCCACTGATCTTATCGAGCTCTCGCTTTATATAAAATGGGCTTATATCCTTAAACGTTTTGCCATCACATGCCAAGGTCATCAATAAGTAAGGGTCAATGAAGGAGGTTTTGCGCGGAGACATGATGATATTGACCCCCATCCGGAACCGTCGGCGTCAGCCTGCCATCCGGGGGTTAAAGAAAGAAAGACACCGAATCTTCACGGTCTGTGCCGTCATGGGGACCCCACCCATGACCGATCTCATTTGTACCTCAGAAAAGCTACCCTTCAATATCCACTGCTTGTCCGTATGGGTAAACCGTTCACCACGCACACCCCGGCTTTATGCCCCTACCACAGGAATAACCGCCTGTGGCTCCCCACTTTAGGCCGTGCTGCGCATAAAGGGCACACGCGGATTCAGGGGACTTGTGGTTGATTACACCGGGGTTCCGTCAGCGGTAACACGTCCGGTCCGTGATACTAACCCAACGGCAAACACGGCCGTCGGGAGATTAACACAGACCGTGCCCTCAAGGAGCTACGTGGGTGTATTTGACGGTGTGGACGGGCTCCGCACCTAAGGCTACACATAGGGGCAGTGCGAAGGGTCCGCTCAACCTTCACTTTTGAGACCTCCGGAGAGCACACATGTCGGAAGCCGCGCTGAAAACCGTGGGACAGAACCACGGAGATAGGAGAGATCCCTGCTGGTGAGACAGGAGTTATAAACCTAAGACCTTAAGTGCTTATAATTATAATAAAAAAACTAGAAGGGGAAGAAGGTGATGCATACTGATCAGCAGTAGCACAGCGTGGCACAGTTGATGGAGGTGAAGGGGATGAAATGAGGGTGAGTGGCTAGGGACCCCGGGTTCGCCAATCCCGTACCTACCGTAGTAGGTCCCTGGGGAAAAATACCAGAGCCTCTTCTGCCAGTTTTCGGGGTTACTGATGGGCCTTCTCGGCAGCCGTAGCGGTCGTGGGGTACACCAAGTCCCCACCGTACATCACCCCATCAGTCAGTCCCCTACTTCCTGTTGCCCACCCCTCGGGACGAGGACCACAGAGGTTGGATTTTGAGGGGCAGTTTTCATGTTTTACATTCACACAAACCGCTTATCAAAATAACACAAAATGGTGAGCAACAGAAACAGAAAATTATAAATATCTAGGCATAACATTCAGTTCTAAATTATCTTGGAAAACCCACATTAATGAAACCATAGCAAAGACCACTCAGAGATTAACAACACTCAAAAGACTAGCTGGCAGCAAATGGGGGACCTCTGTCAATACACTCAACACCACCTATAAAAGTTACATCAAATCAGCACTCCTCTATGGAAGTGAGGTGATACAGCAAGTCAAAGTAAACTAGCACAACTTGAAACATTACAGAACCAAGCACTCAGACTAATAATGGGAGCAGTCAAATCAACACCAATTACTGCAGTGCAAATTGCTACAAATAACTTGCCAATTAAAGATGAAATGGAAAAACAGAATCTCCTCCTAAATGAAAAACTACAAAGGTTCCTCTTTAATACTCACTGGAAGAACTACAAAAGCAAAGAAAGGACCTTAAAAACACAAGAAGGATTTATGCAGAAAGCCTATAACCTACAGAGAATATACAACCTTGAAGACACAAACAAACTTGAACATCTCCCACTTCCAATCTGCCCTGTATCACAACCTAAAATAAATAGCAGAGTAAACCTTCTGCAAAATATGGAGTCAAAAAGGGATGTAAGTGCAGAAGCACATAAAATGCTAGCTCTAGAAACAATTGAAACTTATTATCCACAAATCTCATGGCTACACATATACACAGACAGCTCCCTATTTGACAAAAAGTAATGCTGGAGCAGGAATACATAGTAAAATATTCAATTTTTACATCTGTTTGGGCACACTAGCAACCCACTATGATGGAGAATTAGAAGCAATCAACACGTTGCTGAAACAACTCATCAACCATGTGAACTCTTTCTCTAAAGCAGTGATTCTAAGCGATTCTAAATCAGCATTTCAAGCCCTATCCTCACTGTACCCATAACAACAATAGAATACTTGAAATTTACAGTTCATTGCGAATACTACAAGGTCTAAAAAATAAAATACACTTCCAGTGGATTCCATCCCACTATGGAATTACAGGCAATGAAATAGCAGATTCCTTGGCAAAAAAAGAATACAAATAAAACAAAGCTGCCAACAAAAAACCTCATTCCACACATCAAAACTACATATAAAGAATAGAATCAACTTATTCTGGAAAGAAGAATGCAAAGAAAAAAGTACCAACAAGCAATGGAAAATTCTACTAGGAAGGACAAATCCCATCCCAGACTACCCAAGAAGCAGTACTGTTGCCATCTTCCGACTGACTACTGGCCATGACTGTTTGGCCGCTCATCTACACAGGATTAATATTTTTGAATCCCTGACCTGCACACTGTGTAGGGACCCGAACTCATTGATGGACGGAGATCATCTTGTCCATTGTAGTGCCCTGACAAAAACAGATGGAGAACTGACAGCACAGCTAGTCACACGTTATTGGTAGGCCAGAAGGAAAATGGATATTCTCCATTTCCATGAGCATTAGCAAACAACATTCAGTGATGTATCCTTACGTGTCAGTTCAGTGCAATAAATGAAATACAATCATCATGTCTCATGCAGATTGTTTGGGGTCATGACACCAGTGGTGCTCAGAACAAAATATCCTGGTAGTAGGAGTTTAAATCAATGAGCTTCCTGCTTCTTGAGTGATGCTCAATTTTTTGTTTACTTATTGTCACACTTATGTAATAAAATGTTCTAGTTAAGATTTTGAATTGATGCAAATAGGAATATAACACTAATATGAAAAACTTGACTTATTGTCTGGGACATTTATTTTTATAGGTCATCCCTAATTTGAGTAAGTTGAGTCAAAATATGAGTTAAGCATTTCTCTGTTGAACCAATCCTTCACAATAGACGAAATAGTAAAATATGAATTTTTATACTTAGCTCTTGAATTTGTTATATTATTAAATAAATATTTATAAATCCACAACTGTCAACACAGTACTCTTCATAATAAATATTTCATATCTGTTCTGAATAACCACATATATTTGTACATTATGCCAGTTTTTTCTTACTTTGCCTTGAAATACACCTCTTTCCATTTCCTGTATGTCGTGGTGAAATCATTCACCCTGCTCCTCGCTACGCAGCCCAAATTTTCTGGAAAAAAGTCCAAATGAAAGTGCAGGAAATATAGCTTCACACTCATATTGCAACCCGGCTCTCAAAACTTCTTAAGTGTATCTTCTACAATATTTTTGTAATCATGAACCTTGTAATTTCCCAAAAACATTTCAATGACACTCTTATAACCAATCCATGCCTACTTTTCAGCATCTATCATCGTTTCTTCAAGTAAGGTATTAGAAATGAACTTCCTAACTTTTGGTCCAATAAGCATTCCCTTTAGCTTTAGATATATCTTCAGATACGTCAGGGAACTTCTTGTAGATTTATTCGTGGAAATTGTGATTCTTATTCATAGCCTTAAAAAATTGCTTTATTAACCCTAATTTCATTTGTAAAGATGGTAAGACAATTTTTGGGTCCACAGGATGCTCATGAAAATTTTTAATTCCTGGTATGATAATGTCTATGCTTCCAATTTTTTTCCTCTCCAGTGATCGGATCACACTTAGAACATGGTATTTTAACATAGCGTGATTACTGACTTGGTAGCATCAAATTTTAAATCTCCACATACCTACCAGTTATTTTCTGCATATTTGACTTTTTCCAGAAGTAATTTTATGTGATGACGTGTTTTCTTGAGGTTAACTTATACATGTTGAAGACCATTATACATCAGTACACTTTTCAGACGAATTTTGATATTGCTCTCTTACATCGGTGTCATTGTTGTGAAACATATTAATTTCAACAAATAAATTAGTATTTCTTAATTCCATACAATATTTATAAGCAGAACTACATTATAACATTTTAGGTATCACTGCTAATTGTAACAAAATGGTTATACGATAAAACACATGATTACTGTTTTGGAATCAGCACATCAAAGTTAATAAAGTAGACATATCTTGTCCATATTAGTGTAATCAGTCAATTCAAATTACATATTAAAATATATTGTATAATTTCAGAGCTACTCTGGAGAGTTATTACTATAGTGAGCTTTGATCAACTAAAAGTTGGAGTTTTCTTTACCTAGAAATTAAAAGGGTATTATATACCACCAAATCTTCATATGAAGTTTTGAGTGTTAATATCTTTTTAAATTCCTGCCTTAAACGTGAAGGCTCTGCTTGGCCTACGTGTACTCCATCTCTCTGCAAACTTAATCAATTATTGCTTGTACACTCTTCTACACTTCTGACAAGTTTGGAGGTATTTGAATAATTACTCCATGGTGTTTCAAGTTTCACAAACAGCAGTGTAGGTACAGTATAATCTGGGCTTCTGGCGCATGGCCTACTGGGCTCCTATCCAGACATTTCGTTTATGACTGTGGCAGATATCTTCAGTGGCAGTGACCAGTTGCAGTTGAAACGTCCACCAAAGTACTTTGACCTTGCTGCTGCTATAGGTGATATCTGCCATAGTCGCAGACCAAACATCTGGGAAGAAAGAGTGCAGTAGACCGACCCAGAAGCTTGGATTATACTGCTTATTGTATTGACACTGGCAGGGAAGCCTTAGAACTTTTATGTATCACGAGAGGTTCTGTTTTTAGAATTGTGACTATTGTACCTTTTAACATTATGTTCTCCAATATTTCAGATTACTTTCGGAGACAGTTTCTGGTATTAGTACAGGCAAATCAGCACTGACTTTTATTGCAGTCTCAGAAAGAGACACAACCTTCTATAATTACCCTGAAGCTGGATATAACAAAATCTCCACAGACTTGAAAACTGATAAGGAATATGTTCAGTCAGAACAGACTGGTAAATTTAATGATGAGCAAAAAATGTACGTACAGCATCTATGGCTGAAACAAAAATGCTTGCTTCATAATGGCAACTGTTTATACGAGTATAATGTTTGTGGCAAACACTGTAAGAATCAAAAAGGTTGGGAAAGACATTATTTGAGTCATAAAGGTAAGAAGTCATATGAATGTAAAACTTGTCATAAGACCTTTACCCAGTTATCTAATTTGAAAGCACATTATTTGATACATGAAGGTAAGAAGCCACACCAATGTAAAACTTGTCATAAGAGCTTTACCCAGTTGGTACATTTAAAAAAGCATTATATGATTCATGAAGATAAGAAGCTTCATCAGTGTAAAACTTGTCATAAGAGCTTTACCCAGTTAGCATCTTTGAAAAGACATTATTATTTCATTCATGAAGGTAAGAAACCACACCAGTGTAAAACTTGTCATAAGAGTTTTACCGAGTTGTCATCTTTGAAAAGACATTATTTCATACATGAAGGTAAGAAGCCACACCAGTGTGAAAGGTGTAATAGGACCTTTGCTCGGTTGTCAGATTTGAAAGTACATCATTTGATTCACGAAGGTAAGCCATACAAATGTAAGACTTGCCATAAGAGCTTTACCAGTTTGTCACATTTGAAAAGACATTATTTCATTCACGAAGGTAAGAAGTCACATCAATGTAAAATTTGTCATAAGAGCTTTACCCAGTTATGTAATTTGAAAACACATTATTTGAATCACGAAGGTAAGAAGCCGCATCAGTGTAAAACTTGTCATAAGAGCTTTACCAGGTTGTCACATTTGAAAAGACATTATTTGATTCACGAGGGTAAGAAGCCGCATCAATGTAAAACTTGTCATAAGAGCTTTACCCAGTTATGTAATTTGAAAACACATTATTTGATTCACGAAGGTAAGAAGATTGCATCAATGTAAAACTTGTCATAAGAGCTTTACCCAGTTATGTAATTTGAAAACACATTATTTGATTCATTAAGGTAAGAAGGCACATCAATGTAAAATTTGTCATAAGAGCTTCACCCAGTTGGCATCGTTGAAAACACATTGATTCATCATGATAAAAAGGCACACAAATGTGAAATGTGCCACCAGAGCTTTACCCAGTTGTGAGATTTGAAAAAACACAATTTGATTCATTAAGGTAAGAACCACCAATGTAAAGATTCTAACAAGAGCTTTACCCAATTTTTATATTAAGGATACATATTATTATTGAAGAGGGGAAGAAGGCAATATAAAATTACTAATAAAAGTTTTAGCTAATTATCAAGTTTGAAAACATGAAGGTAAAGACGGCACTGTAGTAAGAGCTTTACCCAGTTGTCACATTTGCAAGAACACTGGATCATGATAGTATAAAGATACCACTGTAAAACCCCTAATAAGGGCTTTAATTTACTGACAATCTTGGAATAACAGTTTCATTTAAGAGCAAGAAGGCCTACCATTGACGAAGTTGTTACAAAATATTAAACTCATTTGTCATTTCTTTTGGGGAAGTAGTTGCACTTCCTAGGTGCATGTTATGCCTCTGTAATATAGCGGTATTAATGCTACATATCGAAGCAATTATATGAAATTTTGTACCAGTTACAGAAATTCTAATGCATCATAATCAACTTAAGAAATTGTTAATGCAATTATTTCGCAAGAAATAAACTTTGATACTCTTATACACCTGCTATTTATGTAACACTCTTGTGACTTCTGTCAGCTTTAGCTTATACATGGCACATGTGACGAACAATTTATTAAAAGCAATTGATCTAAATGTTAATTATTAGGGCTACAAGATTCTAAGTTCCCACTGAGGTACAATATTTCTAGATGTATTTGAGTACTAGTTTATTGTGATTAATGTGAGTAAACTGGGGAGCTTTTTTGTATCATGTTGCCATGGACCTCAGTTAGTTACTGCAATAATATGAATCAAGGGTTCAAATCCTAACCAACAAATTGAATTTCTCACTTTGACTTTTTCTTTCGAACCTATGTTTTGTAACAATTGTTTCGATTTATATTTAGAAAGGGTTTGAAAAATTTATATTTAGAGAAGAAAAACAAACAAATTGTGTAAAAATATATGTAATTTTGTGATTGGCTGTACTAATAATTGTATTACATAATGTAGTGACTTAAGAATAAATCGGCTAATCATATAAAAGTAATATATGGGTAGCGATAGTAATGAAGGATTAAATAATCTTGGTGTAGAAAACCGGAAGAAAATTTGCCTATCTTCCTGGAATGCGAAGAAGATAAAAGTTTTATAGTAATGAGTGGACATGCAGGAGTGAGCAATTTTATGTAATTAACGGAAACTATTAAGGAAGTAAGGATTTATTGATATGCTGGAGGTAACCTGCAATGATTGACTAGGAAAGAAAGTTTGAGTAAAATGTAATCCAGATGATACAATTGGTGACCTGAAGAAACTGATAGCTGACGAGATGGGAAAAGATTGTGCTGAAAAAGTGGTACACAATATTCAAGGACCAATTCCAGCCTACAACAAAGAAAACCCTTTCCACAGGTTGCCACAACATGGGGCATCATCATAGTATATTCAACATGGAGTGTAGCAGAATAGAAATCCTGTTACATATGGCACCTGTCGCAGGACTGGAATTGGAGTGAAGATTTGGAAAGAATAAACCGAGTGTGGACAGGTAATTGGAATCGAGAGAAATGAAGGAAGATACGTGAGTACTGTACCGATTGGTAGTATTGTTATAAAAGTACCATAAAAGAGCTTATGTTATTGAGAAATAGAAAGATAGTTACCAAAATGAAAGGTGGAAAACTTATAGGAAATAATAGTAAAAATGTTAGGGGAGAAGTAGAAAAAGATTTTAGAATGGAAGTAGGTATGGGTAACGATAATGAAGGTATACTGGAAATGTTAACACAAATGAACTCTGGTATAAATAGTTTAAGACAGGAGATAAGACAGGAATTTTCACAAAGTGCAAATGATTTAGAATCAAAATTGAGTAAGAGGGTGAATGATATGGAGATTAGTATAACAGAATTTAAGACAAGAGTTAACAACCAGTGCAAATGATAGGTTAAAATAAAAATGTGATGTTGAAGAAGAGATGGATAAAGTAGAAGAGAATTTCATGAGCGTATGAAATCATTAACATTGAAAATAGAATCAAATGAAAATGAAGTTGTTAAGGGATATGTTCCAGGAGATAAAGATAATACAAGAAAATGGGGTACAAGATATTAGAAACGAAGTAGATTGGGAAATAAATGTAATTAAACAACAGCAGAATGATGTTATAGAAATGCAAAAAGCAAATATAGAAGAATTAGAAAACAAATTACTACAAAGAATAAATGTGGGTCAAAATAAAGATGAATATCATAAGGTAAAAAAGAATCACAGAATTATCAGGAATATAATGTAGGAGAAGTAACTGGTGAGATAGTATCACATAAATAAAGGAAACTCTAAATGTAATTAAACACCAAAGTGAAACAGATGCTGACTTACCAAACAATGAATGTAATAATACACAGGGTTATCAGAAGAGGTATCAGTATAATGATGTGAATTGTAACGTGTGTGTACAGAAAATATTCTCACCAACACACGTTATTGGTCACACATATACACCACAAAATAATTTTGCTAAATTTTGGTCACAGAATTAAATAAAACGCTAACCTAACCTCAAAGCAGCTTCATGGTAAAGATACACACACAAAGAGAATTAGAAACCAAGTTCTTGATGCTTGCAACACTCACGATAGCCAACAGAGTAAAATTTATCACACTGTGCAAAAGTCACAAGTACGAAGTATAAAATTGTAACAAACCTTGCCATTAATACAGAACAACTTGAAAAATTACTTAAGTGGGTGAATCACCCAACATAAAACAAAACAGAGAGTTCATTTGTACATAAATTGCATATAACTGGTTAGATTTAGTTTTAAAATGTTCTTTATATTGTGTTATGTTTCTGTTTGTAGTGTTTAATTTAAAATGGTTATTATAATAATACTGTGACCTTGTGGGTTCGTGAAATTAAAAGTCCAGTTGCACGAACTCAAAATGTTCTTTATTTCCACCGAATTACAGCTGGAACACTTGCCGGTTACACAGAATTACGTAATGCACACAATTACAATTCGCCAGTTCGTCTGTCACAGGTCCACTCAACACTCAAAATTACGTACAGTTCCTCTGATACACGTACACAGTCTCCCAGTCCGTTCACTAGCACGGTGCTCACACTGCTCGCCAAGAACTGCGTGACTCGTCCACTCAGGCCTTATATAGGGAAGATCGCCGATTCTGGAAGTCTTGCGGTTCAGTGAATCTTCCCGACTGTTCCAGACGGCAGAGAGGGGGTACAGATGGCTAGTGATGTTTTTCCAACCATTCCCCTTGTTAGCGCAACAAGATAAATGGGTGGGTGTGGCCTGAATGCCTCCTGGCGCCTACCCGGCTGCTAGCTGGTCGGGCCTTCCGATAATTAGGTGTCACTGTTCCCTCCTCAAAGCTGGTCGTCCCGAACAGCACCATCGTATCGGGCCAGGCAATCCAGGTGTATCTCCGACATCTTTCCTCGGGGCAGCTTCTGGATGCGGAAGACCACGTCCTTAATCCTCTTCACCACCCGTTACGGTTCTTGCCATGGCAGCTGGTGCTTCGGGCAGAGGCCCTTGGTCAGGGTAGGGTGGTACAGCCATATCAGGTCACCTTTCTGGAACCCTTGGCTGTTGGCTTGCCTGTCGTGTCGAGTCTTCATGCGGTCGCTCGCCTTTTAGATGTTCTGGCGAGCCATCTCGTGCATGTCGTGGAGGTGGTCCACCAGGTTCTCCACATACTCGGTCGCTGGCTGTTTCGCTTCCGGAGGGCTTCCAAAAGCCAGGTCACAAGGGAGGCCTAACTCTCGGCTGAACATTAAGCTGGCTGGTGTCATCCCCGTGGTGTCGTGTGTCGACCAGCGGTAGGCCAACAAGAACAGTGGTACCTTGACGTCCCAGTCTCGCTGATGGCTGGCCACGACCTTCTTCAGGTAATCCACTAAGGTCTTGATGTACCTATCGAGCATGCCATCCGACTGGGGATGTAGGGGCGTCGTGCGGGTCTTGTTCACCCCAAGCCTCTGTAGTGCCTCCTTCATTAGGTTGGACTCAAAATTGGTGCCCTGGTCACTGTGCACCTCTAACGGCACCCCAAATCGGCAGAACATTTGCTCCACGAGGCAGTCTGTGATAGCCTTTGCTTCCTGGTTAGGGATGGCGTACACCTCCGGCCACTTGGTAAAGTAGTCCACGACTTTCATCAGGTACTTGTTGCCTCGGTCGGACATCGGAAATGGTTCAGCTATGTCAACGGCGATCCGTTCGAATGGCGCTCCGACGTTGTACTGCTGCATGCGACCCCGGCTCCTAGTCTGGGGGCCGCGACTCGCCGCGCACACGTGACATTGACGGCACCATCTCTCAGTGTCTGTTCGGAGCCTCAGCCAGTAGTAGCGTTGCCGATGTTTGTCAATCGTTCGGTTTGCACCTAGGTGTCCTGAAGTACCGGTGTGCACTTTCTCCAAGACTTTCGGGACCTCAGTCCGGGGAAGTACCAACTGTTCTCTCTGCGTTTTCCCATCGGGTGACCCCCATACCCGGAACAGCACGCCCTCTCTGATCTTCAACGCGTCCCATTGGGCTCAGTACGACTTGTATGTGGCGCTCTTCGGTGCGATGTCTTCCCAGGTCAGTCTTGTCCCTGCCTCCACTTCCCTCAAGAGTGGCCCCAAGTCTGCGTCGGCCAGCTCCTTCCTCGGGCCTGCGCTATCCCAGCCGTCCGCAGGCACTGCCGTGACTACTCGGACTGCTGCGGCACGCTCCTACTCTTCCACTCATGTGTACTGGCCGCACTCTTCCGGACAGGATCTTCGGGACATAGCGTCTGTGTTACCGCGGCTCTTCCCTCTACTATGTTCTGAGGTTAAGTCGTACTCCTGCAACCTCTGGACCCAACGTGCTGTCTGGCCTTCCAGGTTCTTAAAGTTAAATAACCAGGTTAGGGCGGAATGGTTAATCCTCAGGTGGAATGGCTGGCCATACAGGTACTTGTGGAACTGCTCCAAGATCTTTACTACCGCCAGTAATTCTCGCCAGGTGACGCAGTAGTGCTTCTCTGCCTTGGATAGCGTTTTCCTGTAGTAGGCTATCACCCGCTAATGCGCCACCTGCTTGAGTAAAACCCAAAATTGGAGCACCGCACAGTGTCTTCTTCAGGTGCTGGAAAGCGTCTTCGGCGTCCTCTGTCCACACATAAGCCCGGTGTTCCTCTGTCAGGTCAGGTGGGTGAGGGGTTTGACGATGTTGGAGAACCCCTTTATGAAGCGTCGGTAATAACTGCACAGCTCCAGGAAACTGCGCAAATCTTTCTTATCCTTTGGGCGAGGCTAATCTCTCAGGCTGTCTTCTCCGGGTCTGTGGCCACTCCGGTTCCTGAGACTATGTCACCCAAATAGTTCACTTCCCTGCGGAAGAGCTGGCACTTCTTCGCGTTTAGCTTCAAGTTGCTCGCCTGCCTGTGTCTCTGTAGCTCCTTACTCAGATACTCGAGATGGTCTTCAAACTTCTTACCGACGATGATGATGTCCGGGTATAGCAAGCAGGCATCGTAAGTCAGTCTTCTCATCACTGACTCCGTGAGACGTTGGAAGGTGGCTGGTGCGTTGCAGAGGCCAAAGGGCATAACTGAATTTCCAAAGCCCTTGGCCTGTTGAAAATGCGGTCTTCCCTTTGTCACTCGGGTCTAGAGCTACCTGCCAGTGGCCCGACTACAGGTCCAGGGTCGAGAACCACAGTGCACCAGCTAGCGTGTCCAGGGTGTCGTCAATCTGGGGTAAGGGGAAATAGTCCTTCCGGGTGACAGCGTTCAGCCTGCTGTAGTTCACGCAGAAGCATAGCTCGCCGTTCTTCGTCACCAACACTACAGGGGAACACCAAGGGCTGTCAGGCTCTTCAATCACTTCCCTGGATCTCATGTCCTCCGGCATGTCTCGTACCGCCCCTTGCCTCGCCAGCGGAACGCGTCAAGGTGGTTGCCGAATAGGCCAGGCGTCCCCGTTGTCGATGCGGTGAAGCACTTTGTGCGGCTGTAGTTACTATTACCTTGGCCGAAGACGCGCTGGTATCGTCTCAGTAGTTGTCGAACTTTCTGCAGCAGTTCTGCGGTCAGGTGGTCGGCCACCCTTTCCAGTAAGCCTTCTAGCCGGGGCCCTAGGTGTTGCTTCGGCACCGGCTCCTGTGTCGTATCGATAGCTGTCACGCTCACCAGGGCTCGCACGTCCCCAGCTCCGTTGCAGTCTGGACGACGTGGTCGGTGTCTGCCAGGTTGAGCAGCCTCACTGGTACCTCCTCGGCACGGCAATAATGTCCTGGGTACACAGAGTCCCTGCACAGGCGTCATCTGGTCCAGCATCCTGTTCTTCGTCCGCTGGCCTTCCAGTCGCACCGTCACCACCACCTCGCTTCTCACGGAGACCACCACGTTCTCCTTCAAGATGACCCTGCAGATTCCAAGGCGCTCATCGGGTTGCCGGAGTTTCGCCTGTTCTCAATTCAGCCTCAGGACCTTCCTGCCGACGTGGACCGTCGCCTTGTGGCTCCTGAGGGCATCCAATCCCAGTATCACCTCCTCAGCCACTTTCGAAACGAACACCCACAGACGTACGGCACTCCTTCCCAAGGTCAACTTTAGCAGGGCCTCCTCCACAACTAAGGTGTCACCCGATGCCGTGACAAGCTGGTATGGTCCTTGTCGGCAAACCCTTCGCCACGTCACGTCTGATGGTCACGTGTGCCCCGGTGTCAATCAGCACGCGGCACGGCTTCCCTCTCACCCAACTGTCCGCGATGAGGATGTCATCCATACGCCGGCTGACGGCGCGCAGTCACTCGAGGAGATGGTGGTGATGGCGCCGACGTGCCCCTCTCCAGGACGGCCCTTACTCGTTTTCCGGCTGCTCTTCCTGGTGTGGGCAGTCTCTCTCCAGGTGTCCGGGCTGTCCACTCCCCCAACACAGGCCACTAGGTCTTCGCCGGCGTCCGTCGGCTAGTCTGTCTGCCGTCTCCGTCTTCGATGTTAGTTCCGCGGCCAGGCTATTATTTGCCGTTTTCATTTCCGAGGTATTTTCCGATTTCATTAACATCATCTTATCCAGAATCCTTTCCAATATCGTGTCCATGGTGGTAATATCCCACTCCTGACACCAATGTGACTTCGTGGGTTCGTGAAATTAAAAGTCCAATTGCACAAACTCAAAATGTTCTTTATTTCCACCGAATTACAGTTGGAGCACTTACCGATTACACAGAATTACGTAGCGCACTCAATTACAATTCGCCAGTTCGTCTTCACAGGTCCACTCTACACTCGCAATTACGTACAATTCCTCTGATACACGTACACAGTTTCCCAGTCCGTTCACTAGCACGGCGCTCCTCACGCTGCTCGCCAAGAACTGCTTGACTCGTCCACTGCAGGCCTTATACAGGGAAGATCGCCGTTTCTGAAAGCCTCGCGGTTCAGTGAATCTTCCCGACCGTTCCAGACGACAGGGAGGGGGAAAGAGATGGGTAGTGATGTTTTTACAACCACCCCCCTCGTTAGCGCTACAAGATAAATCGGTAGGCGTGGGCTGAATGCCTCCTGGCGTCTACCTGGCTACTATCTGGTCGGGCCTTCCGATAATTAGGTGACAATACTTTAATACAAATTTCGCATACTAACCACTTTGCTAAATGATATGTAGGTGCATCTATATTGCTGATAATTGGTCTAACATTGTCATCGTTCTTATGAAGTTTTGGTAGACAATACAGTTTTGGTAAAATTGGGTTGCTGGGGACTAATTTTGCTTTTGTTTTTTCAGGTATTATTGTACTTTCTTTTATTGTCTTATTTGCCAAAACAACCAAAGCTCGTAGAGGATTCTTTTTTATTTCTTCATATTCCTGATGTTCTAAAAGTTTATTAACTGTGCATGTCTAATCATCTTTGTCCATGTTAACAGTCTTATTACCTTTATCTACTTTCAAATATAATACTGGTTTAACATTCAGTTCGTGTATTAATTGTTTTTGTTTTGGATCTGCTTTTTTATACTTTGGAGATGATAATTGTTTGAGTATTGTTTTGCATTTTGTTTTCGCAATTACTTTGTCTTGCTCATTAGTCATCAAATGTGATGCAATTTCGATGTCAGCAATATACTGATCTAAATTTTGTGAGTAATTTATGCATGTCTTGATGCCTTTATTTAAGAAATCAATTTCTTTCCCGGTAAAGGGTTGTGCTGACAGATTAACTACATGATTTTCAGATTTCATTATTTCTAATTTTATTTTGTGTTGATTATCGTCTCTCTGTTTTCGTAAAAATTCTGCCTTCTTAAGTGTTTTTACAGTTCGAGAATTGGTTTAAAAAAAGTGTTTTGATTAGTCAATAATTTTATTTATTTTGGAAGGTGTAGTTAGACTGACTTTAAATGTAGGTACAGAGTTTGTGAAACTTGATCTTAGAAATTCTAGTGCTGCATCTTTACTTCCATAATTAATATTTAATTTTTTTGTTACATCCAAAATGAATTTGTTAAACAATTCTGCAACTTCCAAGAGGTTTGGCAATTTCATGATTGTCGACATTGAGTGTTATTGGGCAATTTTCTAATGAGTGTTTACGTGTCACATTTTTTATTATATTCCAAGTGGTTTTTATTTTATTGTCTGAATTTTGAATTAGTTTATTATAATGCAATACTTTAGCTGCTATTATTATCTTCTTTAGAAGTTAACAATATTTTTTGTAGTAGTTTTTCAAATACAAATTGTTACTGATTCTAAATTGCTGATATACTTCTCTTTTATGCCTGTATGAGGTTTTAATTCCTAAAGTGAGCCAGGAATTGTCTTGTTTAAAGTTAAATGGTTTTTTTTTTTTTTTATACTTGGATGGGAAGCAAAATTCAAAGTGAGTTTTAAAGCATTGAAGAAAGCTATTATATTTGTTGTTGGTTCCATTAATCTCATAAGTTTTTTTCCAAGATTCAAGTTGAAGGTCCTTACTAAATTTGTTCATAGTATTTTCATTTATTTCCCTATATTTTGCACATGTGTATTTAGGTTTGAGTTTTAAATTTATCTTATCAGTCCTTAGAATTTGTGCATCATGATCTGATAGTCCATTAGTTTTTGATGAGACAGAGCAAAATTTAGTTATATCTGAATTTACAAATATGTTATCAATAGCTGTGGATGAATTATTTTGGATTCTTGTTGGAAAGCTAACTGTATGTGTCATGTGGTATGTGATAAATAAAGAGCTAAGCTGTTCCCTTTGAAGACTCGATTTCAGATAATCTACATTTATGTCACCACAAATTATTATTTCTCTTTTTGTTTGAAATATAAAGTTCAGAGCGTATTCTAACTGATTTTTAAAAATTTGAAAACTTCCTAAGGGAGATCGATAAATGGCTACTATGACTAAGTTCAAATGACTTCCAATTAACTGAACTGCACAGAGTTGGAGGTCTTTTTCATAACAAAATCTGGATAAATCTAAAGCTTTAAAGATCAGATCATTTCTAACATATATACAAACTCCACCTTTATGTAATTTTTTTCTACTATATTCTGCTCCTAAAGAGTACCCTTGCAATGAACTTGGCTTAAATTCCTGCTGTGTCAAGTGGTGTTCAGAAATGCATAAAACGTGTGGTAGTTGAATTTCAATATGCAGATTAATTGTAAGTTCATATATTTTGTTTCTAATGCCTCTTATGTTTTGATGAAATACATACAGTGATTATTATTAATATTATTTGTATTATTATCAATACTATTGTTCTTGAGAGGAGTACTTTTAATTGAATTTACTGCCATGAAGCTATTAGGGATGATTGATTTAATTTGCCTAGAGTTTCTGGGCTTATATTGGTTTAACCTAAAAAAGACCTTCTACTTGCAACAACAGGAATTTTGCCCATAAGTCTGTCTGCAGTTAGAAGTGACAGCTTCTCTTTGCCTCTAGAATTTAGGTGTAGACCATGGAGAGTGTAACTATCCCTGCTGATACTGTTAACATCTATCATACACATGTGAGAGGCCGCAGGGCCTAACAAGGCATGATCAAGTTTATGATTCATATCCCTCACCCTCCAATGAAGCTCAGGCTTGTCATGCCTTTGGAAGACAGCCACTACCTTCACATTTGTATGGCTGCTGGTCTTACGGATGTTACTCAGATCCTTTTCGATGCAATACTTACTATTTCTATCCAGGCTATTCCCTGGCCCTTCCACTATTACTACATGATCCCTCTTAGTAAAACCAGAAGTAAGTTTTACCAGGTCTTCTGTAACATCAGAGAGCCCAGCACTGGGTTTAACTATACCAACTACATCATAATCACAGCCCAAATTCCTTTTGAGCAGGGATGCTACGCCCCTCCCATGACTGCTACCCAGCAACGGGACCTTGCTTTTAGCACAATTAACAGATTAATCTAAATCCTGCTCTTCGGACTTTGTGGCCTGATCAACATTCAGCGTTTCAAGAACACTGAATCTGTTGCTCAGTTGGACATGATGTTAGTCATCAGCTGAGAAACGCCTTTTCCTCCTGAGATTTCTCCTAGTTACTACTTGAAAGTTATTGGCCGAAATGTTTGAAGCTGAAACACTACTTTTAGTTTCTTTTTTTGCACAAGGTTGAAAATGGTTTCCTCGTGCTTTTCGACCAGTGCCTTATACATACAAAGTTCACAAAACCATTCCGTACAATCTCTTACTTTCTCACTAACGGTGTTCGCACACGCCCAATGAAACTAAAACTTACATCCTGCACAGAAAATACCCTGATTAACCCTTCGACGACACGCACCACAGTTACTACTAAGATCACACGATTTACTACTCATTTTAGCACACTATACTGACAAACACAAATGGACTAGATACAAAACAGTAGGCTTATTCAAGAGTTTTAATAAATAACTTGAATTATCTTAAAAAATTACCCTACACTGGAGGCTAACTTTATGATCACTAGTACACAATAGGTTTATTACCTTCCTTGTATACTCTTTACCAGCCTGGCAATTAAAATTTTAGAGAAAATGAGAGAAAAAACCGTACGACTTAAATACAAATTGGCTAATCTGTGCAATATGTCTTCACACCGAAATCATACCGTGAAAAAGTTTAAAAACATCGGGAATATCAACGTGTGTCGATCAGCAATCGTCACACACGCTAAATACAATAGTAAAATAAGTTGCGTAAACGAAAAATCGAGCACGCAAATCTTTGAAAGCGTCGTAAACCTATCCAATCAAAATTTCTCCAAAAAAGAATTGGGTCTTTTAAATAATGGATTTAAAACAAGCGTCAGTTTCTCAAACAAAATTGAAGACTACATTGCAGATATCAAAATTTCGACACAAGTTCTACCAGTATCCATACAAAATTCAGTAAAAAGCCATTGTGAAAATATTTTGGAGGAAATAAAGAACAGATCCTTTCAGAAGAGAAAACATAATACTATCCATTCTTTGAAACAGAAAAACGTTATTTACACAAAGGCAGACAAAGGCTGTCATAATGGAAAAATCAGATTATATTGAAAAAATGGAAAAAATGCTAGCTGACAATGAATATGAAATCATTAACAAAAATCCTCTAAAAACTTGCATACTGTCATTTGAAAAAACAATAGCAAAATCAAGCATAATACCAAACAAATATACAGTTAAACCAGATAACCCAACCTTACCTAGACTTTATGGCTTACCCAAAATACACAAACCATCCATAACAATGAGACCTATAGTTAGCAGTATAAATTCACCAACATACAAACTTGCAAAGTGGCTAACAAACAAATTCAACTCATTTCCAAAATTCGACAGCCTAAGCATCAAAAACACCTATGAACTTATAGAACACATTAAGGATACTGAACTAAAAGAAGAGGACTCACTAGTCTCGTTTGATGTTAAATCACTGTTTCCCAGCATACCAGTAAATCAACTCCCACCGTTGATAGAAAAATGGCTCAAATCACTTGGAATGTCATCACTTGAAATTTCAGATTACATCGAACTTACCAAATTATGCATAGAACAGAATTTCTTCCAGTTTCAAACAAAATATTTCCATCAAACTTCTGGTTTAGCAATGGGCAACCCCTTATCACCATTCCTGGCCGATCTGTACATGAGTGCACTAGAAATAAGGATCACTAAAGGTTTCCCATGGATGTTCAAACTCTGGCAAAGATATGTAGATGACATATTTGCCATAGTGCCAAAAAAACACATCAGTGATGCACTAAAACTTTTAAATATTCAAGAAAAAAGCATCAAGTTCACTGTAGAAATAGAAAAAGACGAGTATTTACCATTTTTGGATCTAAAAATAATGAGGAATAAAAACAGACTAAACTTTAGCATTTACAGAAAACCAACACAGAGAGACAACTACATTAAAGCTAATGGCTACAACCCGAGATCCCACAAACAGACAATCTTCAATAGTCTAGCACACAGACTGGAAAACATTCCTCTCATAGCAGAAGAATACAAAGCAGAATACAACAAAATAATTGAAATAGCACAAAAAAATAACTTTCCCAAATCATTAGTGGACAAAAGTGAACTTAGCAAAAAAGAAGAAGCTACTAAAGGAAACCACAACCCTCTCTGCTACAGAAACTAATATGATTTTCAAAAAATTCACTTACCATCCATGGGCCTATGATAAATTCAAAAAAGTCTTCAAAAAACAAAACATTCAACTAGCACCAGTCAACCATTTCTCCTTAAAAAATCTAATTTGCTCAAACATCAAAGATGCCATTCCATCTAACAAAAAATCTGGTATATATCAAATAGAATGCAATGACTGTAGTCAAATTTATATTGGAAAAACCAAAAGAAATTTAGAAACAAGAGCAAAGGAACACTTTAGAAACATAAAATATAAGCAATTAGAAAAATCAGCAGTTGCCACACATGTTTGGGAAAAAAAACACAACATAAATCCAGAACCAAAACTACTAAAACATACATCAGGAAAACAAGAACTATCCACATGGGATCAAATCTTCATTTCAAAAAATAGGAACAAAGTATTCAATTTCGACATCCCCCAGAAAGATTTGTTCAGCAAGTTCCTTGAACCGCCACCAGAGGAGACCTGTGACAAAAGATCGTCAACTACACCAATGAGAACTAGTTGATAGCCGGCTGAGGATAGAGGTAAAACCTCTGAAACATGTACCAGAAAAATTTAAAAGTATGTGTTGTTTAGTGTTATTAATCGACTCTCTTTAAAGTTAATTCCTCCCAGTATTCTTAGAATACATTTTTGCATTATGAATAATGATTTACAATGTGGTGAGCTACCCCATAATGTTAAGCCATATTTTAAAATGGAGTGAGTACACGCAAAATACACGCTTCTGAGAGTTTTTCTGTTAACTATGTTTTTGTTACATTAGTTTTTGTTCAAAGAATAATGTAAAGTCCAAGTGATTTCACTTTTGGATTTCAATTATGTTAATTTATGACCGATCCAACAGGACTGGTCGGGATAGATGCACCAAGACCGGTCATCTTGCATCCTCCAGTTCTTTCATCTTGTTATTTTGCCTGTGGCACTCACCGGCTAAACTCTAGTCTTACAGATTCGTGCGGCAGATTTTTGACCTTGCAAGGCGAGTGAAGCTTTAGTCGATTGTTTATAGCATGATTGTTGATGCAGCAAAATGATACACCTTGAATTTCAGTGTTAATGCTTCACGTAAAACTGTAATATGGAGTATGATTAAATTGAATAGTACCATAAGAATGACCTCAAAATTTTCAGGTAAAGGAGACTGTGTGTTCGAAAACCTTTTAAGTCGGTCCTTGAGTTTGCATTCTTTTGATGAAAAATGTCACTTAATTTCAAAAGGAAATACATACATTTGTATAAATGAGTTTGTATACATTTACTCACAACCCTTGTACAAACCCTCATAATTTGTGACTGTCATTCCCCATTTTATGTCTGAACCAACTGGCAATACTTATGAATCACCTACACTACGTCACTGGACAACAGCCTGATAGCCATATTTGCAGAATATTACTGCAGAAGCTGTAGTTCTAAGACTAACTGAACCAATCTATGGCACTGGCATAAATGTTACAGCAAATGATTGGTTTGTAGTGTATCAGCAAATACCTTTTTCATTGGTAGAATAAGCAAGAACAAAAAAGGTGTCACCCAGTTATTTTACGTCTCCAAAACGTTGCAACCAATCTGAACGTGTATCTGGCTTCACATGTTTCATAATGTTCCAAGACTATATGGTTGGCCTAAAATACACAAACCCAACATACCCATGAGACCCACTGTAAATAATATCAACACTCCTACTCACCTTCTGGCAAAATGGCTGTCCAAAAAATTTCAGTCCTTTCCACAATTCCATACTCTGAGCATAAAAAACTCTTTAGACCTGGTAGAAATAATTCAAAATCTTAAGCTAAACCCTCACGACACTTTAGTATCCTTTGATGTCCGCTCCCTCTTCCCTAGCATTCCATTAGACAAACTTTTTATTCAACTGAAGAAATGGCTAAATTCTATTAACCTAGATGCCAATGCAATAGAAGAATATTTGGCAATGACTGAAATATGTATACATCAAAATTATTTTGTTTTTGATGGAAAATATTATAAACAAATTTCAGGACTAGCTATGGGAAGCCGGCTATTACCATTTTTGGCCAATTTATATATGAGCTTTTTGAAACACATATAACTAAAGCCTTCCCTCATATTTTTAAAACATGTTACAGATATGTAGACGACATCTTTGCAATAGTGCCCTACAAACAAATAGATGATGCTTTGAAACTACTCAACGTGCAAGAACCCAGCATACAATTCACAGTGGAAATTGAAGATAACTGTACTCTACTTTTTTTGGACCTTAAAATCACAAAAAACAATGAAAAACTAGAATCTGGTATCCATAGAAAAGCAATACACACAGATAATAATTACATCAAAGCAAATAGTTTCAACCCAATTCCACACAAACATGCCACCATCAACAGTCTCACACACAGATTAGTAAATCTACCCCTCAGCCAGGAAGAATATCAAAAAGAATACCATCAAATCTTAAAAAGTGAAATTAAAAATGGATATGGAAAAAACCTTGTAGATAAAAAACTAAAATCATTCAAACTTCAAAAGAGATTAAAACAGATCACAGATCTACACCAATAAAACAGGAAATTAGATTTGCTAAATTTACTTACCACCCCTGGGCCACAAAAGATTTCCAAAAAATATTCAAGAAATACAATATAACATTGGCACCAAAAAACAATTACAACATTAAAAACCTACTTAACAGTAATAATACTGATAAGATAAAACCAGAGGAAAAGTCAAGCATTTACAAAATTAAGTGTAAAGAGTGTGAAAAAATTTACATAGGGAGGACAAAAAGAAACATAGGTACTAGAAAGAAAGAACACTTCAGGCACTTAAGATACAAAATTATTGATAAGTCCGCAATAGCAGCTCATTTCTAGTCTGAAAATCATGAAATTGAAGATAGCACCAAATTACTAAAATACGTACAAAACATAGTGAACTCGTCCTATGGGAGAGAATATACATAGAAAAACATGAAAACCAACTAATGAACTTTGAAATCCTGCCAGAAGAGAATCCCACATTTAAGTTCATCACTAAATCAACAGATGGCAGCAGCAACTCCAGAATTACCCACACCACTGGATCAAGCTTTAGTCGCATAAGAGCCGAAGATGCAAACAATGATTTGCAAAACATGTCCTCAAAATAGGTACGAAAGTGAAGCAGATGTGTAATAAATACGACTCATCTATAAATTAATAATTTGACCATTACTTAAAATCTACTGTATTCCCTTGTAGTTACGATAAGATAATGTTTATCTTGAAACAGGTACAGCAGTAAGGGTTTGTACAACAGTAGAGTAAGCCATGTATACCCCACATAATGACCAGCTGTTGAAAACATTTGACTATTACTTAAAATCTACTATATTCTCTTGTAGCTACGATAAGATAATGTTTATCTTGAAGCAGGTAGAGCAGTAAGGGTTTGTACAAGAGTAGAGTAAGTCATGTACACCCCACATAATGACCACCTGTTGACAACATTTGACTATCACTTAACTGTATTCCCTTGTAACTACAAAAAGATAATGTTTATCTTGAAGTAGGTAGAGCAGTAAGGGTTTGTACAAGAATAGAGAAAGTCATGTATACCCCACATAAGGACAAACTGTTGAAAACATTTGACTATCACTGTTTTGAGTACAGTTGTATTTAATAACTTGTATGTAAATGTTGCCAATAGGGTTACGTAAGTGTTAGCAATCCTGTGGCTAAGCGCCAGTTGTGTAATAATATGTGTTCTTGTTCAGTCGTAAATAAAATCAATGCTGTTATTATGAAATAATGTGTTGTTCGTGAAAAAGTTTAACAGGTTATGGGCCCAGGTGCACTATTGCGAAGTTCAAGGGAATTGAAGGAACACAGTTTATGTGTTTTTTGTATGTAAATAAAGTGAAAACTTTGAAATTATTGTACTGTAGCTTTCGTATGCCATATTCCGTAACGTGTGGATTCAGCTGTGAATTTTGAATATGGATCTGACAAGAGTTATCAGCATTAGTTTACTGGAAGGGGAATCAAACTGGAATACGTGGAGGTATAAAGCAAGTGTGTGCTTACGTGGTATTCCTGGAGCTCTTGATGTCATTGAAGGTAGGTTAGTTAAACCTGCATAACCTGCAGAAGGTGCTACAGCTCAAGAAAAATAAACATACAACAACACATTAAATAATTGTCTTCAGGCTGATAGCAATGCTTTGATTGTGTTGACTACTAATATGATAGAAGAAACATTGCAGAAAATAATGCGTCTTAATACATCTCGTGAAGTATGGGCAGAATTGCATAAGTTATTTGACAGTGTTTCTGAAAATAAAGTGTACAATCTTTGTTTACAATTTTTTGGGTTTGTAAAACATTCAAAGTATGATGTAGCAACTCATATATCAAAGCTGAAAATTCTGTGGAATGATTTGAAGCAAGAAATGGCCAACGATGTAGAAAATAATCCAGAATTACCCGATTTATTTTTAATTTGCAAAATTTTAGGCACTCTACCAGAAGAGTATTTTTCATTCACATCAAGTTGGATGCTTATGTCGAAAACTGGTAGGACTGTTGACAACTTGACAACTCAACTTTGTGCATAGGAGAAAGCCTTGTTGAGTAAAGGAGGAGATTCTACATCTCAAGAGGCACTTATAAGTAACTCATCTAAACAATTTTCTAAGCAGTCACAGTGGAAAAAGAAAATTGTTTGTCATTACTGCAAGAAGCCAAATCAGTAATAGAGAAATGTCGGAAGTGGATTACAGCTGGTCGACCACAAAAGACTCAGAAAAGTGATGTGTCTGAAGCTGAAACGTCAAATAATTCAACAAATATGGTTCTATTCATTGAAACATCTGGGGTTATGTCATCTGAGTGTGGTATTGGTAGCTGCTTTGTAGACAATGGTGCAACAAGTCATATCACCAATACAAACTATTTCTTCAAGACATTTGAACCATTTTCTACGACGCATACATTTACATCAGCAGATGGTGACACTTTTGGCAAGGGCGACAGAAGTGGAAGCAACAGTAAATGTAAAGTGGCATAAAATTACTTTGAGTGATGTGTGGTATGTACCAAAAATTAAAAAGAATCTAAAAATAGGCAAATGAGTCAACCTTGTATATACTTTTCTCCACTTATAAGTTTTTTGATGAAGACTAGTTTCTGGGAACTTTTTCCCTATTGTCAGTTTTGAACAGGAGAGCTCATTCATATGGACATCTGTAGCCCTTTTCAGAAGTACATGTCTGGTTATCGCTATTTTGTATTATTCAAAGGTGATTACAGTAAATTTCGTGCAGTTTACCTTCTCAAGGAAAAATCAGAAGTTCCCTATAAACTAAGACAATTCATAACTGAAACGAGGACTGCTGGGCATACAATAAAAAACCTCTTAAGTGATAATGGAGGAGAGTTCAACAATGAACAGACAAGGGAGATTCTACAGAAGAAGGGCATAAGTCAACGTTTTACTATGCCATACACTCCGCAGCAAAATGGGTGCAGTGAAAGGGAAAATCGTACCCTTGTTGAAAGTGCCAGGGCTATGATGCATGCTCATGAAAACATTCCTCAGTCACTTTGGGCTGAAATGATAAATTCTGCAGCATACATTCTTAATCAAGTGGGACCTTCTAGTATTGAAAATGAAATGAAATGTGTAGTGTTTAACGCCCGCTTTTACTACATACAGCACCGCAGGCGATGACACTGATGGTACATTAGATGAAGATGGAGCACCGGTGGAATGAGATGGCGGAGGAAACCGGAGATCCTGGAGAAAACTTGCCCCAGCGCCATGTTGTCCACCAATAATCTCACTTTGTGGTCGCCTGGGATCGAACCCGGGTCACCTAGGTGAGAGCCAAGCAGTCTAACCACTGAGCCACGGCACGGCTTTCTAGTATTGAGGGAATGTCTCCATACGAAATATGGTATGGAGAGAAGCCTTGCTTGAAGCATCTACAAATAATGGGATCTAAATTTTATGTTCATGTACCTAAACAATTAAGAGTAAAAATGGATCGAAAAGCAGTAAAAGGGATTCTGATTGGCTATGACCATGATGATGGTTATCGAATCTGGGGTGAAGAAAAGAATCAGCTAACAAGATCACAATATGTTATTTTTGAAGAGAAAATTTTGCAACATGAAAGTCCAGTAGTTCCTGTTGAAGCAGAATTTCTATGTTGGAAGCACAATTCTTTCTCTTCTCGTGTGAGTTTTTGCGGCTATCAGTTTCTTCTGGTCACCAATTGTATCATCTTATTTTAAATAAGAGTCATGAGATCTCTCGTTTTCAGGTGTGGTTTAGAGTGAAATAAATACAATTTTGGAGAAGTCCTATTTTGTAACAAATAATTTAATTGTATTATCATGATTACATTTTACTTGAGCTTTCTTTCCTAGTCAATCATTGCAGGTTACCTCCAGCATACCAATAAATTCTTACTTCTTTAATAAAATGATTCCATTAATTACATAAAATTCCTTACTGCTGCACGTCTACTCTCACTAACAAGATTACAGAACACATATCTCCCTATGAAGATTATTGCTTTTCTTCTTCTATCCAAAACTTTTCATTTTTTCACATCAAGCAAGATTATAGATTTTTTTCCCCCCTAGCAATCGTTCATCATTTTTTTATATTGCCATTTCATGGCCCACTAATATTCAGATCAGAAAACAAAACTCATTTCAAACCAAAAACTCCTGTTACACCGTGGACCTTGATTTTTCTTATCAGAAGTCTCAAGTGTCGTCGGAAGAAAGTAAGAACAAAATGGTATCTAATTTTCCTAGAGAAAATGACTTCTACAGTTATGATGATTTACATGAAGAAACTGAAGAGGTATTACAACAATCTCACACTGAATTAATTAGGCCACAGCTGCATGAGTGTTCAACACTAAAACGTCCTAAGAGATTTTGACTATGCAATGCAGCCAATGACCTTAGATGAACCAGAATCTTATCGTGAAGCTATGAATTCAGGTCAACAAGATGAATGGAAATCAGCCATGGATCAAGAAATGGCAGCTCATCAAGCGAATGGAACTTGGACTTTGGTAGATTTACCTCCAGGAAAAAGAGTAATTCCTTGTAAATGGGTTTACAAGCTAAAGACAATGCTGATGGATCAGTTGTGAGATACAAAGCTAAAATGGTTATCAAGGGGTTTTCTCAACAGAAAGGAATTGATTATGAACAAACTTTCGGCCCTGTGACAAAGATGGTGACTATTCAAACATTCCTCAGTGTTGCAGCCAAGGAAAAAATGAACATTGCACAAATAGATGTGGCTACTGCTTTTCTTTATGGAGATCTGAAGGAAACAATATTTATGACACGGCCTGAAGGTTATCATGATGGTTCTGGAAAAGTATGTCAATTAATGAAAAGCCTACATGGTCTGAAACAGGCACGCTGTTGCTGGAATGATAAATTCACTAATTATATTATGAAATTAGGATTTAAGAGAATTGAAGCTGATCCTTGCCTCTTAACAAGAGAGAAAGGTTCTTCTAAGATTTTCTTTGTACTATATGTTGACAATGGATTAATTGCAGCAAACAATACAATGAACTTAAGCAGTTTGTTGAAGATCTTGAAAGAGAATTCAAGATTAAATCAAGCCCTGCATCATTTCTTAAGACTGGAAATTGACAGAAAAGTAGATGGTTCTATTCAAGTTAGTCAGACCTATTTGTCAAGAAGGCTTTGGAGCGCTTTGGTATGAGTGAGTATGGGCTGTTACAACTCCAATTATCAAGGATGATGATGTGGAAGGGAGTTCTGTCAACACTGGATATCCTTACAGCAAGCAGTTGGATCCTTGATGTACTTGACATGTGGAACAAGACCAGACATAGCATATGCTGTTGGAGTAGTATCCAGAAGTCTTGAAAGTCCGACAGAGCGTGATGTAATAAGAGTAAAATGAATATTTTGCTATTTGAGAGGCACATACAACTTAGGACTTATTTATAAAAGTGGCAAAGACAAAGCTATTCTTGAATGTTTCAATGAAGCAGAATATGGAGGTGATTTAAAGACTGGGCGATCTACATCAGGTGTTCCTTGTTTGTACAGTAATGCACCTATCAGTTGGCTGAGTCAGCAACAGATTTCAGTTGCAATTTCTACAAAAGCTGAAATTGTAGCAGCAAGTGAAGCAGGACGAGAAATTGTTTGGATCAAGAGACTTTTAACTGAACTTGGCCAGCTAAAGGAGTCAAAAGCCTACCTACAAAAGGGACAATGAGGCAGCTGTTTGACTGGCACTCAATCCTGAATTTAATCGACGGACAAAACATATCCGTATCAGACACTTCTTTGCTAGAGAGCTAGTTACAGCTGGTGAAATTGTCATTTCAAGGGTATATACAGCAGACCAGCTTGCAGGACTGTTAACAAAGCCATTAGTTGCTGTCAGATTACAACAGTTGTGCAGTAATATGGGACTATGCAGGTTATTAAATAAGGGGGGAGTGTTAAAGTTTCGTGTATTGAGTACAGTTGCATTTAATAACTTGTATGTAAATGTTGCCAAAAGGGTTATGTAAGTGTTGGCATTCCAGTGGCTAAGCTCCAGTTGTGTAATAATATGTGTTCTTGTTCAATTATAATTAAAATCAATGCTGTTATTATAGAATAACGTATTGTTCCTAAGAACCTTTAACATACACCATATAACGACCAGAACATTTGACTATTACTTATAGTCTACTGTAGTCCCTTGTAACTATGGAGCAATAAGTGTTTGTACAAGAGTAGAGGAAGTCATGTATACCTCACATAATGACCAACTATTTAAAACATTTGACTATCACCTAAAGTCTACTGTATTCCTTTTTTTTTTTTTGTTGTTGTTGTAATTTACGTCCTCCAACGTTAAGTCAATGAATGGAATGGGTGAAATGATGTTCAAATGAGCCCGGGGTCCATGGAGCTTAGAGTTACCTGACATTCGTCTTTCAGGATAAGGGAAAACCCCGGAAAAACCTTATCCAGGTAACCCACCCTGACCGACATTCCAACTTGGGACCTCTTGAACGTGAGGCTAACCTGCTACCACCACGCTACCGAGACAGGCGCTGTATACCCTTGTAACGACAATAAGATAATGTTTATCAAGAAGTAGACAGGGCAATAAGTAAAATAAGACCTGAAGCTTTCCTGGCGACGAATATGCTCACTTTCTTCTCGGGCAACAAGCCAGGTGAACAGATGATTAGATAGCAACGTTTCGGGAGTGTGCATCTCTCCCATCATCACGATATGTATAAAATTTTATAACCACAAATCAAACACTGGATATAACACCAATATAAACAAAGACAAAACACTATCAAAATTTGCATTACTGAACAAAAGACTGTTTCAAGTAAACTAAATGCCAGGTCAGGAGATGGCGTGAGTATAGAAAATAGTGTCAAAGAAACATAAGGGCAATAATTGTTTGTACATCACATAGTGACCAAAATATTTGACCATCACTTAAAGTCTACTGTATTCTCTTGTATCTATAAGAAGATAATGTTTATCTTGAAGTAGATAGAGCAATAAGTGTTTGTACAAGGGTAGAGAAAGTCATATACACCTCTTATAATGACCAGCTGTTTAAAACTTTTGACTATCACTTAAGGTATACTGAATTCCCTTGTAGCTACATTAAGATAATGCTTATCTTGAAGTAGGTAGTGCAGTAAGGTTTGTACAAGGGTAGAGAAAGTCATGTATACCTCACATAATGACCAGCTGTTTAAAACATTTGACTATCGCTTAAAGTCTACTGTATTCCCTTGTAGCTACATTAAGATAATGTTTATCTTGAAGTAGACAGGAGAATAAGTGTTTGTGCAAGAGTAGACAAGGTCATATGTAAATCACATAATGACCAAAACATTTAACTATCACTTAAAGTTTACTGTATTCCCTTGTATCTACAATAAGATAATGTTTATCTTGAAGTAGATGGAGCACTAATTGTTTGCACAAGATTAGGGTAAGTCATGTATACCTCACATAATGACCAACTGTTTAAAACATTTGACTATCGTTTAAAGTCTACTGTGTTCCCTTGTAGCTACATTAAGATAATGTTTATCTTGAAGTAGACAGGGCAATAAGTGTTTGTACAAGAGTGGAGAAAGTCATGTGTTCATCACATAACAACCAAAACATTTAACTATCACTGAAATTCTACTGTATTCCCTTGTAGCTACAAAAGATAATATATATCCTGAGGTAGACAGAGCAATAAGTGTTTGTACAAGAGTAGGAAAGTCATGTGTACCTCACATAATGACCAAAACATTTAACGATCACTGAGAGTCTACTGTATTCACTTGTAATTAAAATAAGATAATGTTTCGAGATTCAACTGTATTGGAACACCACAGTGAAGCGAAAAATTATTAAATTTTAGATGAGTCGCATTTCTTACACATCTGCTTCACTTTCGTACCTATTTTGAGGACATGTTTCGCAAATCTTCGTTTGCATCTACGGCTCTTGTGCGACTCAGCAGATGTGAAGCAGATGTGTAAGAAATGCGACTCATCTAAAATTTAATAAGATAATGTTTATCGTGAAGTAGGTAGATACAAGAGTAGAGAAAGTTATGTATACCTCACTTAACGACCAGCTGTTTAAAACATTTGACCAACACTTAAAGTCTACTTTATTCCCTTGTAGCTACAATAAGATAATGTTTATCTTGAAATAGAGAGGCCAAACGTAAAATAATTCAGCTTCACTTCAGAACTGCAATTCAGTCACTTTCTTGAGGGAGTAGCAAAGTTATCATCAACCTGGTTTGATTTGATTTGATTTATTGATTCATCCATTAAAACATGTACATGTTATAGGACACGTATCTTCTAATGTTCTCACTAATTTTAGCTGATTTAAATACTGTAAAGCACTAGATACTGTAGCACTATCAACACCTTTCGTTCTGAATGCTGTTGTAAGAAATGTCAAAATATTTCATAATGTTCTAAAATAACTTCAGAAAGAATAGATTTCCCAGATTAAACTTAAACTCAAAGGCATCCTTTATTTTCACATTCTGCTCAGTCTTCTCAAAGCACGGAAGTAAAGAGAGTTTGTCCTCACGAATATGGTCCAAAACCTGTGATTGAAAGTTCCATCTTGATTTGGAAATAGATAGTTTGGTGAAGATGAGAAAAATGTTGTAAATCAACAAATATTGGTGAGAAAAAACTGATTTTACAGTTTTTGGAACAGGCATTTCGGATAGCAAAATTTATTGTGTGAGCATAGCACATTCCTGTACTTGGTGTAAGGGAAAGTTTCCTGAATCAAAGTTTTTTGTAATTTTACTTCCTCCAACATTAAGTCATATCGGACGACGAATGGGATGGGTGATATGACGCTCAAATGAACCCAGGGTCCAAAGAGCTCAGAGTTACCTGACATTTGTCTTTTAGCATAAGGAAAAACCCTGGAAAAAACCTTATCCATGTAACTCAACCTGACCGAGATTCAAACTCGGGACCTCTTGAACGTGAGGCAGACATGCTACCACCATGCTACCGAGGCAGGCTGAATCAAAGTGTGAACACCCCGATCACTGTGCTCATTACTGAGGCTGTAACATATGTTTGAACTAGGACCATTGGCTGCTCAAACAGCAATCTCTTCCAAAGATGGAAACCTTTCAGCGGGTTCATATCCTTTAACGTATTGCAAAATGATCATAAATTGACTGTGACAGGCCATGTCCACTGTTTTGAATGTAATCAGCAGAGTTATGTCTTTCATTAATTCCCAATGTAAACACATACATACAATCCAATAGTTCCTTTCATATAATGTGTGAAGTACTGGTACTGTTGAAATGGTCATCTAATGCACACTTTAGATTACAAAGGAGAGATAAATCTAAGAAATTGTATAATTTGCTGATCCCTATGTTTCATCATGAACCCTCAAATGTTAAATCATGGGTTCGTCAAATTTTTATGTACCCTATCACTCTATTCTGTATATATATTTTTAGTGAATAATTCCTGGACTGATACTTTATGTGTTGAATTTATATGAGCAGCAATGTTTACAGTTCTCAATAATTTAAATTTACAGTCATTTTGTAACTGAAATGCACTTGACTCGTTTTGCAATACGTTTACTCAAACATTTCAGATAATTATAACCAACTCTTGGCAGACCATCACCAAATTACAAGCAGCAGAAGCAAAACATACCTCAACGGGATAATATATTTTAACCCCTCGCTGAAATACAAGAAGTTGCTCACCAAATGCAGCAAACATCTTGCCTTTTAACTTCCAAAGACAGTTTTAAGCTATTGTAAACACGGAACCAACATCATTTTTTGTATAGTCAATTATTTTTATATATAATGTTCACAATTGTGTGAGTTACAATATTGCAATTTGGCATAATTATACATAAATATGATCACTATTGTTCGTGTTGTGCTTAATTTAATTCGGAGGACCACCTTGATTTTAGCAGAAATCAAGGAAACTGATTTTGTGGACTATACTCGATAGAGCTGTATTCATATTACTAGATAAATTTATTGCACACGCTACATTTCTTATGTGAATAATCATGAAGAAGACAACAATACATTTAATATTTTAAATAAACTAAAATAGTTTTCTCATTGGAACAAACGCTGCATGCAGCCACACAACCAAGCACATCACATGTCTCTACATGTCTGCAACTAAAAAGCGGAAGAAGACTATTTTCATGCACGCTGGCCAGTCACATGACCAGCTGGCCGCATAACCGGCGCCAAGTGAAATATTCATGCACCCGACAAACAAATGACGATCATGGCGCAAACATACTGGGGCCCAAAAAACTGAACAGTTTTTTAATTTAACATAGGCACACTTTGAAAAATATCACTGTTGTTCCTGAACTGGCAGAGGACACAGTTTCACAATGGGACGCCTATATTCACCCTTAGAAGTTGGCACTGTAGCTACCCGCACTAAACCATCACCACCAGGATGAGTCTCAGTGATGATTCCAAGTTCCCAATGCAGAGGAGATGAATTGTCTTCTATTAGCAGGACCATGGTGTCTGCCTTAAGATGGAACTGGACCACTTTTGCCTCTGCTGGAGTGAATGTAGATAGTCGGTTGACCACCGCCGCCACAGATGTTGTAGAAGATCTTGGAGCTGTTGCCATTTCTGTAACTGATTCAGATTGTCAGAACAAGGTGATGGTATGGAAGTTAATGGTTTTCCAATGAGGAAATGACCTGGAGAAAGGTAAGAAGTATCAAAAGGATCATCAGTAAGGCGTAGCAATGGACGGGAGTTCAAGCAAGCCTCAATTTGAATTAGTAATGTGGTTAATTGTTCATAGGTCAGTACTTGTGTACCCATTGCTCTACGAAGATGATATTTCATAGATTTCACTGCAGCCTCATGTAATCCTCCAAAGTGGGGTGAGCTGGGTGGTATAAAATGCCATGTGCATTCATTAGATGAAGCGTAGTCTTGTACAATCTCTTGGTGCTTGCGAGATTGCAAAAGTAGTCTAAGTTCTCTAAGTTTGTTGTTAGCACCTACAAAATTTGTGCCATTGTCACTTAGGATCTCTTTACACAATCCTCGTCTAGCTGTAAACCTTCGTAAGGCAGCAACAAAGCATCAGAAGTCATGTCTGAAACCAACTCAATGTGAATTGCCTTTGTGGATAAACAGACAAAGATAGCTATGTAGGCCTTCACCTGACTCTTGCTGCGAGGCGAGCCATAACATAGGAAGAATGGACCAGCGTAATCAACTGCAACTCGTAGGAAGGGTCTCGCTGGAGTCACTCTGTAGGTAGGTAGATTGCCCATTAATTGTTGAGTTCCCTTGGCCTTGAGTTTGAAGCACGGCAAGCACTTGTGTAGCACTGACTTAACAGTTTCTCCTATTCTCGGTATCCAATACTGCTGTCGAAGAGAAGAGGTAAGTAGCTGATTGGAAGCATGCAAAAGTTTAACATTTTCACTTTCAATAATTAGTTTGGTAAGATGATGCTTAGGAGGTAAGATGAGCTGATGTCTTGACTGGAAGGGAATTTCAGCCTTGTCAATTCTTCCCCCTACTCGGAGTAAACCTTCATTGTCGACAAATGGATGCAAAGATTTCAATGAGCTTTTAGTAGGAACGTGTCCTTTATCACTAAGTTCTGTTAACTCTGTGATATAAGCTGATTGTTGAGCAAGTTTAATGCAGCAGTGCAATGACTGTTGAAGCTCAAGTGCTGAGAGAGGACCTTGCCGTCTCGTGTTGCTGTTTCTACAGTTGAATGCAAATCTCAGCATGTATGCTGTCACTCTCTGCAGGCGTAACAATTTTGAAAAACGAGAAATGATATCATCACTTTCTGTAGTGACCATCAAGCATGCAGTAGTGCGTTGCTCAGTGGCATCTTGAATATCTAATCGTTTGGGTTCTTCTGGACAAGACGCAAAGGGTAGTGAGATCCAATCAGGACCTTTCCACCACAAGTCATTTGAGGCAAGAGGTTCAGTTGAAACTCCTCTCGAAATGAGATCTGCTGGATTATTTTGAGTAGCTACATATCGCCAAGCAGCAGTTTCTGATAACTCTTGTATTTGTGAAACTCTGTTGGCTACAAAAGTCTTCCATTTGTGTGGGTTGGATTTAATCCATGCTAGAACAATCATAGAGACTGTCCATAAATAGTTCTGTGAAGTCTGCAGCTTAAGATTAGCTACAACCTTGTAAAGTTTAGCGAGTAGTAAAGCACCACAAAGTTCGAGCCGAGGAATGGTTTGTTTCTTTAATGGTGCAACCTTGGATTTGGAGCAAAGAAGTCTGGTTTTCACCTCATTGCAGCTGTTCATAGAACGAAGATAAATACAGGCACCATAAGCCTTTTCTGAGGCATCGCAAAACCCATGTATTTGTATGTCCCTTAATGTACCTGTGATTAGGACGTGTCTTGGAATACGTATAGCATAAATGATGGACAATGTCTCGCAGAAATTTAGCCATTGTTGGATGAGGTGAGATGGTATCAATTCATCCCAACCGAGTTCTTCCAACCAAAGAGATTGTAGAAACATCTTGGCATTTATGACAATAGGACTCACTAGGCCTAAAGGATCAAAAATAGATGATATGACAGAAAGTATGCTTCGTTTGGTGTAGCTAGAATTTAGATTATCCTGAAGAGATGGATTGTCTTGTATCTGGAATTGATCTGTTCCAAGATGCCAGAGGAGACCAAGAGCATGCACATTTTCACTGCTATCCAATGAAAGTGGAAGTTGTGTCTCTCTGTGTTCCGGTGGAATGGATTTTAAAATATCTTCATGATTAGAACACCATTTCCTAAGTGGGAATCCACCACTGTCTAACATCTGAAGTAGCTGCCTCTGAATATGTAAAGCTTGCTGTAGATCATTATGACCACATAAGCAATCATCTACGTAGAAGGATTCACGGATAGCTTGAGAAGCTAGTGGATATTTAGCCTCTTCCTCTGAAGCAAGTTGATGCAAAGTCCTTATGGCCAAAAAGGATGCAGATTTGGTACCATTTGTGACTGTAGTAAGAGCGTCATCCTTGATAGGTTCATCTTTGTTTTCTCGCCATACTATTCTTTGGAGATCTTGATCATCAGGATGCATTTTCACTCGCCTGTACATCTTAGAAATGTCAGTTGAGAATGCATAGCTGTAAGTTCTGAAGCGTAAAATTATGGAGATAAGGTCATCCTGAATAGTAGGACCCAACTTCAGCACATCATTCAAGGATAGTCCTGAAGATGACTGCGCAGATGCATCAAATACAACTCTGGTGCGAGTAGTAGTAGACAAAGGTTTGAAAACTGCATGATGCGGAAGATAGTAACAAGGTTCGCCCTCCTTTGTTGGTGACACTTGCTTCATGTGCCCCATGGATTCATATTCAGAGAGAAATTGAGTGTAATCTTCTTTAAGTGTGATGTCATTTTGAAGACATTGTTCTAAGTGCATAAAGCGATTGATGGCTTGCTGTCTAGATTCACCTAAGCGATTTTTGTCCTCCTTGATGGGCAGACGAACTGTAAAGCTACCATCGGCATTACGAGTGCTTGTTTTTACATAGTATTCTTCACACTCCTTTTCCTCCTTAGTAAGAACATGCTGAGGAAGTTCCTCCAAATCCCAGAAACGTCTTAACTGTGTGTCAAGGTTATCAGTGCTGATGAAGAAATTATGCTGAGGCCAAGACTTAGCCTTGTACTTGTATGATGACCTTGGAAAAGGGCCTGATATTATCCAACCAAGGGCTGTGCTGGCTAGTATAGGATGTCCTTGTTTCTTTAAGGTTTTCCCATGCAATAACTCAAAGAATAAGGAACTTCCGATTAGGATTTCAACTTCATCAGGAATGTTGAACCTAGGATCTGCTAATGGAATGCTAGAAGGAATATTCCAGTTGCACAAATTGATATGTGTGGAAGGTAGTTTTCCTGTTATACGAGGAAGCACTAGACATTCAATTTTAGTCTTAAAATCATGTACCATAGATTTCAGATTGACCTGAACATGGTGAGTGGCCGTAAAAATGGTGCCATTTATACCATTGATAGGCATATCAGCTGTCACCTTATTAAGCTGTAAGCGCTTCGCAAGATCTGCAGTTATGAAATTGGATTGACTGGCAGAGTCGAGGAGTGCTCTACATTGTATGAGATTACCATATCTGTATTCCACTTGCACTAGTGCGGTGGCAAGCAAAACCTGCTGTGTGGGTTTTGATTTAAAAGAACAGTAGCTAGATGGTGCGTCAATTGTTCTAGTAGAATCATTTACAGGACTAGATGAAGTTACACATTAAGCATTTTCTCTGTTACTATCATGAAGCAACTTTCTGTGAGTGGATGAGCCACAATTGCAGTATGAGGCACGATTACATTTACTTAATATGTGATTAGGAGCAAAGCAATTGGCACAAAGGCGCTTGGATTTAATGAAAGTCCAACGCTTATGCACATTAAGATTTTTGAAGTCATCACAATTATGTAGCATGTGATTGCACTGACAAAATGGACATACACGATCACTCGTGGATAAGTAAGAGTGTTTACTGTCTCTGCTGATGGGCTTAGCAGAGTGCAAATCAGTCTTAGGCTTAACTACTGTCTTGTTACATGCAGTGTTAGCAAGCAATTCAAAAGAGTGTGCTCTTGCTTCTAAAAATTGCATAAGATCCTTCAAAGAAGGGAAGTTTTGAGAATCTATTTTACTCTCCCATTCTCTGCGTGTGGTGTCAGACAAATGTTCTAGGAGAAGTTGCATTAAAATGATTTCATGCAAAGGCACTTCAAGTTTTAATGCTTCAATGGCATTCAAGTTATTTTGAAAATGGTTGAGCAAGGTACGTAGTTCATTTACTGTTTCCTTATGCATTACTGGTAGTGCTAATAAATTTTTATATGAGCTGTAGCTATTAATCTTGTATTGTTATAGCGTGAGCATATGAGCTCCCATGCTACATCAAAATTTTCACTAGTGACAGGTATGTTCTGTATTAGTGAATGAGCTTGTCTCTTTAGATGCTGAATAGCATCTAAAGCTTGGTTGTTTACCACTAAGCTTGTAAATGTGTCATAGAAATGTTTGAAATGAGTGACATCACCCTCAAATTTAGGTAATTGTATCACAGGCAGTTTGATAGCTTTAGCTGCTTGTGACGATTGCGACTGCACTGTGTGCTGCAAATGTCCAGAACCATTTTCTTGCTGTTCATGATCCTGTATTAATTCAGCTAACCTAGCCTTCAATTCGAGGTAACTGTTTCTTGTTTCCTCCTCATGTTCTGCATGCATATCTAATTCAGTTTCCGCTTCCACAAGAGATTCAATTTGGGTCTGAATAGCTTCATATTTGTCCCAAATTTCATTTAAGTTATCGAAATTAGCTCTCAATATGAAAATGTTGACCTGTTCTGGTAATTCATCAAGAAATTTTCGAACAAAGGTAAATTTTCTTTTGATTATACCCCTTCTTTTGACAAGAGCTTTCAAATTCTGCTCCATATTGAATGGTTATGAGACTTGCTTAAAGGAGAGAAAGAAAGAAAAGGAATGTTCTGACCTGAAATGTGTTGCGATGCAGGCTACTGCGTCGTTGCGAATGAAATGCTGATAATCTGCTGCGTAGATCCCGATGCCTGGCGTCCTGGGGCCCACTGATATACATCCATGCAGATGAAACTGTTGCGTTGCACAATAAATATCCGCCCGTGAAGGACCAAGGTTCGTGTCGTGCTCAATTTAATTCGGAGGACCACCTTGATTTTAGCAGAAATCAAGGAAACTGATTTTGTGGACTGTACTCGATAGAGCTGTATTCATATTACTAGATAAATTTATTGCACACGCTACATTTCTTATGTGAATATTCATGAAGAAGACAAAAATACATTTAATATTTTAAATAAACTAAAATAGTTTTTTCATTGGAACAAATGCTGCATGCAGCCACACAACCAAGCACATCACATGTCTCTACATGTCTCCAACATGTCTGCAACTAAAAACCGGAAGAAGACTATTTTCATGCGCGCTGGCGAGTCACATGACCAGCTGGCCGCATAACCGGCGCCAAGTGAAATATTCATGTGCCTGACAAACAAATGACGATCATGGCGCAAACAACTACATTAAATAAACCTTACTAAATTATCTACTAGACGAAATATGGTCGGTAGAATCCTATTTGTACAAAACCAGATATCAGCTTGGGACAAAGACTTTTCTGTAATAACTCTCAGTGTGCATAATTTGGGTTTAATATCAAGAAAATGGAATCGTCGGCATAAAGTATGGTGTGGTATGGTGAGACACAAAAGATGACTAGTCATTAATCACAAGTGTGAATTATAAGGAACCATGAACAGAATTCTGGGAAGCACTGTATTATATTTTAATACAGTGATATCTTCTTAAGTACATATACAATTTGCTTGTAAGGTCAAAATAGAATTTAAGTAATTTGAGGGCTGTGATTTCAAATATTATTTTAATATTATTAGCAATTAAATATGGTCTATAGAGTCGAATGCCTTAGATATTTAAATACCAGATAGAAGCCTGCCTCTGAAAGTTGTAAGAACATTTTAATAGACCTCCTAGAGCATCTATGGTTGACCTTCCTTTCTGGAAACCAAACTGCAAATCTCTTAAAAGTTATTTTGTCAAAATGATTTTAGAACTCTTCATACATAGCTAACTCTTAACTGTCTTACCTAAAGGCAAGTATTAGTGACATAAAGCAGTTGTCTGGGCTATTTCCTTTCTTATAAAGTGGAACTACTATGAATATTATGTGTGATTGAAGGAATTTAGTAAACAGTGATGTCAAAATTAATTGAAAAACTATTTGTAGTCCATATTTTGACACTTTGTCACTTACACATTAATAATTTTGAGGGACTAGTTTTGGAAGCCATCACCTCCATTATCAACCTCTTTCCAACTGTCTGTTGTCGTCTGCTCTCTTCTCTCTGGCGGTGGAACTATGAACATCTTTGTCAGATTAAAATCCTACCAGTAGATAAAGTTCTTTATTTTTCCATATGAATATGTTCTACCATGTTGACAGTTTACTAAAAGGAGTGATAAAACGAAATATACCATTATTGTGCATGTATACTACATAAATGATACTGAAGCATAGTTATAACCTGTTGTATAGTTTAAGACAAGTTTCCTTTCATTGGTCTTCACAGAACACCAGCAATTTCCATTTGAAGGGCTACTTGCACAACATTTCAGAAATAAGAATTGGTAAAAACTCTATCACCATAAGGTTAAGATGATTTCTTCAGCTCACAGAGAGGCTTCCAATCTAACTATTCTTATATTTAGGTCGTTGTGCCTGGTAAGATCTGTTTCAAGCTAGAGCACACTTTTGTCAGGTGGATTGCTTAGTGTTAAAGACAAAGACATGATTTTTGTTAATGTTCCTTCTCATGAACTGCTCTTCAAGTCTACGGCTCCAGGTTTTACACTCTCATTAGAACCTGTCCTCAGCCGATAGGCACTCAGATAGATTGAGCAATTTATTATTGTGATCACTTCCAGATGCTGAAATAGGTATTCAAATTGTTCAATCCTGAAAAAGTTACTGCAGTTGACTTGGCAAAACACTTTTCACACAACTGAATTAGTTAGCTAGCCTGCATAAAGGCAAATTTCAATTGTTTAACATAATGACTCACATCTGTATGGGAGGAAGGTACAAGTATGGAAAGCTCTCTAACATCAGTTTAACAAAAATTGCATCCAATTTGAAAAATTTAGGCAGAGAAGCATATCAAATGTTAAACAGTTAAATAATTGATACTTCCTGCACTAAAGACACAACTGCCAGTAAGCTGCAGCTGAATTAACAATTGTGAAAAGGAGTTTCCAACAGTACAAAGATCATCCTTTGACAGCAGGCATTTACTAACATTCAAGAACTTGAGCATGATGCAGGTTACCTACTTCAATAATCATAAATGAACTGAGACTATTTTATAAGTTCATCATCCTAGAACATAGAAATACTGGTTTAAGTTATTAATTAACTTTTAATTTCAGCTCCTACATTACAGAAGAAATAATGGCTGTATTCTCAACTCTGAAATGAACACATGTTCAAAGTAATTACAAATTCTTTCATTGATCTTTTAGTCATTACACTCAAGACCAACTATTTATTTTGAAATGTCACAAATGAGTACACCTTTTTATTACATGTTATGCATTGGATATGCCCTTACGCTCCTAAATCAAAATATGACTTTCAAATCTGATAACCCATTAAAGCTCTTATTACAGGTTTTACAGTGGTATGGCTTCTTACCATCAAGAGTCATGTCTTTAAATGTGACAAAAGGGTGAAGTTCTTATTACAATTTTTACATTTGTACTACTCTTTATGTTCATGAACCAAATAATGTCTTTTCAAAGATGACAACTGGCTAAAGCTTTTATGACATATTTTACATTGGTGCGGCTTCTTCCCTTCATGAATCAAAAGATGTGTTTTCAAATTAGACAACTGGGTGAAGTTCTTATGACAAGTTTTACAAGGGTGCAGCTTCTTACTTTCATGAATCAAAAGATGTGTTTTCAAATTAGACAAGTGGGAAAAGTTGTTATGACAAGTTTTACATTGGTGTAGCTTCTTACTTTCATGAGTCAAATTATGTCTTTTCAAATTAGACAACTGGGTAAAGCTCTTATTACAAGTTTTGCACTGGTGCAGCTTCTTACCTTCATGAATCAAATAATGTCTTTTCAAATTTGACAACCGGGTAAAGCTCTTGGGACAAGTTATACATTGGTATAACTTCTTACCTTCATGAGTCAAATAATGTCTTTTCCACTCTGTTAGATACCTAAAATCCTTTCCACAAAAGTTACACTTGTATAAACATTTGCCCTGATGATGCACACTGGCACAGTTTACTGGAGAGAAATTCCCATTCTGTAACAGAATAATTCAAATGTACTGTTTCAAACAAACATCTATATAGTTTTAGCTTAGGCTCCTGCACAGTATAAGAAAATGGACATTTGAAATTTGATTATGTAATTTAGTGTAACAAAACCAAGCAATGGAGAAAGTATTTAACTGTTTGGTTTACAGAACACGAAACTAGCAAACGCAGCATTTACTAAATCGCAATATATGTCTCAGTTACTAAGCATTTAGAAAACTTAAGACAAAAATGTATAAGTAGACAGCAGCAGGGATATGAGAGAAATCTATTTGGTTCTCCTACATTAACAACTGTGGAGTCAGGTGTATAATATACTGGGATTGTAACAGAATTTAATTAATTAATTAGTATTTGACATTTACATAAATAATGAGAAGAGCATTGCTAGATATTTTACTAAGGTTATGGATGATTAATATTACGATGTAGTAAACCCAAATGGCTCTTATTAATTCCTATATTCTGCTGTACAGCATTATACTGTACAACTGTTGGATCTCGGACCCTGATGTTTTGCAGTTGCAGGAAGCAGAGGGGGAAAGTTGATATTACTAACATACAGTAACGATTAACTGAAAATATATTACACAAATAAAAATATTTGCCACTTAGGCTTCACTTATAGGCTTAACGGAGTTTTTCTGTGGACTGAGGATGCAAACGATTTGTTTGTGAAATCGATTTCCATTTAAAAAGAAGTATCACCACCAATTTTTTAAGATAAGTGAGGCCTAAGTGGCAAATATTTTTATTTGTGTAATATTTATTGCTTCACTGTAGCTAGCTTTATTTTCTACGAAACTGAAAATATATCCTGAAAATTATCTTCACAACAAAAAACTAGGTCTATATTAGCTTCAAAACATTTAAATCAAACTTGCAAGTTCATTATCACGCAAGATATTCATTATATCACTCTATTCGAATATATTTTCACACCCTTTGTGTGTACTAGGTGCTTCTGTTGGTAGTACTGGGAGTCTCCACATCCAATGTCGTGGTGAAGAAGCTAAACTCTCTGCTGGTACCATTCAGCACTGTCACTGCTAGGCATGGCTTCCAAATCCAACACCATGTTGCCATTTTAATTTTGTCTGGACCACGTGGCTTCACTTGCTTTTGCTGCTTGAAGTTTGTTTGCAATTCTCTGTGTGCATGAATTCAGACTTTCTCAGTGTCTGTAAGTCCAATTATAATATGGCAAACGTGTGAATTATTTAATATATTCATGTTCCTCTGCTTGAAATTCCTGCTTAAGGGGAGGCATCTGTGAAAAATGCTAAAATCTAGAGATTACATCAGAACTACTTGAAACTTTGTCATTAGGTGGGGTATAGGGAATCTAGTTCAGCTTTTAAAATTCATCTTTCTATCTTAAATAGTTTTTTCAAAAAAAAAAAACCATTTAGTGTTTTTATGGTATGAGTTTTGTAAGTTATATAAAAATTCCCAGGTCATACAGTTTTTTTTAGGAACTTTAAATTTTAGATTCAGGTTTCTCTGTACATGAGTTACAAAAGTATGCTTTAAAGTGTGTATCAAGTATTTTTGGAGAAAAAATTTTTATGTGTGAATATATCAAATTTTTCTTAATTTTTTTTTTTTGCAATTTTGAGATTTAAAATTCAATAATAAACTATTTAATTTAAATCAACAAAAGTACCAACTTTTATTAAGCATTTATTTAGAAATATGTGTCCAAAGTTTAATACGAATTCGTTGAGAATTGCAGAAGTTGGAGCATTTTGAAGGTACAAAAATGTACAAAATTTGAAAGTGGAGAAAAATGAATTTAAATATTCAGATAGAAATTACACTACTTCCTTTACTTTGCAAACTCCATGCATCATATGCAGGCCCTATAGCTATCTCATTATCTTCTTTCTCTTTAATTTGGTTACCTTTGGCTCTTTTTTTTATAATTTCTCTATCGACAATAACTTTAGCAAAAAAAAAAAAAAAAAATTTTTTGCTGCAATTTCTTTACATTGGGAAACATATTTCATTCTCTACAATTTTTGTTATAAATGATTGGAACTTCGGATTCTGGTTCCTTTAGACAATAGTTACAAAACTATATGTATATACTCATTTTCCCATGTCCAATGGTTCTGGAGGAGAAAATTTAAGGAGTATGATAGCATTTTCTTAAATTTTTCTCAATTTTCTTATTTCAATATCAATCATTATTACCTTTTAGATATACAGCCATAATGATACCAACTTTTATTGAGAACTTACACACATTATAAGGAGTTTTAAAAATGCTAAAAGTTGGACATGAAGAAAAATCTAATTAGAATCTAAATATAAATAACATTTTTTTTAATATTTCAAAACTCTACTGCACTATATGAAGACCACTCAGCTAGTTTATTATCCTCTTCTTTTAATTTAGTCACGTTTAACTGCTTCTTGGCAGATTTATATTTTCTCAATAAACTTTGAGCACTTTGTTTTAGCTTTCAGCTATCCCTAATACTGCTAATTTTCTTGCTAACAAGAGTTACTTTGCTTGCTGCAACTTTTGCCTTAATATTTAGACTAGCTTTATAACCTATATTAAATTCAATAACAGCTGCAATCACTGCAATTTGCAATTCCTTTCTTAATACAAACTTCTTTGTGACATTTACTCCATACAAACTTTCATTAGCATTCTGTGCTTCTCCTTTGATGCAACTTTCCCGTAGAATAGTACTAATCTCTTTATTTTTGTCTATGAGATGGAAATTTTAAGTAGACTAGTTCGTGCAATTCATAACCATGGTCATACAAAACTGCATAGAAATATGACCCTTACCAATGCCTAGAATTACATCAACCGTTCTTCTATTTATATCAAAAGCCGACCTACTAGAACCACTGTTAACTCTTGGGCTATAATATGTTTTCACTTAACATTTACCACAAAGCAGCATTCTAGTATCATTACTTACTATTAGCGCTAGAAAACCTTAAAGTTTCATTATATTTTCCTTCGAAATAGCCACTGTACTCCTAACCTACCCTGGTATGAAACATATACCTACTATTGCAAAAAGAAAGCAATATAATATTAAATCAGGCTTTATTCCTATTCTAAACAATAGTAATTTAATATTAGCTGCTATCCACAGCTTTCACTTGCATGTAAACCATATTTCACAAACACTTCATGTCAGTGGAAATCTTTATTTACTTTCAAAAGTAGTAAACGGTAGCACACAGGTTCAGTAGCTTCCACAAACATCCAGAAGGTGTCTCTGCACATTATCACAGTGTATGGAATCGATGATGATGATGATGATGATGATGATGATGATAATGATGATGTGTATAAGGGCGATCAACTACGGCGGTCATCAGCGCCCTTACAAAAACAAGTCATGGCAAAAGCCAGATATAAAAATTTCCAAAACCTATATAAGTATAAATAAAACTATTAAAATTCCACAAAAAAGAAGAAAACGAAATATCAATCAAAACCAACTAAAAATTTCCTTCACTAAATCCTACAGTGTAATCTAGAAAAGATTCTAAATACCTTCTCCACTACTGCGTTATCGTCCGCTAGCATTTCTGCAAAGCTGGCCGGCAGCTGCAGAGACGTCCTAAGGTCTGCTAGGTGAAAACACTCTCGCAGCACCTGTCGTACAGATAACGCTTCATTGCAAAACGGACACAGTGGAGCAGGCTCCTTTCTAAAAAGAAAACTATGAGTAAAAAGCAGTGCCCAATACGTAACCGAGCCAGACTCACCTCCTCGCGACGAGATGACCGACAGGAAGTAACCCAGGGAATCGGAAGTTCTTTCACAGATCTAAGTTTATTATTTCGGAGAGCGGACCACTCTTCCTGCCAGCAGGTTTGCACAGCTATCCGCAATACGGCCCTAAAATCTTCCAATGTCACAGATGGTACTTGGACCCTGGGCTTGAAACACCAGGTGGCTTTGGTTTAATAGAAGTGTTCCTATAACGCAAGCCCATGAAGGTATTAAAGGACGGCGTAAACGTTGGATGTGTGGGCATGCAATTAAGTCCACAGCCATAATTTGCAAATAACATGTTGCGCCTGTACTGCAGAGGAGGTTCTGCAGACTCAGCATACAGGCTTATAACTCGGTTCGTTGGAAATTCCCCAACTGCTACACGTATGCCACAATTATGGACTGTGTCTAATCTCTTCAGCACTGATGGTCGTGCTGAGCCATAAACGATACTACCATAATCTAATTTGGAACGGATGAGTGTGCGATACAGTCGCAATAACACTGTGCGATCCGCTCCCCACGATTTTCCACTTAGTACCCGCAAGATATTTAAAGATCGGTCTCATCGTGCTTTCAGTTGTGCTATATGCGACGACCAACTAAGTTTTATATCAAATATCAATCCAAGGAACCTCTTCTCATCTGCAAAAGGTAGTAGATCAGCGCCTAGCCGGAGCCTTGGAGGTAGTCGACTCTGCTGACGCCAGAAGTTAACACAGATGGTTTTCTCAGCAGAGAACCGGAAGCCGTTTTTTCAACTCCAACCCTTAAGGTTGTCCAAGGTGATCTGAAGACGGCGCTCTAAAAACAGAGTGCGCTGAGATGTACAGTAGACGACTTTGACGAGACCCCCGGAGGTACACATTTCGAGATAGAATTAATCGCAATAGCAAACAACGTAACGGTTATTACCGATCCCTGTGGTACACCGTTCTCTTGCCCCAGGGGCCTACTACGGTAAGTACGGGCATTGGCGATCCCGGGGTCCCGAGTCAATCATCCCCATCGTCACCCTCTCACCCCATTTTGGTTGTGCCACGTTGGTCACCCTTAGTTTTAAGCTTCTTGCTCTTCTAGGTTTGTTATATTTTAGCTTTAGCTGTTTAGGTTTATAAACTCGTGCCTCACCACCAGGGATCTTTCTTCTGTCTCCGTGGTTCCTGTCCCACGGTTCCAGCGCGACTTCCGACTTGCGTGCTCTCCGGAGGTCTCAGGCGTGAAGGTTGTAGTGGACTCCCTACTGACCGTGTGTGTGACCTTAGGTGCGGAGCCCGTCCACACCGTCATGTACATCACGTAGTCTCCATGAGGCCCGGCTGGTTTTAATGGTCCGAAGGCCGTGAGTCATTGGGCCAGTATTACCAGCCGGACGTGTTACCGCTGACGGGAGCCCCGGTGTAATCAACCACAAGCCCCCTGAATCCGTGCATGCGTCTGTTGACTGCTGCACGGCCTAAAGTGGGGGGGCACAGGCGGTTATTCCTGTGGTAGGGGCCTAAAGCCGGGGTGTCACGTGGTGAACGGTTCTCACATTTTGGCAACAGAAGTTGGACGGTAGCTCTTCTGAAGTACAACTGAGATCGGTCGTGGGAGGGGTCTTCCATGGCGGCGCAGACCGTGAAGATTTGGTGTCTTTTTCTTTCACCCCCGGATGGCAGGCTGGCGCCGACGGTTCCGGAAGGGGCTCATCTAACCATGGCTCCTCCGCGCAAACCTTCCCCATTTGATTACTTTTTGGTCGTGACCCTAACTTGTGAAAACAAGACAATGTGACACATTAGTCCTTTTTATATCGAACGCGAGCTTGATCGGATATGTGGCGTTTTAAAATCTGCAACTCGGTTAAGAGACGGTACCCTTTTGGTGGAAACAAAGTACGAGGATCAGTCCAGTAAGCTCCTGAAGGCTTGCTTGTTGGGTTCCTACCCCATCCGGGTAGCCCCACAAGACGTTGAATACCTGTAGAGGGGTCGTGACAATCTCCAGTTTGAACGGCCTCTCTAACGAGGAGATAGTATCTAATTTGACTGACCAGAATGTGTGCGAGGCGTACCGTCTCCTTGGTAAACGTGATGGACAGTCTGTTTCGTTGCGGACAGTCTTCCTCACTTTCAAAGGTACCACATTGCCGCACGTTATCTATTGTGGGTACGAACGTGCTGCAGTGCGACCGTATGTCCCAAAGCCCATGCGCTGTTTTCGGTGTCAGCGGTTTGGGCATGCTCAGGCCCGCTGTACTTTTGATGCTGTATGCGACCGTTGCGGTTTACCTCCCCATGGCGACGCTATATGTACTCGTGACCCGGTCTGCGTCAATTGCGGTGGTACGCATCCCTCCAGCTCCCAGCAGTGTCCGCAGTTTCTTGATGAGGCCATTCAGGAACTGCGCGTCAAAGATCTGTCCCTTCTAGAGGCAAAAAGACGGTTTGAGCAACTGAAACCCGCTGCCAGCTTGGGTTACGCATCAGCAGTTCGCCGCTCTCCTGTGCAGGCCACGCAGTCTGTCGCCACACGGACCCTCAATGTTTCGGATGCTTCAACCCAATGCGACTTGCTGGATACTGCCATTCCTTTTAAGGCGTTGGCACCAGCAGCTTCGTCTAGCTCCTCTACTGCCCTAGCTGCAGTTTCACGTTCCGTGTCGGTAAGCACTACTCCCGGTACTTCTACGGGTTGCCGCTCCCATAGTCGCATTCGAGGAACCGGCAGGGCTTTTGTTCAGTCGGTTTCCCGATACCCTTCTCGAATGGACTCTTCTGACTCCCGCTCATCTGAGGAGTCGCCCATGGAGGGACCGTTTGTCGGTCCCAAGTCCACCAAAGTGCGGAAAAAAGAGAAACGACGTCCGACTACCTGAACCCGCATTCCTCGCGCCCTTACAATCTTGCATTTTCTCCCTTACCCCGCATTCCCCCTAGTCCTTTTCCATGGCTCTTTTAACGTGGAACATTCGTGGTGTGCGCTCACATAAGGCAGAGCTCCAGCTCTTGTTGCGATCCTACAACCTCATAGCGGTTTGTTTACAAGAGACCAAACTTCGCTCTCAGGATACTTCTGATTTGCCTCATTATATTCCGGTACGCTTCGACCTTGTGCCGGAAGTGGGCTCTCCTGCTCATGGTGGTGTCATGATCCTCACACGCGCTGTTTTTGGTCAATCTCTACCCCTTAACACTACTTTGTAAGCTGTTGCTCTTCGGCTCATTCTTCCCGGTTTATCCTTTACCTTATGCACAGTTTACCTCCCCCTTCAGACTCCGTCCTTCCTGCCGACCTCTCCCAACTCGCTTCGCAGCTCCACACACCCTTTCTTCTTTTTGGGGATTTTAATGCCCATCATCCGTGTTGGGGCTCTCGTAGGGCGTGTGCAAGGGGAACCCTACTTGCTGACTTCTTTGACCAGTTTCCTCTCCTTGTTTTACACACTGGTGAACCCACCTTTTTCCCGGTTCCACCGATACTCCCTCCCACCTCTATCTTTCTCTCTGCTCCATACAGCTTGCTCATTGTTTCCAATGGCATGTAGTATCTGACACTCATTCCAGTGATCACTGCCCATGTGTGCTAACGTTGCTCTCCCACAACGTTCCCCGCTCGCGTGCAGCCTCCTGGCAACTCTCCAAGGCTAACTGGGCGCTCTTTTCCTAAGCTGCCACATTCAAGAATTCAGAGTTTACTACTATTGACCTTCTGGTCGATCATTTCACTTCAGTTGTCTCCGCTGCCGAGCAATCTATTCCGAAATCCTCTACGGAGCCTCGGCGTTTGCCTATCCCGTGGTGGACTGTTGAGTGACGCGATGCCCTTCGCACACGCCGGGAAGCTCTTAGGGTATTTCAACATCACCCCACCGTCGAGAACTTGGTAGCTTATAAACAGCGGCGCGCACGAGCCCGGCGTGTTTTTAGGGCCAGCAAAAGAGCGTCCTGGACTTCCTTTGTTGCCTCTTTCTCGCACACCACCCCTTCTGTGGTTTGGGAGAAACTCCGTCGTGTTGCCGGTAAACGGCCACCCTCATTCACTCCTGGACTTCAGGATGGACCTCTCACTGTTGTAGATGTGGATGATGTTGCTAACTGCCTGGGTAGCACTTTTGCTGCCGCCTCGAGCTCTGCCAACTACGTTTCGGGTCCTCAAGTCTCAGATTGAGGCCCAGGAATTATCTTTCCGCTCAGCTAACCGGGAGTGCTACAACGCAGAATTTGGCTTACGGGAGCTGGACTCGGCGTTATGCTCCTCTCCCTTATCCACTCCTGGGCCTGATGGTGTTCAGGTGGCTATGCTTCAACACCTCTCCTTTGCTAGTTAAGACTTTCTGCTACGCATGTACAACCGCATCTGGCGTGACGGAGTTTTCCCTACAGCTTGGCGCGAGGCAACTATCATTCCGGTCCCAAAACTGGGTAAGGACCGCCGTTTGCCCTCCAGTTACCGCCCCATCTCCCTCACCAGTACAGTGTATAAGGTGATGGAGCGTATGATTACTGGGCGCTTACGATGGTGGCTTGAGTCGGAGAACCTTCTGTGCAACATTCAATGCGGATTTCGCCGTTACCGTTCCAGCACTGATCACCTGATTTCCCTCTCAACTCATATCAGGAACGCCTACCTGCGCCGCTGCCACACTGGCCGTGTTTTTTGACCTTGCGAAAGCCTATGACACCTGTTGGCGAACTGGCATATTACGTACCATACATCAGTGGGGTCTTCGTGGTCGACTTTCCATTTTCCTCCGGGAATTCATGATGGAGCGGTCCTTTCGTGCTCGGGTGGGGTGTAATTTATCCCGCGTTTTCCATCAGGAAAACGGGGTACCCCAGGGTTCAGTCCTCAGCGTTAGCCTCTTTGCCATCGTCATCAATCCTATCATTGAGTATATTCCCGATGGAATATCCTCTTCTTTATTTGTGGATGACTTCGCCGTATATTGTAGTTCTCGACGGACGAGTATCTTGGAGCGTCGGCTCCAGGTCTGTTTAGATCGCCTTTACACTTGGAGGCTCCACAACGGCTTCCATTTTTCCACCGAGAAGACCGTGTGCGTGAACTTTTGGCGCCGTAAGGCGTTTGATTCACCCTCACTCCACCTCGGTCCCCATCCGCTTCCTTTTGCAGAGGAAGCTACATTTTTAGGATATGTGTTCCATAGGAAGCTTAGCTGAGATTCTCATATCGCTTCCCTGAAAGGTCGCTGTGCCCGGTCCCTCAATATCTTACGTGTCTTATCAGGTACATCCTGGGGAGCTGATCGGACCGTGCTCTTACAGCTCCATCGGTCCCTGGTACGATCAAAGCTTGACTATGGGAGTGTGGTATATTTGTCAGCACGACCTTCCATCTTGAGTCTTTTGGATCCTGTGCACAATCGGGGGATACGTCTAGCTACTGGTGCTTTTCCAACCAGCCACATCCCGTCTGTACGCAGAAGCAGCTGAACATCCCCTGTGCCATAGGCGTGATATTGTGTTAAGCTCTAACGCATGCCGTCTATTCTCTCTGCCCATACACCCAACGTTCAAGCCCTTTTTTGATTCATCTCATTATCGCCAGTACGCTGTCAGTCCCCTTGCGTTACTTCCGCCAGGTTTTCGTTTCCGTCTGCTCTTTCGGACTCTGGCCGTTACACCACCGCCGGTATTACCTCGGGGAGAATATACTTTCCCTCCTTGGTCGCGGAGTGACATCCTCTTCCATCTTGGGTTGACGTCCATGCCCAAATCTGCGGTTTCGCCCTTTGCCATCCAATCCGCATTTTTAGAACTTCAGTAGTATTTTAATAACTACAGTTTTATTTTTACGGACGGCTCTAAAACCGACCGTGGTGTTGGATGTGCCTTCGTAGCAGCTGCGGAGAGGTTTACGTTTCGTCTTTCCGGACAGTGCTCGATTTTTACCGCTGAACTTTTAAGTATCTACCAGGCTCTTTTTATCACCTAGCAGCATTCGTAGCAATTTGCCCTTTGTAGCGATTCTCTGAGTGCTCTACAGAGCATTCGTTCGCTGTACCCCAGCCATCCCCTAGTACAGCGAATACAGGATCGGCTGCATTCCCTCGCTAATTCAGGGTTCCACGTGTACTTCGTTTGGGTTCCCACGTGGGCATTTCGGGCAATTAGGCTGCCGATGCTGTCGCGAAGTGTGCTATTTTATCCCCCACTGTTTTTAGCAATTCTGTTCCTTTCGAGGATCTTAGTGCTTCCCTTCGCCGAGCCATCAACACTCGCTGGCATGATGACTGGTCCACGCTCGTTGGGAACAAACTTCGGGAGGTTAAAGCTCTTCCGATTCCCTGGGCCACATCTTCACATTCTTCTGGCAGGGAAGAGATTTTAGCTAGACTTCGCATCGGGCACTGCCGTTTTAGCCATCAACACTTGTTACGCCAGGACCCAGCACTTCATTATTCTCACTGCGGTGAGCCTTTGACGGTGCAGCACCTTTTAGTGGAGTGCCGATTTTACTCAACATTGCGCTCCTCCTTGTGTTTGGCCCCCAACCTCAGCGCAATGCTGAGGGAGGACATTGCTGCTGTGGAGGGCCTCTTCGACCTTTTACAGCGCAGCGGAGTGCTTCGTTCCATATGATTTCAACATCCCTCGCAGTGCCTCATTTTAGGTTCATCTCGGCACTCCTATTTTAGCTATTTTAACAGTTTGAGCATCTTTTATGTTTTTAGTGTTTTTGGACCTGTTAGTGGCTTTTAGTGGTTTCTATTGTTTTTAGCGTTTAAATTTCAGGTGGGCTTTTCCTAGTTTGAGCTCGGGAGCTAATGACCTCAGCTGTTGTGCGCCCCTAAGCACTGCTGCTGCTGGCTGCTGCTGCTGCTGCTTATGCTGCTGCTGCTACCGTTCTCTTGAACAAAAAGGTTCGAAAAAACCAAGCCAATCCTTACTCGAAATACGCAGTCTTTCAAGAATTCCTGAAAGGAATAGTGGTAGGCGTTCACGTATATTCCAGATGTGCACAGTACGTATTAACCCTGCCCGCCAAAACATAACATAAGCCTTTTCGAGGTCCAAAATATTCCGACTGTTTAAAGATGATACAAAGTAGTTGCATGAGACTTTTTGCTATCCTTAAGTATTTGCCTAGACTTTGCACGCGCTTTCTTGTACTCAATTAGATTACTTAGGGTAGGGTGTCGTTGGAATACCCTCAGAGCACGTCTACGAGCACGAATAGCACTCCGGCAGTCGTAGGTACACCATGGGACAGGAAATCGACCGAGTTGGGTAGCCGAATGTGGAATAGACTGTTCTGCAGCGGAAAGAATTTTCTCTGTGAGATGATCAACTAAATCATTCACAGAATCGTGCTCGTTGTAATCAAAGACAGCCAACTGGGTGCAAATGTTCCAGTTGGCACGATCAAAGCGCCATCTAGGGATACGTGAGGGAGATACATCTTGTGCTAAGAGACTAAGAAGACATGGGAAGTGGTCGCTGGAATGAAAATCAGAGATGACATTCCACTGTAATGAAACTGCTAACTGGGATGAACACACTGCCAAATCGATGTGCGAATAGGTATTAAAGGCGTCTGAAAGGAACGTTGGCTCTCCGGTATTCAGGAGAACCAAGTTATTGCCCTCCAAGAATTTTGCAATGAGGTTACCTCTCGAACATACCGGAGTTGAGACCCAAAGTGGGTGATGGGTATTAAAGTCTCCCTCTATTAGAAATGGTGATGAAAGTTGGGAAACCAGATCTTCAAGGTAAATTAACGAGAGGTCATCTAATGGCGGTACATATACATTGCAAATGTAAAATTCGATTGATGGCAGCTTAATCCTTACAGTTACAGATTGTATATCAGATTGTAGCTGTAACGGATCTACAAATATGTCACCCCTGAGGACCATCATAGTGCCCCCGTGAGCTGGAATGCCCTCTTCTGATTCAATATCACACCTCAGTGGTGTGTAGCGTCTGATTTTAAACTTGTCTTGCGGTCGTACCTTAGTCGCTTGTAGGCATACCACCAAAGGGGTTATGCTTACTGAGTAAAAGTTCCAGTTCTGGTCGATGTGCTCTTAAACCCCGTATGTTCCATTGGAGGTTAGCCATCTGAACTATGGAGATAGGATGTAAAAGTTGGTCTACATTAAGACTTTAAGGTGGCCGAATCAGTTTACCCGTTTTCTTCGGTGTAGGGCTAACACCTGTTTCTTTTTCGTCGGGTTTATCCAGGCGCTTTTTCGTTGCCGTTCTTGCAGTGTGGTCCGTGTCTTCCTGGTCCATTTCTTCGACGGATGAGACACCTTTTCATATAGAAAACTTAGGTTCAAGGATCCCAAACCGGTTGGACACAGAGATCCACGATGATGACAGTTGTCGATCTGAGTCTTCACCAGAACACCCTTCAGAAGAGGAACTTCTAGACACTCTAGAAATTTCTTTATTGTCGGTCCTTTTGTAACCTTGAGGAAATCTGATTTGGTGTAATTGGTCGTGACACCCTGATCTTGCAGGTTCTCCTTTATTTCCTCATTTGACACCCCGTCCAACGCACGAGTGGTGACAACCCCGCGGGAGAAGTTCAGGGACTTTGCACCGCAATTGTGACGGAATAGCTGCCCAATAACGTAGCTTTTAATAATGTTGCTGCTTGGGAAACAGAGTGCGCTTCCACAAGGAGCGTGCCCTTTCTGAAGCGAGTACAAGCCTTGACTGGACAGGCAATTTTATCCAATCCCTTCTGGATAATAAAAGGGTTCAATGTCAAAAAATTTTTGCCTTCCTCATTTCTGGTTACAACTAAGTAGCGAGGACCACAAGACTCGACTACTTCCTTTCCACCTGAGTTACATAATTTATTAATATTATTATTGTTAAATTTTACCATAATAAATGCCCTAGGTTTCATTCCCCAATGCTCCCCACTCACCACGGAGCCCAACAAGGGGTCATCCCAGTGGGATAGCAGGGCTACACAGGGGATATAGCGAGCTCACCGTCCCACTCACCCTGGAGGTCGGTACAATACCTAGTCCTGGCCGATTGATTAGGGGTGGTTTAGTCCCTAACCTCGCGTTTAGGCGAAGCAGAAGCCAAAGTAGTGTATTAGAAATGCGCACCCTCCCCGAATTCAGAAAAAACACTTACGAGCTCAGATACGCATCCCTCAACCACCAGGACAAACCTTTCCACCAACACGGGTCTCCACGCACGGCCTACACGTGGGTGAGCCTGTTGACCGTCTCCCTCAACCACGAAGAGGAGCCCACACGAGGGAGACTGTTGGCTCGGGACTCCGGGTGCGCCAAACCCGTACCTACCGAAGTAGGCCCCTGGGGGGATATGGAATCAAACCGCGTAGTTTAAACGTGATAATTCCATCAATTTCTTTGTGACACATTGGCAAAAGCAATAGAAATCGCCACGCCCACCCGCACATGGGCATTTAAATAATGACGTAGCGGCTCATTACATAGCGAAAGGGCCTAAATGACGGCAGATTCTGATACTACAATGTTAAAATGCAACATTTTCCGTTTTTTGCGTTAAAATGATGTTTAGTCATTTTTGACCAAATTTCACCAATGCCTCCCCAAGAACTGGCAACAGCGCACTTCCCCTTATTGAGATATATCAGGGCTGGCGAACGGCCAGCCAAATTGTACACATTGTGTTTTGGGTCACTCAGTTTTTTATTTAATATCCTGCAATACAGGTAATATAGGACCATGAATGAAATGCTGCTCAAAGGAGCCCAGGATGCTTAGAGCTTATGGTTACCCGACATACATCCATCAGGATAAGGGAAAACAGCAGATAAATATCTTACCGAGATAACTCACACTGGCCGTCATACAAACACAGGACCTTTGGAATAAAAAGCACACATACTACCCCCACATAATAGTGGTGGGTAGTTCATTCACCAGCGTACAGACATCAAACCAATCATGTGGATCAAAGTCCAGTGAACTGAAGAAACTGAATCTTCTGATCCAACATCTTGGAAACTGTCACACATAAGAATGAAATGCACTGTTACATGAACTACAACACTCAACAAATTGCTAGGGGCAATATGTTCAAGTACATTAGCTACATTGCTCAATTGAATGATAAGGTTGGTTCATACTGGTCAAGTAGGTGATAATACCTCACCACAGACGATGAGATGCCCATATATGCAGCTTTATATTGCCATGTGGTTTGGTGAAACCAAAGAATGACAAAAGAATCAATTTGGTAGTGATCATGTGATGGAAGACTGCCTTGATTAACTCTGTACCCTTTGCAGGTGTTATGGGTATAGTATACTGTGATGTTAAACACTTACATGAATTTCACAGGGAGCTTGTAAGTCCCCACTGTCCATTTTAGGACAAGTCAACATGGGTGGGCCGTACTGAGCCTGCATCACCCAGACTCAAAGTGGCGTGAGTGAGTGTGGTGCTTTAGGGCCCGTCGACAGCAAGGTCATTTGGACCCGAAGTCAAGACTAAAACCTAAAAGCTACACAAATTTAGTTAAAAAGCTAAAATAAAATAAAAACAGTCAACGATTAAAAGTATATAAAAGCTCATCCCAATACTAATAGTTAAAAGCTCTAAAATTAATAAATATAAAATCCAAGTCAGACTTGTGTATTAAAACTAATTTCCGCCACAAACCGCAGTGCCCTATCCACGGCCACTGGGTCGTCCCCTAAAACATCGAGCAAGTTAGTCCTTAGGCCCAAAGACTGGCGAACGCGGGTGTACTGCGGGCAATCCAGCAATACATGCCGCACAGTGAGGCGTACTGCACACGGAGCACACACAGGGGCCGGTTCCCCTCTTAAGAGATGTCCATGAGTTGCACGTGTGTGCCCAATTCTCAGTCGGGTGAGTATCACCTCGGCCCGCCGGTTATCCCTGCAGGAAGTTGGCCAGGGTTGTACGCTCTCCTTTATCGCCCGGAGTTGTGTGCGTTCTAAAGCTGTCCAGGATTGCTGCCAAGCAGATAGGAATTGGCGACGGAAAAAACGTTGCACATCCTGGTATGGCACCCTAGTTGTTAAACTCCGGGGTAAACGGCAAGCTGACTTAGCAGCCGCGTCCGCCTCCTCGTTCCCGGGAATCCCCACATGACCTGGGGTCCAAGTAAAAACAAAATTGTATCCCCGAATCAGCATTTGCGATATCTGGGCCTGTATTTTTATAACAAGGGTGTGAGCGGCAGTGTGCTGTTGCAAGGCCTGAAGAGCACTTAGAGAGTCAGTGCAGACAATAAAAGAGCCAGGAGCTAACTTGCAAATAAAAAGGAGCAAATAGAAGATGGCATACAGCTCTGCGGAGAAAACTGAACTGGAGTCCAGAAGGCGAAATTTATGAGCCTCACCGTTAATAAAGAACGCGCAACCCGTAGTGCTACCTGACTGAGAACCGTCTGTAAAGACCGGAATATAATTGGGGTAACGGCTCAGTAGTTCGGCAAAAAGTTGTTGGAACACCGAATGTCGAGTAGCGAGTCTTGAGTTGCTTGAAAGAGCGAGATCGAACCGCGCACGATTGAGCTGCCATGCAGGATAAGGGCAGATGGACGACCTCTCCACGCGAGGCATTCGGAGCCCATGAGAATGTAGGAGATCCCGAAATCTTATTCCCACGGGGCGTGTCCGAGAAGCAGGGCGCATATAACGGTGGACTAAATCTCGACACAGAACTGGTTTGAAACAAGGATGATGGGGTAGCTTGCCAACTTCGAGACGTACGAGCAGAGTAACAGCGAGCGACAAATATGGAGTGGAGGTTCGCCTGAGTCTGCATACAGGTAGTCTACTCGACTGGTACGGAAAGCTCCTGTGGCAAGGCGGATGCCAGCATGATGTACAGTGTCTAAAAGGCGAAGTTTAGAGGCGGTCGCTGCGCCATAAATAAAACTGCCATAGTCCAGCTTGGACCGAACCAGAGAGCGGTACAGCCTCAAAATTACCGTGCGATCGCCCCCCCAAGATGCTCCAGATAATACCTTCAGCAACCGCAGAGAACGATCGCAAGAGGCTCGAAGTTGACGAATGTGGTGCTCCCAATTGAGTTGTCGGTCCAAGTAGAGGCCCAAGAACTTCAGGTACGAGACAAATGGCAGGGGTGTGCCGTTCAAATGAATATCAGGAGGCGGGTGAATATCTCGTAGGCGGTGAAAGTGGATACACTGCGTCTTCGCAGCTGAAAAACGGAAGCCGGTTTGAAGCGCCCAAGCTGCTAGCTGGGTAATGGTCAGCTGCAGTTGGCGCTCAATGTGATCTATGTTGGCAGACGTTTAATAAACTGCGAAGTCGTCAACATAGAGGGATGATGGAATTCCATTTCGAACGGCACTAGTGATGCCGTTAATCGCTACGGCAAAAAGGGTGACGCTCAAAATTGACCCTTGAGGTACGCCGTTCTCCTGTATCCGCTCCCGTGATATCGTGTTTCCTATGCGAACCCGAAAACGGCGAGGTTTTAAAAAGTTGCATAGGAATTCGGGTAGATGGCCACGCATACCGTAACCATGTAGGTTACGGAGTATACCGTACCGCCAGGTGGTGTCATAAGCCTTCTCCAGATCGAGGAACACGCCCACGGCGTGCTGTTTCAGTAGAAATGCATCGGAAATATACCCCTTAAGGCGTGTTAGATTATCGACACTTGAGCGATGGCGACGAAAACCGCATTGCAAGTTGGACAGATGGTTATGTTTTTCCAGCCACCAATTTAACCGAGCGTTAATCATTCGCTCGAAGGTCTTACAGATGACACTCGTCAGGCAAATGGGGCGGTAGGTAGATGGTAGCGTGCGGTCCTTTCCGGGTCGAGGGATGGGGATGACAATACCCTCTCGCCAGGAGGAAGGGAAAACCCGCTCATTCCAAATGCGGTTATAGATGTTTAAAAGGAAACATAGCGCCTCAGATGGAAGATGTAGCAGCATCTGTCGGTGTACGTCATCGGGACCTGGAGAAGAATCCTTTGCTAACGCCAGAGAATGGGCGAGCTCGGCTGCGGTAAAAGGTTGGTTGTACGGCTCGGTGCAGTCACTATTAAAATTAAGTGGTACCCGCTCCGCCTTTTCCTTAATAGGCAGGAAGAGAGCGTCATAGCGGGCAGTTTGGCTCGTGGCAGCAAATGTGGTAGCTAGGGCTTCAGCTATGTCCTGCTCGGTGGTGCACATGGAACCGTTGATGGCAAGGCCGGGAATTACCGTCCGGCGATACTTGCCATACATCCGCCGAACAGCTGACCATACTTGTTGGGTAGAGCTGCGCCGGGAAAGCGAAGACACATAGGCTTCCCAAGATTTACGCTTTGCGTTGCGCAGTATGAAGCGTGCCCTAGCGCGAGAATGTTTGAAGGCGACGAAGTTCCCTACCGTCGGGTGCCGCTGAAAAATGCGCAAAGCACGTTTGCGTGCTTTGACAGCCAAACTGCATTCCTCGGACCACCACGGTACAGGGATATGACGTGGTGTAGGTGAACCTCGAGGAATGCTGGATTCTGCTGCGAGCAGGATCGAGCAAGTAAAATATTCGACCATTTCATCGATGGTGTCGAAACTATCGTCGATGAGGTGTATGAGGGATTGGAATTTTCCCCAGTTAGCTTTGGAAATAATCCAGCGAGTATGTCGAGAAGGTGCACATTGGCGGCCAGAAAAATGAATGTTAATGGGGTAATGATCACTGCCAAAGAGGTCGGAAAGTACTGACCACTCAAGTAGTGGTACAAATGACGGACTGCAGAAAGAAAGGTCTAGTACGGAATGTGTACCATAAGCGGATGATAGGAATGTCGGGTCACCAGTATTTAGCAGAAGCAGGTCAGACTTATCGAAGACGTCTACGAGGAGGCATCCACGGGCGTCATCACTGTCTGATCCCCAGAGCGTGTGCTTGGCATTCAAATCTCCCACAAGGTGTAGTGGTGAGGGGAGCTGAGCCAATAGAGCTTGGAGATCACGCTCTGGAACTATACTGAGCGGCGGCACGTACATGTTGCATATGGTAAAACTGATGCTCGCCAGCTGTATCCGAACGGCCACAGCTTGCAATGGTGTGGTGAGAGGAACGTTGGCGGCTGAGATGTTAGGCGCCACTAAGGTAGCAACGCCACCGCTTGCACGCATACCTGCAAGAGAGTCGCTTCTAAATGCAGAGAAAGAGTGAAGGTGTGACGAGTGATTGGGATGTAAGTGGGTTTCCTGGAGACAAATAATTGATGGTGACCGTTGAGAAACTAAATGTTGTAGGTCTTGAGCACGAGCTCGAAGACCATTGACATTCCACTGGATTATTTCCATAAAGAGTTTTTAACGGGCCGTTTTAACCTTTTTCTTGACCTTGGCTGACTTGGGCCCTACGAGTCGAAAATCGTTAGCCTCCTGTGACTCCGCTGATGATCAGTAGTCAGAACTCCTACGGCTCGTAGAACGAGACCGGGATCTAACAGAAGGCGAGCGACTTCGCGATCTATGTTGTGTTCGGGATCGGTTTTTCGCATTCACTACGGGATGGTTATTACCCGCTGATGGCTTGGTGGCTGGAGTCTGTACGGTTGAAGCGGAGGCTGTGCTGTCTGAGACGTGGGTTTAACGGCTAGGTCAGTCTGCGTGGATGCGTGGGCGACAGGGACGTGTTGAACAGCAACAGTGGTATTAGGAGTACGGCGAGCTGCTGATGCATATCCAGTAGTAGTGGTAGCAGGCTTTAGTTGTTCAAAGCGCCGTCGTGCCTCTGGAAAAGTCAGGCGTTCTTTTACACGTAGCTCCTGAATACTTTTTTCGTCCATGAATCTAGGGCACTGTCGCGAGCTGGAAGGATGACTACCGCCACAGTTCACGCAACAAGGTGGTCGAGTGCAGTTTGGGGCTTCGTGTTTCGCCAGGCCACATTGCTCACAAAGAGCAGGATTGGTACACCTGACCTTAGTATGTCCGAACCGCTGACATTGGAAACAGCGCATGGGGTTCGGGACATACTGGCGGACGCTAGCACGTTCATAGCCGCAATAGATAAATTCAGGTAACTTAGTTCCAGCAAAAGTAAGATAGACTGTACGTAAGGGGTATTCCTTGCCATCTTGTTTTCGGGTAAGCCGGTACGCGTGACAAACAAGTTGATCAGAGAGGCAACTTACTATCTCTTCATTAGCAAGACCATCTAAGCTAGAGGTGGTGACTACTCCTCTACACGTATTCAGCGTTTTGTGTGGGGCTACCCGGATAGGGTAGGAGCCCAACAAATTCGCTCTCTGTAGCTTTTTAGACTGGTCTGCGTTGGTACTCTCTAATAATAACGTACCGTCCCGGAGCCGCGTCGCATTCTTAACAGGGCCACTTATCTTGTCTAATTCTCGCTTTATATAGGAAGGACTAATATCTTTGAACGTTTTGCCATTACATGCCAAGGTCATCACTAGAAATGGGTCAGTAAAGGAGGTTTTGCGCGGAGACATGATGATAGAGACCCCCATCCGGAACCGTCGGCGTCAGCCTGCCATCCGGGGGTTAAAAAAGAAAGACACCGAATCTTCACGGTCTGTGCCGTCATGGGGACCCCACCCATGACCGATCTCATTTGTACCTCAGAAAAGCTACCCTTCCACATCCACTGCTTGTCCGTATGGGTAAACCGTTCACCACGCACACCCCGGCTTTATGCCCCTACCACAGGAATAACCGCCTGTGGCTCCCCACTTTAGGCCGCGCTGCGCATAAAGGGCACACGCGGATTCAGGGGACTTGTGGTTGATTACACCGGGGTTCCGTCAGCGGTAACACGTCCGGTCCGTGATACTAACCCAACGGCAACACGGCCGTCGGGACATTAACACAGACCGGGCCCTCAAGGAGCTACGTGGGTGTATTTGACGGTGTGGACGGGCTCCGCACCTAAGGCTACACATAGGGGCAGTGCGAAGGGTCCGCTCAACCTTCACTTTTGAGACCTCCGGAGAGCACACATGTCGGAAGCCGCGCTGAAAACCGTGGGACAGAACCACGGAGATAGGAGAGATCCCTGCTGGTGAGACAGGAGTTATAAACCTAAGACCTTAAGTGCTAATAATTATAATAAAAAACTAGAAGGGGAAGGTGATGCTTACTGACAAGCAGTAGCACAGCGTGGCACAGTTGATGGAGATGAAGGGGATGAATTGGGGGTGAGTGGCTAGGGACCCCGGGATCGCCAATCCCGTACCTACCGTAGTAGGTCCCTGGGGGAAAATACCAGAGCCTCTTCTGCCAGTTTTCGGGGTTTCTGCTGGGCCTTCTCGGCAGCCGTAGCGGTCCTGGGGTACACCAAGTCCCCACCGTACATCACCCCATCAGTCAGTCCCCTACTTCCTGTTGCCCACCCCTCGGGACGAGGACCGCAGAGGTTGGATTTTGAGGGGCAGACTCAAAGTGGCAAATAATCAATTAAAAGATTGCAGAAAGAGATATATGGTGTGAATTCAAGATTGTTACAAAAAACTAAATGTATTACAAGCTCCACATACTATATGTGCTCGATAAGAAGAGTGATCGGGTTCCAAGTCCTCATTCGGTAAGTTTTGTTTAATTCTGTAAACATAGATGACAATATATACTGTCGCGTACCCGATCACAATAAGGCAGCTTGGCACACAAAGGAACGGATAGGTTTCACGTAGATGAGCTTGCATAAGCAGATAAACATAGTACTTGAGATAAAAGCCTTACTGAAACAAACTGAGATAAATGGAAATTTCTGGTAATATCTTGATTATTCGGTTTCTTTATTTTTCTGGAAGAGTCTCGAATCATGAATTACATATAAAAATGGTTGACACACCAACCAGGAGTAGTTGTGAAATGAGAGAGCCAGCCGTGATGTGGTAACGAGAGCTAAGGATGTAATCTGCTGTCACTGTTTGTTATTGTGATCGACCTTGGTAGACTGATGGTGTATGTAACGTAATGCTGCTCTAATCTATAAGAGTATTTCTATAAAAATAAGGGAGATTTTTAATTTCTGCAACTCGGCCTTTTAATTCTACGAACCCACAAAGTCACAATACACATTTAACAATTTGTAACTTAAAACTTCACTTATCTTATAAGAAACGATGATGATTTTCTTATAAATTGTCGGGGATTGCGATTTCATATATTTTACATATCCTCAGCTGGAAATAGAGCTGTTGTCATCATTACGAATGCTAGATGTTAATATGTTCATGTTAATACTGCCAAAATCTGAAAATGAAGCAAATTTAAAAACAGAATCGACTGCCATTATTTCAAAATTAATTACGCGATGTTTGTGTTTTAAAATAAATATATTTTCCCAAAACATTAAATCTATTGGACCATTTAATTGTTTTAATAATTTAACTTCTGGATTTATTTCATGGCTAAATGACCAAAGATGATCTCCTACGGCCGATTTATCAATTTGTTTATACTTAATGTTACAACAATGTTCTTTCGTTCTGGTTTCTAAATTATGTTTTGTCCTTCCAATATGAACTTTATCACAATCGAAACAATTAAACTGATAAATACCGATCTTTTATTATTAGGAATTTTATCTTTTTTTAGAGGAATGCGTTACATTTTTAACATTATTGTCACCCAATTAGCGGAAAGCACAACCAACGACAGCTGAGTTAGGGGCCAGAGGCCGCCAAGACACACCCACCCATTAGTCTGTCACTAACTGAGGGGATGATTAGAGAAGTGTCACTTGTCGCTGGCCGCCTCTTCCCCCCTTCCACTGCCATCTGGAAGTTTCGCGGTGATTCACGGAAACTAGAGGCTTCGAGAAAACGGCGATATTCCTATAAAAAGGGCTGCAGTAAGTGAGTTGAGTCAGTCAGTTCTTGGCGAGCAGCGCCGTGCTAGTGTACCGACGAGAAGACTGTGTACGTGCATCGGAGGATAGTGCGTAATTGCGAGAGCAAAGTGGAATTGTAACGGACGAACTGGTGAATCGTAATTGTGTGCATTACGTAATTCTGTGTAACTGGCAAGTGTTTAACTGTAAGTCGGTGGAAATAAAGAACATTTTAAGTGGTGCAATTGGACTTTTCATTTCACGAACCCATAAAGTCACACTGGTGTCAGGAAGCGGGACGACAATATCACCGAACATTACAGCCATGGACGCGGCATTGGAAAAGATTTTGGAGAAGATGATGGAAATGAAGACGGAACTGACAGAAATGAAGACGGCCAACGGCAACATCACCGAGAAGATGGAAGATGAATTAACGAAGACGGAAGCGGCAAATAACAGCCCGGCCGCGAAGCTGGAGACTACAAATAACAATCTGGCCTCGGAACTGAAACAAATGAAGACGGCTAACGACATCACCGAGAAGATGGAAGAAATGAAGGCCGAGTTAACCACAGAAATGGGAGCAGCGAACGGCAGTCTGGCCACGGAAATGAAGGCGGCGAACGAGGCTCTCACCGCAAAGTTTGAAGAACAGTTGGCCGGCATAAAATAGGACGTCACAGAGTTAGGCGAGAGCGTCGAAGACCTGGCGAGCCGCGTTAATGAGCTGGAGGGAAAGGCCGACAATAGCGTCAAGTCCCTGAGCGCCATGGTGGAGGACGTCGTCAACAGGAGGTTGATGAATTTGAAGGCCGACGCACCGGGACGCGACACAACATCGGCGCGCGTCAAACCTCCGAAATATGACGGCGCGTCAACGTTTGAGGTCTTCCGCCGCCAATTCGACGCAGTGGCCAAGCACAACAAATGGTCACCAGAGGAGGAGGCCACACAGTTAATAGCCAGCCTCCAGGGACGGGCCGCGGAAGTCCTAAACGCGGTGCAGACAACGGCGGCGCCCAAGGACATCTGGGAGGCCCTGGAGAATCGTTTCGGAAACCACCGCTTAGCCGCAGCGTACCGCAGCCAGCTAAAGGAGCCAGGGGAGACGCTGCAGGAGTTTGCCCTGGCAGTTGAACAACTAGCAAGCAAGGCCCTAGTCGACCTCCCACCAGAGTTCGTATCCCGGGAAGCTGTCTACACATTCGTGGACGGGGCACGAGATACGGAGGTTCGTCAGCGCCTAATGCTCGGCGATTATAAAACCATCCACGAGGCGCTGACAGCAGCATTAAGGATAGAGGCGGCCAAGGTAACAGCTATTCCGACGTCGAGAGCGAGGAGTGTCCGCTACACCGGAGACAGAAGACCAGCCGAGAGACGCCGGCGAACACCTAGTGGCCTGTGTTGGGGGTGTGGACAGCCCGGACACCTGCAGAGAGACTGCCCACACCAGGAAGGGCAGCTGGAAGAACCAGTAAGGCCCGGCGTGGACAGGGGCACGTCGGCGCCATTACCACCATCCCCTCGAGTGACACTGCGCGCCGTCAGTCTGTGTATGGATGACAGCCTCATCGCGGACGGTTGGGTGAGAGGGAAGCCGTGCCGCGTGCTGGTGGACACTGGGGCAGCCGTGACCATCAACAGACCTAACCTGGCGAACGGCTTGCCGACGAGGAAGCCGAGCCGACCATACGAGCTTGTCACGGCATCGGGCCACACTTGCCTGTGGAGGAGGCCCTGCTGGAGCTGACCTTGGGGCGGAGTGCCGTGCGTCTGTGGGTGTTCGTCGCGAAGGTGGCTGAGGTGATTCTGGGACTGCATGCCCGCAGGAGCCACGAGGCCACGGTCGACGTCGGCAGGAAGTTCCTAGGGCTCAACGGAGAAGAGGTTATACTCCGTCAACCCGAAGACCGCCTTGGAATCTGCAGGGTCGTCTTGAACGAAGACGTGGTTGTCCCCGCGAGGAGCGAGGTGATGGTGACGGACGACCAGAAGGCCAGACAGCAGGTTGGGTCCAGAGGCTGCAGGAATACGACTTCACCTAGGAACATCGCAGAGGGAAGAGCCACGGTAACGCTGACGCCATGACCCGAACACCCTGTCCAGAAGAGTGCGGCCAGTGCACAAGAGTGGAGGAGAAGGAGCGTGCCGCAGCAGTCCGAGTAGTCACGGCAGTGCCTGCGGATGGCTGGGATAGCGCAGGCCTGAGGAGGGAGCACCTGGCGGACGCAGACTTGGGGCCACTCTTGAGGGAAGTGGAGGCAGCGACGGGACCAACCTGGGAGGACATCGCACTGAGGAGCGCCACCTACAAGTCGTACTGGGCCCAATGGGACTCGTTGAAGACCAGAGAGGGCGTGCTGTTCCGGTTATGGGAATTACCCGATGGGAAGACGCAGAGAGAACAGTTGGTACTTCCCCGGAGTAAGGTTCCAGACTAGGAGCCCGGGTCCCAAGCAGCAGTACAACGTCGGAGCGCCATTCGAACGGATCGCCGTTGACATTGCTGGACTGGTCCCAGTTTCCGACCGAGGCAACAAGTACCTAGTGGTGGTCGTGGACTACTTCACCAAGTGGCCGGAGGTGTATGCCATCCCAAACCAAGAGGCAAAGACAATCACAGACTGCCTCGTGGAGCAAGTGTTCTGTCGATTTGGGGTGCCGTTAGAGCTACACAGTGACCAGGGTACCAATTTTGAGTCCAACCTAATGAAGGAGGCACTACAAAGGCTTGGGGTGAACAAGACCCGCACGACGCCTCTACATCCCCAATCGGATGGCATGGTCGAAAGATACATCAAGACCTTAGAGGAACACCTGAAGAAGGTCGTGGCCAGCCATCAGCGAGACTGGGACGTCAAGGTGCCACTGTTCTTGCTGGCCTACCGCTTGTCTACACACGACACAACTGGGATGACGCCAGCCAGCTTAATGTTCGGCCGAGAGTTACGCCTCCCTTGTGACCTGGCTTTTGGAAGCCCTCCTGAAGCGAGACAGCCAGCGACCGAGTATGTGCAGAACTTGGTGGACCATCTCCACGACATGCACGAGATGGCTCGCCAGAACATCCAGAAGGCGAGCGACCGCATGAAGACCAGGTATGACAGGCAGGCCAACAGCCAAGGGTTCCAGCAAGGTGACGTGGTCTGGTTGTACCATCCTACTCGGATCAATGGACGCTGCCCGAAGCTCCAGCAACCATGGCAAGTACCGTACCGGGTGGTGAAGAGGATTAACGACGTGGTCTACCGCATCCAGAAGGTTCCACGAGGGAAGATGTTGGTGGTACACCTGGATCGTGTAGCCCGCTACGATAGTGCTGTTCGGGACGACCAGCTTTGAGGAGGGAGCAGTATCACCCAATTAGCGGAAAGCACAACCAACGACAGCTGAGTAAGGGGCCAGAGGCAGCCAAGCCACACCCACCCATTAGTCTCTGTCACTAACTGAGGGGATGATTAGAGAAGTGTCACTTGTCGCTGGCCGCCTCTTCCGCCCCCCCCTACCACTGTCATCTGGAACCTTCGCGGTGATTCACGGAAACTAGAGGCTTCGAGAAAACGGCGATATTCCTATAAAAAGGGCTGCAGTGAGTGAATTGAGTCAGTCAGTTCTTGGCGAGCAGCGAAGCAGCGCCGTGCTAGTGTACGGGCGAGAAGACTGTGTACGTGCATCGGAGGATTGTACGTAATTGCGGGAGCAAAGTGGAATTGTAACGGACGAACTGGTGAATCGTAATTGTGTGCACTACGTAATTCTGTGTAATTGGCAAGTGTTTAACTGTAACTCGGTGGAAATAAAGAACATTTTTGAGTGGTGCAATTGGACTTTTCATTTCCGAACCCACAAAGTCACATTATATTTATTTCGAGGAGCTAAAGTTATACCAAATGCTTTAAAACTTTTTTGAAAATGTTTATTAACCCAAGGATGGTAAGTAAATTTTTTAAAATTATAAGCGTCTTTTAATTTTTAAGGGTAGAAATATCATTAACAGTTTTTAGACCTATTTTTTCAATCTTCCTTTATATAAAGTCTTTATTAACACCATTAATTAAAGCAGTGTTAATTACATGTTTATATTCTTTATTAAATTCATTTTTATTCAGAGGTGTATTTATTAATCTATAAATCAAACTATTGAAAACAGCAAATTTGTGTGAAAAAGTGTTTAACGTTTATTTTTATATAACTATTAATATGAATAGACTTCCTATAAATACCAAAGTTTACTTATTACTTCTTATTATCTTTAGATCTAATATAGGAAGAGCTCCATTAATGTCAGTATCTAATGTAAATTTTATAGCTTTAACTTGCAAATTTAGGAATTTTATAGTATTGTTTATGATTATAAATAATAACTAAACACTAGTAACGCAACTTCACTTATCTTATTTAAATCCGGGGACCGGTTTCAAAGCAAACATCTGCATTATCCTCAGCCACTCAGCATGACACTCACCCAGTAAGTGGGTGCTGCCCATAGCTAGGCCCTTTTTTTTTAGATCTGTCCATTAAAGCTGAAAAAATTCTGATTGATACAAATTTCTGTAAGTTGTGAAAGTTCTTCTATTCCTTCAGATGTTACTTGTATTGATTCCAGCCATTTTATGAGAAAGGGAATAAGCTCATTGGTAGGTATACTTGGGTATAAAGAAATGACGTCAAAGAAAGCTAAAGCATCTGTAGAGTTGATCTTTGTGCCCTTCGGGAGATTTAACAATTCAAACGCGAAGCTGATGACCAGCTGATGATAAGAGCAAAAGCTGTTGAAACATGTCCTGTGAATAATAAGTGTGAGTGAAGCAATGTGTCATATGTTCTCTATTCACTTATGTTCAAAATTCAGTAAGTTTAACAAATTCAACTATTAAGTCCTCATGTTGCTCATGTTGCTCATCACGCTGATCTTTTAACGAGTTTTTTTTCGAAATGCAAGTCTCAAAAGCACCCTTTAATTTTTAAAGTTTAGTATAGATATGTTGATGATATTTTTGCATTTGTTCCTGAAAAACTTATGAACTGCTTTAAAATTACTAAATTTGCAACATAAAGCTATAAAATTTACATTAGAAACTGAAATGAATGGATTTCTTCCTATTCTAGATCTAAAGATAATAAGAAATAATAATAAATTAAACTTTGGTATTTATAGGAAGTCTACTCATATTAATAGTTATATAAAAATAAACGTTTTAACACTTTTTCACATAAATTTGCTGTTTTCAATAGTTTGATTTATAGATTAATAAATATACCTCTGAATAAAAATGAATTTAATAAAGAATATAGGCATATAATTAACACTGCTTTAATTAATGGTTTTAACAAAGACTTTTTACTGTCACCCAATTATCGGAAAGCCCGACCAACGACAGCTGAGAAGGGACCAGAGGCATCCGGCCCACGCCCACTCATTTATCTCAGACACTGAGGGGATGATTAGGGAAGTGTCACTTGTCGCTAGCCGCCACTTCCCCCTTCCCCTGCCGTCTGGAACCTTCGCGGTGATTCACTGAAACGAGAGACTTCGAGAAAACGGCGATATTCCTATAAAAAGGGTTGCTGTGAGTGAATTGAGTTAGTTCTTGTCGAGCAGTCGTGAGGATCGCCCAGTGAAGGAACGGACTGCGAACGTGGAGCCTACGTAATTGCGAGTGCAAAGTGGAACTGTAACGGACTGACTGGTGAATTGCAATTGTATGCATTACGTAATTCTGTGTAATTGGTAAGTGTTCCGATTGTAATTCGGTGGAAATAAAGAACAGTTTTGAGTGGTGCAATTGTACTTTTCATTTCACGAACCCACAAAGTCACGCTGGTGTCAGGAATGGTATGACATCATCACCGAACATTACAACCATGAACGCGGCATTGGAAAAGATTTTGGAGAACACGATGGAAATGAAGGCTTAACTGACCTCGGAAATGAAGACGGCAAATGACAACATCACCGAGAAAATGGACAAGAAGTTGGAGGCGGCAAATAACAACCATGCCGCAGAGTTGAAGCAGATGAAGACGGCCAACGACATCACCTAGAAGATGGAAGAAATGAAGGCCGAATTAACAGCAAAGACGGAAACGGCAAACAATAACTTGGCCACGACAATGACCGCAAAGATGGCCGAACTGACCACGGAAGTGAAGGTGGCGAACGAAGCTCTCGCCGCCAAATTTGAAGAACAGTTGGCCAGCGTGAGGGATGACGTGACGGAGCTGGGCAAGCGGATGGGCCAAGTGGACGAGCGCCTCGAGAACCTGGCGAACCGCTTCAATGACCAAGAGGAAAAGGCCGACAGTAACGCCAAGTCTCTGAATGCCATGGCGGAAGACGTCGAAGACCTTGCTAACCGCGTTAACAACCTGGAAGGAAAGGCCGACAGCAGCGTGAAGTCCCTGATCGCCATGGTGAACGTCGTCGGCAGGAGGTTGAAGGCCGACGCACCGGGACGCGACACAACACCGGCCGCGTCAAACCTCCGAAATATGACGGCGCGTCAACGTTTGAGGTCTTCCGCCGCCAATTCGACGCAGTGGCCAAGCACAACAAATGGTCACCAGAGGAGGAGGCCACACAGTTAATAGCCAGCCTCCAGGGACGGGCCGCGGAAGTCCTAAACGCGGTGCAGACAACGGCGGCGCCCAAGGACATCTGGGAGGCCCTGGAGAATCGTTTCGGAAACCACCGCTTAGCCGCAGCGTAACGCAGCCAGCTAAAGGCAAGGTCAAAGCAGCCAGGGGAGACGCTGCAGGAGTTCGCCCTGGTAGTTGAACAACTGGCTAGCAAGGCCCTAGTCGACCTCCCACCAGAGTTCGTATCCCAGGAAGCTGCCCACACATTCGTAGACAAGGTACGATATACGGAGATTCTTCAGTGCCAAATGCTCGGCGATTATAAAACCATCCACGAGGAGCTGACAGCAGCATTAAGGATGGAGGCGGGAAAGGTAACATCTATCCCGACGTCCAGGACGAGGAGTGTCCGCTACACCGGAGACAGAAGACTAGCCGAGGGACGTAGGCGAACATCTAGTGGCCCATGTTGGGGGTGTGGACAGCCCGGGCACCTCCAGAGAGATTGTCGACACCAGGAAGGGCAGCCGGAAGATCGAGTAAGGCCCGGCGTGGCGAGGAGCACGTCGGCGCCATCCACACCATCACCTCGAGTGACACTGCGCGACGTCAGCCGGCGTATGGATGACAGCCTCATCGCGAACGGTTGGGTAAGAGGAAAGTCGTGCCGCGTGCTGGTGGACACCGGGGCGGCCGTGACCATCATCAGACCTGACGTGGCGAAGGGCTTGCCGACAAGGAAGCCGAGCCGACCATACCAGCTTGTCACGGCATCGGGCGTTACCTTGCCTGTTGAGAAGGAGGCCTTGCTGAAGCTGACCTTGGGAAGGAGCACCGTACGGCTGTGGATGTTCGTCGCGAAAGTGGCTGAGGAGGTGATACTGGGATTGGATGCCCTCAGGAGCCATGAGGCGACGGTCGACGTCGGCAAGAAGGTCCTGCGGCTCAACGGAGAAGAGGTTATACTCCGTCAGCCAGAACAGCGCCTTGGAATTTCCAGAGTAATCTTGGACGAAGACGTGGTTGTCCCCGCGAGGAGCGAGGTGGTGGTGACGGCGCGACTGGAAGGCCAGAGAACCAGGAACATGATGCTGGACCAGAAGACGCCTGTGCACGGACTATGCGTAGCCAGGGCATTGCTGCCTTGCCAAAAGGCGGTGCCAGTGAGACTGCTAAATCCAACGGACACCGACCTCGACGTTCAGGCCGGGACGGAGTTGGGAACGTGCGAGCCCGTGGTAAGCGTAACAGCAATCGACAAGACGCAGGAGCCAGTGCGGACGCAACACCTGGGGCCCCGGCTAGAAGGCTTACTGGAGAGGGCGGCCGACCACCTGACCGCAGAGCAGCTGGAAAAAGTTCGACAACTGCTAAGACGATACCAGCGCGTCTTCAGCCAAGGTGATAGTGACTACGGCCGCACGGACAAAGTGCTTCACCGTATCGACACCGGGGACGCCCGGCCTATTGAGCAACCACACAGACGCATTTCGCTGACGAAGCAAGGGGCGGTACGAGACATGCTGGAGGACATGAGATACAGGGGAGTGATTGAATTGTCTGTCAGCCCTTGGTGTTCCCCTGTAGTCTTGGTGACAAAGAAGAACGGCGACTGCGCTTCTGCGTAGACTACAGAAAGTTGAACGCTGTTACCCGGAAGGACTGTTTCCCCTTACCCCGGATTGACGACACCCTGAACATTCTGGCTGGTGCACAGTGGTTCTGGACCCTGGACCTGAAATCGGGCTACTGGCAGGTAGCTCTAGACCCAAGAGACAAGGAGAATACCGCATTCTCGACAGGCCAAGGGCTCTGGCAGTTCACGGTTATGCCCTTTGGCCTCTGCAATGCACCAGCTACCTTCCAACGCCTCATGGAGTCACTGATGAAAGGGCTGACTTACGATGCCTCCCTGCTATACCTGGACGACATCATCATCGTCGGGAAGACTCTTGAAGATCACCTGGAGAATCTGAGTAAGGTGCTACAGAGACTGCAGGCGAACAACTTGAAGCTGAACGCGAAGAAGTGTCAGCCCTTCCGCAAGGAAGTGAACAACTTAGGCCACATAGTCTCAGCAACCGGAGTGGCCACAGACTCGGAGAAGACACAGGCTGTGAGAGATTGGCCTCGCCCAAAGGATAAGAAAGAGTTGCGCAGTTTCCTAGGGCTGTGCAGTTATTACCGCCGCTTCATAAAGGGGTTCTCCAACATCGCAAAACCCCTCACCCGCCTGACAGAGGAACACCGGCCTTATGCGTGGACGGAGGACGCCAAAGAGGCTTTCCAGCACCTGAAGAACACCTCTGCAGTGCTCCCATTTTGGGATTTCCACAACCGGATGGCGTCTTCATTGTGGACACCGACGCCAGCGACCATTGCATTGGAGGTGTCCTATCGCAGATCCAGGACGGCCATGAGCGGGTGATAGCCTACTACAGCAAGACGCTATCCAAGGCAGAGAAGAACTACTGTGTCACCCGACGGGAGTTACTGGCGGTAGTAAAGACCTTAGAGCACTTCCACAAGTACCTGTACGGTCAGCCATTCCACCTGAGGACTGACCATTCTGCCCTAACCTGGCTATTGAGCTTTAGGAACCTGGAAGGCCAGACAGCACGCTGGGTTCAGAGGCTTCAGGAATACGACTTCACCTCGGAACATCGTAGAGGAAAGAGCCACGGTAACGCTGACGCCATGTCCCGAACACCCTGTCCAGAAGATTGCGGCCAGTGCACAAGAGTGGAAGAGAAGGGGCGTGCCGCAGCAGTCCGAGTAGTCACGGCAGTGCCTGCGGAAGGCTTGGATAGCACAGGCCTGAGGAGGGAGCAGCTGGCGGACGCAGACTTGGGGCCACTCTTGAGGGAAGTGGAGGCAGGGACGAGAACTGAAAGGTGTAGTGTTTAACGCCCGCTTTTACTACATACGGCACCGCAGGCGGTAACAGGGACGAGACCAACCTTGGAGTACATCGCACCGAGGAGCGCCACCTTCATGTCTTACTGGGCCCAATGGAACTCGTTGAAGACCAGAGAGGGCGTGCTGTTCCGGGTATGGGTCACCCGATGGGAAGACGCAGAGAGAACAGTAGGTACTTCCCCGGAGTAAGGTCCCAGAAGTCTTGGGATGAAGTGCACGCCGATACTTCCGGAGGACAGCTGGGAGCGAACCGAACGATTGACATACTACGACAGCGCTACTACTGGCTGAGACTCAGAGCAGATGCTGAGATGGTTCCATCAGTGCCACGTGTGCGCGGCGAGTCGCGGCCCCTAGACTAGGAGCCGGGGTCGAATGCAGCAGTACAACGTCGGAGCGCCATTCGAACGGATAGCCGTTGACATTGCTGGACCGTTCCCAGTTTCCGACCGAGGCAACAAGTACCTAATGGTGGTCGTGCACTACTTCACCAAGTGGCCGGTGTATGCCATTCCAAACCAAGAGGCAAAGACAATCACGGACTGCCTCGTGGAGCAAGTGTTCTGTCGATTTGGGGTGCCGTTGGAGCTACACAGTGACCAGGGTACCAATTTTGAGTCCAACCTAATGAAGGAGGCACTACAAAGGCTTGGGGTGAACATGAGCCGCACTACGGCTCTACATCCCCAGTCGGATGGCATGGTCGAAAGGTACATCAAGACCTTACAGGAATACCTGTGGAAGGTCGTGGTCAGCCATCAGCGAGACTGGGACGTCAAGGTGCCACTGTTCTTGCTGGCCTACCGCTCGTCTACACACGACACAACTGGAATGACGCCAGCCAGCTTAATGTTTGACTGAGAGTTACGCCTCCCTGGTGACCTGGCTTTTGGAAACCCTACGGAGGCGAAGCAGCCGCTGACCGAGTATGTGGAGAACCTGGTGGACCACCTCTACGACATGCACGAGATGGTTCGCCAGAACATCCAGAAGGCGAGCGATCGCATGAAGACCAGATATGACAGGCAAGCCAACAGCCAAGGGTTCCAGCAAGGTGACCTGGTCTGGTTGTACCGTCCTACGCGGACCAAGAGACGCTGCCCGAAGCTTCAGCAGCCATGGCAAGGGCCGTACCGGGTGGTGAAGAGGATAAATGACGTGATCTACCGCATCCAGAAGGTTCCCCGAGGGAAGATGTTGGTGGTACACCTGGACCGTCTAGCCCGCTACGATGGTGCTGTTCGGGATGACCAGCTTTGAGGAGGGAGCAGTGTCATCCAATTATCGGAATTTTCTACAGGTCTTGTTACGATTAGGCGATTCCTAATGTGTGGTGGATAGTGTCCTCTGATTCTCTGAAGAACACCTTTGGATTATCACCTGCCTCTTCCCCCCCAGGGGCCTACTTCGGTAGGTACGGGTTTGGCGCACCCGGGGTCCCGAGCCAACAGTCTCCCTCATGTGGGCTCCTCTTCGCGGTTGAGGGAGACGGTCAACAGGCCCACCCACGTGTAGGCCATGCGTGGAGACCTGTGGAGAAGGTTTTTAGATTCTTGTCTAGTTTAGAGTTTAGGATTTAGTGAACGAAATTTTTAGTCGGTTTTGATTGATGATTTTTATGTACGTGTATTCTTAATAGGTCTTGTTACACTTGTATAGTTTTAGAAAGTTATATCTGGCTTTTGCCATGACTAGTTTTTTAAAGGGCGCTGATGACCGCCGTAGTTGAGCGCCCTTATATATATATATATATATATATATATATATATATATATATATATATATATATATATATATAATATCATATCACCTGCCTCTTCGTCATAAGTTGGTGGACTAATGTCATGTAATGAATAATTCATGCACTCATTATAACCTAAATTGTAAAACTGTGTGTGTTGACACATTTTGTGTATTTCTGTGATAATTAGAATCCTTATCGGGACCCACGGAATCAACAAATTCACTCACTACTTCTTCATAACCTGGATTATCACCTAGATTTCATGGTAAGTCACAATCATTATTATTCTTGTTTCTAACTACATTTTGTATATCATTCATTTTATCTACCTGAATTGCCATTACAACTTGAGTTAGGGATCGCCTGGCTCGCTACGATGGTGCTGTTCGGGACGACCAGCTTTGAGGGAGCAGTGTCACCCAATTATCGGAAGGCACGACCAACTGGCAGCTGGGTGGGCGACAGGAGGCATTCATGCCACGCCTACCCATTTATCTTGTAGCGTTCACTGAGGGGATGGTTGGAAAAGCATCACTAGCACTCTCTTTCCCCTCCCCCTGACGACTGGAACCATCGGGATGATATTCCGCACCGCGAAGCTTCCAGAAACAGCGATCTTCCTATAAAAGGGCTGCAGTGGGCGAGTCAGTTCAGTTCTTGGCGAGCAGCCGTGCAGAGCGCAGTGCTAGGGAACGGACTGGAAGGCTGCATACGTGTATCAGAGGAGTTTTTAGTCAGCTCTAGAGAGAGTTGTACGTAATAGTGAGTGTGGAGTGGACCTGTGAAAGACGAACTGGTGGATTGTAATTGTGTGTGCTACGTAATTCTGTGTAATCGGCAAGTGTACCAACTGTAATTGGTGGAAATAAAGAACATTTTGACTTTGAGCAACTGGACTTTTAATTTCATGAACCCACAAAGTCACAATATATTGGAATGATTATTATCAAGCATTTCACTAACTGTAGCAGACTTCTACATAACTTACCCTAATATCATCATGAACTGATGAAGTATCTGTTTCCAGCCACCGCGTCTCTTCTTTAATTTCTATCTTGTTATGTATTTCATGATCACTGTTGTATTTCTTATCTACTTTTACAGGATGCTCTGCAAGAAATTCTCCCTCATTCTGTGAACCAAAGTCTGAAAACAGAGTCTCCTGTTCAACTTCTCTTTCCCTATATAACTTACAGCTGTTGCTGCTTGTGGCTGTTTCAGTTTTAATCTGCTTTACAGGATGATTCATAAAAGGAGTCTCTGTTTTAATTTCTGTTTTAATAGCCATGTCATAATCAGTATCCAGAAGTACAGCAGCAATGTTTGTCTTCATTGACACAACTTTGTGAAAGAACTCTTTCTCACTGGGTGAAACTACAATGTCTGTGAGGGAATCCTCTCCTTTAATTTCTACTTTCTTATCCATTTCAAATAGCTGTTGAATTGAGTTGTAGATCTGATCTTTACAAACAAATCTGTGAAGAGAGAAACATAGATACTACAACATATTTATATATTTAAACATCACCTTCTCTGTATCCATCAATAATTCCTCAAAAGCACACTGCACACCACTGTTCTCTTATCATACAATCAACTTCTTGGAAAGCTGAACCAGAGTTAAGAAACTTAACGACATGTCCAGGAGCCATAGGACAGGTTATAGCATTGCATCATTACACCTTCATTATCAATTAATTGGTATTCATTTATATAAATGGGAATTTTCACTTTTTCACCAGAATTACTTCATTGTTTTAAAAAGTAAACTTTACATTGTTCTCTGTGCTCCACAATGAATCTGATGTGACTCAGTTTTGAGAATTGCCTGTGTGAATTTATGTATTACTAAGGTGAAAAATGGACAAGCAACTGTTATTACTACAGTTATTCTGAGAACAAATCCAGATTAGTGTGTATTAACTTTTTTTTTTTTGCACCTTGCTAGGCCGCAGGTACATATACTACTAATAAGGTAAATATTACATGAAACCTGAATTTCTATTATGTGTGATTGCAGGAATTTAGTAATATTGACGTTAAAATTGAAAAAGCTATTTGAGTCAGATTTGTGACTTCGTCACTTACACTTCCATATTATTGAGTGAAACAAAATGTGGGTTGGGTGATGATGGACTTCTTTGAAGTTCTCGGAGTTTGATCTAGTCGTTCCTTGGCTGCTCTGGTATCTGCATTGACCCTTCTTTTCAGGTGTGGTCGCAGATATGGAAGGATAATGTTGCTTTAAATAAAAGATTATTTGTAATTTCCCCAACGAATCTCTAAACTTTGAGATTTATTAAGAATTAAACATTTTTAACATAGATCAATCGATATTAATATTCTCTGGTGCAATCCTTTTAATTGTTCACCAATAATCACTTTTCTGTTGCACCAAGTAAAATATACTGATACATATATTCTTACACACAAAAATTGCCTTTGCACATGAGCATCTATTTGCGGACTTACTCACACGTCTTTTCACCATGGAAGTCAAATGAAGAAGGAATCACCTCCAGTCCAGGTGCTTATATAGTCTTTTTGCCGTTGCCATAACGACAAATCAACATCATTCAACTTTTATACATTTCTTCATATATTTTGTATAACTTTTTCATGCCATTATTCAATATAGTAAATAATTCTTTTTACTTATTTAAATTATTAAATAGATCTAAATAATCATTTAAATCGTTTCAAATGCCTCTCTTCGAAATATATAGAAGATAGTCTGATTTAATTAGTTCAATAATGACTTTCCATATATTTCGAAGAGTACCCCTACAATAATGTTTCTCAACAATGATCAATACTTAATTTAAAAGTAAACAAAATTTAACACTGAACGAATATAAATGCAATTTTAACATATATACAATTTATATACAAAATATTTCTAGTGTGTGATTTTACGTGGGTTGACTGACTTTCAGTGTTATAATGTTTGATATTGCCTTTTTTTTGTTGGTCTCTTTTCTTATAAGGTTTCAACAGTGATTTATGGTACCTTCTCATAATTTTTCCTTTTTCATTTTCCAATTGGTAAGTATGGTCACCAAATTGGTTGATAATTTTACACGGTCCCTGGTAGAGCAAATTCATTCTCCAATGTCTTTCTGGATGCATTTGAGATGTTGAAGACGTTTACTAAAACTTTGTCCCCGATGGTTGGCTCCCATTGAGCGTTTCCCCTTTTAACTTTGTTCAGCCTGCCTTGCTAGTGTAGATGGTAGCGTGTCTGCCTCACGTTCAAGAGGTCCCTAGTTCGAATCTCAGTCAGGATGAGTTACCTGGATGAGGTTTTTCCGGGGTTTTCCTTTATCCCGAAAGACGAATGTCGGGTAACTCTAAGCTCCATGGTCTCTAGACACATTTGAGGAACATTTCACCCATTTCATTCACCGTCCGATATGACTTAACGTTGGAGGACGTAAAATTACAAAAAACTTTGTTCAGCCTTTTTTCTTTTTTTCCTTTTATTGGCTGGAAAACCTGTATGTTTTTCCTCTTCACTTATCAATGGTGAGTTTGATTCTAAGGTGGTGGAAACTTTTAACACCAATGGTTTGGGTGTTTCTCCTGTCATTAGTTCAAAGGGTGTGAATCCAGTAGTGGAGTTAGGGGTCTGGTTTATTATATCTTCTATAACTTCACAGTACTTATACCATCCTCGATGATTGGAGTGACACAGGATACGAAAATAAAAACCTAAATCATGCATTATCCTTTCGCATGGATTTCCTTGGGGGTAATATGCAGATGAGTTGTATAATTTAATATTGTTTTGTTTCATGGCAGAGGTAAAAATTTTGTTTCGGTGCACAGCTGCGTTATCCATAAAATTTATTTTATTTTTCCATATTTAGGAACCCAATCATTCAGAATTTTATTGACGCATGTCTTACTTTTTATATTTTTCACTGGATAAATTTTAACACATTTTGTGAAAATATCATGCATAACAAAAACATATTTACAATTGAATTGGCTGGCAGGCATTTCTCCATGTGCATCTATTGTTAACAAATCATTTTTTTTCTCTCACAATTACTTTAGGCTCGAATTCGTATTTTACATTTAATGGTTTTGCTTTCTGACACAGCACACATGTGGAGACTATTTTACTCACCTTTTTGCTTAAGTGTTTAATATAAAGTCTTTCCTGTACAGCCAAAATTGTTCTTTGACTCCCAGGATGTGCTAAATTTTGATGGAAAGATATGATAACCTCCTCCTCAAGATCGTTTGGTACTATCATCTTCCATGTTGTAATTTGGATAACACATCGTCTACACCTAAAGGTCTAAAATGCTCTGGATGCATCAAAGAGTTAATTGTCCTGGCATTTATGGTCATATGCAAGGAACCATCTGCTTTGTGCACCCAACACAAAGGATGTAAATATGGTGAATTGGAAATCTTGATAATATTATCTTCCTGCATTTTCTGGATCACCTTGGATGCTTGTTTTCTAATAGCCAATGGTATGGGACGGCTTTTATGGGAGTACGGGGCAGTTTCTTGGACCTTAAAAGTATGAGTTTATACATTACATAGGCCAGGTTTCGAACTAAACACATTCATGTTCTTGATTAAGCACGACTTTAATATCTTTTTCTGTTCTTTATCTATGTGGTAGGTGTTACTCAATTTCTGACCTAACATGTTGGAATTCATTTTCATCCTCTATCTCGTTAGAATAATTGTGAATTAACTAACATTTAGTATTGTCAGGGTTAAGTGAATGGCTATTTATTTCAATGATTAATTTCTCATTATCACCTTCATCAATATTAAATTAATTTTCCATATATATCTGTAATTTAATATTTTTGACGAAGAATCTTACTACTAAAATTAGGCAAATGAGTCAACCTTGTATATACTTTTCCCCACTTACAAGTTTTTTGATGAAGACTAGTTTCTGGAAACCTCTTCCCTATTGTCAGTTCTGTGGTTGACTGATGATGCATCCGGTGTCTGCATCTGGCTTGGTGTCGTGCTGTCATCTAATGTCCTGGTAAGTTTGATGAAATCATGTACCGCGGGAATTTCGGGAATTTCAAAATTCATCAAGAGGTCCTGTTTCTTTGTAATAAATATGTTTTCCCAAATCTGTAGTTCCAGAGGTTTCTTTGCCTGTTTGATCAGTTCTATTTCTCGGTTTATATTGTGATTCTCAGACCAAAAGTGATGTGCTATGGCCGACTTGTCCATGTGTTTGAATTTAATATTTCGGAAGTGCTCTATCATTCTTGTTCCTAGATTCCTAGTTCTGTATATGAAGAATCTTTCGTTACCTATATCTTCATTTTCTCCCTCAATTACATTTTCCTCTAGTAATTTAATTACTTCTATGCCATTTCCTATTTTAACCCTCATTTCATGTGAATGAAAATCTAGAACGTTTTGCCAGTTATATAGTAAATCATTTCCTACAATTATTTCCGTAGTGAGATGAGGTATTACCAACACAATAAACTCGAAACTTCAATAATCTATTCGTGCTCTTATCAATGCTTGATGCTTAAACTCTTTCCTTTTCCCGACCTATGGCTGAGCTAGAATATACTTACACTCAGATGTTCAACCTTATTACACGCCATAAGATCCTTAAACAATTTATCATTAATTACTGATGTACATGCCCCAGTATCAATCAAAGCATTTCATTATCCCATAACCTAATAACGATTTGAGGTGGATTGATGAGCTCCTTCATTCCTTCCGTTAGAAGTAAATTATTAACAATCTTCAAGATTTAACTGTATTGGAACACCACAGTGAAGCGAAATAATTATTAATTTATAGATGAGTCGTATTTATTACACATCTGCTTCACTTATGTACCTATTTTGAGGACATGTTTCGCAAATCATCGTTTGCATCTTTGGCTCATGCGACTAAAGCTTGATCCATTGGTGTGGGTAATTCTGGAGTTGATGCTGCCATCTGTTGATTTAGTGATGAAGTTAAATGTGGGATTCTCTTCTGGCTGGATTTCAAAATTCATTAGTTGGTTTTTATGTTTTTATGTGTATATTCTCTCCCATATGACCAGTTCACTATGTTTTGTACGTATTTTAGTAATTTGGTGCTATCTTTTAGTTTCATGATTTTCAGGCCAGAAATGAGCTGCTATTGCGCACTTACGAATATTTTTGTATCTTAAGTGCCTGAAGTATTCTTTCTTTCTAGTACATATGTTTCTTTTTGTCCTCCCTATGTAATTTTTTTCACAGTCTTTACACTTAATCTTGTAAATGCCTGACTTTTCCTCTGGTTTTATCTTATAAGTATTACTCCTGTTAAGTAGGTTTTTAATGTTGTAATTGTTTTTTGGTGCTAATGTTATATTGTATTTCTTGAATATTTTTGGGAACTTTTTTGTGGCCCAGGGGTGGTAAGTAAATTTAGCAAATCTATTTTCTTGTTTTATTGGTGTAGATCTGTGATCTCTTTTGAAGTTTGAATGATTTTAGTTTTTTATCTACAAGGTTTTTTCCATATCCATTTTCAATTGCAGTTTTTAAGATTTGATGGTATTCTTTTTGATATTCTTGCTGGCTGAGGGGTAGATTTACTAATCTGTGTGTGAGACTGTTGATGGTGCCATGTTTGTGTGGAATTGGGTTGAAACTATTTGCTTTGATGTAATTATCTGTGTGTGTTGCTTTTCTATGAATACCAAATTCTAGTTTTTCATTGCTTTTTGTGATTTTAAGGTCCAGAAAAGGTAGAGTACAGTCCTCTTCAGTTTCTACTGTGAATTGTATGCTGGTTTCTTGCAGGCTGAGTAGTTTCAAAGCATCATCTATTTGTTTGTAGGGCACTATTGCAAAGATGTCGTCTATGTATCTGTACCATGTTTTAAAAATATGAGGGAAGGCTTTAGTTATATGTGTTTCGAAAAAGCTCATGTATAAATTGGTCAAAAATGGTGACAGTGGACTTCCCATAGCTAGTCCTGAAATTTGTTTATAATATTTTCCATTGAAAACAAAATAATTTTGATGTATACATATTTCAGTCATTGCCAAATATTCTTCTATTGCATTGGCATCTAGGTTAATAGAATTTAGCCATAGCATTCCAATAGACAAACTTTTGATTCAACTTAAGAAATGGCATACTTATCATGCAGTCTACCCCTTCCAATACTTAATGGTTCATGTTGTACCCCTGTATTCGATCTATTATTTCTATTTCTGTTGTTTTCCCTATGAGTATATTCTCTATAAAATCTTGGGTGATTTATCTATTTCGACCACCTCTTCCATAACTGCTAGCGTTATTATAATTCCTCTGTTGGTCAGACTGTATCCTGCTATGATTACTAGATGGCAAAACAGATCCATATCTTCACCTAAATTCTGGCTGTTTACTAATCTGTTATTTCTACTCGGTGCCTCTCCCCTACCAGACGATCTGAATGTTTCAGAATAATTATCTCTATTGTGGTTCTCCCTAACATTCCTCCGGTCTGTTAGTTCAGATTCAGCATGTGCACGATTATTGTGACGTGTGTTTGAGGTTATGTCTGTGAATGGACTGTATACCTCGAACTCTGACAACAATTCGATATCTGCAAAATCTACAGGTCTTGCTACAATTAGGTGATTCCTAATGTGTGGTGGATAGTGTCGAATCAAAGTTTTAATTATTTCTGTCTCCGTAAGTTCTGGATTCACCAGTTTGCTTTTGTTAGCTAATTTCAAGAAGTATTCAGTCATAGATATTCCCTTTTAAGAGTCAAATTTTCCACTTGCTAACTCGATCTTTAATCTGTTTTGTGTCTCAGGACCCCAGAATCGATTGATATATAAGTTCCTAAACATACCATATGTTTCATGTGAAGTCAAAACCAATCTATGCGACTCCAGTGCATTCTTTTTGAGACAATGTTTAACAATCATCATCCTAAACTCTGTTGGAATTTTCTTTATGCGAAAATACTCCTCTAATTCTCTCAAGAACACCTTTGGATTATCACCTGCCTCTTCGTCAAAAGTTGGTAGACTAATGTCATGTAAAGAATAATTCATGCACTCACTATAACTTAAATTGTAAAACTGTGTATGTTGGCACATTTTGTGTATTTCTGTGATAATTAGCATCCTTATCAGGACCCACGGAATCAACTAATTCACTCACTACTTCTTCATAACCTGGATTATCACCTAGATTACATGGTAAGTCACAATCATTATTATTCTTGTTTCTAACTACATTTTGTATATCATTTATTTTATCTACCTGAATTGCCATTACAGGTTCCCTAGTGACTCTTTTTCTTTTTCAAATTTTTCCTGCATTTCTTTGATCTGTGAACACATTCCTTCATTTATTTCTTTAATTTGTGAATTTAACCCTTGTTGTAAGAGCATTTCAGACATGATCACTTTCAATTTCCGTTTCAACTTACTATCTAATTCTTCAACATTTACTGTTTCTGTTTAAAGAATTTCTTCCTGTTGATTCCTAAATATTCGTAATTCTTTATTTACCTCTACTTTTATCTCCTGCTTAACATTTCCCTGACATAACCTAGTCTCTTGAATCATTTCTCTTAACTCTATAACCTCCTGTAAACTCTCCCTCTTGTTAAGTTCTATGATCTGCATTAGCCTTTTCATACTCTCCCTACATTCTTTCCTCCCATCTCTGATTTCTTGTGCTATTTCAGTTTTAGCTTCTGTGATAAACTAACCTTTAAATTTCTTACACTTTGTGCTAGTTTCTGTCTCACTCCAGCACCTAGACTACTCATCTTCTGTGTTAAATCATTTACATTTTACTCCAACTCTGATTTTAACTCTGACTTTACATTACTCAACTCTGATTTTACATCTCCTATTTTAGCATCTAGACTACTCATCTTCACTGCTAAATCATTTGCATTTTGTTCCACCTCTGATTTTAACTCTGACTTTAAATCATTTGAATTTTCACCTATATTTTGTTTATAATTTACATCCTCCAACGTTAAGTCATATCGGACAATGGGTGAACTTGGTGAAATGATACTCAAATGAGTTCGGGGTCCATGGAGCTTAGAGTTACTTGACATTCGTCTATCAGGACAAGGGAAAACCCCAAAAAAAACCTTATCCAGGTAACTTGCCCTAACTGAGATTCGAACTCGGGCTCTCTTGAACGTGAGGCAGACCTGCTACTACCACACTACCGAGGCAGGCTCATCTATTTTAGCATCTAAATAACTCAACATTTTCATTATCCTTTCTAACATTAACTCATTATCTTTACTTAATCCTACATATTCTTTACTCATTCCTACACCATCACTAACTTCTCCTTCTACTGTTATTTCTTCTCCACTCGCCATCTTTTTAACTATTTTCTGACTTCTCAATAGCATTAAGTATTAAGATTTATGACAACTTACTTTCTTGTAGAAAGTCTCTTCACTCTCCTTTCCTTATTCCTCCGGCAATTCTCCTACTTACATTGTCTTCTTTCTTCCGTTCTCGTTACACTACTCATCCATGTAGATTATCCTCACGCATTCCATTCGGGCCCCACGTTTGGCGCCATTTGAAACAAAATGTTCAAATGTGTGGTGTAGAAAGAAGTTGGGTGTTGATGGAGTTTGATCTAGTCATTCCTCAGCTGCTCTGGTATCTGCATGGACTTTTCTTTTCAGGGGTGGTCACTGATCTGGAAGGATAATGTTGTTTTAAATAAAAGATCCTAATTTCCCCAACGAACCTCCAAACTGAGATTTATTAAGAATTGAACTTTTTTAACATAAATCAATTGATATTAATATTCTCTGCTGCAATCCTTTTAACTGTTCACCAATAATCACTTTTCTGTTACACCAAGTAAAATATACTGATACATATATTCTTACACACAAAAATTGCCTTTGCACATAAGCGTCTATTTGCGGACTTACTCTCACGTCCTTTCACCATGGAAGTCAAATCAAGAAGGAATCACCTCCAGTCCAGGCGCTTATATAGTCTTTCTGCCGTTGCCATAACGACATATCAACATCATTCAACTTTTATACATTTCTTCATAAATTTGGTATAATAACTTTTTCATACCATTATTCAATATTCTAAATAATTCTTTTTACTTATTTAAATTATTAAATAGATTTAAATAATCATTTAAATTGTTTCATGACCATCACCTCCATCTTCAACCTCTTTCCAACTAATGCCTGTGTCATCTGTTCTCTTCTCTCTGGTGGTGGAAATATAAACTTGTTTTTCAAATTATCTACTGCTGGAATTTCAAAGCTTACTCAGTCTTTATTTTTCCATATAAATATGTTCTCCCATGTCAGTTTATTTTGGTTTATCACTCCCGTTCTTAACTTTGGTTCTGGATGAATGTCATGGTTTACATTCCAAAAGTGAAATGCTATTGCTGATTAATCTTCTTGTTGCATTTTGATGTTTCTAAAGTGCTCTTTGCTTTAATTTTTAGGTTTCCTTTAGTTTGACCTATGTAGCATTTTGCACAACTCTTATACCTTACGATTTTAAAACTGAGTATCTGTTAGTAGGTACCAAGATAATATTTTGTTCTGAAATTTTTTTTCCTTAATTTATTAAATGCTTTTAGCTGATATGTGAATATGCTGTTGCTTTATTTTTCTTCGGTGAATGTGGCTGCTTCTTTAACTGTTTTCTTACTTAAGCCTTTTTAATTTTCTTTAACACCAGACTTCTGTTGTATTCATTTTCTTCTGCTATGTGGAGTATGGCTTTTTGTTCTTTGAAGTATTCTGCTTTATCCATGGATATGTTGACTAGTCTACATGTAAACACTGTTTATTATTGAATGTTTATGTATAATTGGGTTGTACCTGAGACTTTTTATGTAATTTTCTGACTTTGTTGGCTTCCTACAAATTCCAAATTTTATTTTGGTGTCATTCCTCATATATTTAGATCCAAAAAAGGGAGATTCCATTGATTTCCTTTTCTATTGCAAATTTGACAGTCCTTTCTTCTTTCTTGTAACACATCTAAATGTTTATTTGGAACTATTGCAAAGATAACATCACCATATCTATACCAAACCTTGAAGATCCATGGGAAGGCCTTTTAATTTGTGTTTTGAGTGCACTCGTAACTAAATAAGTTTACCAAAAATGATGAAAGTGGTTTGCCGTTGATAACCCCGATTTCTGCTTGTATTTCCCATTAAAACTAAAGTTTTGTTCAATGCATAATTTTGTTAGGTTGATTATTATTTTATGTGCAGATTCTATCTTAGCATCAATGTTCACAGTTCCCAATAATTTAAATTTACAGCCTTCCTCTAAGTGAAGTGCACTTGCCTTGTTCTGCAATTTATTCAGTCAAACCTTTCACATACAAACAACTGTTATGCTTGGACAATGACAACCACTATATGAAACTGAGCAATTAGTTCCTGAAGCTTATTTGAAGAAATTTAGTAACAGTGACATCCTAATTCATTTAAAAACTATTTGTAGTTTGAAATTTTATTTCAGTTCCATTATTTATTGCTTAAACCCAGTATTTATGCAGTATTATGAGTATTTATGCTTCTTGGTACTTTTTCTATTTCTAACAATTTAGGAACCTTATACATTTTGTAGGAACCCTTAAATTTATTTATATTTAATAATTTGGTACAGCCCTGCAATTGAATTAGTTTTAACTAGCCCTAGAAGAGTTGATTTATTGTTTGTTGAAACCATGGTTTCAGATGTTTAAAATTTTTGGAAGCTCCTCCACACAAATGAATAGAATTATTTTTATTACCCTTTTCTGTAAAGTGAAAACTGATTATATGAGGATACATTTACAAGTTTCACTAATCTTCTAACAAGGCACAGAGTATAAGTAGATTTAAATAGAAATATTTGTATACTGTGACTTAGTCAAGTTTTTGAAACTGTCAGTTCACTTAGTTTCATTATCACTTAACAGTCTAGTTCAAATTTTACTGACAGACACTTCGAGTTGATCTATTGAGGAATCATTTCTGGTGCCTCTTCACAAAATGGACCAAACTTTGTTGTGTACTTGCTCAATATTTTCTTTAGTGGTAACAGCATTGACAATTCCTTCATGTTAATCCAGAGGAGTATGCCCATGTTTAAATTCTGCTGCCTATTTCCTAACTGCTGAAAATGAAGAAGTACATGTCTTTAAGAATTTTGTATGACTTTCTGTTGACAATAGAAACCATCCAGAAGAAAGGCTTTTATGACTGCACAGTTTTCCAACAACAACATATCTACAAAAAGGAAAGGAAAGGAAGAACTTATCTACTATTAACAGCCATAGTTCAGCAGATCAAGTTAATACTTATTTATTATTCTTTATTGATTATTTAGACTATGACTCTATCATTCCATGGTCACTATTATTTAATAGGTTCCTTGAACTTATACTAACTCAGGTAAGAAACTTAGCATTGAAGCTTAGCTCTTCTACAAACACTAATTGAACCTTGATACTCTCAGTACTTCCTGATATCAAAGTAGATCTAACACAAAGCTTAGACATTAAAATGTTTACGTTTTACATTACTGAAAGTTGTGTGATTTTTATTCTAGATAAGCAAGAAAGGAATCAAGACTTCACCACCATACAGTTACTGAACTACAGTTGATGATGACCTGGACTCTTGCATTTAAATGAAAACATACAAAACAATGTAGTCATGTAACATGCAGTGTAAACTGACTTTAGATTTGATGACCTACTCTCAGACTTTACATTTACCTACTCTAGTGACTAAATCTGTAGATCATACAGAAACAAACCAAACACTGTGAAAATACAGCACATGCAAATATTTGTTATTTTATTACACCTCTTAGTTTGTGTTTCATGACTGTAGCTTGACTAATTTAGATACATATTTTATACAAAGTGATATTGACTGAAGTACTACTAATTATAACATAGCAGTTGTAAATCACATAAAGTATGTTACCAACAAGTCAAGTTTACCAAAAATCTATTAAGAAAGGGATCTACGAGTTTCTTGTCGGAACTTTACACTTGAAAATGATGAGCAAAAGCAAAATTGGCTTATAGACAAAAAACCCCTACTACAGTGAAGAAGGTATTGGCTCTTGTAGCTTTCTATAAATTGAGTGATTAAAAATCAATATTCGTATCAAGTGGTACCATCCCATCACTGTGTAGCACATGAGCACACTAAATTGTCATAGTTCTGCATGATCCCAGTCTTGCTTAATTCAGCAAAAAGTGTTGAAATAAATTTGGAGACAATAACATTGATTTTTACAATAAGGAAAAGTTCAGCTGTAATTGATTATTTCATCACTGTAAACTACATACAAACACAGCCATGTTGAGGATGGACACAAATGTACAATAAAATATTTCAACATTTTAACAAGTATTGAGATACTTAAGATACAAAAATATTGATAAGTCCGTAATAGCAGCTCATTTCTGGTCTGAAAATAATGAAATTGAAGATAGCACCGAATTACTAAAATATGTACAAAAACATAGTGAACTCGTCATATGGGAGAGAATATACATAAAAAGACCATAAAAACCAGCTAATGAACTTTGAAATCCCACCAGAAGAGAATTCCACATTTAAGTTCATCACTAAATCAACAGATGGCAGCAGCAACCCCAGAATTACCCACACCACTGGATCAAGCTTTAGTCACATAAGAGTCGAAGATGCAAACGATGATTTGTGAAACATGTCCTCATAATAAGTACGTAAGTGAAGCAGATGTGTAATAAATACAACTCATCTATAAATTAATAATTTTAACAAGTGACGAAATGAAGTTTTATGTTCATATATGTCATTTGTTTCATTTAAAATGAAAAGAACTTCACAATTAATATATGTTCTTTTTTTAACATATTCTTCTTTTTGAGTTTTTGTTTTGGGAAACATTAATTACTGAATGAAGAGTGCAGTTCCAGCATGAATGAACACATTCTGGTAATTGTCACAGTATTATATAAGAATGTAGACAGCAAGTGAATGAGTTTTTAAGAGTCACATTGAGTTAGCAAGTGAACTGGTGTCAGTCCTTTGTTACATTACCAAACGAGTGTATTACTAGACTTAATCGTGCCAAAGGTGTCCAGTGCTTGACTTATTGTACTGGCTCAGGAATTCAAACAAGATTTCTTATACACAGACGGAAATGTTATTTGATGTACTATTTGCGATTCAGGAATTTCTTAGATGAAAAACACCAGCAAGCTATCATAAAACAGCACATTTCCAGCTCTAAGCATCAAATGAAGAAGATTCTTCGCACAAACAAACCACGACAGTCCCCATTACGAAATGTGTTTCAACAGTTATTCAAAAAGCCAAAATTTAAAGGAAATTAACATAGTGTTGTGTGCAGCTCTTACACTAGCAGGAATTCCTCTCAATAAAATGAACCAGCCAGCCTTCAAAGGATTTCTTGAAAAATAAACATAGATGTCAATGCCAAATGAGAGTACCTCACCGTAGTTGTGTTTGCCTTAGCAGGGGAGAAATTTAAACCCATGTTGTTAAACTGTATTAGCTGCAGAAAGGCAATGTCAGTACAGTAATGCAATTAATTATGGAATTTAATTGAAAACTCTGGCCTGCTGGTATTGAGATTGAAAAACTTCTTGTGGTTACGGACTAGGCTCCATACATGATTTCAAATGTGTAATGCAGTGTTTCATGCCCACTTTTACCACATACGGCACCGCAGGCGATGACACTGATGATATATGAGATGAAGATGGAGCACCAGTGGAATAAGATGGTGGGGGAAACCGGAGATCCTGGAGAAAGCCCGCCTCAGCGCTGTGTTGTCCACTACATGATTTGAGCTGTTAACCAATAAAAGCCTTTATTTCTTAAGTTGAAGTATGATATATCTTGGTTCATGCCCTTCACAGGGTTTGTGAATCCATAAGAAACAAATACGACATCACAATTCAGTTCATCTCTGCCCTGGAGAAGATTCTGCTGGAAGTTCCAAATCGTGTTGTGATCTACAAGGAAACCACTCGCCTGCCCTTTCCAAATTTCCTAGTATTTACTCGCTGGGAATCTTGGATCAAGTGTGTAGCTATGCTGTGAGAGAATTTTGACAAAATTAAAGCGTTTGTGCTTTCTTTGGATACAACCGATGCAGGTGCAATTTCCAAGGCACAGCAACTTCTGTTACCACAGAAAATACATAATTTGCAAGCAGAACTACACTGTGTCCATAGTTACTAATACCTGACTAAACTATTAGACTATTAGAAGAACAAGGTTTGGAAAAGGAGAAACAGTGAGATATTTTTACTTCCATGAGGGTCCAGTTAGATGGCATTGCCAAAGGCAAACCTGAGTCTAGACTTCAGAAGAATATGAACACTGAGGATTTCACCACATCCGTACAAATGGCATTTCAAGTGAATAAATGATTTGCCCCAGTGGTTACTGTGGATGTTGAAAGAAGTTTTAGCACCTACAAAAACATTCTATCCTTATTTAGAAACAGACTTACTTTTAAAAATGTAGAGATGCTTAATATCTTGAAGTATAATAACTTCACATGTTTTCCTTCTTCTGATGAAGAATAATTTTATATACTTTGTCATTCAACAAAGTGGAAAAGAGGAAAGATGAATTGTTGAATTAGTAGAATAAACTAGCACCTTTTTGTGCCTTTTATTTACCTTATGTGAGCACCTTACGCTTTATTTTTTTCATCTGAAATTTGCACTTAAAAATCCTAACCCTGCTCATTTCTTTCTGTATCTGACCATGGACCTACGGAAACTTACTTTACGGATGTCCTTGTAGAAGAGAAATAGAAAATAATTTTGGATTTATTGACACTTCATAATTTGTATCTGTACATCTTATGTTGGTTTCTATTATTATTACTATGATACTTATGTAGGAATGATCTCAAGGAAAGTTCGGCAATATTAAAAAAAAAATTTGATGTTACACTTACATGCTCTTTGATTGCGAGTACGGGCGAGAACTTGTAAATCCAGAATAACCTAATAGACCTATTTTAAGACATGATAACGTTATCATAGAACAGAGGTCAGACGTTTGTGAACTTGTAACACAACCAGAAGACTATACCACATGTAGGATATCGCACTTGCGGGCTTTTGAATAACAAACTGTAACATAAATTCCAGGAAACTTACTTTAAAATTACTTCCTGTGATATCACTCCTGGGAAAAGAAGAACCTCTACACTTACAAACTTTTGACTTCAATTAAAACTTCTTGATTCGAGAGGAACTGTTGCACATAACTTCATATACGTCATCCATATGGCACTGGCCGATTACCAACATAACCCAATCAATGTTACTACCGATATCTTGGATATAAAGATATTTATTTTGTCAGATATTTGTTACTCTGAGTTCTCTATAATAACACGCCACATTCCCGAATAACTATCTCATTTTACACTGTGTGCGTGTTTCAAAGGATGAAGCTCTTTAGACAATCCTGGATGTACCACTGCATATCTTGTTGAACTGCTTTGTTTAATATTATTCTCTATCTTGAAACATGGGTACCTTTATATAATGTGGCCAATAAACTCTGTAGGGAACACAATAACAACAACAATGATGATGGTGATGATGATGATGATGATGATGATGATGATGATGATGATGATGATGATGATGATGATCACACCGACGACGACGACGCGACCACGACGTCAACGACAGTAATAATAATAATAATAATAATAATAATAATAATAATAATAATAATAATAATAATAATAATAATAATAATAATAATAATAATAATAATAATAATAATAATAATAATAATAATAATAATAATAATAATAATAATAATAATAATAAATAATAATAATAATAATAATAATAATAATAATAATAATAATAATAATAATAATAATAATAATAATAATAATAATAATAATAATAATAATAATAATAATAATAAATAATGATGATGATGATGATAATAATAATAATAATAATAATAATAATAAATAATGATGATGATGATGATGATAATAATAATAATAATAATAATAATAATAATAATAATAATAATAATAATAATAATAATAATAATAATAATAATAATAATAATAATAATAATAATAATAATAATAATAATAATAATAATAATAATAATAATAATAATAATAATAATAATAATAATAATAATAATAATAATAATAATAATAATAATAATAATAATAATAATAATAATAATAATAATAATAATAATAATAATAATAATAATAATAATAATAATAATAATAATAATAATAATAATAAATAATGATGATGATAATAATAATAATAATAATAAATAATGATGATGATGATGATAATAATAATAATAATAATAATAATAATAATAATAATAATAATAATAATAATAATAATAATAATAATAATAATAATAATAATAATAATAATAATAATAATAATAATAATAATAATAATAATAAATAATGATGATGATGATGATAATAATAATAATAATAATAATAATAATAATAATAATAATAATAATAATAATAATAATAATAATAATAATAATAATAATAATAATAATAATAATAATAATAATAATAATAATAATAATAATAATAATAATAATAATAATAATAATAATAATAATAATAATAATAATAATAATAATAATAATAATAATAATAATAATAATAATAATAATAATAATAATAATAATAATAATAATAATAATAATAATAATAATAATAATAATAATGATAATGATGATAATAATAATAATAAATAATGATGATGATGATGATAATAATAATAATAATAATAATAAATAATGATGATGATAATAATAATAATAATAATAATAATAATAATAATAATAATAATAATAATAATAATAATAATAATAATAATAATAATAATAATAATAATAATAATAATAATAATAATAATAATAATAATAATAATAATAATAATAATAATAATAATAATAATAATAATAATAATAATAATAATAATAATAATAATAATAATAATAATAATAATAATAATAATAATAATAATAATAATAATAATAATAATAATAATAATAATAATAATAATAATAATAATAATAATAATAATAATAATAATAATAATAATAACAATAATAATAATATTAATTGTGTAATATGGTATGTTTTTTAATATGTAATATAAATTTAACTGACATATCCAACAAACCTTATTGTGTTATAAAAGGATAAAAATAAATACAAATACTCAGAGGTGTCATTGTTTGTTATCGTCGCTTACTGGCGAAGCACACAATTTGATATAATATATTCCAGTTACAAGCTCCAATTTTCATGTTGCATTGAAAACTGCGAGGCATGTTTTTTAAGTCAGTACCGTTTTGGAATTAAAAAAGACGTGCATAGATATCGCAATAATTTTACCTTTACATGAAAACCTGTACCTTAATCTACTTTTCTACATAATTTCCGTGAATATTGAGGCACTTGTCATAACGTGGTACCAGTTTTTGAATACCCTCCTCACAAAAATCTGCCGCCTGACGTGTTAACCAGTGTATCGCAACTGTTTTGACTTCGTTATCGTCTTGAAGACGCTGACCGCCCAGATGTTTCTTCAAGTGCAGGAACAAATGGTAGTCGCTGGGCACCAGATCAGGGCTGTATGGAGGATGATCTAGAGTTTCCCATTTAAAAGATTTGATGACATCTTTTTCCGATTAGCCACATGTAGACGGGCACTGCCATGCAGCAAAACGATACCCTTACTAAATTCGCCACGACTTTTGTTCTGGATTGCACGGAGCAGATTGTTCAATGTCTCACAATAAGACGCTGCATTGATTGTCTCTTTACGAGGCAGAAACTCCACTAGCAAAACTCCTTTTCTGTCCCAAAAAACGGTGCACATGATTTTGCGGGCAGAAATTGTTTGCTTAAACTTCACTTTTGTGGGTGATGATGAATGTCGCCATTCCATGGATTGTTGTTTCGATTCTGGTGTGACGTAAGCCACCCATGTTACCAGTAAAAATTTTGTCTAAAAAATCTTCACCTTCATTGTGGTACCGCTCAAGGAAAGTCAATGCACTGCCTAAACGTTGGGTTTTGTGCAAATCCGTCAACATTTTCGGAACCCAACGTGAACACAATTTTGGATACTTCAAGTTCTCGGTCACAATGCGATACAAAACACCACGAGAATATTGAGGAAAATAGTCGCACAATGATGAAATTGTAAAGCGTCTGTTTTCTTTCACCTTTTCGTCCACTTTCTGCACCAAATCTTCAGCAACGACCGAAGAACGCCGACTCCGTTCTTCATCATGCACATTTGTGTGGCCATCTTTAAATGCTCTCACCAATTTCCTTACCATTCCATCACTCATAATGTTTTGTCCGTAAACTTCACAGATCTCACGATGAATATCGATCGGTTTTACGCCTTTAGCACTAAGAAATCGTATAACAGTCCGTACTTCACAATCGGCGGGACTCACGGTTGTCGGAGGCATCTTAAACACTCAGTAACCAACGTATACAATGAAGAATCAATGAAGAATCCACATTCATTCTTCCACAATGAAGAATCAGACTGTAATGGCGTCAATGCGTAGACAGGAGATATAGGTAACCAGCGCGCATGCGCGGAACGCCGGCCGTAGCGGCAGAGGAATCGCAAAACGGTACTGACTTAAAAAATATGCCTCGTGTCTGCAATCATTATGACAATTTACGACTTATTGCTTCTGCTCATCTTACACATTTGTTGAACTTACCTGTAGCTCATAAGTCGTAGGCAAAGGAGTTAAGGGCACTGATAAATCAAAGCATGAGTAATTTAAATGCAACAAAGGATTAAAACTTGGACATTTTATTGGATGATCTAATAGTGTCACAACTAGTGCTAGATAAGCTAGGTACAGTGGTTAGAAAGGAATTTGAAGATACTTTAGATGCAAAGAAATTCCTTTCTCTACAGGATCTTATTAACTTTCTAGAAGGAAAATGTAAATCATTAGAAATAGTAAGTTCTAGGTTAAGTACAAATGTCACAAGCAATGTTAATCCTCACTCTCAGAACCCCACAAATCACAAACACAAATCTAGCTTTCCACAGACTTATATTTCTACAACAATGCCTCTGCAGCGTAGATGGTAGCATGTCTGCCTCACGTTCAAGAGGTCCCGAGTTCGAATCTCGGTCAGAGTGAGTTACCTGGATAAGGTTTTTCCGCCGTTTTCCCTTATCTTTAGAGACGAATGTCGGGCAACTCTAAGCTCCATGGACCCCGGACGCAATGAGCATCATTCGACCCATTTCATTCATTGTGCAATATGACTAAATGTTGGAGGACGTAAATTACAACAAAATAAATAAATAAACTGTGCATATTGTAATAATGCTCATGCATTAACAAAAATATAAATGTTTGAGACAATCTCCTGTTTTGGAACACAGAAAAGTTGTTAAAAATGCCAATCTGTGCTTCAAGTGTTTACTAACAGGTCATATAGTTAGAAATTGCAAATAAAGCAACTGTTGCATCTGTGGTTAAAAAAAAAAAAAAAAAAAAAAAAAAAACCTATTTTAGTGCACCTTGATGATTCTAAACAGCAACAAACTAGTAATGCTCAAGGTTCAGCAGACCAAGCATCTCATTAAGAGATAATGGCATCACTAGTTATTGTGCATTTAAAATTGAACTTCAAAAGCACATTCTCCTATCTACAGCCTTGTTAAAGGTTAAGAATAATATGTAACTGTAGTTTCGGGATATGTTTGGAGGAGGTATGAAACGTTTATAAATTTATAAAAAAAATGATTATGTAAATCTATTTAGTCACTTAAATAAGTAAAAATCTATGTAATTTCGTGATTGGCCGTAGTAATAATTGTATGCCGTAATGTTGTGACGTGGAATTAAATCGGCCAATCCCAAAATTAAGATAGGAGTAACGATAGTTACGAAAAATCAATAATCTTGACTACCAAAATTATTTCAAGACAGTTAATACAGTTGCACACATCACCTCCAAAATTGGCATTTCCGTGGGATCTGTGCACACGATCATGAAAATGTGAATGATGATATGAAAATGCTCAATCGGCGATCTTCCTATATAGAATTTCTGTCCCAAATGGTGCCGCAACGTGTGGCCGAATAGGATAAAGAAGAGTGGAGATTAAAACCTCGTACAGCTACGTGGGAATATAAAAGGAAAGGAGAAAGAAGAGAGAAGAAAGAAGAAAAAGAAAACTGGTTTAAAGTGAGTGAAATTAAAAAAATAGTAGCAGTAGATTTATGTTACTAACAAATCAGAAAAGAGTTAAAAAGATGGCGAGTAGAAAAGAAATAATAGTGGAAGGAGAAGCTAGTGATGGTGTAGGAATAAGTAGGGAAGATGTAGGATTAAGTAAGGACAACGAGTTAATGTTAGAAAGGATAACGAAAATGTTGAGTAATTTAGATGCTAAAATAGGAGATGTAAACGCTAAAATAGGAGATGTAAAATCAGAATTAAAACAAGATCTTGAACAAAATATAAATGAATTGAGGAAAGAATTAGCTCAGAATAAAGACAATGTTAAAGATTTGAAACAAAGTATGAGCAATTTAGAGGTTAGTTTGTCACAAAAGTTAAAACAGGAATTGAAAGGCGAGATAGCACAAGAAATTAGAGAGGAAAGAAAAGATTGTAAAGAGAATATGGAAAGGTTATTGCAAACAATAGAACAGAATAAGAATGAAAATATACAGGAAATTATGGAATTAAGAGAAGTAATTCCGGAAACTAGGTTAGATCAGAACATTGTGAAACAAGAAATAAGAATGGAATGAAACAAAGAGTTAGAAACATCTAGGATGCAACAGGCAGAAATAACACAAAAACAAAGAGAAGAATTAGGAAATAAAGTAGAACAAAGAATCAATGTAATTTGTTCTGAAATGCAATTACAACTTGATGACAGTAAGGCACACCAAGAGGAAATAAAGTTACAACTTGATGAGGCAAGTAAAGAAGTAGTTGTTTTGCAAATTAAAGAGGTGAAAGTACATTTTGAAAAAGAGAAGGATAACTTAGGAAAATGAGACAAGTTGGGATTGCATTACAGGCTAGTAAAGTAAATAATGTGAAAGAAATGCCTAGAATGAGAAATATAAATGACTGTGATATACCAGGTGAATTAAGCAATCATCAGAAGTCTGGTGATGTAGTAAGTGAATGTAGTGAATTTGTGAGTCCAGATAATTATATTAATTATCACAGAAACACACAAAACATGTCCTCACACACACAGTTTCACAGTCTAGGTAAAAATGTATATGTACACGAAATGTTCCCACAAACACAAATACACAATGGAGGTCATAGTGGTCACATGTAGGATGCACCACACGAAATAACGTTGCTAAAGTTTTGTAAAAGATTTGAACACACAACTAATGAAACCTTCAAACAACGTTATGATATACATAAAAACAAAATATGTATTTACCAAGTACTGGATGCTTGCAAAGATCAGGTTAGCCAACTGAGAAAATTGTATCACACTGACTGTTCAAAAGTTACGAGTATTGATACAGCAGAGCTAGAAAAATTAATGATGTGGGCAAATCACCCAACATGAATAACTAGTGAGTGTGTGAGTGTGTGGTGTTTTAGGGCCCGTCGACAACAAGGTCATTTGGGCCCGAAGTCAACATTAAAACCTAAAAGCTACATTAATCAAGCTAAAAAGGTAAAATAAAATAAAAACATTCAACTATTAAAAGTACATAAAAACTCATCCCAGTCAAAATAATTTAAAAGCTCTAAAATTAATAAATATCAAATACAAGTCAGACTTGTTTATTAAAACCGATTTTAAAAACAAAACGCAGTGCCTTGTCCACGGCCAATGGGTCGTCACCTAAAACACCGTGCAAGTTAGTCCCCAAGCCCAAAGACAAGCGAACGCGGGGGTACTGCGGGCAATCAAGCAATACGTGCCGCACCGTGAGGCGTACTGCACACGGACCACACACAGGGGCCGGTTCCCCTCTTAACAGGTGGCCATGGGTCGCTCGTGTGTGCCCAATTCTCAGCCGGGTGAGTATCACCTCGGCCCGCCGGTTATCCCTGCAGGCAGTTGGCCAGGGTTGTACGCTCTCCTTTATTGCCCGGAGTTGTGTGCCTTCTAAAGTTGTCCAGGATTGCTGCCAAGCGGATAGGAGCTGGCGACGGAATAAACGTTGCACATCCTGGTATGGCACCGTAGTTGTTAAACTCCAGGGCAAACGGCAAGTGGACTTAGCAGCCGCGTCCGCTTCCTCGTTCCCGGAAATGCCCACATGGCCTGGGGTCCACGTAAAAACAAAATGGTATCCTCGACCGAGCATTTGCGAGATCTGGGCCTGTATTTTTAAAACAAGGGAGTGAGTGGCAGTGTGCTGTTGCAAGGCCTGAAGAGCACTTAGAAAGTCAGTGCAAACAATAAAAGAGCCAGGGGATAACTTGCAAATAAAAAGGAGCAAATAGTAGATGGCATACAGCTCTGCTGAGAAAACCGAAGCGGAGTCCAGAAGTCGAAATTTGTGAGCCTTACCGTTAATGAAGAACGCGCAACCCGTAGTGCTACCTAACTGAGAACCGTCTGTAAAGACCAGAACATAGTTAGGGTAACGGCCCAGTAGTTCGGCAAAAAGTTGTTGGAACACCGAATGTGGGGTAGCGAGTCTAGAGTTGCTTGAAAGAGTTAGATCGAACCGCGCACGATTGAGCTGCCATGCAGGATAAGGGCAGATGGACGACCTCTCCACGCGAGGCATTCGGAGGCCATGCGAATGTAGATCCCGAAATCTTATTCCCATGGGGCGTGTCCGAGAACCAGGGCGCATATAACGGTGGACTAAATCTGGACAGAGAAATGGTTTAAAACAAGGATGATTGGGATAACTTGCCAACTTCGAGACGTATGAGCAGAGTAACAGCGAGCGACGAATATGGAGTGGAGGTTCACCTGAGTCTGCATACAGGCAGTCGACTCGAGTGGTGAGGAAAGCTCCTGTGGCAAGGCGGATACCAGTATGATGCACGGTGTCTAAAAGGCGAAGTTTAGAGGCGGTCGCTGCGCCATAAATAAAACTGCCATAGTCCAGCTTGGACCGAACCAGAGAGCGGTACAGCCTCAACATTACCGTGCGATCGCCCCCCCCCCCAAGATGCTCCAGATAATACCTTCAGCACCCGAAGAGAACGATCGCAAGAGGCTCGACTGTGACGAATGTGGTGCTCCCAGTTGAGCTGTCGGTCTAAGTAGAGGCTCAAGAACTTCAGGTGTGAGACAAATGGCAGGGGTGTGCCGTTCAAATGAAGATCAGGAGGCGGGTGAATACCTCGTAGGCGGTGAAATTGGATACACTGTGACTTCGCAGCTGAAAATCGGAAGCTGGTTTGAAGCACCCAAGCTGCTAGCTGGGTGATGGTCAGCTGCAGTTGGCGCTTAATGTGATCTATGTTGGCTGACCTATAATAAAACGCGAAGTCGTCAACCTAGAGGGATGATGGAATTCCACTTCGAACGGCACTAGTGATGCCGTTAATCGCTACGGAAAAAAGGGTGACGCTCAAAATCGACCCTTGAGGTACGCCGTTCTCCTGTATCCGCTCCCGGGATATCGTGTTTCTTATGCGCACACGAAAACGGCGAAGTTTTAAAAAGTTGCATAGGAACTCGGGTAGATGACCACGCATACCGTAACCATGTAGGTTACGGAGTATGCCGTACCGCCAAGTGGTGTCATAGGCCTTCTCCAGGTCGAGAAATACGCCCACGGCATGCTGCTTTAGTAGAAAGGCATCGGAAATATACCCCTCAAGGCGTGTTAGATTATCGACACTTGAGCGATGGCGACGAAAACCGCATTGCAAGTTGGACAGATGTTTATGTTTTTCCAGCCACCAATTTAATCGAGCGTTTATCATTCGCTCGAAGGTCTTACAGATGACACTCGTCAGGCAAATGGGGCGGTAGCTAGATGGTAGCGTGCGGTCCTTTCCGGGTCGAGGGATGGGGATGACAATACCCTCTCGCCAGGAGGAAGAGAAAACCCGCTCATGCCAAATGCGGTTATAGATGTCTAAAAGGAAACAGCGCCTCAGATGGAAGATGTAGCAGCATCTGTCGGTGTACGTCATCGGGACCTGGAGAAGAATCCTTTGCTAACGCCAGAGAATGGGCGAGCTCGGCTGCGGTAAAAGGTTGGTTGTACGGCTCGGTGCAGTCACTATTAAAATTAAGTGGTACCTACTCCGCCTTTTCCTTAATAGGCAGGAAGAGAGCGTCATAGCGGGAAGTTTGGCTTGTAGCAGCAAATGTGGTAGCTAGGGCTTCAGCTATGTCCTGCTGCGTGGTGCACATGGAACCGTTGATGGCAAGGCCGGGAATTACCGTCCGGCGATACTTGCCATACATCCGCCGAACAGCTGACCATACTTGTTGTGTAGAGCTGCGCCGGGAAAGCGAAGACACATAGGCTTCCCAAGATTTACGCTTTGCGTTGCACAGTATAAAGCATGCCGTAGCGCGAGAACGTTTGAAGGCGACGAAGTTCCCTTCCGTCGGGTAACGCTGAAAAACGCGCAAAGCACGTTTGCGTGCTTTGACAGCCAAACTGCATTCCTCAGACCACCACGGTACATGGATACGACGTGGTGTAGATGAACCTCAAAGAATGCTGGATTCTGCTGTGAGCAGGATCGAGCAAGTAAAATATTCGACCATTGCCTCGATGGTGTCGAAACCATCGTCGATGAGGTGTATGAGGGATTGGAATTTTCCCCAGTTAGCTTTGGAAATAATCCAGCGAGGATGTCGAGAAGGTACACATTGGCGGCCAGAAAAATGAATGTTAATGGGGTAATGATCACTGCCAAAGAGGTCGGAAAGTACTGACCACTCAAGTAGTGGTACTAATGACGGACTGCAGAAAGAAAGGTCTAGTACGGAATGTGTACCATAAGCGGATGATAGGAATGTCAGGTCACCAGTATTTAGCAGAAGCAGGTCAGATTTATCGAAGACGTCTACGAGGAGGCATCCACGGGCGTCATTACTGTCTGATCCCCAGAGCGTGTGCTTGGCATTCAAATCTCCCACAAGGAGTAGTGGTGAGGGGAGCTGAGCCAATAGCGCTAGAAGATCCCGCTCTAGAACTATACTGAGCGGCGGCAGGTACATGTTACAGATGGTAAAACTGATGCTCTCCAGCTGTATCCGGACGGCCACAGCTTGCAATAGTGTAGTGAGAGGAACGTGGGCGGCGGAAATGTTAGGCGCCACTAAGGTAGCAACGCCACCGCTTGCACGCAGACCTGCAAGGGAATCGCTTCTAAATGCCGAAAAAGAGTGAAGGTGTAACGAGTGATTGGGATGTAAGTGGGTTTCCTGGAGGCAAATAATTGACGGTGACCGTTGAGAAACTAAATGTTGTAGGTCTTGAGCACGAGCTCGAAAACCACTGACATTCCACTGGATTATTTCCATAAAGAGTTTTTAATGGGCCGTTTTAACCTTTTTCTTGACCTTGGCTGACTTGGGCCCTACGATTCGAAAATCATTAGCCTCCTGTGACTCCGCTGATGATCGGGAGTCAGAACTCCTACGGCTCGTAGAACGAGACCGGGATCTAATAGAAGGCGAGCGACTTTGCGATCTATGTTGTGGTCGGGATCGGCTCTTCACATTTACTACGGGATGGTTGTTACCCGCTGATGGTTTGGTGGCTGGGGTCTGTACGGTTGAAGCGGAGGCTGTGCTGGTGGATATACAAACAGCCTGAGACGTGGGTTTAACGGCTAGAAAGTCAGTCTGCGTGGATGCGTGGGCGACAGGGACGTGTTGAACAGCAACAGTGGTATTAGGAGTACGGCGAGCTGCTGATGCATATCCAGTAGTAGTGGTAGCTGGCTTTAGTTGTTCAAAGCGCCGTCGTGCCTCTGGAAAGGTCAGGCGTTCTTTTACACGTAGCTCCTGAATACTTTTTTCGTCCATGAATCTAGGGCACTGTCGCGAGCTGGAGGGATGACTACTGCCACAGTTCACGCAGCAAGGTGTTCGACTGCAGTTTGGGTCGTCGTGTTTCGGTTGGCCATATTGCTCACAAAGAGCAGGATTGGTACACGTGACCTTAGTATGTCCGAACCGCTGACATTGGAAACAGCGCATGGGGTTCGGGACATACTGGCGGACGCTCGCACGTTCATAGCCGCAATTGATGTACTCGGTTAACTTAGTCCCAGCAAAAGTTAGAAAAACCGTACGTAATGGGTACTCCTTGCCATCTTGCTTTCGTGTAAGCCGGTACGCCTGACAAACAAGTTGGTCAGAGAGGCAACTTACTATTTCTTCATTAGCTAGACCATCTAAGCTGGAGGTGGTGACTACTCCTCTACATGTGTTCAGCGTTTTGTGTGGGGCAACCCGGATAGGGTAGGAACCCAACAAAGACGCTTTTTGCAGTTTTTTTAGACTGGTCTGCAGTTGAGGTCTCTAACAGTAAGCTGCCGTCTCGGAGACGTGTAGCGTTTTTGACAGGGCCACTGATTTTGTCTATTTCACGCTTTATGTAGAATGGACTTATATCCTTAAACGTTTTGCCATCACATGCCAAGGTCATCAATAAATAAAGGTCAATGAAGGAGGTTTTGCGCTGAGACATGATGACATAGACCCCCATCCGGAACCGTCGGCGTCAGCCTGCCATCCAGGGGTTAAACAAAGAAAGACACCGAATCTTCACGGTCTGTGCCGTCATGGGGACCTCACCCATGACCGATCTCATTTGTACCTCAGAAAAGCTACCCTTCAATATCCACTGCTTGTCCGTATGGGTAAACCGTTCACCACGCACACCCCGGCTTTATGCCCCTACCACAGGAATAACCGCCTGTGGCTCCCCACTTTAGGCCGCGCTGCGTGTAATAGGCACACGCGGATTCAGGGGACTTGTGGTTGATTACACCGGGGTTCCGTCAGCGGTAACACGTCCGGTCCGTGATACTAACCCAACGGCACACGGCCGTCGGGAGATTAACACAGACCGGGCCCTCAAGGAGCTACGTGGGTGTACTTGACGGTGTGGACGGGCTCCGCACCTAAGGCTACACATAGGGGCAGTGCGAAGGGTCCGCTCAACCTTCACTTTTGAGACCTCCGGAGAGCACACATGTCGGAAGCCGCGCTGAAAACCGTGGGACAGAACCACGGAGATAGGAGGGATCCCTGCTGGTGAGACAGGAGTTATAAACCTAAGACCTTACGTGCTAATAATAATAAAAAACTAGAAGAGGAAGAATATGAGGCTTACTGACAAGCAGTAGCTTAACGTGGCACAGTTGATGGAGATGAAGGGGATGAATTGAGGGTGAGTGGCTAGGGACCCCGGGATCGCCAATCCCGTACCTACCGTAGTAGGTCCCTGGGGAAAAATAACAGAGCCTCTTCTGCCAGTTTTCGGGGTTACTGATGGGCCTTCTCGGCAGCCGTAGCGGTCCTGGGGTACACCAAGTCCCCACCATACATCACCCCATCAGTCAGTCCCCTACTTCCTGTTGCCCACCCCTCGGGACGAGGACCGCAGAGGTTGGGTTTTGAGGGGCACTTGAATAACTAAACAGAGAATTCCTTTGTATATAAATTGTATATAAATTGGTTAAAATCCAGTTATTTCATTTTAATTATATATATTCATTTACAAATAGTTGTTAAAAATATTTTTATATTCTTATAGCATGTTTGTTCACAGTCAATAATTAAAAAATGTTAATTATAAAAATACTTTAATGCAAATTTGGGGCGGGGCACACCCCACATGAAAACAAAGATATATATTTTTAAAAAATGTGTTATAATAATAAATTAACATTTAACAACTTAGCATTACTATATTTCATTCAAGGTATGTTCATTGTTATATTTTATGTATGTTATATTTATGTTATAGTTCATTGTTGTAAACGAAATTGTTAATTGGGGCCATTCTTCAAAATATATGGAAATAGATTGTTAATTCCTTTATTTGGTTATTTTCCATATATTTCAAAGAGGGGCATTTGTAACAGTAGTTTCGGGTTATGTTTGGAGGAGGTATGAAAAGTTTATAAATTTATAAAAAAAATGATTATGTAAATCTATTTAGTCATTTAAATAAGTAAAAATATATGTAATTTCGTCATTGGCCGTAGTAATAATTGTATGATGTAATGTGACATGGAATTAAATCGGCCAATCCCAAAATTAAGATAGGAGTAACGATAGTTACGAAAAATCAATAATCTTGATAGAGATGTTTTGTAATGGTGAGTGTGATGAATAGTGGAGCAGGATCAAGAACATTTATGTAATAGTTGGAACTGTTTAAATATAACAAAGTAAGAATTTATCCTTATGCTGGAAGCAACCTGCAATAGACTAGCAAAATTATTTCAAGACAGTTAATTAATTAATACAGTTGCACACATCACCTCCAAAATTTGGCACTTCTTTGGGATCTGTGCACACGATCATGAAGGTTTTATATCTGAGGAATGTGCTCAATGGTTAAGGCTTAAACAGCATCATGATCTTAAACCTGTTCAAGAAATTGGAAATGCAGTTTCAGAAACTAAATATGGCATTTGCATTCAAATAGAATGCTTTTAAGTAGTCTTGCAATGTCGGTGGAGTGTTTCGTGTTACCAAGGGTTACAGAAAATGTGCCAGTAGAGAAAATTGACTGTTGGATTAGAATCTACCTCAGAATATTTCATTTGCAGATTCTAGATTTTATGAGCCTAGAAGAATAGGGGTGCAGAAGTGTGCTCATACATTCAGCAACAAGAAAACTTAATTCGAGATAATGATCATCCAGTTGTAATGGAAAGAGAGGTTGGTTGGATACTTTCAGGAAAATATTGATGCTAGAAGGTAATGTGATGCACCACAGCGGCCGGTCATTTCCTGTTTTGCAAAGACTTATGTCCATATTTAGCAACAACTATAAAGATTTTGGGAGATTGAAGAGTTGTACCAAACACCAAAAACCAAGGATGAAATAGCATGTGAAGACTATTTCTGTCAAAATGCTACAAGAGATTCTGATGGAAGATTTGTGGTTCGCCTCCCATTTAAGAAAGACCCAAAGAAGTTAGATGAGTAAACGATGGTAGTCACCAGAAGGCTGTATCACTTAGAGAGACAGACAAAAATCAGAGAAAGAAGGAAAATCATATAGAGTTTCTATGAGAATATGAAGAATTAGGTCATATGGAAATAGCAACTCCAAAGAGAGAATGTTACTACTACATGCCTCATCATGCAGCTGTAAAGGAAGATAGATCAACTACAAAGACCAGGGTAGTATTTGACTGTTCTGCAGCTTTGAAGAATGGAATTCAACAGGATATTTGTTCAATTATCCTGAGGTTAAGAACGCATGAGATAGCATTTACAGCTGACATAGTAAAGATGTAGCGATAGATTGGGGTACACACAAATGATCAAGTTGACCAAAGAATTTTACGGAGAAGTGACCCTGCATCCCCGATTCTTGAGTATCAGTTGAAGACTGTAACATACAGTATGGCCAGTTCTTCATTTTTAGCTATTTGCTGTCTGCATCAATTGGCTCATGAAGAAGCGCATATATTTACCAATGTAGCAGCAACTACTTCGAGAAATTTCTATGTTGATGACTGCATTTCAGGACCTGCTACTTTATAAGAGGCAGTTGAGCTTCCACAGGAATTGATTGCTATGCTGAAAAAGATGGATTTTCATTGCATAAATGGCCTAGTAACAATCCAGAACTCTTAGCAAACATTCCACTACACCTGAGAGAAAACAAACTACCACTACAGCTTGACAAAAATGGAGTTAAGACCCTTGGATTATTATAGCATCCAAATATCAATGTTTCAAATTATGAGCAATCTAGGTGCAGAAGATTCATCTGGAATTATTGATCCTTTGGGATTCATAACTCCTATTGTTGTTTTATGCAAGATGTTTCTTCAAAACCTATGGAAGGAACAAGTTAATTGGAATCAGCCTTTCTCAGAGAAATTGACAGCTGATTGGAAGATTCTCCACAATAACTTCCCCTAATTAACAATATTAATATTATTAATTTTCAGATGAGTCGTATTTATTACACATCTGCTTCACTTTCGTACCTATTTTGAGGACATGTTTCGCAAATCATCGTTTGCATCTTCTGCAAACATGATTTGCGAAACATGTCCTCAAAATAGGTACGAAAGTGAAGCAGATGTGTAATAAATACAACTCATCTAAAAATTAATAATTATTTCGCTTCACTGTGCTGTTCCAATACAGTTAAATCTCGAAATATTCATATTGATTGCAAGGTAATAGGTGATGGTTCAACTAGCTGCACAGAATTGCATGGATTCTGTAATGCATCAGAAATATCATTTGGTGGGTACATCAATGTATGCTTCGTAAATAAGGAAGGAAGGACATTTGTAAAACTCTTTTGCTCAATCACGAGTTGCACCTTTGAAGAATGTTATACTTTAACCTGTCTAATTGAAGCATGCTTGAACTCCAGACCCTTAATTCGTCTCTCTTCTGATCCAAATGATCTGAAAGTTCTCACTCCTGGTCATTTGTTGATTGGTTCTCCCCTTACAAGCCTACCTCAGCCAGATTATGGTAGTGTGAAACTTAAGTTTGCTAACCAGGTGGGAGAGACTCTTGAGACTCCAGCAATAGTTACAGGAAGTCTGGTCCAGATTGTCCAGTGATTACCTACATCATCTTCAGCAGTGAGCCAAGTGGACTAGTAAGGATGCAAATATCCAGACTGGTACCCTGGTCATAGTGAAGGAAGACAACTTTCCTCCACTTTGTTGGATGCTGCTTTGGTGGAACAAGTACATCCAGGAGATGACACACTAGTTTGGGTTGTAACTATTTGCACAGCTTCATTCAAGAGGCCTATTTTAAAGCTGTGCCCTCTTCCGACAGACACAAATTTGTGATTTTGTTTCTGATTGTTTTAACACTTTTAGCTATCTTTACTTTGAAGAAATATTACTTATTTCTTGGCGGCCAGTATGTTCTGTGACAGTTGGTCACATTGTTTGTTAGGGAATTGGTGAAATTGTTTTGAAAAGACAGTAGAGAATTGTTGGTGAAGGATCATGAAGTATGTTAATGGCAACGAGTTAGATTGAATTGTAACTCGCTTTTTAATGTTTAAACTAGCCAGTATTATTTATACATGATATGTGCAAATTGTAGTGGATGTGAGTGCAAGGATGTACTTGTTTTGAGAGTAATAAGTGGAATATATCATGATAAGCATCAAGAATTTCATTCTCCTGACAATTCACCGATTCTTCTTCATACAGTTCATTGAGATTATGAGCTTTGATTTGACTGTCACAACTCACACCACAACGGGTGCATGCATGTGTGTGTGGGGTCAGCTTCTTAACAGTGTCAAGCACATATTTCCTCTGCCAAAAATGATAATATGTGCCATATACAATGTTAGTGTTTGAGAAGAAAAAGTTATAATTATTTTGGCTCAATAAAGTGGTACCAAAGACAAAATACTTTACCTTTAGAAAATAATAAAACACTACTTATTACAGTTTGTGCAGAATGCAGTTATAAACTTTAATCCAGGTCTGTTTTATCATAATATCTTACTGCATAAGTTTAATATTTTCTGAGAAAGCAAAGAGGCTGGTACTGAATTAAATTGTCCAACATGTTATTGGCTATAAGGTTTACAGTTGGGTGTCTGTTGCCTTCAAATCCTTGACTTCATCTACCATTCATTTTATTCTTTATATTAAGTGTACTAGACTGATATATTCAGCAATACCATAGAATGTACTAGGATGATTATTACCAAGCATTTCTCTAACTGCAGACTTGTACATAACTTACCTTAATATCATTAACTGATGAAGTATCTGTTTAGAACCACCAAGGCTCTTCTTTAATTTATATTTTGCCTTGTATGTCATGACCACTATTGTATTTCTTATCCTTAATTACAGGATGCTCTGGAATAAATTCTCCCTCATTCTGTAAACCAAAGTCTGAAAACAGAGTCTCTTGATCAATTTCAGTTTTCCTACCTAATTCCTAGCTGTTGCTGCTTGTAGCTGTATCGGTTTTAATCTGCTTTACAGGATGCTTGATAAAAAGAGTCTCTGACTTAATTTCTGTTTTGATGGTCATCTCAGAATCAGCATCCAGAAGCACATCATCAATCCTTGTGTTCATTAAACCACATTGTGAAAGAACTCTCTCTCATTCTGTGAAACTACAATGTCTTTGAGGGAATCCTCTTCTTTGATTTCTATTTTCATATCCATTTCAAGCAGCTGTAGAGCTTATAGACCTTATAATCAGAAACAAATCTGTGAAAAAAGAAACCTATTATATATACAAAAAGATATGAATATCTTAACAATCAGCTTCTCTGAATCCATCAATGATTGTTCAAAACCACACTATACACCACTGTTCTCCTACTGTTCTCTTGGAAAGTTAAACCAGACTTAAGAAACTCAAAGACATGTCCAGGAATCAATCTACAGAAACTTGTCTGTTTATATCAACCCTATTATTACTCCAGCTAAATTACTAAGGTACTACAACAGCATTAAACCTGCCCATCTGCTTAAAATATCAAGGATAAGGATCAAAGTAATCTCACATATAAGATATAACTAAAACAAACTATTATTCATTTTATTCTAATAATTATTTCACTTCACTGTGGTGTTCCAATACAGTTAAACCTTGATAAAACAAACTATGTTGGGAATTTACTTTGTATATTCTTCAGTGTTCTGTCACAATGCATATAGCTGATTAAATTTGTTTCATAAATCTTTGATATACCAATAATAAGGGTTTAAGGTCAAATAGTTGTCTTGATCTTGTAATAAGTGACTTTTACTTATGGTGCAATATGAAAACTAAAGAATGTATACAAATCTAAACCACACATAAAAAGCTCAACTAACACAAAAATGCAAAGTTCCATATACCATAGATGTATGGATTCACATGGATGGCATTTCCGTCTGTGATAAGGTATGCTTTTTTATTTATTGTGATAATGGTTAATGTGATCTGACCTGCATGCACATGTGATGTTGTCATATTGCGTTCCCTGTAAGTGCTGTGTGATGAGCGCCAAGTGAATCCATCTCTAAAAAGTACTACTTGCAGTAAGACAGAAATGCAAATTTTGGAAAACGCAACTAAACTCAACTCCATGCAGGCGGGCTGTTTGGAACAGCCTGAAGGATGGTCAAATTGTATACCTGCTCTGGGAAGAACTTAACCACGTAGTGGCGGGATGTGGGTGATGCAGAATGACGGGTGTAGATTAAGTGGGGGTAGTGTAGGGAGGTAGCTTGTTGCTCCTCAGGGAATGATGAACCGGATGCTACAGACAGCGTGCACCGCTGGTGGATTAGTTAATAAACTAGGAAGAGGGTATTATAATTTTGAATTTTCCAGAATAAATTTTTGGATTAGCTGAAATTTAGTTTGGGCTGGAATGGAGATCATGTGGTTTCCGGTAATAACCGCAAGACATGCGGGGTAACTGGTATCGCTTTAAGCGACGCTCACGAGGTACATTATCCCCAAGGGATCTGATGAGGGCGATCTGATGTTGGGGCAAACCCTCGAAGAATTTTGTCGCCCGACGCCTAATTTCATCCTCCACATATCGGAGGGATGAAGCCTCGTGAAGTAGTCTCACGGGGAACCTTGTGCAAATAGAATAAATAATCCGAAGACATGTATTCTGTGCACGTTGGAGCAGAACTAGATGTGAGCCTGCGGCCATACCCCAGACTTAGCACGCATAGAGCATGACAGGGAGGACCAGAGCCATAAAGAGGCGCAACTTTAGGGAAACAGACATCGCAGACCGAAGCACAGGGTATAGTGATGCCACGGCACCACACGACCGATGAGCTTGCTCCTGGATGTGCTCCCGAAAAGTTAGGCCCTTATCCAGCTTGACTCCCAAGTACTTGATTGAATTCTCCCACCTGATCCCTTGTCCGAAGTATGTAAATTGGGGGAAATTGGCGGGAAAGCGGCGCTTGGTGAACAATATCGCTTGGCTTTTCTCCGTATTAATGGACAATCGCCAAAGCGTGCACCAATCCTGAAGGAGGATTAGGTAGCGTTGGATGGGGTTGAAGGTTCTGCTTGGATGTCTGTTTGTTGAAAATAGCAGCACATCGTCAGCATATTGTGCTATGTTGACGTGCTGTTCAGTGGGAAGGTCAGCCACGTAGACGCTGTAGAGCGTCGGGGATAACACAGAACCTTCGGGGACTTCACCGCGGATAGACCTTCGTGCAGATGTTTTTCCCGCCACTGTGACAGCGAAGAATCTATGTTTTAGGAAAGAGTGAAGAAGGTGTATGACTTGAGTGGGTAGCTCCAGTTGTATGAATTTGTACAGAAGACCCGCGTGCCAGGTCGTAGAGAAGGCCTTTTCCACGTCCAGAGAAACCGCCGAGGTGTATGCCTTGTCCTGGAAACCCAGGGCTGCAGCCTCCACCACGCGCAGCAACTGCTGTGACGTGGAATGCCCAGGACGAAAGCCAAACTGGTGAGGAGGGATGGCTTGAATGTCACCCAGAAGGGGGGACAAGCGGGCTAAGAAAAGTCTCTCGAAAACCTTCAAGAGAACAGAAAGAAGGCTAATGGAGCGTTAGTTGGCAGGATTAACCGGGTCTTTCCCTGGCTTCAAGATGCATATCACCCGAGCCTCCTTCCAACTACGTTGAAAGTGACTGAGAGAGACACATATTGAAGACTCTTGTAAGAAATAACACGGCTCTGAAAGGAAGGTGGCGGAGCATGAGTGGCGTTATGCCATCAGGTCCCGCCGCCTTTTTTGGTTTGAGACGCCGCAGTACGCCCTGGAGCTCACTGTGTCTTATAACAGGGAGTCTGTCCGCCTCAGCCGGGGGACGCCGAAAGTATCGACGAACCTCCTGCCTAACGCGGTCAGAGAAGATAGGGTCCTGGGGGTCTTCTCTAGGCCTCATGGTCCTCTCACGGTAGTCGGCGAACACCGTAGCCTTGGCCTGTGGTTCGTAGGATAGGCCTTGGGTACCCTGGAGTGGGGAGTTTGGTGTCCCTTGGCGGTTCCGAAGTCTTAATGACCCTCCACACGTCTCCGTCCTCGAGGTTCATACGAGACACCTTGTCCTCCCACGCGCGCACCCTGTGCTCATGTAGGCGGGCACGAACCTCTCGGCACAATCGCCGATGAAGCCCTCGATTATGAGGCGCGCGGTGTCTCTGATAGAGCCATCTTGCTACCATGAACGTCGGATAAGGAGTAGGATGCCCAGGGGAAGAACATCCGGATGAAGAAGGGCTGGGGTGACAACTGTAAGATTGCGGACCGTTCGCTTCACGACTGAGGTGAAGGATGAGACCGCGGCCTCGAGGGAGGGGATGTCGGTTATGTTGGGGTTGGGGGGAATGGAGTCATTCAGGTAGACTTTGACGCAATCCCAGTTCACATCCCGGTTTTGAACCGAGTCGTCATGATTGGCAATCCGGTATTAACCTCAGCAAGTACGGGGTTGTGATCTGAATGTAATGAGTTAAGCGAAGTGAGTGAGACATGAAATGGAAAGCGTTTGATGATAGCGAAGTCGATATGAGATGGACGACCTCGACCACGCGGGTAATGAGTGGGTTGCCATGGGCCCTCAACTCGAAGGTGAGGGTCCGCATCTACCATGCGGATAATGTCACTGCCTCTCCTATCCGCTCGGGGACCATGATGCCAACGCTGGTGTTTGGCATTGATATCCCCGGCCATAATGACATTGGGATGTAAGGAAAGTATGGATTGGTAGTCGTTGGCTACGAACTGAGAACGGGGAGGATGGTAGGCAGATACTACCAGGACTTCAGAACCGCCAAGGTTCACGCAGGCTGCCGTGGCTTCTAGAGTCTGAAGTTGTGGAAGCTGGACAGCTCGATGGACCACACTTCTCCTCACCAGGATCGCTGTGCCACCTCCTCGGCGACCAGCACGATCCGTTCGGAGACAGTGATACCCCGAGAGATGGAAGGGAATCTGGGGGCGGAGATGGGTTTCCGACACCAAGATGAGGTCCAAAACATTGGATCTTGCAAAATGTAGGAGCTTGTCCCGTTGAACCGCCACTCCAGCCGCGTTCCAGAACGCGAACCTGAACGAGGTACTAGACCTAGTTCGTGCTGCCATTCTGGGCCGGCTGGATAAAGGAGTTCAGAAGAGCAAGCCCCTCCATGGCTGTCACCATGCGGGTTGCGGGGTCAGAAGAGGAGGTAAACCGCACCAGCAGTTCACAGAGTCGCTCACCGTGGGACTGTAACAGCTGATACAGCCACGTCAGCAACTCCGACCGTGATGAGGTGGAGGGAGTAGTGAGGGAAGTTTGGGGCGGGGTTGTGTCCTTGGGCTTCGAAGGTGAGGAGTGTCGTGGGGTAGGCCTACCTTTGGCTTTCTCGTCCGTTGTCTGACGAGCAGGCTTGGGATCACCAGTCCCACTCCCAGCCTCGGGATCCGAGTCCGCCCTTCTGGCTGCCTCACGTCTCTCCTCCCTTCTGGGGTGGCTCAAGGTGGGGCTGGAGCTGTGCGTTGTTTTGTTGTCTTGTCTGAGTGGGTGTGTGTTTCCTTGGGGGGTTGTGTCTTACCCCGCGAGGGCGTCGAGCCACCGGCTGGTATGCGCACCACCTCAGCAAAGGATGGGGCACTATTGGAGCTAGGCACTTGTTGCCCGGGTGCTATGGAAGAGGTCGCCCTCTCCACTACTGGAACAGAACGGGTGTTCTGGGTTATTGGCCCTGGAGCTGGTCTCCTAGAGGCAATAACCGCCTTCCTGGTAGGGATTTTGAAAAAGGTGATCCACGAGGAAGATAGGGAGTAATATATCGAAATTTAACTGTATGGAACACCACAGTGAAGCGAAATAATTATTAAATTATAGATGAGTCGTATTTATTACACATCAGCTTCACTTACGTACCTATATTGAGGACATGTTTTGCGGACCATCATTTGTATCATCGGCTCTAATGCGACTAAAGCTTGATCCAGTGCTGTGGGTAGTTCTATAGTTGCTGCTGCCATCTGTTGATTTTGTGATGAATTTAAATGTGGGGTTGTCTTCTGGCGGGATTTCCATTGGTTTATATGTTTTTCTATGTATATTCTCTCCCATATGGCGAGTTTACTCTGTTTTCGTACGTGTTTTAGTAATTTTGAGCTATCTTCAATTCCATGATTTTCAGACCAGAAATGAGCTGCTATTGCGGACTTATCAATATTTTTGTGTCTTAAGTGCCTAAAATGTTATTTCTTTCTAGTGCCTACGTTTCTTTTTGTCCTCGCTATGTAAAGTTTTTCAGTCTTTACACTTATGCCCTTTTTCACCAACAAATGCTAAGACTTAACACGAGTTTAGCAATAGTTAAAACAAATATGAGCTGAATCTTTCCTGGCGGCGTATATGTTCTAGACGTTCTCGGGCTTCGAGCTAGGTAAGCAGATGTTGAGACATCGACGTTTCGGGAGCGTACATCTCTCCCATCATCAGGAGTGTTAGCGTAACACTCGTTTTAAATCGCATGTTAAACTAACAAGCCGAATTTCTATTGTTAAGTCCTTAACAATTGTAAATAGTCCAGATGGCGAGCATGAACTCAGCTGTTGATTTCGATTTGTTATTTTTAAGACCGTCTAAATGACACTCATAATAGAGTACGGCCTATGAGGAGAAATGATTCTGAGGAACTATCCGAAGAAAATTGTTTTACGGAGGTATAGACTGCGAAACATGTTGCTATGAAGGTTACTGCGGAAGTACAAGACAGGTTAGAACATGCATCAAAACGAATGTGGCGATCTCACCTTTGCTTCAAGTATCAATAACCTTGCGATTTTATAGTTCACTGAATTATGTGGATAATACTTGTCCACCTCCCGTCTTGAAACGTTCAAGTCACTTGCCCTTCTTTGCTCCTCGTTTTAAATTTACGTAATACTGAGTTAGAACATGCATCGAAAGGAATATGACTATCTCGCCATAGCTTCAAGTATTAGTAACTTTGCAATTTTATAATTCCCTGAATTATGTGGATAATACATTGTTCACCTCCCGTCTTGAAACGTTTAAGGCACTTCTTATTCGCACCCCGTTTTAAATTTACGTAATACTGACAAGCTGTTTGGTGCTTGTAGTAGTGACACATGCATTTGAATTAAATTCGTTTCCAATATTTTCCCCGCGACATCTTTCTTTTACATTCACTGCATCCGTCCTCTTATTTTCCACGATATCCTTACACTTCAATTAACAATTCTTTCTCCGTCGATGAGAAATTTGTCTCACGGCTTTATTTATGATTTTGTTCATCCGCCATTTGTGCAGACGAAAATGAAAACAAAATCGCATCGGAGTACGTTCAGAAAATCATCCATACACTTCTATAACTGTGATATTTACAAGTTTCATGGCGTTAACACAGGTTTGTTAACATTTTAAGTAAACAGGTTGGTGAAATGCAAGAAGTTTAACATTAGTTTTAGCGCTGTGACAATTGTTACGTTACATTTGTTAACGTTGATTTTAACATCTGTTGGTGAAATCGGGCATTAATCTTGTAAATGCCTGTCTTTTCTTCCAGTTTTATCTTATCAATATTATTACTGTTAAGTAAATTTCCAATGTTGTAATTGTTTTTGGTGCCAATGTTATATTGTATTTCTTGAATATTTTTGGAACTATTTTGTGGCCCAGGGGTGGTAAGTAAATTTAGCAAATCTAATTCCCTAGCATCCCAATAGACAAACGTTTGATTCAACTTAAGAAATGGCTGACTTCTATTAACCTAGATGCCAACCCAATAGAGGAATATTTGGCAATGACTGAAATATGTATACACCAAAATTATTTTCTTTTTGATGGAAAGTATTACAAACAAATTTCAGGACTGACTATGGGAAGACCGCTATCACCAATTTTGGGAAATTTATACATTAACTTTTTCGAAACACATAACTAAAGCCTTTCCCCATATTTTTAAAACGTGGTACAGATACCCAGACGACATCTTTGCAATAGTACACCACAAACATATATATGATGCTTTGAAACGACTCAACCTTTAAAAACCCAGTTTCACTGTAGAAACTGAAGAGGACTGTACTACACCTTTTTTGGACCTTAATATCACAAAAAGCAATAAAAAATGGAATTTGGTACTCACAAAACAGCAATACACACAGATAATTACATCAAAGCCAATAGTTTCAACCCAATTCCACACATTCATGCCACCATCAACAGTGTCACACACAGATTAGTAAACCTACCCCTCAGCCAGCAAGAACATCTAAAATAATACCATCAAATCTTAAACACTGCAATTAAAATGGATATGGAAAAAGCCTTGTGGATAAAAAAGTAAAATCATTCAAACTTCAAGAAAGATTAAAATAGATCACAGCTCTTTCACCAATGGAACAAGAAATTAGATTTGCTAAACTTACTTTAGGCAGCGTTGCTAGGCGGGCAAGCTTAGTCTGTAGTCCGCAGTACGGCCCGCCTCCACATGCCTTTAAATTTTGCGAAGATTATAACCACAAATACGTTTTCGTGAACTTTTGCCCTCATTTGATTATTGTTTCTGAATTAGCCATTATCACTGCGGAATCCTATAACCAGCCACCGTTTTGTGATTTACTTTCATAACAAAATGAACTCCAAAAGGTGGAACAGAATGTCGTGTGGGGGATAAGTTTCTGGGATAGCAAAGTAAGAATCCAATTCTAAGAATGAAAAATAAAAGTAGTACTATATTAGTCCTCAAAAGCACTAGATCCTATATTTGTTAAACCTTGTATTTTGGTTGCTGTACGTAGAAACCATTTTTGCGAAAAAGCCATTCAAATCAGTTTTCATTTAAAGGAGCTGAACACTGCTTGCAAGGAGCTTGTTTTATTTGTTACTGAATTGTAAAGCATATTGCTGGATCTGCCCAAAGATGGAAATTTTAATATGAAGAAAACAATATTATTGTAATAATTTAATTATTATCATTTAGTTTTAATCGTATTATTTTATAGATGCTAGTGATATTTTATATACACTTGTACACGTGATTAATATAAGCTTGAGATAGACAATGCATGGTCTGCGGCTAATCATAACGCAGTTAACTGTGTTACACCTAATTGGGATCAGATGCTGTTATGTTGGTGTTTAAAAATGGGGTGAAGTTATTGGTTTAGAATGATTTCAAAACTGCTTCCTGAATATAGGAATATCGATTAGTCGCAGCTTCTTATTGACGTTATCAAGATTCAATGTCTCAAATATCTTTCAAATCTCAAAATAATCACCTGCCAGTGCAACACTCAACAATGGTTAAGTGCCTTCTTACATCATGTAGCCCAATCTAATACAGTTGTTGTAAGTGCTATATATATATATATATCACCATTACAATGTAATGTACACAATTACAATCTTGCCAGTTCGTCTTTACACGTACGCTCAGCGCCACTACACGCCTGCTCGCCGCGACCCGCTCAACTCGACTAACTGTCGTCTCTCTTGTATCGATCGGCCCGAAGCCTCTCGAATCTTCCGTTATGGAGGGGGAAAACATTCTCGATACTTTGTGCACCTTCGCGCGGTAGGAGGAGGGGCCACCCCTGCGTCTCCCCCCTACACCAGTCCGCATTATTGATCGGCAACGTGAGTTCGCCGTTTGCGTAACACTGCTGCCTCCTCAAGGCTGGTCGTCCCGAACAGCGCCATCGTAGCGGGCCAGGCGGTCCAGGTGCACCACCAGCATCTTTCCTCGGTGCGATGTCCGCCCAGGTTGGTCTCATCCCTGCCTCCACTTCCCTCAAGAGTGGCCCCAAGTCTGCGTCCGCCAGCTGCTCCCTCCTCAGTCCTGCGCCATCCCAGCCATCCGCAGGCACTGCCGTGACTACTCGAACTGCTGCGGCACGCTCCTTCTCCCCCACTTTTGTGCATTGGCCGCACTCTTCTGGACAGAGTCTTCGGGACATAGCGTCCGCGATACCGTGACTCCACCCTCTGTGATGTTCCGAAGTGAAGTCGTACTTCTGCAGCCTCTGAACCAAACCTGCTGTCTGGCCTTCCGGTCGCGCGGGTACCATCACCTCGCTGGTCGCGAGGACAACCACGTCTTCGTTCAAGATGACCCTACCGTTTCCAAGGCGCTCTTCGGGTTGACAGGGTATGACCTCTTCTCCGTTGAGCCACAGGACCATCCTGCCGACGTCGACCGTCGCCTCGTGGCTCCTGAGGGCATCTAGTCCCAGAATCACCTCCTCAGCCACCTTCGCGACGAACACCCACAGACGCACGGCACTCCGTCCCAAGGTCAGCTCCACCAGGGCCTCCTCCCCAGGCATGGTGTCGCCCGATGTCGTCACAAGCGCGTATGGTCGGCTCGGCTTCCTCGACGGCAAACCCTTCGCCAAGTCCGGTCTGATGATGGTCACGGCTGCCCCAGTGTCCAACAGCACGCGGCACGGCTATCCTCTTACTCAGCCGTCCGCGATGAAGTTGTCATCCATCCACCGGCTGACGGCGCAGATTGTCACTCGAGGGGATGGTGGTAATGGTGCCGACGTGCCCCTCTCCACGCCGGGCCTTACTCGTTCTTCCGGCCGCTCTTCCTGGTGTGGGCAGTCTCTCTGCAGGTGCCCGGGCTGTCCACACCCCCAACACAGGCCACTAGATGTTCGCCGGCGTCCCTCAGCTGGTCTTCTGTCTCCGGCGTAGCGGACACTCCTCGTTCTCGACGTCGGGATAGATGTTACCTTGGCCGCCTCCAACCTTAATGCCGCTGTCAGAGCCCCGTGGATGGTTTTATAATCGCCGAGCATTAGGCGCTGACGAATCTCCGTGTCCCGTACCACGTCGACAAAGTTGTAGGCGGCTTCCCGGGGTACGAACTCCAATGGCAGGTCAACCAAGGCCTTGCTAGCCAGCTGCTCAGTCGCTATGGCGAACTCCTGCAGGGTCTCCCCGGCTGCTGTGACCTTGCTTTTAGTTGGCTGCGGTACGCTGCGGCTAAGCGGTGGTTCCCGAAACGATTATCCAGGACCTCCCAGATGTCCTTGGGCGCCGCCGTTGTCTGCACCGCGTTTAGGACTTCCGCGGCCCGTCCCTGGAGGCTGGCTATTAGCTGTGTGGCCTCCTCCTCCGGTGACCATCTGTTGTGGTCACTGTGTCGAACTGGCGGCGGAAGAACTCGAATGTTGACGCGCCGTCATATTTCGGCGGTTTGACGCGCGCAGATGTTGTGTCGCGTCCCGACGCGTCGGCCTTCAAATCCTTCAGTTTCCTGCCGACGACGTCCTCTACCATGGCGTTCAGGGCCTTGACGCTGCTGTCGGCCTTTCCCTCCAGGTCCTCAATGCGGCTCGCCAGGTCGTCGACGCGCTCGTCCACTTGGCCCATCCGCTTGCCCAGCTCCATCACGTTATCCCTCACGCCGGCCAACTGTTCTTCAAACTTCACGGCAAGGGCCTCGTTTGTCGCTTTCATCTCCGTGGCCAGGCTGTCGTTCGCTGCCCTCATTTCTGTGGTCAGTTGGGCCATCTTTGCGGTCATTGTCGTGGCCAAGTTGTTGTTTGCCGCTTCCATCTTCTCGGGTTGTTATTTGCCGCTTCTGTTTTTGTTGTTAACTCGTTCATCTTCGCTAAAAGCATTTCCAATGCCGATTCCATGACCGTAATATTCGGTGATGTTATCGTACCGCTTCCTGACACCAGTTGTGACTTTGGTGGGTTCATGAAATTAAAAAAAAAGTCCAATTACACCACTAAAAATGTTCTTTATTTCCACCTTAGTCCAATATCACTACTACAATTTAATGTACACAATTACAATCTTGCCAGTTCGTCTTTACACGTACGCTCAGCGCGACTACACGTCTGCCCGCCGCGACCCACTCAACTCGACTAGCTGTCGCCTCGCTTGTATCGATCGGCCCGAAGCCTCTCGAATCTTCCCTTATGGAGGGGGAAAACATTCTCGAAACTTCGTGGACCTTCGCGCGGTAGGAGGAGGGGTCACCTCTGCGTCTCCCCGCCTCCGCCAGTCCGCATTATTGATCGGCAACGCGAGTTCGCCGTTTGCGTAACACTATATTATATATATATATATATATATTGTCGCCAGGCCATTGTTGATTGGAGCGGCGCGGGAAACGAGAACAAAGGAATGCGCAGTGCCGTGTGTAGATAAAAGCTCACCGTAACGGAATGGCGGGGGGAAGATACGGATTTCTCTAGGGTTCGCCTTTGTTCTAGCCGGTCTCGATTGTTTGAGAAATATCTGGAATGTTAGAAAAACTATAAAAAGATAGCTCGCCCGCCAAAGAGGAGTCAGTCGGTAATTGAACGCGTGCGGGTAAGCAGCTGTGTTTGTTGACCTTGTATGTTGTATTGTGTATGTGTACGAAGCGTATTTCTACGGAAATAAAGTGCAGTTCTTTGTGTTGTAAACTGGACATTTTATTTCACGAACCCAAAAAGTCACAATATATATCTTGTAACTGATAAAGAACAGCCCAAAAACTGGAACGAGCGAGTCAGAATGAAAAATTCAATGCCATAACCGGGATTTGAACATGGATCTCCTGGTCTCCTTTCGGTTGCTCTAACCATTGAGCTATCAGCCCAACGTGCTAGTAGCACAATAATTGTCCAACTGATTCGCATTATCCCGGCAAACCACTTAGGAATTCAGACACACAAACACATGGGACAACTCTTTAATAGCTACTTACAACATGTAAGTACCTCAGCGGCACCGGTTCAATCCCAGTCGACCGCAAAGTGAGATTTGTGGTGGACAACACATCGCTGGTGCGGATTATCTTCAGGATCTCCAGTTTCCCACGCCATCTCATTCCACCGGTGCTCCCCCTTCATCTCATGGATTATCAGTGGCAGCGTGTCTGCCTCGCGTTCAAGAGGTCCCGAGTTCGAATATCTTGCCAGGTTTAGTTGCCTATATAAGGTTTTTACCGGAAATTTTTCCTTCTCCTGAAAGCGAATGTCGGGTAACTCTAAGCTCCGCGGACACTGGGCTCAGTTGAGCATCAATTTGCCCATTGCATTCATCGTCTGACATTACCTAACGTTGGAGGACATTAATAACATAAACCACTTGCGGTGCTGCTTGTAGTACAAGACAACACATTTCACATTTAAGTACCTTAAGTCCCAGCTTAATAGTCCAACCAGTATTAAGTCTAATAATGGAAATAAAGTTGTTCTATCACAAAAGCCTGTCCAAAATATGGCGTACAGACGGCTGGTGTGGAAGAACAATAATGGCGCAAATGAGTTAAACAAAATTTCAAACACTCCCACAATCTGGCATCTATATGTACAAGGACAGGCCGGTTTAGCGTGGCTAGTGTATTTTACATAGAGATAGAGGTGGAAACGTAAAGTCGCTGGTTTCCAGTGGCTTGTAGGGTAGATAGTTAGCTTAGTTAGATTAGGATATCTGCAAATGATTGTAATAGTTTTGAGGAATAAATAAAGAATGAATTAGGAAATAAAAATAAAATCAGCGGAAACTATGTCCTGGTATAGATTCTAGATGCCAGGGCAATAGTTATGCAGATTTTATTTTAGTTTTTATTTTTTTTATTTTTTATTTTACATCTATTGTGCGTTTAAACGGGTCCTGCTTGCCCTTATCAACTTTAAATTTAGAGCTTAAATTGGAGAACATTTTAACAGTTAATTGTATAACCTTTAATTTCGTCATATTTATTTTGGTCTTAACAAATGATTGATTCATCAAAAGGCATCAATCATTTTCTAATAACATAAATAATGCTTTTCTGGTGTCCTTTCTCGATCTAATGCTATCGATTTCCATTGTAGTATGTCCAAGTGCTCAACTGACATCAGTAAGCTGTACTATTACTCTGGACTGTTCTGAGGGAGACATATACATAACTCGTTCCGCCTTAACCCTCATAATCTGCAGACAACACTCCTGACGGTAATCTACGGATCAGTCTGGGCAAGTCATTAGGATTTAAGAAGACTGTCTTTCATTTGCCAGATGAACGATGTCCCACTACGTGGCAAGTCTGCAGTAAACGTGTAAATGGCATTTCCCCATATTTGATGCACCAGTTATGACACTCTTACTCGGTCCCCAGAGCCTCATCTGTGACATCAGTGCATTCCACGGCAGATAGACCATGCTAGTTTACTAAAACGGTAGCGGAAATATATGTGCCACATTCTGGGTAGATGCTAATATACAAGGCCTGCTATTTAAGCAATTTTGTTTCTGAATTGTGGTAGACGACAAACAGGCGTTTTTTCTAAGTCATGTTCCCTTGGACTACAGCAGATCTCAAAACGTACATATATAATGTAAATATCCATATAAATCTTATGGACAAAAATGCCCTTACAGGGGCTGGAGCAAGTAAACTGATCGATAACAAGAACTGCCAGCTATAAAGCATTTTAGTCAGATGACAATGTCGATGGTGTACTTAAACAAGGAGCATTTTGAAATTAGCTAAAAATATCTAAAATTTTAATATACAGAACAAAAAAAGTTTGCTATACTTAGAAGTTTGTTTTAATACTAAATAATAAAAACTTAAATCAATTAACAGGTCTTCAACAAGAAGTTTGTTAAGAATTATCACTTTACCTTGGCATTTAACATTAGTGGTACGTAAGTTATTCCAAAGGAATTACATGTTACGAACTCACACTTGCCTACCTGCAATTTGCTGTTCTACGACTGTAATGTTTGAGGTTTAAAACTTAATTACGGGGATATGACCAACTTACTTTCGGAATCCTCACCCTAGTGAATTAAATGTGTTTTCAAAATTTACAGCAGAGTAAAGCGCTTATCACAAAGTTTACAGTGGTGTGGCTCCTCCCCCTCATGTACTAAATTATGCCTTTTCAATGTTGACGAGAGGGTAAAGCTCTTATTACAAACTTTACATTGATATGACTTCTTACCCTCATGAATTAAATTATGTCTTTTCAAAGACTGCAACTGAGTAAAGCTCTTATCACAAATTTTACATATGTACGGCTTCTTGTCCTCATGTACTAAACTATGCTTTCTCAAACCAGACAACAGAGTAAACCTTTTATCACAAACTTTACACTGCTGTGTTTTCTTACCCTCATGAATTAAATTGTGTGTTTTCAAATTTGACAGCCTATTAAAGCTCTTATCACAAACTTTACATTGGTGCAACTTGTTACCCTCATGAACTAAATGATGTCTTCTTAATTTTGACGAGTCAGTAAAGCTCTTATTACAAAGTTTAAATTGGTGTTCTTTCTGACTCTCATGTACTAAATTGTGTGTTTTCAAATTAGACAGCCGAGTAAAGCTCTTATCACAAACTTTGCAATGGTGCGACTTCTTACCCTCGTGTACTGAATTATGTCTGCTCAAAGTTGACGGGTGAGTAAACGTCTTATTGCAAACTTTACATTGGTGCTTCTTCTTACCCTCATGAATTAAATTATGTGTTTTCAAATTTGACAATTGAGTGAAGCTCTTACCACAAACTTTACATTGGTGTGGCTTCTTACCCTCATGAATTAATTGATGCCGTTTCAAATGCCATAAATCAATAAATCTCTTCGCACAAATACTACACCGTTGTGGTCCTTTGTGCACAGTACCCAAACTTTTGGGTTTGAAGAATGAAGGCTGGATGTACATAACGTCCTCGTTACCCCTTTTCTCATATTCTTCGGAGTGAACATCTTCCACTGCAGTTAGGATTTCTCTAACATCACTTTCTTGATATTGGAATTTACATCGATCCATTCCATCATATAAGGTCGTGTTTCTTTCTTGGCATTCAGCAGAGAGTAATGGTGATATGCAATGAATAGCACCAGCAACTGTTTCTCGGAGAAATCTGAAAGCAGAATATGTCAGTAAACAAACGTAAATAGCGACAGCTTGACTTAAATAGATTTATGGAAAGAAAGCACATTCTCCTCAGACCGACGGTATAGTATACAGTACTGTAACTAGTACACATTTTCTACCAGATGACTGGCAAGAGAAACGGTTTTCTACTAGCTTAATATGAGCTGCTATCTAGGTGGCATTTTGCAACTGTGTTACAGCATGTCACCCCAACCGGGTTATGTGGACACTTTGTTACAAAATGACGACACACGGCAGCACGGCAAGCGCATCCGCAAAGTAACACTTAACAGTAGTGTGTTTCGGTTTTAAAATTAAAAGGTAACTATCTCAAATACAAACCTCATCACACCTTGTTCCGGAAATCATAGGCCTTATTGATTAAGTACAGCTTTCTATACTCCAGGACTCCAACTGCTGTGCTTTAAAACAAGCAATTCTGGACATCGTAAATGTAATTTCTGCATTTAACTAATTATTTCATTTCTGATTTAGATAATGATTGGATTGGATTAGTAGTGTTTTAGGGCCCGTCGACGAGGTCATTTGGGCCCGTTTAGATAATGAAGCTGAGAAATATCTGTTATAAGTACTTGCCAAAATGGATGATTCTGAAGGAAGTTTCTTCTGATGGAGATGGGGATTCAGAAAATGGAAAAACCAGCAACATAGCAGATAACAATACTATTCCAAATGACGATGAAAGCGGAAGTGCGAGATCCAGTAATGATTCTGATGAGCTATGCTTTCACTGATTACTAAAATATATATTTTATTAAACATTTTCCTAATGAGAGTTTGCAAAATGGAACTTCCCTTGCACGATAATGATTATCAGGAAGATGGAGTAGTTTACATGCAAGTAAAAGAATTTCAATATTTCAGGATTCTGTGCAAATGTTCTGGTACCACTGGTGAAGAAATTTTAAACCACCTCCAGCCTCAATTATGCAGCCCATGCTATTTCCCATTGATATAAATTCATTTGGATATTTTGATTACTTCAACAGCACATGGATGATATAATGCAAACAATAATGGTTAGGTATTGTAAGGCATACCTTAAAATGAAAGGCAAACCACTAAATTTAGACTTGCCAGAATTGAAAATGTTTATTGTCTTCTTCATGATGTACTGCTTCAGCGTCTAATAATATGAATGTAACTGAATCTGAATGTATTGGGACAACATATGAAGGCTACCAATCATAAGTGACACTATAGCTAGGAATAGATTCTTCACCATTAGTACTTCTCTGAAGGCTGTACTTGATGACGATACTTCGGAGGAACAACGTAAAGATGATAGGTTTTTAAAGTTACATCCGCTTAATTAAATAAGAGGAATATGGCTGAAGTATGAGAGGGAAGGAAATGTTGCCGGAGTTCAAATGATAGTTCCATTTTTGAAGTTTGCCGTATGAAGCAGTATTGTCCTAACAAATCTAAGCCGGTTAGTCTAAAGTTTTATATTCTAGCCAGTTCAAGTTTTATTGTGTTAGGTTTTAGTTTTTATCAGGTGAAGACGACTCACTGAATATAATGCACAAAGGTTTGGTTTGGGATAAGATGCAGTGCTTCAGATTAAGGAACATCTCACTCCACGACAGTCTATCATGATCTTAATTTAGAAGCCAAAAACTATTGAATGAGCTTCTCAACAGAGGACTTAGGTGAACTGGCACAATACAGAACAGGCTATCAAAGAAAGCACGACTGAAGAGTGGTACAGAATTAAGCCAACAAGGTAGAGCATCCTCAGACATGCAATTTCACCACGATGGCAATGATTTGTCACCGCTTGGCATTATTGCCCTGCTACCACAGGCCGGAGCCGGGCGCTCAACAAGAGAGAAAAAGACAGACAAGAAGAAGACACCAAGAACAGCAACCGGAAAAACGAATAAGGAGGGAAGTGCTGAGGGGCACGTCGGCACAGTGGCCCCCATCCCCACGAGTGACACTGCTCGCCGTCAGCCAACTACAGCTGACAACCTCATGACGGAGGGAAAGGAAGGCCGTGCGCGGCTTGTGGACACCGGGGCAATCGCGACCATAGTCAGACCTGACGTAGCCAGGGGTTTGCAGCCGAAGAAACCGAGCCGATCATACCAGCTAACGACTGCATCGCCTGACATCTTGCCCTTGAAGAGGGACGCCCTGCTGCAGCTGACCTTGGGACGGAGTGCCTTGCGCCTGTGGTTGTTTGTCATGATGGTGGCCGAGGTGATATTGGGTTTGGATGCCCTTAGCAGCCACGAGGCGACGGTCGACGTCGGCAGCAATGTCCTGCGGCTTAATGGAGAGGAACGCCTTGGAATGTGCAAGGTCATCCTGAGAAATGACGTGGTTATCCCCGAGAGGAGCGAGGTGGTGGTGAAGGCACGACCGGAAGGCCAGTGGACAAATAACTTGATGGTGGACCGGAAGAGGCCTGTGGACGGACTCTGTGTAGCCAGGACATTATTGCCGTGTCGAGGTGTGCAGGTGAAGTTTCTCAACACATTAGACGCAGATCATGAACTTTTTGGTAATTTAGGTCCTCCAACGTAAAGACATATCGGACGGTGAATACATGGGGTGAAATGATGCTCAAATGACTCCAGAGTTCATGGAGCTTAGAGGTACCAGACATTCGTCTTTTATCATAAGGGAAAACCCCGGAAAAAACCGTATCCAGATAACTCACCCTGACCGAGATTCGAACTCGGGACCTCTTAGACGTGAGGCAGACATGCTACCATCTACGCTACCAAGGCGGGCGATCATGACTTTCAGGACGCGACGGAGTTGGGGACATGTTAGCCCGTTTTACAGCGTACCGCCTATCAACAAGAACCAGCAGCTCGTGCCTTAGGAAAACATGGGGCACCCGCAGGAACGCTTACTGGAGAGGGCAGCCGACCACCTGACCGCACACCTAGATTTTTTGTTGTAATTTACGTCCTCCAACGTTAAGTCATATCGGACGGTGAATGAATAGGGTGAAATGGTGCTCAAATGTGTCCAGGGTCCATGGAGCTTAGAGTTACCCGATATTCGTCTTTTAGGATAAGGGAAAACTCCGGAAAAACCTTATGCAGGTAACTCACCCTGACCGAGATTCGAACACGGGACCTCTTGAACGTGAGGCAACATGCTACCATCTACGCTACCGAGGCGGGCTGACCCCTGGATAAAGTTCGAAAACTGCTGATACGATATCAGCGCATCTTCAGCCTAGGGATTGGCGACAGCGACCGTACGGCACGAGTGCTCCACCACATCGACACCTGAGACGCCCGGCCAATTCCACAAGTACCCAGACGCGTTTCACTGGCGAAATAACAGGCGGTACCAGACCAGCTGGAGTGCATGTGATCCAGGGGTGTGACCGAAGTGTCTGACAGCCTCTGGTGTTCCCCTTTAGATCTGGCAAAGAAAAAGGACGGCGAGCTATGCTTCCCTGTCGAGTTACAGAAAAAAGACGTTCCTCTACCACATGAAAATTTAGCAAAGTCAAAAAGTAGTCATATGCCTGCAAATGTAGATGTAAAAGATTGACAGAAATGCAGGAATAACAATGTGTACTACTTGCTATACCTTTCTGTCTTTGGTTGCAAATAAGTAGTTTGGGAGAGTTCCATGAACAACAGAGAGCTAAAACACGCTAATTCCACTCGAGTTGCATAAAAATGGATTTTATATATCTTTAAATGTATTAAACAGTTTTGAAGTCTTATTGTACTACTTTTTTCCACCATATTAACTATTTCAAGACCCAAGGTACAACATACTGTACTGCGCTTTTTATAAAAACTGTATATTGAACATTTTTATTGTGACTTTGTGGGTTCGTGAAATTAAAAGTCCCTGTTACAAACACCAGAGATTGCACATTATTTCCTTAGATACACACTTCGTACACAACAATCCAGAATTACGTCACATATACAATACAACTTGCGAGGTCATCGACCACAAACAAACAGTTGCTTACGCACGCCAGTTCAATTAACAACTGACACCTGTGGTGGGCGGGCTCTCTTTTTTATTGATTACTCACATTCCGGAATGTCCTCCAGCAATGAAGACGGCTATAACAAAGAACAAGAACACTCGAGAAATCCGTCTCTTTCCCCACCATTTTGGCGAGCATCCATCTCGACACTGTACGTCCTTCGCTTTGAAGTATTCACCGGCGCCACCTAGATCAACAATGGACTAGCAGGACTGCTCCTTCCTCAAGACTGGTTGTCCCGATCAGCACCATCGTAGTGGGACAGACGATCCAAGTGTACCACCAAACTCTTTCCAACAACTACCTGGATGCGGTATACCACGTCGTTAAACCTCTTTACCACCCGATACGGCCCTTGCCATGGCTGCTGGAGCTTCGGGCATCGTCCCTTGGTCCGGGTAGGGCGGTACAACCTGCCCAGGTCACCTTGCTGGACACCTTGGCTGTTGGCTTGCCTGTCGTATAGGACCTTCATGCGGTCGCTCGCCTTCTGAATGTTCTGACGAGCCTTCTCATTCATGTCGTGGAGACTGTCCACCAGGATCTCCACATACTCGGTTGCTGGCTGCTTCACTTCCGGGGGCTCCCAAATGCCAGGTCACAAGGGAAGCGTAACTCTCGGCCGAACATTAAGCTGGCTGGAGTCATCCCAGTGGTGTCGTGTGTTGACGAGCGGTAGGCCAGCAAGAACAGTGGCACCTAGACGTCCCAATGTCGCTAATAGCTGTCCACGACCTTACACAGGTGTTCTTCTAAGGTCTTAATGTACCTCTCCAACATGCCGTCCGACTGCGGGTGTAGCGGTGTTGTGGGGGTCTTGATCACCTGCTTCATCAGGTTAGACTGAAAATTTGTGCACTGGTAACTGTGGAGCTCCAAAGGCACCCCAAAACGGCAGAACCCTTGCTCCACGAGGCAGTCTGTGATGGTCTTTGCCTCCTGGTTAGGGATTTTTTTGTTATTTACGTCCTCCAAAGTCAAGTCATATCGGACGGTGAATGAAATGGGTGAAATTATGCTCAAATGAGCCCAGGGTCCATAGAGCTTAGAGTTACCCAACATTCATCTTTGAGGATAAGGGAAAAATCTTATCCAGGTAACTCACCCTGACCGAGATTCGAACTCGGGACCTGGTTAGGGATGGCATACACCTCAGGCCACTTGGTGAAGAAGTCCACGACTACCATCAGGTACTTGTTGCCTCGGTCGGACACTGAGAATGCTCCAGCTATGTCGACAGCGATGCGTTCGAGAGGCGCTCTGACGTGTTACCGCTGCATGCGAACCCGCTTACTAGTCTGGGGGCCGCGACTCACCGCACATACGTGACATTGGTGGCACCATCTCTCAGCGTCTGCTCGGAGCGTGAAACAGTAGTAGCGCTGTCATAGTTTGTCAATCGTTCGGTTCGCACCCAGGTGTCCTCCTGAAGTACCGGCGTGCAACTCCTCCAAGACTTCCGAGACCTTACTCCGGGGAAGTACCAACTGTTCTCTGCGTCTTTCCATCGGGTGATTCCCATACCCGGGAAAGCACACCCTCTTTGGTCTTCAATGATTCCCATTTAGCCCAGTACGACTTGTACGCAGCGCTTCTAGGTGCGATGTCCTCCCAGGTCGGTGTGGTCGCTGCCTCCTCTTCTCTCATGAGTGGCCCCAAGTCGGCGTCCGCCAGCTGCTCCCTTCTCAGGCCTGCGCTATCCCAGCCGTTCACAGGTACTGCAATGACAACTCTGACTGCTGGGCACGATACTTCTCTTCCACTCTTGTGTATGGATGAAGTAAAGGATGCGATAGCGTATGCCGATGATGTGGTGTTATTTGAAGCCAATAGCAGAAAGGAGATTGAAATAAAGGGAAGCAGCATTCTACAGATCTTGGAACAGTGATGCAATAGCGTTAAACTACAGGTAGCACCGACAAAATCGGCGTATCTCATCTTTAAAGGACAGCTGAAAAGAAATCCCATCTTGAAGATAAATGTACAAATGATCAAACGTGAATCCCATGTTAGAGTGAGTGAGTGAGTGTGGTTTTTAAGGGCCCGTCGACATCAAGGTCATTTGGGCCCGAAGTCAATACTAAAACCTAAAAGCTATAAAAATTTAGCTAAAAAAAGGTAAAATATAATAAAACACTCAACTGTTAAAAGGACATTAAAAACTCATCCCAATACTAATAGTTAAAAGCTCTAAAATTAATAAATATAAAATCAAACTCAGACTCGTCTATTAAAACTAATTTCCGCGACAAACCGCAGTGTCTTATCCACGGCCACTGGGTCGTCCCCTAAAACATCGAGCAAGTTAGCCCTTAGGCCCAAAGACTGGCGAACGCGGGTGTACTGCGGGCAATCCAGCAGTACATGCCGCACAGTGAGGCGTACTGCACACGGAGCACACACAGGGGCCGGTTCCCCTCTCAAGAGATGGCCATGAGTTGCACGTGTGTGCCCAATTCTCAGCCGGGTGAGTATCACCTCGGCCCTCCGGTTATCCCTGCAGGAAGTTGGCCAGGGTTGTACGCTCTCCTTTATCGCCCGGAGTTGTGTGCCTTCTAAAGCTGTCCAGGATTGCTGCCAAGCAGATAGTAGTTGGCGACGGAAAAAACGTTGCACATCCTGGTATGGCACCCTAGTTGTTAAACTCCGGGGTAAACGGCAAGCTGACTTAGCAGCCGCGTCCGCCTCCTCGTTCCCGGATATCCCCACATGGCCTGGGGTCCAAGTAAAAACAAAATTGTAACCGCGACTGAGCATTTGCGATATCTGGGCCTGTAATTTTAAAACAATGGTGTGAGCGGCAGTGTGGTGTTTCAAGGCCTGAAGAACACTGAGAGAGTCGGTGCAAACAATAAAAGAGCCAAGGGCTAACTTGCAAATAAAAAGGAGCATATAATAGATGGCATACAGCTCTGCTGAGAAGACCGAAGTTGAGTCCAGAAGTCGAAATTTGTGAGCCTCACAGTTAACGAAGAACGCGCAACCCGTAGCGTTACCTAACTGAGAACCGTCTGTAAAGACCGGAACATAGTTAGGGTAACGGCCCAGTAATTCGGCAAAAAGTTGTTGGAACACCGAATGTGGAGTAGCGAGTCTAGAATTGTTTGAAAGAGCGAGATCGAACTGCGCACGATTGAGCTGCCATGCAGGATAGGGGCAGATGGACGACCTCACCACGCGAGGCATTCGGAGGCCATGCGAATGTAGTAGATCCCGAAATCTTATTCCCACGGGGCGTGTATGAGAACTAGGGCGCATATAACGGTGGACTAAATCTGGACACAGAACTGGTTTAAATCAAGGATGATTGGGATAACTAGCCAACTTCGAAACGTATGAGCAGAGTAACAGCGAGCGACGAATATGGAGTGGAGGTTCGCCTGAGTCTGCATACAGGCAGTCGACTCGACTGGTGCGGAAAGCTCCTGTGGCAAGGCGGATGCCAGTATGATGGACGGTGTCTAAAAGGCGAAGTTTAGAGGCGGTCGCTGCGCCATAAATAAAACTGCCATAGTCCAGCTTGGACCGAACCAGAGAGCGGTACAGCCTCAACATTACCGTGCGATCGCCCCCCCCAAGATGCTCCAGATAATACCTTCAGCACCCGAAGAGAACGATCGCAAGAGGCTCGAAGGTGACGAATGTGGTGCTCCCAGTTGAGCTGTCGGTCTAAGTAGAGGCCCAAGAGCTTCAGGTTCGAGACAAATGGCAGGGGTGTGCCGTTCAAATGAAGATCAGGAGGCGGGTGAATACCTCGTAGGCGGTGAAAGTGGATACACTGCGTCTTCGCAGCTGAAAAACGGAAGCCGTTTTGAAGCGCCCAAGCTGCTAGCTGGGTAATGGTCAGCTGCAGTTGGCGCTCAATGTGATCTATGTTGGCAGACCGATAATAGATAGCGAAGTCGTCAACATAGAGGGATGAGGGAATTCCACTTCGAACGGCACTAGTGATGCCGTTAATCGCTACGGCGAAAAGGGTGACGCTCAAAATCGACCCTTGAGGTACACCGTTCTCCTCTATCCGCTCCCGTGATATCGTGTTTCCTATGCGAACCCGAAAATTGCGAAGTTTTAAAAAATTGCATAAAAACTCGGGTAGATGACCACGCATACCGTAACTATGAAGGTTACGGAGTATGGCGTACCGCCAAGTGGTGTCATAGGCCTTCTCCAGGTCGAGGAACACACCCACGGCGTGCTGTTTTAGTAGAAACGCATCGGAAATATACCCCTCAAGGCGAGTTAGATTGTCGACACTTGAGCGATGGCGACGAAAACCGCATTGCAAGTTGGACAGATGGTTATGTTTTTCTAGCCACCAATTTAACCGAGCGTTTATCATTCGCTCGAAGGTCTTACAGAGGACACTCGTCAGGCAAATGGGGCGGTACCTAGATGGAAGCGTGCGGTCCTTTCCGGGTCGAGGGATGGGGATGACAATACCCTCTCGCCAGGAGGAAGGGAAAACTCGCTCATGCCAAATGCGGTTATAGATGTTTAACAGGACACATAGCGCCTCACATGGAAGATGTAGCAGCATCTGTCGGTGTACGTCATCGGGACCTGGAGAAGAATCCTTTGCTAACGCTAGAGAATGGGCGAGCTCGGCAGCGGTAAACGGTTGGTTGTACGGCTCGGTGCAGTCACTATTAAAATTTAGTTGTACCCGCTCCGCCTTTTCCTTAATAGGCAGGAAGAGAGCGTCATAGCGGGCAGTTTGGCTAGTAGCAGCAAATGTTGTAGCTAGGGCTTCTGCTATGTCCTGCTCGGTGGTGCACATGGAACCGTTGATGGCAAGGCCCGGAATTACCGTCCGGCGATACTTGCCATACATCCGCCGAGCAGCTGACCATACTTGTTGGGTAGAGCTACGCCGGGAAAGCGAAGACACATAGGCTTCCCAAGATGTACGCTTAGCGTTGCGCAGTATAAAGCGTGCCCTAGCGCGAGAACGTTTGAAGGCGACAATGTTCCCTTCAGTCGGGTGTCGCTGAAAAACGCGCAAAGCACGTTTGCGTGCTTTGACTGCCAAACTGCATTCCTCAGACCACCACGGTACAGGGATACGCCGTGGTGTAGATGAACCTCGAGGAATGCTGGATTCTGCTGCGAGCAGGATCGAGCAAGTAAAATATTCGACCATTTCGTCGATGGTGTCGAAACCATCATCGATAAGGTTTATCAGGGAATGGAATTTTCCCCAATTAGCTTTGGAAATAATCCAGCGAGGATGTCGAGAAGGTACACATTGCCGGCCAGAAAAATGAATGTTAATGGGGTAGTGATCACTGCCAAAGAGGTCTGAGAGTACTGACCACTCAAGTAGTGGTATTAATGACGGACTGCGGAAGAAAGGTCTAGTACGGAATGTGTACCATAAGCGGATGATAGGAATGTCGGGTCACCAGTATTTAGCAGAAGCAGGTCAGACTTATCGAAGACGTCCACGAGGAGGCATCCACGGGCGTCATCAGCGTCTGATCCCCAGAGCGTGTGCTTGGCATTGAAATCTCCCACAAGGAGTAGTGGTGAAGGGAGCTGAGCCAATAGACCTTGAAGATCACGCTCTGGAACTATACTGAGCGGCGGCAGGTACATGTTGCAGATGGTAAAACTGATGTTCTCCAGCTGTATCCGAACGGCCACAGCTTGCAATGGTGTGGTGAGAGGAACGTTGGCGGCTGAGATGTTAGGCGCCACTAAGGTAGCAACGCCACCGCTTGCACGCATACCTGCAAGAGAGTCGCTTCTAAATGCAGAAAAAGAGTGAAGGTGTAACGAGTGATTGTGATGTAAGTGGGTTTCCTGGAGGCAAATTATTGACGGTGACCGTTGAGAAACTACATGTTGTAGGTCCTGAGCACGAGCTCGAAAACCATTGACATTCCACTGGATTATTTCCATAAAGAGTTTTTAGTGGGCCGTTTTAACCTTTTTCTTGACCTTGGCTGACTTGGGCCCTACGATTCGAAAATCGTTAGCCTCCTGTGACTCCGCTGATGATCGGGAGTCAGAACTCCTACGGCTCGTAGAACGAGACCGGGATCTAATAGAAGGCGAGCGACTTCGCGATCTATGTTGTGGCCGGGATCGGTTTTTCACATTTACTACTGGATTGTTGTTACTCGGTGATGGCTTGGTGGCTGGAGTCTGTACGGCTGAAACATAGGCTGTGCTGGTGGATATACAAGCAGTCTGAGACGTGGGTTTAACGGCTAGAAAGTCTGCGTGGAGGCGTGGGCGACAGGGACGTGTTGAACAGCAACAGTGGTGTTGGGAGTACGGCGAGCTGCTGATGCATATCCAGTAGTAGTGGTAGCAGGCTTCAGTTGTTCAAAGCGCCGTCGTGCCTCTGGAAAGGTCAGGCGTTCTTTGACACGTAGCTCCTGAATGCTTTTCTCGTCCATGAATCGAGGACACTGTCGCGAGCTGGAGGGATGACTACCGCCACAGTTCACGCAGCAAGGTGTTCGACTGCAGTTTGGGTCTTCGTGTTTCGCCAGGCCACATTGCTCACAAAGAGCAGGATTGGTACACGTGACCTTAGTATGTCCGAACCACTGACATTGGAAACAGCGCATGGGGTTCGGGACATACTGGCGGACGCTAGCACGTTCATAGCCGCAATAGATAAATTCAGGTAACTTAGTCCCAGCAAAAGTTAGAAAGACCGTACGTAATGGGTACTCCTTGCCATCTTGCTTTCGTGTAAGCCGGTACGCCTGACAAACAAGTTGGTCAGAGAGGCAACTTACAATTTCTTCATTAGCTAGACCATCTAAGCTGGAGGTGGTGACTACTCCTCTACAGGTATTCAGCGTCTTGTGTGGGGCTACCCGGATAGGGTAGGAGCCCAACAAATTCGCTTTCTGTATCTTCTTAGACTGGTCTGCGTTGGTACTCTCTAATAATAGCGTACCGTCCCGGAGGCGCGTCGCATTTTTAACTGGGCCACTTATCCTGTCTAGTTCACGCTTTATATAAAACGGACTCAGGTCTTTAAACGTTTTTCCTTCGCATGCCAAGGTCATTACCAAAAAAGGGTCAGTAAAGGAGGTTTTGCGCGGAGACATGATGATAGAGACCCCCATCCGGAACCGTCGGCGTCAGCCTGCCATCCGGGGGTTAAAGAAAAAAGACACCGAATCTTCACGGTCTGTGCCGTCATGGGGACCCCACCCATGACCGATCTCATTTGTACTTCAGAAAAGCTACCCTTCAATATCCACTGCTTGTCCGTATGGGTAAACCGTTCACCACGCACACCCCGGCTTTATGCCCCTACCACAGGAATAACCGCCTGTGGCTCCCCACTTTAGGCCGCGCATGCGTGTAATAGGCACACGCGGATTCAGGGGACTTGTGGTTGATTACACCGGGGTTCCGTCAGCGGTAACACGTCCGGTCTGTGATACTAACCCAACGGCAACACGGCCGTCGGGAGATTAACACAGACCGGGCCCTCAAGGAGCTACGTGGGTGTACTTGACGGTGTGGACGGGCTCCGCACCTAAGGCTACACATAGGGGCAGTGCGAAGGGTCCGCTCAACCTTCACTTTTGAAACCTCCGGAGAGCACACATGTCGGAAGCCGCGCTGAAAACCGTGGGACAGGACCACGGAGATAGGAGAGATCCCTGCTGGTGAGACAGGAGTTATAAACCTAAGACCTTACGTGCTAATAATAATAATAATAATAATAATAATAATAATAATAATAATAATAATAATAATAATAATAATAATAATAATAATAATAATAATAATAATAATAATAATAATAATAATAATAATAATAATAATAATAATAATAATAATAATAATAATAATAATAATAATAATAATAATAATAATAATAAAAACTAGAAGAGGAAGAGTGTGATGCTTACTGACAAGCAGTAGCAGTGCGTGGCACAGTTGATGACGGTGAAGGGGATGAAATGATGGTGAGTGGCTAGGGACCCCGGGATCGCCAAACCCGTACCTACCGTAGTAGGTCCCTGGGGAAAAATACCAGATCCTCTTCTGCCAGTTTTCGGGGTTACTGATGGGCCTTCTCGGCAGCCGTAGCGGTCGTGGGGTACACAAAGTCCCCACCGTACATCACCCCATCAGTCAGTCCCCTACTTCCTGTTGCCCACCCCTCGGGACGAGGACCGCAGAGGTTGGATTTTGAGGGGCCCCATGTTAGATATTTAGGAACGCAAGTCGACGGGAAATCAAATTTTGATGAGCATGTGAAAAAAGTATCGGATAAGGCTGGGAACATCATGATGAAATTAGCCAGGTTATCAACCAGAAATTTTAAATTACCGATAGAGGCCATTAGGTTCTACATTAATAGTATCATGATTGGTATCACTGGTTATGGGGCAGCCATTTGGGCTCATCGACTTCGACTTCAGAAAAACGTAAAGATTCTTCGAAGCATGCAGAGACAGTTTCTGCTACGTTCAACCGGAGCAGTTAGAACATCATCGACCATGTCATTATTAATTATATTGCGAATATGGCCTCTAGATTATGTTATTAGAAGAAGAGGCGCGTTATACTGGCTGAAGAAAGATAGAGAGGATAAAATAGAAGAAATTATGGGCAGAAGATGCGAGGATAAGCGAATTGTGAATCAGTTAATTTTGGACGAGTGGCAACATGAGTGGAATATGATGAAAGAAAGTAGAAGAGTATTTAGTATTTTTCCAAACGTAAGAGTGAGTGAGTGTGAGTGTGTGTTTTTTAGGGGCCCGTCGACAACAAGGTCATTTGGGCCCAAAGTCAATACTAAAACTTAAAAGCTATAAAAATTAAGCTAAAAAAAGGTAAAATACTGTAAAACACTCAACTGCTAAAAGGGCATTAAAAACGAGCTAAAGACTAATACTTTAAAACTAAGTAATAAATATAAAATACAAGTCAGACTTGCTGATTAAAACGGATTTTAAAAACAAACCGCAGTGCCTTATCCACGGCCACTGGGTCGTCCGCTAAAACACTGCACAAGTTAGCTCCCAAGCCCAAAGACTGCCGAACTCTGGCATACTGCGGGCATTCGATTAATATATGCCGCACAGTGAGGCGTACTGAACACGAGGCACACACAGGGGCCGGTTCCCCTCTTAGCAGATGGCCATGAGTTGCTCGTGTGTGCCCAATTCTCAGCCGGGTGAGTATCACCTCGGCTCGCCGGTTATCCCTGCAAGAAGTTAGCCAGGGTTGTACGCTCTGCTTTATTGCCCGGAGTTGTGTGCCTTCCAATGCTGTCCAGGAGTGCTGCCAAGCAGATAGTAGTTGGCTACGGAAAAAACGTTGCACGTCCTGGAATGGCACAGTAGTTGTTAAACTCCGGGGCAAACGGCAAGCAGACTTAGCAGCCGCGTCCGCCTCCTCGTTCCCGGAAATCCCAACATGGCCTGGGGTCCAAGTAAAAACAAAATTGTATCCGCGACTGAGCATTTGCGAGATCTGGGCCTGTATTTTTACAACAAGGGTCTGAGCGGCAGTGTGCTGTTGCAAGGCCTGAAGAGCACTCAGGGAGTCAGTGCAGACAATAAAAGAGCCAGGAGCTAACTTGCAAATAAAAAGGAGCATATAAAGGATGGCATATAGCTCTGCTGAGAAGACCGAAGTTGAGTCCAAAAGTCGAAATTTGTGAGTCTCACCGTTAACGAAAAACGCGCAACCCGTAGCGTTACCTAACTGTGAACCGTCTGTAAAGACAGGAACATAGTTAGGGTAACGGCCCAGTAATTCGGCAAAAAGTTGTTGGAACACCGAATGTGGAGTAGCGAGTCTAGGGTTGTTTGAGAGAGTTAGATCGAAACGCGCACGATCAAGCTGCCATGCAGGATAAGGGCAGATGGAAGACCTCTCCACGCGAGGCACTCGGAGGCCATGGGAATGTAGTAGATCCCGAAATCTTATTCCCACGGGGCGTGTCCGAGAACCAGGGCGCATATAACGGTGGACTAAGTCTGGACACAGAACTGGTTTGATACAAGGATGATTGTGATAACTTGCCAAATTCGACAAGTATGAGCACAGTAACAGCGAGCGACGAATATGGAGTGGAGGTTCGCCTGAGTCTGCATACAGGCAGTCGACTCGACTGGTGCGGAAAGCTCCTGTGGCAAGGCGGATGCCAGTGTGATGCACGGTGTCTAAAAGGCGAAGTTTAGAGGCGGTCGCTGCGCCATAAATAAAACTGCCATAGTCCAGCTTGGACCGAACCAGAGAGCGGTACAGCCTCAACATTACCGTGCGATCGCCCCCCCAAGATGCTCCAGATAATACCTTGAGCACCCGAAGAGAACGATCGCAAGAGGCTCGAAGGTGACGAATGTGGTGCTCCCAATTGAGTTGTCGGTCCAAGTAGAGGCCCAAGAACTTCAGGTGCGAGACAAATGGCAGGGGTGTGCCGTTCAAATAAAGATCAGGAGGCGGGTGAATACCTCGTAGGCGGTGAAAGTGGATACACTGCGTCTTCGCAGCTGAAAAACGGAAGCCGTTTTGAAGCGCCCAAGCTGCTAGCTGGGTAATGGTCAGCTGCAGTTGGCGCTCTATGTGGTCTATGTTGGCAGACCGATAATAGACTGCGAAGTCGTCAACATAGAGGGATGATGGAATTCCACTTCGGACGGCACTAGTGATGCCGTTAATCGCTACGGCAAAAAGGGTGACGCTCAAAATTGACCCTTGAGGTACACCGTTCTCCTGTATCCGTTCCTGGGATATCGTTTTTCCTATGCGCACAGGAAAACGGCGAAGTTTTAAAAAATTGCATAAAAACTCGGGTAGATGACCACGCATGCCGTAACCATGTAGGTTACGGAGTATGCCGTACCGCCAAGTGGTGTCATAGGCCTTCTCCAGGTAGAGGAACACGCCCACGGTATGTTGCTTCAGTAGAAAGGCATCGGAAATATACCCCTCAAGGCGTGTTAGATTATCGACACTTGAGCGATGGCGACGAAAACCGCATTGCAAGTTGGACAGATGGTTATGTTTTTCTAGCCACCAATTTAACCGAGCGTTTACCATTCGCTCCAACGTCTTACAGATGACACTCGTTAGGCAAATGGGGCGGTAGCTAGATGGTAGCGTGCGGTCCTTTCCGGGTCGAGGGATGGGGATGACGATACCCTCTCGCCAGGAGGAAGGGAAAACCCGCTCATGCCAAATGCGGTTATAGATGTTTAAAAGGAAACATAGCGCCTCAGATGGAAGATGTAGCAGCATCTGTCGGTGTACGTCTACGGGACCTGGAGAAGAATCCTTTGCTAACGCCAGAGAATGGGCGAGCTCGGCTGCGGTGAAAGGTTGATTGTACGGCTCGGTGCAGTCACTATTAAAATTAAGTGGTACCCGCTCCGCCTTTTCATTAATAGGCAGGAAGAGAGCGTCATAGCGGGCAGTTTGGCTAGTAGCAGCAAATGTGGTAGCTAGGGCTTCAGCCATGTCCTGCTCGGTGGTGCACATGGAAACGTTGATGGCAAGGCCGGGAATTACCGTCCGGCGATACTTGTCATACATCCGCCGAACAGCTGACCATACTTGTTGGGTAGAGCTGCGCCGGGAAAGCGAAGACACATAGGCTTCCCAGGATTTGCGCTTTGCGTTGCGCAGTATAAAGCGTGCCCTAGCGCGAGAACGTTTGAAGGCGACGAAGTTCCCTTCCGTCGGGTGTCGCTGAAAAACGCGCAAAGCACGTAACGTGCTTTGACTGCCAAACTGCATTCCTCAGACCACCACGGTACAGGGATACGACGTGGTGTGGGTGAACCTCGAGGAATGCTGGATTCTGCTGCGAGCAGGATCGAGCAAGTAAAATATTCGACCATTTCGTCGATGGTGTCGAAATCATCGTCGATGAGATGTATGGGGGATTGGAATTTTCCCCAGTTAGCTTTGGAAATAATCCAGCGAGGATGTCGAGAAGGTACACATTGGCGGCGAGAAAAATGAATGTTAATGGGGTAATGATCACTGCCAAAGAGGTCGGAAAGTACTGACCACTCAAGTAGCGGTACTAATGACGGACTGCGAAAGAAAGGTCTAGTACGGAATGTGTACCATAAGCGGATGATAGGAATGTCGGGTCGCCAGTATTTAGCAGAAGCAGGTCAGACTTATCGAAGACGTCTACGAGGAGGCATCCACGGGCGTCATCTGTGTCTGATCCCCAGAGCGTGTGCTTGGCATTCAAATCTCCCACAAGGAGTAGTGGTGATGGGAGCTGAGCCAATAGCGCTAGAAGATCACGCTCTGGAGCTATACTGAGCGGCGGCAGGTACATGTTACAGATGGTAAAACTGATGCTCTCCAGCTGTAGTCGGACGGCCACAGCTTGCAATGGTGTGGTGAGACGAACGTGGGCGGCGGAAATGTTAGGCGCCACTAAGGTAGCAACGCCACCGCTTGCACGCATACCTGCAAGAGAGTCGCTTCTAAATGCAGAAAAAGAGTGAAGGTGTAACGAGTGATTGTGATGTAAGTGGGTTTCCTGGAGGCAAATTATTGACGGTGACCGTTGAGAAACTACATGTTGTAGGTCTTGAGCACGAGCTCGAAAACCATTGACATTCCACTGGATTATTTCCATAAAGAGTTTTTAGTGGGCCGTTTTAACCTTTTTCTTGACCTTGGCTGACTTGGGCCCTACGATTCGAAAATCGTTAGCCTCCTGTGACTCCGCTGATGATCGGGAGTCAGAACTCCTACGGCTCGTAGAACGAGACCGGGATCTAATAGAAGGCGAGCGACTTCGCGATCTATGTTTTGGTCGGGATCGGTTTTTCACGTTTACCACGGGATGGTTGTTACCCGCTGATGGCTTGGTGGCTGGAGTCTGTACGGTTGAAGCGGATGTAGTGCTGGTGGATATACAAACTGTCTGAGACGTAGGTTTAACGGCTAGAAAGTCAGTCTGCGTGGATGCGTGGGCGACAGGGACGTGTTGAACAGCAACAGTGGTGTTGTGAGTACGGCGAGCTGCTGATGCATATCCAGTAGTAGTGGTAGCAGGCTTTAGTTGCTCAAAGCGCCGTCGTGCCTCTGGAAAAGTCAGGCGTTCCTTTACACGTAGCTCCTGAATGCTCTTTTCGTCCATGAATTTTGCGCACTGTCGCGAACTGGAGGGGTGACTGCCGCCACAGTTCACGCAACAGGGTGTTCGACTGCAGTTTGGATCCTCGTGCTTCGGTAGGCCACATTGCTCACAAAGAGCAGGATTGGTACATGTGACCTTAGTATGTCCGAACCGCTGACATTGGAAGCAGCGCATGGGGTTCGGGACATACTGGCGGACGCTAGCACGTTCATAGCCGCAATATATGTATTCGGGTAACTTCGTCCCAGCAAACGTTAGAAATACCGTACGTAGTGGATACTCCTTGCCATCTTGTTTCCGTGTTAAGCGGTACGCCTGACAAACAAGCTGGTCAGAGAGGCAACTTACTATTTCTTCATTTGCAAGACCATCTAGGCTGGAGGTGGTGACTACTCCTCTACAGGTGTTAAGTGTTTTGTGTGGGGCTACCCGGATAGGGTAGGAGCCCAACAAAGTCGCCTTTTGCAGTTTTTTAGACTGGTCTGCACTGGTGCTCTCTAATAGTAAGCTACCGTCTCGGAGACGCGTAGCGTTTTTGACAGGGCCACTGATTTTGTCTAATTCACGCTTGATATAGAACGGACTAATATCTTTAAACGTTTTGCCATCACATGCCAAGGTCATCACTAAAAATGGGTCAGTAAAGGAGGTTTTGCGCGGAGACATGATGATAGAGACCCCCATCCGGAACCGTCGGCGTCAGCCTGCCATCCGGGGGTTAAAAAAGAAAGACACCGAATCTTCACGGTCTGTGCCGTCATGGGGACCTCACCCATGACCGATCTCATTTGTACCTCAGAAAAGCTACCCTTCAATCTCCACTGCTTGTCCGTATGGGTAAACCGTTCACCACGCACACCCCGGCTTTAAGCCCCTACCACAGGAATAACCGCCTGAGGCTCCCCACTTTAGCCCGCGCTGCGTATAATAGGCACACGCGGATTCAGGGGACTTGTGGTTGATTACACCGGGGTTCCGTCAGCGGTAACACGTCCGGTCCGTGATACTAACCCAACGGCAACACGGCCGTCGGGAGATTAACACAGACCGGGCCCTCGAGGAGCTACGTGGGTGTACTTGACGGTGTGGACGGGCTCCGCACCTAAGGCTACACATAGGGGCAGTGCGAAGGGTCCGCTCAACCTTCACTTTTGAGACCTCCGGAGAGCACACATGTCGGAAGCCCCGCTGAAAACCGTGGGACAGAACCACGGAGATAGGAGAGATCCCTGCTGGTGAGACAGGAGTTATAAACCTAAGACCTTAAGTGCTAATAATTATAATAAAAAACTAGAAGGGGAAGAAGGTGATGCATACTGATCAGCAGTAGCACAGCGTGGCACAGTTGATAGAGGTGAGGGGGATGAAATGAGGGTGAGTGGCTAGGGACCCCGGGTTCGCCAATCCCGTACCTACCGTAGTAGGTCCCTGGGGGAGGATACCAGAGCCTCTTCTGCCAGTTTTCGGGGTTACTGATGGGCCTTCTCGGCAGCCGTAGCGGTCGTGGTTACACTAAGTCCCCACCGTACATCACCCCATCAGTCAGTCCCCTACTTTCTGTTGCCCACCCCTCGGGACGAGGACCGCAGAGGTTGGATTAGAGGGGCTCCAAACGTAAGAGAAAGAATTAAACTGTCTCATATTTCACCCAAACAAGGACTCGCACGGGACATGGTGCCTTTGGAACGTATCTCAAGAGGATACAAAGAATTGTTTCTGATGTTTGTATCACGTGTGGTGTGCAAGATACTCCGAACATTGTGTCTTCGAATGTGTGAAGTATGAAGAGGAGTGAGTGAGTGTGTGGTGTTTAAGGGCCCGTCGACAACAAGGTCATTTGGGCCCGAAGTCAACAATAAAACCTAAAAGCTATAAAAATTTAGCTAAAATATAATTAAAACACTCAACTGTTAAAAGGACATTAAAACGATCTAAAGACTAATAATTTAAAAATTCTAAAAGTAATAAATATAAAATACAAGTCATACTTGTTTATTAAAACCAATTTTAACAACAAACTGCAGTGCCTTGTCCACGGCCACTGGGTCGTCACCTAAAATACCGTGCAAGTTAGTCCCCAAGCCCAAAGACTGGCGAACGCGGGCGTACTGCGGGCAATCAAGCAACACGTGCCGCACCGTGAGGCGTACTGCACACGGAGCACACACAGGGGCCGGTTCCCCTCTTAGCAGGTGGCCTTGAGTCGCTCTTGTGTGCCCAATTCTCAGCCGGGTGAGTATCACCTCGGCCCGCCGGTTATCCCTGCAGGAAGATGGCCAGGGTTGTACGCTCTCCTTTATAGCCCGGAGTTGTGTGCCTTCTAAAGCTGTCCAGGATTGCTGCCAAGCAGATAGAAGCTGGCGACGGAAAAAACGTTGCACATCCTGGTACGGCACCGTAGTTGTTAAACTCCGGGGCAAACGGCAAGCAGACTTAGCAGCCGCGTCCGCCTCCTCGTTCCCGGAAATGCCCATATGGCCAGGGGTCCAAGTAAAAACAAAATGGTATCCCCGACCGAGCATTTGCGAGATCTGGGCCTGTATTTTCAAAACAAGGGAGCGAGCGGCAGTGTGCTGTTGCAAGGCCCGAAGAGCACTTAAAGAGTCAGTGCAAACAATAAAAGAGCCAGGGGCTAACTTGCAAATAAAAAGGAGCATATAGTAGATGGCATACAGCTCTGCTGAGAAGACCGAAGTGGAGTCCAGAAGTCGAAATTTATGAGCCTCACCGTTAATGAAGAACGCGCAACCCGTAGTGCTACCTAACTGAGAACCGTCTGTAAAGACCGGAACATAGTTAGGGTAACGGCCCAGTAGTTCGGCAAAAAGTTGGTATGAAGAGGATGTATTTGGACAACGACAACTGATAGCAGGAAAATCTATATATGAGATAATCCGAAATAGTGATGATTATATAATCTTTGAGGAAATCGCAAGAATTGTTTTTATGAAAGGACAAGAAAGCTATATCGAAGCCAGACAGAGGGAATCCAGAAGAGGAGTTAGAGTATATCATGAACGGCAGCTACAATTAACGAGAGAATTCACCAGATTAAGAATCATCAGATCCCAAACAGAAGGGCCTGGCGATGTTGGAGAAGCCCTTTATGAAACGGCGGTAATAACTGCACAGCCCCAGGAAACTGCGAAATTCTCTCCTATCCTTTGGCGGAGACCAATCTCTCATGGCCCGTCTTCTCCGGGTCTGTGGCCACTCCGGTTGGTGAGAATATGTGGCCCAGGTAGCTGACTTCCTTGCGGAAGAGCTCGCCTTTCTTCGCGTTTAGCTTCAGGTTAGTCGCCTCCAGTCTCTGTAGCATCTTGCTCAGGTTTTCGAGATGGTATTCGAATGTCTTGCCGAAGATGATGTCGTCCAGGTATAGCAGGCAGGTGTCATAGGTCAACCCTCTCATCACTGATTCCATGAGGCGTTGGAAGGTAGCTGGTGCGTTGCAGAGGCCCAAGGGCATAACTGAACTGCCAAAGCCCTTGGCCTATTGAGGATGCGGTGTTCTTGTCTCTCTGGTCTAGAGCCACCTGCCAGTAACCCAACTTTAGGTCCAGGGTTGAGAACCATTGTGCACTAGCTAGCGTGTCTGGGGTGTCGTCAATCCGGGGTTAGGGGAAACATTTCTTCCGGGTGACAGCGTTCAACTTCCTTTAGTCCACGCAGAAGCGTATGTCACCGTACTTCTTAGTCTTCAAGACTACAGGGGAACACCAAGGGCTGTCCGACTCTTCAATCACTCCCCTGGATCTCATGTCCTCCAGAATGTCTCTACCACCGGCTGTTTCGCTAGTGGAACTCGTCTAGGTGGTTGCCGAATAGGCCGGGCGTCTCCGGTGTCGATGTGGTGGAGCACTCGGTCCGTGCGGCCGTAGTCACTGTCGCCTTGGCTGAAGACGCGTTGGTAGCATCTTAGCAGTTGCCGAACCTTCCCCAGCTGTTCTGCGGTCAGGTGGTCGGCCGCCCTCTCCAATAAGCCTTCCAGCTGGGGCTCCAGTTGTTGCGTTGGCTCCGGCTCCTGGGTCTTACAGATTGGTCTTACGCTGACCACGGGCTCGCACGTCCCCAACTCCGTCCCGGCCTGGACGTCATGATCGGTGGCCTTTGGGTTGAGCAGCCTCCCCGGCACCTCTTCTCGGCGCGGAAACAATGTCCTGGCTAAAAACCCTTGAGCACGTCAGGGCCGATGACGGTCACGGCCGCCCCGGTGTGTACGAGCCCGCGGCACGGCTTCCCTCTGACCCAACCGTCCGTGATGAGGCTGTCATCCATCCGTCGGCAGACGGCGCGCAGTGTCACTCAAGGGGATGGCGGTGATGGCGCCAACGTGCCCCTTGCCAAGACGGCCTTTACTCGTTTTCCGGCTACTCTCCCTGGTGTGGGCAGTCTCTCTCCAGGCGTCCCGGCTGACTACACCCCCAACACACGGCACTTGGTCTTCGCCGGCGTCCCTCAGCTTCCCTTCGGTCCCCAGTGTAGCGGATACTCCTTGTTCTCGACGCCGGAGTAATCGTCACATTTGCCGCGTCCATCCTCAATACTGCCGTTAGCGCCTCGTGGATGATTTTTGTGTCGTCGAGCATTAGGCGCTGACGTATTTCGACGTCTCGTGTCCCGTCAACGAAAGTGTAGGCGGCTTCCTGGGATACGAATTCAGGTGAGAGGTCGACCAAAGCTTTGCTGGCCAGCTGTTCAGTAACCAGGGCGAATTCCTGCATCGGTTCCCCTGGCTGCTGCTATCTTGACTTCAATTGGCTGCGGTAGGCTGCGTTACCGAAGCAGTTTTCCTGGGCCTCTCAAATGTCTTTGGAGCCGCCACTCTCTGGACCGCGTTAAGGAATTCTGCGGCCCGTCCCTGGAGGCTGCACCATCTCATTCCCCTGGTGCTCCATCTTCATCTCAGGTGCCATCAGTGTCATCGCCTGCGGTGCCGTATGTAGTAAAAGCGGGCGTTAAACACTACACATCATCATCCCTGAAGGCTGGCTATTAGCTGTGCGGTGACCACTTGTGCTTGGCCACCCTGTCAAATTGGCGGTGGAAGACTTCGAATGTGGACGTGCCGTCGTACTTCGGTGGTCTGAAGCGCGTAGATGTTGTGTTGTGTCCCGTCGCGTCGGCCTTTAAATCTTTCATTGTTCTGCTGACGATGTCCTCCACAATGGCATTCAGAAACTTAGTGTTTGTGTCAGCCTTTCCCTCTAGGTTGTTAACGCGGCTCGCCAGGTGTTCGAGGGATTTGGTGTTACTGTCGGCCTTTCCCTTAGGCCATTAAAGCGGTTCGCCAGGTCTTCGTCGCGCTCGCCCAACTCTGTGACGTCCTCCTTTACGCCGGCCATCTGCTTCTCAAATTTGGCGGCGAGGGCTTCGTTCGCACCATTTATTTCCGTGGTCAATTCGGCCCTCTTCGTGGTCAACGTCGCGGCCAAGTATTTATTTGCCGTCTCCAAATTCTCTTCCATTTTCTCAGCAATGTTATCGTTAGCCGCCTTTATTTCTTTCATCTCGGCGGTGAGGTTTTATTTGTGATCTCCAACTTCTCTAAAATCTGTGCCAATGTAGCCTCGATCGTCGTAATGTCTCACTCCTGACACCAATTGCGAATTTGTGGTTTCGTGGAATTAAAAGTCCCTGTTACAAACACCAAAGATCACACTTTATTTCCATAGAAACACACTTCGTACACAGCAGTCCAGAATTACGTCACATACACAACTTGCAAGGTCATCGACCACAAACAAACAGCTGCTCATGCACGCCAGTTCAATTAACAAGTGACTCCTGTGGCGGGCGGACTCTCTTTTTTTATAGATTACTCACATTCCGGAATGCTCTCCAACAATCGAGAGGGCTAGCACTCTCGAGAAATCCGTCTCTATGCCCCCACCATTTCGGCGAGCCTCCGTCTACAGCACGCCCATCCCTTTGAAGCAGTCACCGGCACCGCCTCGATCAACAATGGGCTCGCGACATTATACATTTTTCTTGAAGAATTTAGGTATAAAGCACCATAAGAAACCTACTTTCACACATGTTTTTGGAAAAACGGTCTCTGGCCTTCAGGAGGATATCGTTCATTACAACAGAAGTAACTTTATTGATACAAACAAGATAAACATGATGAGTGGATGAAAGGGAACAGGCATTTGTAAAGAATGCCAAAGATGGGAATGAATAAATTAACAAAATTATGTTGGAATAATTCATAAGTACTTAGTTTTGTGCAGGTACATGTTAGACAGTGAGACCCTGAAGGTTGCTAAACAGCTAGGAAATAAGGAACAAACATATATAGAGTGACTACACAGCTTCAAAACTAAACACCGCACCACGTGGAGTTACGCAAGTTTGTAGGGGATCTAGAGGAAAGCGTAGTAATGGAATTGTAGCTCCTCACCCCAGTACTGTTTTATCATGCACTGCCTTAAAATATTTTACCATTCAAAGTATGTCAGCAAAAATGTCCAATGAAATACTCAGTGTATAGCTGTGTGGAAACAAACAGGAGAAGCCATGCTACTACAAAGGTGACGAAATTTGCTGTTTCAAATATCTAGGAGCAAGCACTGAGAATTACGATGTGGAACATTTCATGTAGTCCAAAGTGGTACACTGTAAGTGATGTTGATGTGTATATAAGGGCGCTCAATTATGGGGTCATCAGCGCCCTTTCGAAAACCAGATTGTGGCAAAAGCCAGATATAAATTTGAGTAAAGATTACAGAAATAAAAATAAAATGTCAAAATAAATATGAAAAATGAGAAAAAAACAATGAAAATCTGTATATAAGAATTAATAAATGCCAAAAGGCATAAAAACGTTCTCTTTAATAAATTCTGTAAATTTCACGAAAAAACAAACTACCTGTTCACCAGTGATCAAATCAATTTGCGCTTTTTTCATGGGGAGGGGTTGGGCTAGCATTTTCAGGAGCCTTGTTCTGGCTTTTTGTCACTGACATTCTGGCAGTGTGGACAAAATCTTCCTTATCAATGTTGTCAATGCAAGAGGATAGCTGTCCAACTAACAATTTCAGTTTGGAATCCCCGAACCGATCGGAAACAGCAAACAACGAAGAAGAAGATAGTCGCTGATCTAAGTCCTCTCCAAAAAACTGCTCAGAAGATGATGTACGAGAATATGCTCTTGGATGCTGGTTTATTCTCTGTTTGCTATACTTCTTATTCTACCTCAAAAAGTCAGTTCTTTCATACGAGGCCTTGAACAATCTGGTTGATGCATTATGTACTACTGATTCACATGTTCTTGAAGTAGATGCTTTCTGTGGTGACTTGGCTGAAACATTCATCTTAAGACTGGAATTGGTAAGCATGCTGTTGTTCGTGCTGGTGTGTATTTCTTTGGCTGTGATCGTGGTGTCACTGTTCTTTACGCAATGACCGCCCCGTTTATGTCGCTAGTTTGTGTTGCAATTTCAGGTCTAGGTACCAGCTTAGCTGCAACTGCACTATAAGTAACGGTCCTAGGGACAGAAGTCTGACGAATATGCAAGAGCGTTCAGGTTTCCAAGAAGAAAACCTTCTCTGTTACCCGAATCTGGTAGCTCACCTTTTCCTAGTGATGACCTCCTGCCAAATCACGTAACTTATACTTCAGCAACGGATCTAGTAGAAATGTAGAATGCAAATGACAAGAAAACAGAGAACAAGGAGAAGAAAATGAACATGCAGATAATTAATACTCCTGAAGAAGCAATCACATATACAAATAATATCATGAAATTGGCAACACATACTTACGAGGGTGAGTCAAATGAAAACCTTAAATTTATAATAACAAATTGAAATTTTGCGCCGTTATCCTGTAAGTTGGTAAGCGTGCTAAAAAAGCATGCAGAATGACCTGTAGGTGGCACCATAGTGCGGATGCACACATACCGTCGGAGCATCAGTATAAAGATGGCTGCCCCACTTGCAACTTGCACCAGGGAAGAACAGTGTTCTGTTATAGTTTTTGCATAGTGAAGGTGTGAAACCTATTTAAATTCATCGACGAAATGAAGGTTCAGTACGGTGATGCATGTTTTTCACAGCAGCAAGTCTACGAATGGAGTAGGAAGTTCACAAATGGTGTGACTTCAGTGGAAGCCCAGGCTCCACATCAAGGTCAGGCACAACGAATTGTGACTCCACAGAACATTGCAACAGTTGAAGCCATAGTGAAGGAAAACCGCCGAGTGACTGAATGACATTGCAGCATGTTCACAGATTAGTCATGGGTCAGCACAGCACATTGTGCATGACGTGCTCCAGTTTCACAAAGTATCTGCAAGATGGGTTCCACGGCAGCTGGCTCCTGAAATGAGAGAACGTCTTGATGCTTGTGAAGAACTTCTTTGGCGCTTTGAATGGGAAGGTGATGGCTTCCTTACAAGAATCATTACTGGGGAAAATCCTGGGTTCACTTCCAACCGGAAATGAAGAGAGCGAGCAAGGAATGGTGCCATCCCTCATCACCAAAACCAAAGAAGTTTCGAACAGAACCATGAGCAGGGAAGGTTATGCTGACTCTCTTTTGGGACGAAAAAGGCGTCATGTTGGAGCATTACATGCCTAGAGGAACCACATTCACTAGTGCTCATACACAGATATCCTAAAATATCATCTGCGGCCTGCAATCAAATCAAAGCGACATGGATTGCTATCAGCAGGTGTCCTTTTGCAGCATGACAATGCAATCACTGGCCGTAAAACAGTTGCAACAATCACAGACCTGCATTTTGAGTGTCTTTCTCATCCACCATACTCGCCAGACCTTGCCCCAAGTGATTTCCGTATGTTTGGACCACTCGAAGACACAATGGGAGGAAAGAAGTTCCGTTCCGATGAAGAGGTGCGCCACGCAGTGGTTCTGCAGACTACCAAAATAATTTTTTCTAAAGGCATTTATGCACTTTGTAAGCGTTGGAGGACTTGCATTGAGCGTGGGGCAGATTATGTTGAAAAGTGATACAGCTTTGTACCACTTCTGCAAAATAAATAATATCTAAAACATATTTAAGGTTTTCATTTGACCCACCCTTGTATTTTCCAAAAATAAGAAACCATTCTATAAAGCAAAGAATGGGACAGAGAAAAGTGTAACCAAAAATTAAACAGACTTTACTCCCAGTGGCAAGGAAAGCAATTGACATATAAGGCAATTGAACATATGGAGAATAGAGAATGAAAGCAGTAATATGAATTACAGTTCAAGCCATGAAAGAGCGTTTGTGTTATTAGTAATATTGTATTAGTCTGTGGCACAAAGTACCTGCAAATAAATGAGGAAAATCTATGTAGTTAGAGCAAGTTTTTCTGTATAACCATTTGTAGTAGTTCAAGAGTTCAATGAGACTTGTGCTAGAACATAAATGGGAGAGTTATATAACAACAAAGGTAAACAAAACACAAAAGGCAGAAAGCTCGTAACTGAAAGGAGCCAAATCTTACCTTGAAGATTTTACTGTAGGAAGGTACACATCCTGTAAAAGAATAATTCAAATGTATAGTCTGACAGAATTATCTATATCATGTTAAAGTTCTGCATAACATGGCTAAAACATATGTGGAAACAAATATTAGATATTTTATCATGTAATTAGGCGTAAACCAAGACAGCAAACACAGAACTGACAAAAAATATTTCATAAATCAGAATAAATTATTCAAATGGTCAAGCATTTAGGAAACATAATACAGAAACTTATGAGAGGGAAAACAAGGCTAACATACATATGCATGAATAACACACTTGGACTTGACATCAAGATGTTATTGGTGGAATCCTCACTACAAACTGTATCAACATTAATGATAATAATAAAGTAGTACACACAAATGGCTTTCAGGATAGAGGTCTTCTCAAAAGAATAATTACATATGAACATACCTAAACATGGATATTACACTGTATTTATAATCCAGGGAACTGGAAGAACCATTAATATCTGCTGGCAGGCTTTAGTAAGCCTGAATAATTTTGGTGCAAAGGGTTTAACCGCAGGTACTATAAAATATGTATAGGTAGTTGTAGGGTATTTGGTTTTGGATTAGATGGGAAGAATGTTAGAGGGTGTGATTTGTCCCTCTAAGTTATTTTTGTGGAACACATACCCATTACAACTTGGTTTAAATAAGGTTCTGCATTCTGATGGGTAGACTTAAAGGCCAACACTTTCTGATTGGGGATTACTGAAACTCAGTTTTAGCTGTTTCTAGGAATTGCTCCTTTGCTATCTCGGGTACCTGAAGATGCCTGAAGCAGCATCTAGTGAGGTCATAGTCCCCCAGATACCTAACGAGGATGCTTTGATGTCCAGGTTACCTTTCATATAGAGTATTTGATCCCAGAGCCTAATTAATGTGTAAAGTTGCCTATGTTCATTCTTTTTACATACTTGTACATAATGATATCCAAGATATATTCTAAATTGTTGCCTCACGTTGTAAGAGCTGACACCTACAATGCTATAACACACATCACACAGTGCATAGTTGTATGCTAAAGTGATAATAGCAATACACTAGTAACAATGCATCACAGATGTCCATAATGCCTAAACATGGACCAATTAATCTGCTCTGTGAGTTCTAGATCATGTTGCACAGTATTAAGATATACTGTTACACATCACAAATTTTATTCTTTGTACTTATTTTTTATTAAACATCTCCAACACAGCTCATAGAAGATGCTAAATGAAATGGGAAAATAATGCTCAAATGAGCCCAGGATCCATAGGACTTTACTCTAAATTCATCTTCCAGGATAATAGCAAATCTTGGAAAAGTACACAATCAAAGTAACTCACTCTGATCAACATTCAAACTCGGAGTCTCTTGAATGTGAAGCAGACACACTACCACCATATTACAGGGTGACAGGTTATTCACTGCATGCCACTCCATTCAAGTGTATACATAAGATAAAATCTCGTGGGTTAAGATCACTGAAGCTCAATGTTAAATCCAATTTGGAAAGATTTCCAAAAATTGGCATAAATATAAAATTAAATGCATTGTTGCACAAACCATATAGCATAATGAACTTTCAGGGCACATTGCGTTCATTTGCTCTTTGTTGTGAAGTTAGCATGTATGGGCCAAGCAGTGTTAATATCACACACTCATGTGGTGTCAATATATGCAGATTTATAATGCAAAGCAGTCTTGTTGGTGATCCAAGTAAACAAGAAGAAAATCAATTGTATTATGATCACATGGATGGAAAATAGCCTGACCTAATTTCTGTACCCTTTACAGGTGATATTAGTACAATGTAAGTCACAAAGAATATGATACTTGCATTTCATGGGTCACTTATAAGTAGTCCATTGTCTACATGTTCTACTAGGGTATTTTTGTTGTTGTTGTTGTGAATGTACGTCCTCCAATGTTAAGTCATATCGGAAGGTGAATGAACTGGGTGAAATGATGCTCAAATGAGTTCAGGGTCCATGGAGCTCAGAGTTACCCGACATTTGCCTTGAAGGATAAGGGAAAAGCCCAGAAAAAACCGTATCCAGATAACTTACCCCGACCGAGATTCGAACTCGGGACCTCTTGAACGTGAGGCAGACATGCTACCCTTTAAGCTACCGCGGCGGGCTTCTCCTAGGGTAGATCACCTCCAGCAGACAGTACTGAACCTGTTTCATAGACAGAATGTGTCAAATATCCAGTACAATGTCTGCTGGCATGAAATACGGTTTGAATTTAAAGTTATTACCAAAAAAGGATCTACACAAAGTGTGTGGCAATATAACACAAATTAGACATACACCTGACTCGGTCTAGCTACTTGATAGATACAGTACACTAGAATTAATGTACCTCAAGTCAAAGATCAAAGTTCAGCTTAGTTTATGTCTGTTTGCATTCTGGCCAACAGATGTCACCTGACCTAAGCTCCATGGCCGATCATACACACTACTTGAATCTGCAGATGCAATGGCAACACTTTCCTCCACAGAGGAGGAAAGAAGGACACTCTAGTTGTGGCAGCCAGCAGTTGCTCTCTCTGAAGATGTCGAAAGGACTTATAGACAAAAGGTGAGGTGATATACCCTCAATTGCTAGAGGCCTGGAAATTACATTGGTGGATTACATCATTAGCATTTCCTTCATACACAAAACAATGTAAGCCTTGTGATATCTAGAACACCTTTCAGCATTCAGTTGACTATTTATCTAATTCAAAGCTTAAAATTGTATAACTGCTAATAACAAGTTACTCTAATTATTACATGCAGGCACAATCACATCTAGTATCAATTATGATTATAGCTGGGTTATCTGTTGCCTTTAAGGGAAGGCACTGGTGAAATTTCATCAAAAATGATATATTCTGTTTTTTGCCTTAAAATTATGTTTTAACATCGTAGTTTCAGACTCTACCATCAGTTACGCCTTAGTGCCATACAAAAAGCCGCTCTATCAGTATTTAAATCTCTGTCTAGGGTTGGGCATGGCCATTTATATTGTCTTTGCTAGCGTCTTGAAAAGAAAAAAATGGAATTCTCACGTTTAAATTATTCGGTATGATTTCATAGACTGTGGTAAAATGCAGAGACATCTTCTGGATGTTTCTGAAAACTACTGAACACTTCTGCTTCCAGTTTTATGTTTTGGTTCCTACCACAGTTCCTACTTTCAAAAGTAAACAAACATTTTCACATGTAGTGTTCATAAAATACAAGTGAAAGCTGTGGATAGCAACTTATATTAGATTACTATTGTTTAGAATAGGAATAAAGCCTGATTTAACATATATTGCTTTCTTGCTGCAACAATATACAATTCATACCAGGTTAGATTAGCAGCACTGTGACTATTTTGAAGCAAAATATAATGAAACTTTAAGGTCTCCTAATCATAATAGTAATATTAGAATGCTCCGCTTGAGGCAAATGTTAAGTGAAAACATATTACAGCCCAAGAGTTACCAGTGATTCTAGTAGGTCACCTTTTGATGTAAATAGAAAAATGGTTGATACATTTATGGGCATTTTGTACGGGTCATATTTTTATGCAAAAGTTTTGTATGACCATGGAGATGAATTGCATGAACTATTCTACTTATAATTCACATCTCATAGAAAAAAATAAAGAGAGAAGTACTGTATTGGAGAGCTGCACTAAAGGAGCTAACGAAAGTTTGCATGGAGTTAATGTCACAAAGAAGTTTTTGTATCAAGAAAGAAATTGAAAATTGCAGTGAGTGCAGCTGTTAGTGAGTTTAATATGGGTTATAAAGCTAGACTAAATGTTAGGGGAAAAGTTGCAGCAAGCAAAGTAAGTCCTTGCAGTGCATAGGCTATCACGGCCAGAGTCATTTGGTAGATAATAATTATCCAGGCTTGTAGGCTGTGGTCACGTGGAAAAACTCCTTTCAGACGTTTCGTTCCAAATTGTGTCAAACATCCTCAGTGGCATGGCTGTAACAGTCTCGTTGTACTCTCGGCTGCAACTGTGGCTGCGAAACGTCTGAAAAGAGATTATCCACTAGACCATGGTGTACAAGCCTCGATAATCATTATCTACCGAAAGTAAGTCCTGTTACCAAGAAAATTAGTAGTATTAGGGATTGTTGGAAGCTAAAACAAAGTGGTCAAGTTCACTGAGCAAATATAAATCTGCTAGGAAGTAGTTAAAAGTGACTAAATTAAAAGAAGAAGAGGATAATAAACCAGCTGAGTGGTCTTCATATAGTTCAGAAGGCTTTTAAAACAGAAAAAAAGGATTGTTTATATTTAGAGTTACTAATGACAATTTTCTTTGAGTCAAATTTTTAGCATTTTTTAATATTCCTAATACTCCAGACACTCCAGTTTTCCATGATTTTCTTTAAGTTTTGCTTTTATGTATATTTCTAGATAAGTTTTCAGTAAAAGTTGGTATCATGATGGATGTGCATCAAAAACATAATGATTGGTATTGAAAACAGAACACTGACAAAAAGTCAAGAAAATTCTCTTATATTCCTTAAATTTTCTCCTCTAGAACCATTAGAGATGGGCAAATGAGTATATTCAGTTCTGTAACTATTATCTAAAAAAACCAGAATCCAAAGTTTCAATCATTTATAACAGAAATGGTAGAGAATATAGCATTTTTCGTAATTTACAGGAATCGCAGCAAAAATTGAATTATTTTTTGGTAAAAAAGTACTGTTACGCAAGCGGCAAGCCTACGATGCCGATCAATAAACGAGGACCGGCGGAGGGAGGAGAGACTTCGTTTACCGCTCCTCCTGCCGCTCGAAGCAGCACGAAGCTTCGAGAATGTTTTCGCCCTCCATAAAGGGAAGTCTCGGGAAACTTCGGGCCGATCAATACCAGCGAGGCGAGAGTCAGTTGCGTTAGAGTGAGCCGGCAAGCAGTAATGTAAGGCGCGCTGATTGTACGTGGAAAGAGGAACTGGCTTAGTTTTAATTGTGTACATCACGAAATTGTAATCGCGACATTGGAATAAGGTGGAAATAAAGAACATTTTGAGTGGTGTAATTGAACTTTTTAATTTTACGAACCCACAAAGTCACAACTCGCGTCAGAAGTGGGATAACGGCCATGGAATCGGCATTGGGAAAGCTTTTGGAAAAGATGAGCGAATTAACAGCGAAGACGGAAGCGGCAAATAACAACCTGGCCGCGGACTTAACAGCAAAGATGGAGGCGGCAAATAACAACCTGGCCGCGGAACTGAAACAAATGAAGACGGCTAATGACATCACCAAGAAAATGAAAGAAATGAAGACGGCCAACGATAACATCGCCGAGAAGGAAGAAATGAAGGCGCAACTAACAGCAAAGACGGAGGCGGCAAACAGCAGCCTGACCGCGAAGATGACCGAATTGACAACAGAGATGAAAGCTGCAAACGAGGCCCTTGCCGTGAAGTTCGAAGAGCAGCTGACCGGGGTAAAAGAGGACGTCACAGAGTTAGGCGAGCGTGTCGAAGACCTGGCGAGCCGCGTTGACGAGCTGGAGGGAAAGGCTGACAGCAACGCAAAGTACCTGAACGCCATGGTGGAGGACGTCGTCGGCAGGAGGTTAAAGGATTTGAAGGTCGACGCACCGGGACGCGACACAACATCGGCGCGCGTCAAACCTCCGAAATATGACGGCGCATCAACGTTTGAGGTCTTCCGCCGCCAATTCGACGCAGTGGCCAAGCACAACAAATGGTCACCAGAGGAGGAGTCCACACAGTTAATAGCCAGCCTTCAGGGACGGGCCGCGGAAGTAAACGCGGTACAGACAACGGTGGCGACCAAGGACATCTGGGAAGCCCTGGAGAATCGTTTTGCAAACCACCGCTTAGCCGCAGCGTACCGCAGCCAGCTAAAAGCAAGGTCACAGCAGCCAGGGGAGACGCTGCAGGAGTTCGCCCTGGCAGTTGAACAACTGGCTAGCAAGGCCCTAGTCGACCTCCCACCAGAGTTAGTATCCCGGGAAGCTGCCTACATATTCGTTGACGGGGTACGGGACACGGAGATTCGTCAGCGCCTAATGCTCGGCGATTATAAAACAATCCACGAGGCGCTAGCGGCAGCATTAAGGATGGAGGCGGCCAAGGCAACAGCTATGCCGTCGTCGAGAACGATGAGTGTGCGCTACGCCGGAGACAGAAGACCAGCCGAGGGACGCCGGCGAACACCTAGTGGCCTGTGTTGGGGGTGTGGACAGCCCGGGCACCTGCAGAGAGACTGGCCACACCAGGAAGAGCAGCCGGAAAACGAGTAAGGGCCGTCGTGGAGAGGGGCACGTCGGCACCATCACCACCACCCCCTCGAGTGACACTGCGCGCCGTCAGCCGGCGGATGGATGACAGCCTCATCGCGGACGGCTGGGTCAGAGGAAAGCCATGTCGCGTGCTGGTGGACACCAGGGCGGCCGTGACCATCATCAGACCTGACGTGGCGAAGGGTTTGCCGACGAGGAAGCCGAGCCAACCATACCAGCTTGTGTTGGCATCGGGCGACACCTTGCCTGTGAAGAAGGAGGCCCTGCTGGAGCTGACCTTGGGACGGAGTGCCGTTCGTCTGTGGGTGTTCGTCGCGAAGGTGGCTGAGGTGATTTTGGGACTGGATGCCCTCAGGAGCCACGAGGCGACGTTCGACGTCGGCAGGAAGGTCCTGCGGCTTAACGGAGAAGAGGTTATACTCCGTGAACCCGAAGAGCGCCTTGGAATCGGTAGGGTCATCTTGAACGAAGACGTGCTTGTCCCCGCGAGGAGCGAGGTGATGGTGACGGCGCGACAGGAAGGCCAGACAGCGGGTTGGGTCCAGAGGCTGCAGTACGACTTCACCTCGGAACATCGCAGAGGGAAGAGCCACGGTAACACAGACGCTATGTCCCGAAGACCCTGTCCAGAAGTGTGCCGCCAATGCACAAGAGTGGAGGAGAATGAGCGTGCCGCAGCAGTTCGAGCAGTCACGGCAGTGTCTGCGGATGGCTCGGATAGCGCAGGCCTGAGGAGGGAGCAGCGGGCGGACGCAGAGTTGGGGCCACTCTTGAGGGAAGTGGAGGCAGGAACGAGACCAACCTGGGTGGACATCGTACCGAGGAGCGCTACCTACAAGTCTTACTGGGCACAATGGGACTCGTTGAAGACCAGAAAGGGCGTGCTGTTCCGGGTATGGGAATCACCCGATGGGAAGACGCAGAGAGAACAGTTGGTACTTCCCCGGAGTAAGGTCCCGGAAGTCATGGAAGAAGTGCACGCCGGTATTTCAGGGGGACACCTGGGAGCGAACCGGACGATTGACAAACTACGGCAGCGCTACTACTGGCTGAGGCTCCGAGCAGACGCTGAGAGATGGTGCCGTCAGTGTCACGTGTGCGCGGCGAGTCGCGGCCCCCAGACTAGGTGCCGGGGTCGCATGCAACAGTACAACGTCGGAGCGCCATTCGCACGGATCGCCGTTGCATTGCTGGACCGTTCCCAATATCCGACCGAGGCAACAAGTACCTGATTGTGGTCGTGGATTACTTAACTAAGTGGCCGGAGGTGTATGCCATCCTGAACCAAGAGGCAAGGACAGTTACAGACTGCCTCGTGAAGCAAGTGTTTTGCCGATTTGGGGTAGCACTGGAGCTGCAGAGTGACCAAGGCACCAATTTTGAGTCCAACCTGATGAGGGAGGCACTAGAGAGACTTGGGGTTAACAAGACCCACACAACACCTCTATATCCCCAGTCGGATGGCATGGTCGAGAGGTATATCAAGACCTTAGAGGAACACTTAAGGAAGGTCGTGGCCAGCCATCAGCGAGACTGGGACGTCAAGGTGCCACTGTTCTTGCTGGCCTACCGCTCGTCAACACACGACAACACGGGGATCACGCCAGCCAGCCTAATGATCGCCGAGAGTTACGCCTCCCCTGTGACCTGGCTTTTGGAAGCCCTCCGGGGGTGAAACAGCCAGCGACCGAGTATGTGGAGAACCTGGAGGACCACCTCCACGACATGCACGAGATGGCTCGCCAGAACATCCAGAAGGCGAGCGACCGCATGAAAACCCGATACGACAGGCAAGCCAACAGCCAAGGGTTCCAGCAAGGTGACCTGGTCTGGTTGTACCGCCCTACCCGGGCCAAGGGACGCTGCCCGAAGCTTCAGCAGCCATGGCAAGGACCGTACCGTGTGGTGAAGAGGATTAACGACGTGGTCTACCGCATCCAGAAGGTGCCCCGAGGAAAGATGATGGTGGTACACCTGGATCGCCTGGCCCGCTACGATGGCGCTGTTCGGGACGACCAGCCTTGAGGAGGGAGCAGTTTACGCAAGCGGCAAGCCTACGATGCCGATCAATAAACGTGGGCCGGTGGAGGGAGGGGAGACTTCGTTTACCACTCCTCATGCCGCTCGAAGTAGCACGAAGCTTCGAGAATGTTTTCGCCCTCCATAAAAGGAAGTCCCGGGAAACTTCGGGCCGATAAATACCAGCGAGGCGAGAGTCAGTTGTTTTAGAGTGAGCCGGGCAAGCAGTAATGTAAGGCGCGCTGATCATACGTGGAAAGAGGAACTGGCTTATTTTTAATTGTGTACATCACGAAATTGTAATTGTGACATTAGAATAAGGTGGAAATAAAGAACATTTTGAGTGGTGTAATTGAACTTTTTAATTTTACGAACCCACTAAGCCACAGTATATATAGATAATTATATAAAAAAAGAGCCTGAGATAACCAAATTAAAGATTGGTTTGGATTAGTGGGTTTTAGGGCCCGTCGACAACGAGGTCATTTGGGACCAAAGTAAAGAGAAACAAGATAAAGTTAGCTGTAGGGAATTGCATGGGAATTTCAAATTAAAGTAGTGTAATTGTTATCTAAATATTTAAATTCATTTTTCTCCACTTTAAATTTTTCAACATTTTGTTTATTCAAAATGGTTCAAATTCTGCAGTTTTCAACGAATTTGTATGAAACTTTGCATACATATTCCAAAATGAACGTTTAATAAAAGTTGGTATCATTATTCTTATAAATGGAGTAGTTTATCTATTATTAAATTCTAAATCTCAAAATTACAAAAAAATTAAAGCAAAAATAATATGGAAACGTAGAGTCAGACTGAAAAATTCAATGCCATAGCCGGGATTTGAACCACGGAACTTATGGTTTCCGTGGTTCAAATCCCGGCTATGGCATTGAATTTTTCAGTCTGACTCTACGTTTCCACAATTTAGCCTACACACGGCCAGTGTGAAAGAATAATTAATTTCCATTAATTAACCAAAAATAATATATTCATATATACAATTTTTTCAACAAAACTACTTAACAAACACTTTAAAAGTATAGCAACTATTATAATTGACGCACATAGAAACCTTAATGTAAAATTGAAAGTTTTTAAAAGGAAAAGTGTATGACCTGGAATATTTTATATAACAAACAAAAATTTCAGTATCAAAACCAATATTTTTTTTCAAACTATTTAAGATAGACAGATAAAATATGGCAGCTTATTTTTAGCTATAGATTATCCTGCTCATATTGATTTAGCCTTCTCAAGAGTTGCTCATATTTTTCGAGATGTAAATTACGATTGACTCTTGCTTAACTAGATTCCCTCTACCCCTCCTAATGACAAAATTTCAAGCAGTTCTGATGTAAACTCTGGATTTTAGCATTTCTCGAGAATGCCTCCCCTTAAACCCTGACCTGATTTGCCATTCATTTTGCTTTTTAAGTGTAGCAGATTGTAATATTCTGCAATGGCACAGAATATATTGGGATGGTTATTACAAAACATTACTCTAACTACAATAGGCTTCTAGGTAACTTACCTTAGTATTATCCCAAACTAATGATGTTTCTGTTTCCAACTGCCAAGGTTCTTCTTTAATTTCTATTTTGTTACATATTTCATTATCATTGTTGTATTTCTTATCCATAACTACAGGATTCTCTGGAAGTACTTCCTCCTTATTCTGTGAAGCAACATCCGAAAACAGAGGCCGCTGTTTAACTTCATTTGCCCTACCTATCTCGCAGTTGTAGCTGCATGAAGCAGTTTCGGCCTCCATCTGTTTTACAAAATATTTGACAAAAGTAGTCTCTGATTTAGTTTCTGTTTTGACTGCAATGTCACAATTAGTATCCAAAAGTACTGTATCAGTACTTGTGTTCATAGAAACAATCTTCTGAAAGAACTCTCTCTCATTCTGTGAGGCTATGTCATCTGTGAGGGAATCCTCTTCTTTAATTTCTATTTTCTTATCCATTTCAAATAGCTATCCAATCAGATGTAGATCTTATTTTCCGAAAAAAAAATCTGTGAAGAAGGACACACATTATATATATAAATTAAACCATACCTTCTTTGAATCTATCAATATTTGTTCAAACTACACTACACAGCACTTTCTCTTATTAAACAATTAACTAAGCAGTATTGATGATAATGATGATGATGATGATGATGATGATGATGATGATGATGATGATGATGATGATGATGCTGAACAACATATTGTGACTTTGTGGGTTCGTGAAACTAAAAGTACAATTGCACAAACTCAACATGTTCTTTATTTCCACCGAATTACAGTTATAACACTTGCCGATTACATAGAATTACGTAATGCACACAATTACAATTCGTCAGTTCGTCTGTCACAGGTCCACTCTACACTCCAATTACGTACAACTCCTATGATGCACGTTCACAGTCTTCCGGTCCCTTAACTCACTCGGCGCTCCTCGCGCTACTCGCCAATAACTGAACTCTCCTCCAGCCCAAAGCGTCGCTTATATAGGTCCAACTGGCCAATCTAGAAGGTTCCGGGTTAGATGAAATATCCTGGATGTTCCAGAACTCAGGGGGAGGGGAAAGAAACGGCACAGCGGCCTGCTATCCCTTCAATCGGCGCTACAAGACAAATGGGTAGGCGTGGACGAATGCTTCCCGGCCCTCACTCAGCCGTTAGTTGGTCGTGCCAGGGTGACACTGCTCCCTCCTCAAAGCTGGTCGTCCCGAACAGCACCATCGTAGCGGGCCAGGAGATCCAGATGTACCACCATCTTTCCTTGGGGCACCTACTGGTTGCGGTAGACCACGTCGTTAATCCTCTTCACCAACCGGTACGGCACTTGCCATGGCTGCTGAAGCTTCGGGCAGCGCCCCTTGGTCCGGGTACGACGGTACAACCAGACCAGGTCACCTTGCAGGAAACCTTGGATGTTGGCCTGCCTGTCGTATCGGGTCTTCATGCGGTCGCTCGCCTTCTGGATGTTCAGGCAAACCATCTCGTGCATGCCGTGGAGGTGGTCCACCAGGTTCTCCACATACTCCGTCGCTGGCTGCATCGCCTCCGGAGGGCTACCAAAAGTCAGGTCACAAGGGAGGCGTAGGTCTCGGCCGAACATTAAGCTGTCTGGCATCATCCCCGTGGTGTCGTGTGTTGACGAGCGGCAGGCCAGCAAGAACAGTGGCACCTTGACGTCCCAGTCTCGCTGATGGCTGGCCAAGACCTTCATCAGATGTTCCACGAAGGTCTTGATGTACTTTTCGACCATGCCATCCGACTGGGGATGTAGAGGTGTTGTGTGGGTCTTGTTAACCACAAGTCTCTCTAGTGCCTCCTTCAACAGGTTGGACACAAAATTGGTACCCTGGTCGCTGTGGAGCTCCAACGGCACCCCAAATCGGCAGAACACTTGCTCCACGAGGCCGTCTGTGATTGTCTTTGCCTCTTGGTTCGGGATGACATACACCTCCGGCCACTTAGTGAAGTAGTCCACGACCACCATCAGGTACTACTTGCCTCAGTCGGATATTGGGAACGGTCCAGCATTGTCAACGGCAATCCGTTCGAATGGCGCTCCGACGTTGTAATGCTGCATGCGACCCCGGCTCCTGATCTGCGTGCCGCGATTCGCCGAGCACACGTGACACTGACGGCACCATCTCTCAGCGTCTGCTAGGAGCCTCACCCAGGAGTAGCGCTGCTGTAGTTTGTCAATCGTTAGGTTCGCTCCCAGGTTTCCTCCTGAAGTACCGGCGTGCACTTCCTCCAAGTCTTCCGGGACTTTACTCCGGGTAGCTACCAACTGTTTTATCTGCGTCTTTCCATCGGGTGATTCCCATACCCCTTCCCCGTAGGGGAAGGGAACCGTCCCTTTCAGCTGCCAAAGTGCGGGCGCTGCGGACCCTTAGCACTCGTGGTACCTCTGACGTTACTAGAGGAACCTCGGGCCAAACAGCCGAGCCCCTCCTTCGGGAGTTGTTCGGATTGGGATGGACTCGAGGGGGCAGTGCGTTCCCGAAACCCGTGGGAATGGGGTACGTCTTCGGACGGGGTTGAGCAGAGCCATTAATTCTCCCGGGTACTAGCCTGCAAAGCTAATAGAAGGTGTGCTAGATCACCAGGCGGCCCCACCGAGGCTTTTCGGTAGTCTTCACCTTGAGTGTTGACGCGCGTAATTGGCGTATCCACTTCCATCCCGTCTTGAGTTCATAGGACCAGATGGGGGGGCCTTGTTAGTCTCTAGGTCTTGTCCCATGGAAATCCCCACGGAGGAAGCCGAGCGCCCTTTGGGACAGCTCGGATACTCCCTGGTCGAAGGAGTCCCGGGTCCAGTTCCTACGGGTTCACGACTAATGGGAGTAGAACCTCTGGGCTAAACCCGGAACAGCACACCCTCTTTGGTCTTCAATGATTTCCATTTAGCCCAGTACCACTTGTACGCAGCGCTTCTAGGTGCGATGTCCTCCCAGGTCGGTGTGGTCGCTGCCTCCACTTCTCTTATGAGTGGCCCCAAGTCGGCGTACACCAGCTGCTCCCTCAGGCCTGCGCTATCCCAGACGTTTGCAGGCACTGCAAGGTCCACTCTGACTGCTGGGGCACGATCCTTCTCTTCCACTCTTGTGCATTGGCCGCACTCTTTCGGGCAGGGTCTTCGGGATATGGCGTCGGCGTTGCCGTGGCCCTTCCCTCTACGATGTTCAGAGGTGAATTCGTACTCCTGCTGCCTCTGGGCCCAACGGGCTGTCTGGTCTTCCAGGTTCCTAAAGCTAAGTAGCCAGATGAGGGCGGAATGGTCAGTCCTCAGCTGGAATGACTGACCATACAGGTACTTGTGGAAGTGCTCCAAGGTCTTTACTACCGCCATAACTCTCGCCGTGTGACGTAATAGTTCTCTGCCTTGGACAGCGTCTTGCTGTAGTAAACTATCACCCGCCGTGATAGCACTTGCGATAGGGCGCTTCCCATGCAATGGTTGCTGGCGCCGGTGTCCATAATGAAGGCGCCACCTGGTTGTGGGAATCCCAAAATAGGAGCTCTGCACAGTGCCCTCTTCAGCTCCTGAAAAGCGACTTCGGCGTCCTCGACCAACACATACGGCCGGTGTCCCACTGTCAGGCGGGTGAGGGGTTTGGCGATGTCAGAGAACACCTTTATGAAGCTTCGGTAATAACTGCACAGCCCCAGGAAACTGCGCAACTCTATCTGATCCTTTGGGCGAGGCCAATCTCTCACAGTCTATGTCTTCTCCGGGTCTGTGGCCACTCCGGTTGCTGAGAATATGTGACCCAAGTAGTTCACTCCCTTGCAGAAGAGCTGGCACTTCTTCACGTTCAGCTTAAAGTTGGTCGCCTGCAATCTCTGTAGCACCTTACTCAGATTCTCGAGATGGTATTCAAAAGTCTTACCGACGATGATGATGTCGGCCAGGTATGTAGGTCAGTCCTCTCATCACTGACTCCATGAGGCGTTGGAAGGTAGCTGGTGCGTTGCAGAGGCCAAAGCGCATAACTGTGAACTGCCAGAGCCCTTGGCCTGTCGAGAATGCGGTTTTCTCCTTGTCTCTTTGATCTAGAGCTACCTGCGAGCAGCCCGACTTCAGGTCCAGGGTCCAGAATCACTGTGCACCAGCTAGCGTATCCAGGGTGTCGTCAATCCGCGGTAAGCGGAAACAGTCCTTCCGGGTGACAGCGTTCAACTTCCTGTAGTCTACGCAGAAGCGTAGCTCGCCGTTCTTCTTTGTCGCCAAGACTACAGGGGAACACCAAGGGCTGTCAGGCTCTTCAATCACTCACCTGGATCTCATGTCCTCCAGCATGTCTCGTACCGCCCCTTGCTTCGCCAGCGGAATGCGTCTAGGTGGTTGCCGAATAGGCCGGGTGTTCCCGGTGTCGATGCGGTGAAGCACTCTGTCCATGCGGCCGTGGTCACCGTCGCATTGGTTGAAGACGCGCTGTAATCGCCTCAGCAGTTGTCGAACTTTCTTCAGTTGCTCTGCGGTCAGGTGGTCGGTCGCCCTGTCCAGTAAACCTTCTAGCCGGGGCCCCAGATGTTGCGTCGGCACCTGCTCCTGTGTCTTGTCGATTGCTGTTACGCTTACCACGGGCTCGCACGTTCCCAACTCCATCCCGACCTGGACGTCGTGATCGATGTCCGCTGGATTTAGCAGTCTCACTGGCACCACCTCTCGGCACAGCAGCAATGCCCTGGCTACACATAGTCCGTGTACAGGCGTCTTCTGGTCCAGCATCATTTTCCTTGTTCTCTGGCCTTTCAGAGAACACCGTCACCACCTCGCTCCTCGCGGGGACAACCACGTCTTCGTTCAAGATAACCCTGCAGAATCCAAGGCGCTCTTCAGGTTGACGGAGTATAACCTCTTCTCCGTTGAGCCGCAGGACCTTCCTGCGACGTTGACCGTAGCCTCGTGGCTCCCAGAATTACCTCCTCAGCCACCTTCGCGACGAACACCCACAGACGCACGACACTCCGTCCCAAGATCAGCTTCAGCAGGACCTGACCGTGCGTCTCTGTCGGTATCTTGATGAACTTGAAATTTGGGTTTTCTTCAAAGGTAGTGTCGAAATGAAACAATTTTCCTTCATGTTTCTTTATGAAGATTTTTTCCCACGTGGTTAATGCAGCTCGACCTTGGACACTTTTTAATAAGTGAACTTCTCGTTCTATATCATGATTCTGCTTCCAAAAATGGTATGCTACCGCCGATTTATATATATCTTTGTGCCTGATGTTCCTAAAATGCTCTTTAAGCCTAATGTTCAAGTTCCTTTTTGTTTTTCCATGGTAAATGTTGCCACAGTCTTGCAGTAGTCCTGATTTTTGATTGAAAAGTTTGTTATTGTATGTAAAAAGGACTGTTCAACGCAAATATTAGTTAAGTGAAGGTATTCCTCTATGATGCTTTGGTCTAATTGTAGGGACTGAAGCGATATTTGCATGTACTCTATACCGAATGTATACGGTTCGGTTCCACACACGTAAGCACAACCAACACCATTTGAGCTCTTGGAGCCATCAGTATAAATTATAAAATGGTCCTCATATCGCGATAAAAATTCTAAAAAAAGTGTGGATACTAGACATAGACATGGTAGATTTATCATATTTATAGTCATGTCCAGATCTACGTGGGACGCTCTGAGCAACCAAGGAGGGTATGTCCTCTCCCCCATAGGATACATCTTGGGCATTTCAGTATCAAGATGCCTAAGGAGCTCCCGGAATCGAAAGCCCGATGGCTTTGGTTTAATAGAAGTGTTCCTATAACGCGCGTCCATTAAGGTGTTAAAGAACGGCGTAAGCGATAGATGTGTGGGCATGCAATTAAGTCGACAGTCATAATTTGCTAATGACATGTTGCGCCTGTACTGCAGAGGAGATTCTGCAGACTCAGCATAGAGGTTTATAACTCGGCTCGTTGTTGTATGGGTTTGGGGCGCACAACTGCTATGGTTATTAGCGCCCTAACAATCTAAAAATTAAAGGTAAATAAAAGGAAGTATGTTGTCTAACCGGTTAACGGTAAGCCATTAAAACAGTGCCAGTGTGGGTAAAAGCAATAAAACTAGTGGGACTATCCGCTAGGCGGTGGAAAACATCTGACATGGAGGAACGAAACATGTTAAATACGGCGGTCCAAGCCACTGAGGTGGAGAAACCGCAAAACTCGTTCCTCAGCACTTAAATTGTCAGCTAGTATTTCGGGCAGTGTCGCAGGCAGGCCCAAAGAGACACGTAGGGAATTTAAAAACTGACACTGGGTTAAAATATGCCGCACCGTCAGCGGTTCAGCACAGTGGGAGCAGACCGATGCAGACTGGTTACACAATAAGTGACTATGACTAAAACGGCAGTGCTCGATACGTAACCGCGCTAAAATGACTTCCTCGCGACGACAGCGGCGTGAGGATGTACGCCAAGACACTGGGACAGGCTTCACCTCCCGAAGTTTGTTCTCCTGAACAGCATCCCACGAGTCCCGCCAACGGGAAGCGTTAAGGCCGCCTAAAACAAGGCTAAAATCTTCGGAAGGAACACGAGAGCTAAAAGGCCTGCCGTAGGAAATGGCAGCCTTCGCGGCGAAGTCAGCAGCCTCATTACCTCGCAGGCCGAGATGTCCAGGGATCCACACAAAGGACACAATAATGTCAGCATTAGTGAGCTGGTGAAAGCGATCCTGGATTCGTTGTACAAGTGGGGTGATGGGCGTACAGCGACTTGAGGTTCTGAAGGACACTTAGGCAATCAGAAAAGATCACCCAGCTCTGCGGAGTCTGCCAGTCAATATATGAAAGAGCTTGGTCGATGGCGAACAGCTCAGCGGTAAAAATCGAGCACTGTGGTAAAAGGCGAAATTTAAAACTTTGGTCGTTGTGTATAAAAGCACATCCTACACGTTCATGATCCTTGGAGCCATCCGTGTATATAAAATTGTGGTGTGGATACTGAGCTTTGAGCTCGATAAAGGATAAACGAAAGCTCGAAAGGGGTGTCGTCAACTTCGGCATACCCGTGAGGCTCACATCAATGGGGATCTCCGAACGGAGCCAGGGGGGAAATCGTGTTTCTCCCCTATGGAACAGTGGCGGTAAAGTAACGCCTTACAGATGAAGGATGGAGCGGAATCGAACTCCAGGAGGGAGTAACGCCTGAGAGACCGTCGAATATTGAGGATCCAGGGAATCCGTTAAAAACGTGTTGAAAGGATGGATGCTCTGGTAGACTCAGGAGTTTGCAGGCGTAACGGCATAAAAGATAATCGCGCCGATATGAAAGAGGTGGTTCAGCGGCTTCCGCACTCAGACTCACAGCTGGGCTAGTTGGAAAAGCACCAATACTCAGAGCCTGATTCCACGGTAATGAATAGGATCCAAGCGAGTTAAAATCGACGGACGAGTCGACGAATAAACGGGACAACCATAGTCGAGTTTGGAGCAAACCAGGCTGCGATAAAGTCTTAATAGTACAGTTCGGTCCGAGCTCCAGGATGTGACATTTAAAACACGTAAAATTTTAAGAGAACGTTCATACTTTGCTCTTAAATATGTAATATGGGAAGACCAGCTGAGTTTCCTGTCAAAGAGCAACCCCAAAAATTTCGCTTCGTCTGCGAAAGGAAGAACATCTGAGCCGAGGTGTAGAGAAGGCGCAAGAAATGCCTTCCGGCGCCAGAAGTTAACGCAGACGGTTTTCTCTGTAGAAAACCTAAAGCCGTTTTGGACACTCCAAGTATAGAGCCGATTGAGACAGGCTTGGAGGCGGCGTTCCAAAAGACAGGTCCGTCTAGAGCTGCAGTAAGCGGCGAAGTCATCGACGAATAATGACGAGGAAACACCAGGTGGAACACACTCCACTATGGAATTTATGGCAGTGGCAAACAGTGTGACGCTGAGCACCGAGCCTTGCGGTAGTCCGTTCTCTTGATTAAAACACGGGATAAAACTGAGCCCACGCGCACACGAAAAACTCTATCTCGCATGAACTCTCGTATGAAGAGGGGTAGGCGTCCACGGATACCCCAATGATGCAGTGTACGAAGAATACCGTACCTCCAACAAGTGTCATATGCTTTCTCAAGGTCGAAAAAGACACCTACCGTTTGACTTTTCCGTAAAAAGGCGTCCATAACATGGGTAGATAAGGAAACAAGGTGGTCGGTCGTTGAACGGTAGCGTCGGGAACCGCACTGCACGTTGGTCAAAAGAAGCTGAGATTCAAGCCACCATGTCAATCGCCCATGGACCATACGCTCCATTACCTTGCAGATGACGCTGGTGAGGGAGATTGGGCGATAGCTGGAAGGCAGATGGGGGTCCTTACCAGGTTTTAAAACAGGAACGATTGTGGCCTCACGCCAAGCGGATGGAAATGTACTAGTACGCCAGATGCGGTTGTACACACTCACGAGAAATCTTTTACTCGAGGAGGGAAGATGTCGTAGCATAAGTATGTGTACACTGTCCGGTCCAGGTGCGGGGGGTCGGCAGGAGTTTAGGGCTCTCTCGAGTTCCAGCAAGGTAAATTCTGCGTTATACTCCTCAGTGCTGCAGGAGAAAAACGAAAGCTCATGTGATTCCTCCCGGTTTTTAACGGATAAAAAATCCGCTTGATAATTGGAGGAGCTAGAAACGTCGGCAAATGTGATGCCCAAGTCGTCAGCAACAGCTCTGGGACAAATGATATTATTAGTATCTAGCCGGAGACCGGTAACGGTGAGTTTGGTGGCTTGGCCAGTTATACGGCGAAGCTTGTCCCAGACAACAGAGGATGGTGTGGAGGAGTTAAAGGATTCGACGAACCGCCTCCAGGATGCCTTCTTACTGTCTTGAATAATACGACGAGCTCTGGCGCGTAGTTGCTTAAAGCTGATCAAATTGGTAAGTGTGGGATGGCGTCGAAACACTCGAAGCGCCGCTCTCCGGGCTCGGATGGCGGACGGACATTCATCTGTTCGCCAAGGGACCGGTAGCCGTTTAGGATGCGATGACGACCTCGGGATTGCGCGTTCAGCCGCGGAGATAATGATGCTGGTGAGGTGAGCCACCATCTGGTCGATATCGTCATACTCGCGGTCCTCGAAGGCTGCCCAGCTAGAGTATAGGGTCCAGTGGGCTCTGTGGAACTGCCAGGTAGGCACACGTGGCGAGGTAGCAGAGTTGGAAAGTAAGCGCAGAGCACAAGGAAAATGGTCGCTGCAGGTGTCAGCGACGACGTACCATTGCAAACGATGTGCAAGCTGATGGGAGCAAACAGATAAGTCTAGGTAGGCGCAAGTGCTGGTGGAATCTGACAGAAAGGTAGGTTCACCAGTGTTAAGGACTGAAAGATTGTTCTGGAGAAAAAAAGTCGACGAGGTCATTCCCCCTTGAACAATCCCTGGAAGATCCCCAGAGAGGGTGTTGTGTGTTGAAATCTCCCAAGAGAAGATAGGGCGACGGGAGTTGTGCAACTAGAGCCGCAAGATCGATAACTGTGAAGGGAGAAGTATGTGGGAAATAAATAGAACAAAACGTAAAGGAAATGCCAGGGAAGTGCAGGGAGACAGCTACAGCTTGCAAGGTGGTGGTAATTTGGAGAGATTGGTAAAAACGTCGTTACTAATTAGCAGCATGACACCCCCATGTGCAGGAGAACCAGGTTCTGGTGGGAGATCGAATCGCACCGGCACGTACCCGGGAAAAGTGAAAGTATCCCGGCGCTGGAGATTGGTTTCCTTGCAAGCACAAAATACGAGGTGACAGCGACGTCGTGAGGAGCTGTAATTCGGCCTTATGTGCACGAATGCCACGTATATTCCACTGGACAATCGACATTAGGAGGTAAAGAAGAGGTTGGTTGAGTACTTTACTTGACCACAGGCTGCCACTTCAATTTGCCCTTTTGTGTGCGCGTGGGGCTAGGACTTTTGGGAGGGGTAGGATCTTCCTCCATAGGCTCCGCTTCAAGAGGAGGCTCGGAGTCACCGGAAACCGAATTCAGGGCGTCGAAGCGGCTACCGGTGGCCACGGGCGTTGGCGAGCCTCGTGGAGTGCGGTTACGCCCTCTGCCATCTTGAGCCTTGGATCTCCGAGGTGGTGAAGGAGAGGAGGCTTTTGAAACAGTCGGTTTACTGGCAGAAGTAGCAGGGCTTTTTAGAAAGTCGGAGCATTTTGGCTCGGTTTTAAACTAACGAGGTTCGGTGCTAAGCGGAGGTTTCTTAGGGCTGCGTGATCCAGAAGGTTGTACAGGAAGTTTAGCCGGGACGACAACGGAGGAATCTGAGGATGTTTGGGTGCCAATATCCCGCTTGGGTACTGGAGCTGAAACCACAGAGCTAAATGAGCCAAATTTTAAAAGAGAAGGTTGGCGAGCAAGATGGCGTTTGCGGGCCTCAGTGAAAGAGAGGCGTTCTTTCACTCCCAGCTCCTGAATGGCCTTCTCATCCATATAACGTGGACAGTTGCTGGATGGCTACCGCGACAATTGACACAGCAAGGAGGATTTGGACAAACTCCGTCATGTGCGTCTTGGCCGCACACGGCGCAAATAGATTGTGCTAACTTGCACGATAACTTAGTGTGGCCAAATCATTGACATTGAAAACAACGCAGAGGACGTGGTATATACGGCCGAACGTTGATTACCTTGTAGCCAGCCTTAATCTTCGCCGGGAGATCGAGCCGATCGAAGGTAAGGAAGAGCGTACGAGTGGGCACTGGAACACCATCACGCATTGCTTTTACTCGATATACGGAGGTCACGCCCTGGTCGGAGGTAGCCTTGGATTTCTTCCTCCTGCATGCCATCTAGAAGGTGTGATGTAATGACGCCTTTGCAAGAGTTCAGGCTACGGTGCTTCTCAACACGGATGGGATATCCATGGAGGAGTTTCGCCTTCAGCAGTCTGTCGAACTGTAGTGTAGAGTACGTTTCAACGAGCAAGGAACCATTTCTGAGACGGGTACAAGACTTAACTGGACCGGCTAGTTTATCAAGTCCCAACTGTATAACAAAGGGATTTACTGTGAGAAATGTCTGAGCCTCCTCCAAACGATTTATGACTAGGTAACGAGCACCTGATGCTTCGTGTACCTCTTTTACTTCATTTGCCTGTCGTTTTCTTTTGTGTGTAAGTGTTGCCATAGAAGGCGTTATTTGAGTTCATCCCCCAATGCTCCCCACCCACCACGGAGCCCAACAAGGGGTCATCCCACTGGGATGACAGGGCTACATAGGGGATATAGCGGGCTCGCCGTCCCAGTCACCCTGGAGTTCAGTGTAACACCTTGTCCTGGCCGATTGATTAGGGGTGGGTTAGTCCCTAAACTCCCGTTTAGCTGAAGCAGTAGCCAAAGTGGTATATTGGTAATGCGCACCCTTCCCGAATTCAGAAAAACACTGTTACGAGCTCAGATACGCATCCCTCAAACACCAGGACAAACAGTTCCACCGACACGGGTCTCCACGCACGGCCTACACGTGGGTGGGCCTGTTGACCGTCTCCCTCAACCACGAAGAGGAGCCCACACGAGGGAGACTGTTGGCTCGGGAACCCGGGTTCGCCAAACCCGTACCTACCAAAGTAGGCCCCTGGGGGGCTCGGCTCGTTGGAAATACCCCAACCGCTATACGTATGCCACAATTATGGACTGTGTCTAATCTCTTCAGCACTGATGGTCGTGCTGAGCCATATACGATACTACCATAATCTAATTTGGAACGGATAGGTGCGCGATAAAGTCGCAATAACACTGTACGATCCGCTCCCCACAAGTTGCCACTTAGTACCCGCAAGATATTTAAAGATCGGTCACATCGTGCTTTCAGTTGTGCTATATGCGACGACCAACTAAGTTTCCTATCAAATATCAATCTAAGGAACATCGTCTCATCTGCAAACGGTAGTAGATCACCGCCTAAACGGAGCCTTGGAGGTATGCGACTCTGACGACGCCAGAAGTTAACACAGATGGTTTTCTCAGCGGAGAATCGGAAGTCGTTTTTTAAAGTCCAATTCTTAAGGTTGTCTAAGCTGGTCTGTAGACGGCGCTCTAAAAACGGTGTGCGCTGAGATGTACAGTAGACGGTAAAGTCGTTTAAAAATAGGCATGACGAGACCTCCGGAGGTACACATTTCGAGATAGAATTAATCGCAATAGCAAACAACGTAACACTTAGTACCGATCCCTGTAGTGCACCGTTCTCTGGAACAAAAGGATTCGCAAAAGCCGAGCCAACCCTTACACGGAATACGCAGTCTTTCAAGAATTCCTGAAGGAAGGGTGGTAGGCGTCCACGTATATTCCAGGTGTGCAGAGTACATAGCAACCCTGCCCGCCAACACGTATCATAAGCCTTTTCGAGGTCAAAAAATATTCCGACTGTTTGACAGTTTTTAAGAAATCCGTTCATAATCTGTGCCGACATGGACACAAGATGATCCACTGTTGAACGGCGTCGTCAAAAACCGCACTGGATGTTACTCATTAGGTTGTGCGTTTCCAACCACCATACGAACCACCCATTTATCATGCGTTCTATCACCTTGCATACAGGGCCGCGCCGTGGCTCAGTTAGACCGCTTGGCTCTCACCAAGGCGGCCCGGGTTAGATCCCAGGTGACCGCAAAGTGAGATTTGTGGTGAACACGGCGCTGGGGTGGGTTTACTCCGGGACCTCCGGTTTCCCCCGCCATCACATTCCACCGGTGCTCCATCTTCATGTCATGTATCATCAGTGTCACCACCTGCGGTGCAGGATGTAGTAAAAGCGGGCGTTAACACTACACACTCACACACATACCTTGCATACGCAACTGGTGAGGGAAATAGGACGGTAGTTAGAAGGCAGGTGACGGTCCTTGCCAGTTTTCAAGATAGATATAATGGTGCCTCCTCTGTCACTTCCTGTCACATGTCAGGAAACGTAACATCAACCCAAACACGGTTATAGACCTCAAGCAGGAATGTTTTACCTTCAGCTGAGAGATGTTGTAACATTTGAATGTGGATTACGTCCGGCCCTGGTGCTGTCATTCGCGATGATGAAAGAACGTGTTCTAACTCTGCCAAGGTGAAGAGGTTATTATAGTCTTCAAGGTTTCTGGAACTAAACACGAAACCTTGAGATTCTACCCGAGTCTTAATTGAGATAAACTCAGGAGCATAATTACTTGAGCTAGACACCTGAGCGAAAGCACAGCCGAAGGTGTTAGCCACGACAAACGGATCAACAACTCCTGCAGGTGTTTTCAGACCAGCGATTGGCAAGTGGGTTGATTTTCCGGCCACGCGTCGTAACCTATCCCATAACCAGATGAAGGTGTACATCTGTTAAAAGATGATACAATGTTGTTCCATGAGATCTTTTTGCTATCCTTAATTATTTGCCTAGACTTTGCACGCGCTCTCTTGTACTCAATTAGATTACTTGGGGTAGGGTGTCATTGGAGTACGCTTAGAGCACGTCTACGAGCACGAATGGCATTCCGGCAGTCGTTGGTCCACCATGGGACAGGAAATCGACCGGGGTGGTTAGCCGAACGTGGAATAGACTGTTCTGCAGCGGAAAGAATTTTCTCTGTGAGATGATCAACTAAATCATTCACAGAATCGTGCTCGTTGTAATCAAAGACAGCCAACTGGATGTAAAGGTTCGAGTTGGCACGATCAAAGCGCCATCTAGGTATACGCGAGGGAGACACCTCTTGTGCAAGGAGACTATGAAGACATGGGATGTGGTCGCTGGAATGAAAATCAGAGATGACATTCCACTGTAATGAAACTGCTAACTGGGATGAACAGACCGCCAAATCGAAGTGCGAATAGGCGTTAAAGGCGTCTGAAAGGAACGTTGGCACTCCGGTAGTAATTGCTCCTGCAAGAACTGGAAGAGATAAAAGTAAAAGTATAAGTATAAGTAAAGCTGGAGTACCAAGTTATTGCTCTCCAAGAATTTTGCAATGAGGTTGCCTCTCGAACACGCCCGATTTGAGCCCCAAAATGGGTGATGGGCATTAAGGTCTCCAACTATTAGAAATGGTGTTGATAGTTGGGAAACCAGATCTTCAAGGCCAGTTAACGGGAGGTCATCTTATGGCGGCATATATACATTGCAAATGCAAAATTCGATTGATGGCAGCTTAATCCTTACATGAAATGAAATGTGTAGTGTTAAACGCCCGCTTTTAATACATATGGCACCGCAGGCGGTGACACTGATGATACATGACATGAAGATGGAGCACCGGTGGAATGAGATGGTGGGGGAAACCGGAGGTCCCGGAGAAAACCAGCCCCAGCGCCGTGTTGTCCATCACAAATCTCACTTTGCGGTCGCCTGGGATCGAACCCGGGCCGCCTTGTTGAGAGCCAAGCGGTCTAACCGCTGAGCCACGGTGCGACCCCTTAATCTTTATAGCTATAGATTGTAGCTGTAACGGATCTATAAATACGTCATCCCTGAGGAGCATCATAGTGCCCCGTGAGCAGGAATACCCTCTTCTGTTTCAATATCACACCTCAGTGGTGTGTAGCGTCTGATTTTAAAATTGTCTTGAGGTCGTAGCTTAGTATCTTGTAAGCATACCAACAAGGGGTTATGCAAAAGTTCGAGTTCTGGTCGATCTGCTCTTAAACCTCGTATGTTCCACTGAAGGATAGCCATAGCGATAGTAATTGGGATATGATGTCAAATAACTACGTATATTACGTAGGTTATAGCGGTGGTTGGATCAATGTGCCCTTTTTCTTGGGTGTAGCGCTAGTTTCTGCAGGTTTATCTTGCCTCTTCTTTGCTGCAGATGCAGCAGCGTGGTCAGGTATTGCCTGCTCCATATCTTCTTATGGAAGAGGACCGTTTTTCTTCTGCAATTTTCGGTTCGAGTCTCGAACCGGTTAGAAACTATGACCGACGAAGATGAATGCCGCTGGTCTGAGTCCTCCCCAGATGATTTCGAAGATCATCTCGGAGAGGCTCCTGGACTAATCTTCTTGGTCTTTTCAGGAGCAGGCTTTGCGTTTTCCTTCAGAAAGGCAGTTCTGTCATACTGAGACCTGAACTTTATTTCTGGTGCTTGGTACACTACGGGCAATTTGGTCCTGTTGCTAGACGTCGATGGTTTGTCAGGCGACTTAACTGAGATGTTCTTATTTGTGGTAGTCTTAGGTGGTGTGCTCGAAGCTTTACGTGTTGTTACTGATGCTTTTGGTTGCGATCGAGGTACTAAAACTTTCTCTGATATAGTTGCCCCGTTCATATCGTATGTTTGGGTACCAGCTCCCCGTTTTAGTGACGGGGTAGCCGCCACAGGGCTGTAGGTACGGGAGCTAGTTAAGGAGGGCTTGTGGATACGAAGAAGTTCCCGGGCTTCCAAAAAAAGATACATTTTCTTTAACCCGGATCTCCTGAACAGCTCGCTCTTCAGTATAACGGGGGCATTCTCGTGAACTTGATGGATGTTCACAACTATAGCTAACGTAAGCTGGAGGTGATGTACATGCATTTTCATGCATGCCGTCTCGACAGCTGACACATGTAGGTACACCTTTACAGAATTCACTAGTGTGACCGAACCGCTGACATTTATAGCATCTCAAAGGGTTAGGTATACATGGTCTAACCTCTCTCACTTCATACCCTGCCTTGATCCTTTGAGGGAGATGTACCCGATCAAAGGTCAAGAACAGGGTACGAGTAGGAACCACTTCCCCTCGCTCTCTCCGTTACACACCATAGACTGCTGTAACGCCTTGTTCCTGAAGGTTCTCCTGAATATCCTCGTTGGACATGCCATCCAACGCGCTAGTGTTTACAACACCGCGCGAGGGTCCTATGCATCTCCACTTTGACTGGATAACTGCCCAGCAGGTTGGCTTTCAGTATCTTAGCTGTGTGGGATGCTGTAGTTGCTTCCACCAGCAGCGTGCCATTTCTAGATTTTGTACATGATTTTACAGCACCAGCTCTGTTGTCAAGACCGTTCTGTATCAAAAAAGGAATAACGCTTAAAAAAACTCCTGCCTTCCTCTGTTCTTTCATTACCAAGTAGCGAGGACCACGCTCAACTACGTCTTTTACACTATTAATACATTTTTTAAATGTTTTTTGTTAAATTGGGGTTTACCATAATAAATGGAAGAACCTTCATCCCCCAGTGCTCCCCACCCACCACGGAGCCCAACAAGGGGTCATCCCACTGGGATGACAGGGCTACACAGGGGATATAGCGAGCTCGCCGTCACACTCACCCTGAAGTTCGGTACAATACCTAGTACTGGCCGATTGATTAGGACTGGGTTAGTCCCTAACCTCCCGTTTAGGCGAAGCAGATACCAAAGTAGTGTATCGGAAATGCGCACACTAACAGAATTCAGAAAAACACTGGTACGAGCTCAGATACGCATCCCTCAACCACAAGGATAAAATCTTTCCACCGACACGGGTCTCAACGCACGGCCTACTCGTGGGTGGGTGTTTTGTCTGATCCCCACCACTAAGAGGAACCTACATCGAGGGTGTCAGCTTGGCTCGGGACCCCGGGATCGCCAATTCCCGTACTTACCGCAGTAGGCCCCTGGGGGGATGGACACCGACGCCAGCGACCATTGCATTAGAGGCGTCCTATCGCAGATCCAGGACGGCCTTTAGCGGGTGATAGCCTATTACAGCATGACGCTATCCAAGGCAGAGAAGAACTACTGCGTCACCCGACGAGAGTTACTGGCGGTAGTAAAGACATTGAAGCACTTCCACAAGTACCTGTATGGTCAGCCATTCCACCTGAGGACTGAGCATTCCACCCTACCCTGGCTATTGGGCTTTAGGAGCCCGGAAGACCAGACAGCACGTTGGGTTCAGAGGCTGCAAGAGTACGACTACACCTCTGAACATCGTACAGGAAAGAGCCACGGTAACGCAAACGCCATGTCCCGAAGACCCTTCCAAGAGGAGTGCGGCCAATGCACAAGAGTGGAAGAGAAGGAGCGTGCCACAGTAGTCCGAGTAGTCACGGCAGTGCCTGCGGACGGCTGGGATAACGCAGGCCTCAGGAGGGAGCAGCTGACGGACGCAGACTTGGACTCTTGAGGGAAGTGGAGGCAGGGACAAGACCAACCTGGGAGGACATCACACCGAGGAGCGCCACCTACAAGTCATACTGGGCCCAATGGGACGCGCTAAGCGTGCTGTTTCGGGTATGGGAATCACCCGATGGGAAGACGCAGAGAGAACAATTGGTACTTCCCCGAAGTAAGATCCCGGAAGTTATGGAGGAAGTGCACGCCGGCACTTCAAGAGGACACCTGGGAGCGAACCGAACGATTGACAAACTACGGCAGCACTACTACTGGCTGAGGCTCCGAGCAGATGCTGAGAGATGGTGCCGTCAGTGTCACGTGTGCGCGGCGAGTTGTGGCCCCCAGAGTAGGAGCCGGGGTCGCATGCAGCAGTACGTCGGAGCGCCATTCCAACGGATCGCCGTTTACATAGCTGGACCGTTTCCAGTGTCCGACCGAGGCAGCAAGTACCTGATGGTGGTCGTGGACTACTGGACCAAGTGGCCGGAGGTGTATGCCATCCCGAACCAAGAGGCAAAGACAATCACAGACTGCCTCGTGGAGCAAATATTCTGCCGATTTGGGGTACCATTAGAGCTGCACAGTGACCAGGGCACCAATTTTGAGTCCAACCTGATGAAGGAGGCACTAGAAAGACTTGGGGTTAACAAGACCCGCACACACCTCTAGATCCCCAGTCGGATGGCATGGTCGAAAGGTACATCAAGACCTTAGAAGAACATCTGAGGAAGGTCATGGCCAGCCATCAGCGAGACTAGGACGTCAAGGTGCCACTGTTCTTGCTGGCCTACCGCTCGTCTACACACGACACAGCTGGGATGACGCCAGCCGGCTAATGTTCGGCCGAGAGTTACGCCTCCCCTGTGATCTGGCTTTTGGAAGCCCCCCGGACGCAAAACAGCCAGCAGCCGAGTATGTGGAGAACCTGGTGGATCATCTCCACGACATGCATGAGATGGCTCGTCAGAACATCCAGAAGGCGAGCAACCGCATGAAGACCCGATACGACAGGCAAGCCAACAGCCAGGGGTTCCAGCAAGATGACCTGGTCTGGTTGCACCGGCCTACCCGGACCAAGGAACGCAGTCCGAAGCTTCAGCAGCCATGGCAAGGACCGTTACGGGTGAAGAGGATTAACGACCTCGTCTACCGCATCCAGAAGGTGCCGCGAGGAAAGATGTTGGTGATACATCGGGATTGTCTTGCCCGCTACGATGGTGCTGTTCGGGACCACCAGCCTTGAGGAGGGAGCAGTGTTACCCAATCGTCGTACTTACAATCAGCTAGCAGGAAAGGCTGGCCAATAGAGGAGGACTTATGGATCGAGGCCACGCCCATACGTGTGACCGAATGGCTCTTGCTGGGAGTAGGAGATGGACAGCATAAAGACTACGCCTACGCCAACGCGCAGCACCAATGACGTGCCGAGGGGAGACGGTTCGGGGAGGGAAGCAAACAGAGAACACTGGTTCCCTCTCTCTGCTCGCCTAGAAGGATCGCGAAACACTGGGACGACTTCGCTCGGTTGCAGAGACTTCCAGAAACAGCGATCTGTCTATATAAGTGATGAAGTGGACGAGTCAGTTCAGTTCTTGGTCGGATCGAGAGAGAGTTGAACTGCAAGGCGCTGAGTAGCGAGTGCAGTGTGGATTGTAATTGTAAGAGTTACGTAATTGTGAGTGTTACACAATTGCGAGTGTTACATAATTGTCTGTGGTATGCGATTTCTAAGTGTACTAACTGTAATTCGGTGGAAATAAAGAACTATTTGTATTTCTGCAACTTGGACTTTTAATTCTACGAACCCACAGTCACAATAAATATAATAATGTATAAAAAGGAATTTAATAAAGAATATAAACATATTATTAATACTGCTTTAATGGTTTTAATAAAGACCTTATATATAAAAAATTGAAAAAATTTAATATCAAAAAACTGTAAATGATATCTCTCTACCCTTAAGAAAATAAAAGACGGTTATAATTTTAAAAATTTACCTACCGTCCTTGGGTTAATAAACATGTTCAAATATTTTTTTAAAGAGTTTGGTATAACTTTAGTTCCTCAAAATAAATATTGTATCAAAAACCTACTGCATTTCTCTAAAAAAGATTAAATTTCTAAAACTAAAAAATCTGGTATACATAAATTTAATTGCTTCGATTGTGATAAAGTTTATATTGGGAAGACAAAACGTAATTTGGAGACCGGAATGAAAAAACATTTTCGTAACATTAATTATAAAAACTGATCAATCTGATCGACTGATCAATCAGCCGCAGCAGATCAATTTTGGTCATTTAACCATGAAATAAATCCAGAAGTAAAATTATTAAAACAAATGGTCAGACAAATTTAATGGTTTGAGAAAAAATATTTTCTAAATATTACCAAATTTCTTGAGAAACATTTGAGTCTTAAAATATATGAATCTTCTTCCACTAAATGAACATTGCATCATTAAAAAGTAAAACACACATATATGATGTGTAAAAAACTTAAGCTGAAAATGAAATGAAAAGCCAAATTCTGAAGGAAATTCATTAATCATAGAGCCCAGATAATTATGTACTAAAAATCAGCAAAAAATGTACATATGTGTATTTTAAAATACTGAAATATGTAATTAAACTACTCAAATTCAAAGAAATAAGTAACAGCATACCAGAATTCCCCTACATGTTTTTGAATTAGGTATAGTAAATTGGGGATGTTTGTAAATAAGTAAAAAATTTGAACTTGCATATGGCTCCTAATTTTTAAAATTAAGATCCTCGGCAATAAGGTACAAACATGTGTTTCAAATTCTCAAATATTTAACTTCTTCGCGCGTAATACGGCTGACTGAATAATCGGTCAACTTCACAAGAAGCAATGGGTGCATTTTAGTTAATTGATGGAAATTAACAATTTCTTCATACTAGCCGAATATAGGCTAAGGTCTTTGATAGTCAACATGAAAAATTCAATGCCATGGCTGGGATTTGAACCACGGATCTTCTGGTTTCCATCCAGTTGCTCTAACCCATTGAGCTACCATGGCCAACATGCCGTTCTGACATTAAATTTTCCATTTGGCTTATATATTTCCCCGATAAACCACTAGGGGCACTCGTATTCGAGATACGCCGTTTGTGGCAACTTACTATTGTAAGTACTTGAGTCCCAGGCTTCATCATTTAACTCTTATTGTTTTAGTTAATTGATGGAAATTAATCATTTCTTCACACTAGCCATGTATAGGCTAAGGTCTTTGATAGTCAACATGAAAATTCAATGCCATGGCCGGCATTTGAACCACGGATCTCCTGGTTTCCGTCCAGTCGCTCTAATCCATTTAGCTACCATGGCCAACGTGCCGTCCTGACATTTAACTCTCCAGTTGACTCATATATTACCCCGGTAGACCACAAGAGGCTCCTGCATTCGAGATACACCGTTTGTGGCGACTTAATATCGTAAGTACTTGAGTCCCAGGGTTCATCATTTAACTCTTATTATTTTAGTTATATTTAGTTATTAGTTATTCATACTAGCCGTATAGGATAAGGTCTTTTGATAGATAGTCAACATGAAAAATTCAATGCCATGGCCGGGATTTGAACCACGGCCCTCCTGGTTTCCGTCCAGTCGCTCTAACCCATTGAGCTGCCATGGCCAACGTGCCATCCTGACATTAAATTCTCCATTTGACTCATATACTTCCCTGGTAGACCACTAGGGGCTCTCGCATCCGAGATACACCATTTGTGGCGACTTTAAGTACTTGAGCCCCAGGCTTCATCATTTAACCAGTGGCGGCTGGTGGATTACATTATTGGCAGCGCACAAATGAAAAATAAAATGCACAGTAGTCATGATTCACCTATTTATACAGGAACTTTGCTCTCCTCTCCTTAGATCTGGCGAAACTATCGATAACTTTTGCGTTAAAGTCGCCGATCTTCATAACAAACTCCCTCTCAATTGAAAGCATTGCTAATGCTGACAATCGGTCCTGTAACATTGTGTTCCTAAGGAAAGTTTTTACTCCTTTTAAAGTTAAAAAGCTGAGTTCTCCTTCAGCGGTAGACATTGGCATAGTTATCAGCATGCAGGAGTTTGATACATTCGCTAAATGTAGCACATAAATTGTTTTCCTTAATGAAGTCCATCAAGCACAGAGTGCCACATATTCCACGGAATTCCTCTCGACTGTAAATTACAGTCAGTTCTGTACGATGATTAAATGATAGAAGCTTATTGTTTATCTAAGGAAATCCTCTGGAAATACCTTATCATAGTCGGAGAACTATTCTTGATTAAACAAATTCGAGGCTACCAGATGACCCATGAAGCTAAATCTGTCATTTGCTTCTCTAAGAATAATGTCACAGACTTCAAGAGCTTCTCTTCTTATATCGTGATCTATTCTTCTACTCTTAACTGCAGTTTTTTGTGTTACTCACACTATTTCTTACTTTTTACACTTCCCTTTCAAATGCGTTTAGCTGGGCGAGGACAAATATTGCATTGCGGTCTTGTTTCTGCAGCTGATTGTACAGAATATCCACATGGGGCATGATCTTGTGGAAGACAGCCAGAATGCAAAATTATCATCTTTCAAAGTGGCCATAAACCCAGAAGCCTGATCAAGTGTGGCATTGTTGTTTAACAGGGCTCTCTTCTGAATAACCTCCGTGCATTTATTAAATTCTCCCTGTGTTCGAAAATGGTGTTGCCGATCCGTGAATGAAAATTTCGTGTCGGAACAGAACGTGGCAATCGGCTCCTCACAACTTCACCAAGCGAAGCTGTTCTTTGAGGAGAATTTGAAAAAAAAATGTGTATATTCCTTGCAATTGGGCAAAAAATATCCTCACAGTGGTGTTTACTGAGGCTGCATTCAGCATTATTAAGTTGATGTGCATGGCAGGGTATATAAGTGGCACAAAGATACTTTCCTACCACAATTGCCTGAACGTGTTTCCTACCTGCCATGACGGATGCACCATCGTAGGTCTGTGCTATAAGTTTATTCGGGTACCCTGGCAGTTGCACATCAAGTTCAGATTTAATGACTGTGCCAAGGGATTCTGCATCATGACCAGCAGGTCGAACAAATCTCCAAAATGGTTCTACAGGGTTGTCATTCACAAGATATCTGTAGATAGTAACCATTTGATACACTGAGGAAACATAAGTGCTTTCGTCTGCTATGACAGCAAGGAATTCTGCATCCTTAATCTCCTTCATTATTTTCTCTTGGCATGCCTCTAACATATACTGAAGAACTTTGTTTAGTATAGATTTTGAAGAGCCCTTAAAAAAATAGCCGCTTTTTCCAGATGGCCCTTCAGGACACCATTGAGAGCAGTGCTGAAATCTATTAGGCCTCGAAAGATACCAGGGTTTTGTGGGGTATCAGATTCATCATGACCTCAAAAAGGCAAAGTTTATTATGATATTTAGGACATATCTATTCTGTGTAACTTTATCGTTATGCAGCTGTATGTTCCTTCTGTATGCACTGCCCATTTGTGCGGCAATATTAATATTGCCATACACTGCTAAACTTAATGCATTATTTAAATGAGACGTAGAGCACTCATGCTTTTTAGCACTGTCGTGCATGTGTTTTGGTCTTTCATTCCTTGCTTCGCCCAGAAATTATCTCCTCCAAAGAGCAGGCATGGAAAACAGTATAAAGAGTTATTAACTTCACTTCCACATAACCAGTCGCTCTTGTACATGCCAGGGTTCAACTTCCTATTGAATGTTCTAGCTTTTGTCTTAATTGTTTGAGTTCTAGAAATGGGTAGGCGTAGGCTTACCCATTCCTTTTACTTCATATTTTACTTCAGCACTATGTTAGCTTTTCCAGTAAAGATTGCACGGTATTCATTCTATCAGAATTTTAAAATCGCACAAAAACAACACCACACAGTAAGCATTGTAAATAAAATGTTAGAATACTCAGCTTAACCTTAAACAAAGCCTTCTAATGTTCTGTGAGCACAAAACCACAGCAAAAAACAAGCAGACACACAGATACCAACTAAGCGAAGCCCCAAGGTCACGTTATAGCAGCCGTTGCTAGGAGTACTATGATTGGTTAGTGGTTGCTAGGAGTAGGAGGAGCTAGGTTGATAAACCTCCATTTAAACGATGTATAAGAAGCCACGCCACCTTCCCGTAATTCCCTTAGAGAGCCCACATTTGCCCGAAAACCGAGGTTAACACTTCGTAGTAAACCTAGCGGCTCCTACAGATAACATCTGTTTATTTCGGCTACTGTGGTCATGGGCAGCTAGAGACGATAAGCATAACTGAAGCATGTTTGTATATAAAACAGTGCAAACAGGTACAGCTTTAATGTGCAAAATGTACCTGTTGTACATTCAAAATCAGTGGGTGTAGCGCAAACCTGCAACCTTATGGAGGAACCGCCCCTGCATTTAACTCTTATTATTTTAGTTAATTGATGGAAATTAATAATTTCTTCATACTAGCCGAATATAGGCTAAAGTTGATATATTTAAACTTTCATAAATCTTCTGCTGTATACTCAATTTTCAAGCCTTCGGCACTACCTTGACTTAGAATTCTGTTAATAGCACTGATTGACTTGAATCCTGGGTTTTCCTTCAAACTGGATGAGAGTTTATCCTTCACTGCAGTTCCAACAGCCACTTGTAGACTTTTCAGAGAAGTGACCACAGAATGAACGCCGGCTCTTGGAGAGTTTGGACGATGACACCTCCAACAATTTAGTGGCAAAAATGCAAATGCAAAAGTGGGAAAAATTGCATTGAATGTAGGCAATTTCATTTTTAAGTTTCACATCACAGAATGATTCCTTGACTGATTCATCAGAAACTGCATCTTGGGAATCAAAATGCTGGAGAATTTGTTTCACACAATCAAAATCTTTGCGTAGTAGCCTACAGCATCAATCCAACTTCCTCACCTCCCTAAGATTGGCTGAGGAGAAAGTGGAAGCTCAGGAAACAGTTACTTGAATTTATCAACTCTGTTGCAAGCCTTTAAAGACACTTTCTTTGTTTTCGAAATGAGTGTGTCAACATTAGAAAATTTAGAATGAACCAGTTCTGCTATGCGATGGAATGCATGGACAAGACATATGAGATGTAACATTTTAGGATATAAAACTTGCAAATCTGTGGCAGCTTTGCACATAAATGGTGCTGCATCCGTCACAAGAAAGAACACATTGCTGTGTTTCACCACATCAGGCCACAAAAGTCCCATTGCATCATTAAATAATTTAGCAATACTTTGATGATTGCATTTTGGTTACACCTCACAAGTTAACAACACAGGCTTACTCGCTTCATTACCTTTCAACATGCCCACTATAACATTTCCAATATGTCTTGCGTGTACATCAATTGTCTCATCAATTGAGACCCAAATGGGACCATCAACGCCAATTTCCAAACGAATAGAGTTTATTGTTTGCATATATAAGTCAGGAACATAGTTCTTTCCGATTGTAGATTCATCTGATGCAGTTTCATGTATTTCTTAAGAAATTCACGTAGTACTGGATTTTTTAATTTTCAGAAAGGGATATTAGCACAAACCATAGCACAGCAAAGATCACTTGCAAACTAAGATTTCTCAGATCCTGGACGTTTCTGAGCTTGAGGTTCAGTAACAACTGCTTTTGAGACGTGGTCTTCAAAGCACGGGCCTGATGACGTGATGTGGATAAATGTTGCAACACTTGAAAACGTTGAGAACAGGGAACATTCTTCTCACAGACCAGGCAAAAAAGGACCTTTCCATCTGTTGAAAAATTGTTAAATTCATCTGTGTAATGGTTTAACTTTATACAGAGTGAGGCTTTCTCCTTCTGCATCTTTTACTACAGTGAAAAGTTCAATCTACACATGCCGGTCAACTGCAGCTGACTATTTTCTCGTGTGATGGCTTGATTTCGACATGCAGTGGCAAGGTATGCATCAAGTGAATGATGCACACGCAGTGGCAAGGTGCTGATCATGAGATCAACGCGAGTGTCTACTTCTAGTATAAACATGCATGTTAAAACGAATAAAATTGCAACAAAGCTTGGAAATATCAATAAATATATAAAAATATGTACTGAAAAGTAAAATATATGAGAATATGTACTTAAGGGCAAAATATGTAAATATATGTACTTTCATGTATTTACATAACTATCTAGGCCCTAATCATAACAAATTCTTTCAACTGACAACAATGCTTCCCAATGTTTGCTGTCAACAGCTCAACTTCAATATACAAGACACAGCTTTGAACATATAACTTAACAGTGCACAACTCCAAAACATGGAAAGCAGAGTTTCATGAGGTGTAGATCCAGGTAGCCTGAGGAGCCAATGAAGTAGCTCCTTGCATGTTTAAGTATGTCATTAGCTATACTTATACACTCAAGAGTTCTGTCAAAAACAACATAAAAATAAACAATTGGCTGTAATGGGTATCAGTGATGGTCATAGTAATTCCAATTTGTAATGCACTGATCATAAATTTATAATTATCAATAATACTCATATTGAAAGTGATGATGATCACAGTTTCAAAAGAGGAACAAGACTGCACTGCAAATACAACTACATTACTGGGCTCAACTTGATTTATATTACTGAAAGAAAAACATTTCATGACTAAGAAATGTTCAGTACCACTCCTCAAGAAGGATATTATTTAGAAAAAATAGAATAGGCATTAAGCACAACGTGGTTTCTCAAACTATCTCCTTCAGTAGAACACGCCACATGGAATATGTATTACAAATGGTCATATAAATTTATGTGGAAGAGAAATCTGTCCATTATATCTGGAACATACTGCAACTTGCATAGAAATCTGAAAGACAGCCTAGATGTCCACAACATTTTATCTGACAAAAAAATGGAGGTTTTAAATACAAATGTTTCCAAAACTAAATACAACGTTATTGTAAATGATTGTCGGGGTTTTCTGAATTTCTTTTTTTTTTTTCTGAGAATGTGTAATGCATATCATTTTTACTGTAGAAGTAATGGTTACACAAACTCTCCAAATTTTTTTATGCATCAACTGTAGTACATAGGTTACCACCAGATGGCAGTAATAGCAGTGTTTAACAAAACTGCGATTGGCAGAAAGGAGAAAGCCTTTTGCACTCCTAAATATAATCAACACTGATCCGTTAAAAAAGTCCAGTTCCATTTCAGGCAAAATAAGGGAAGGGGCCTCCTTCCGACAACTGTATTCACAGATGCTATACACAGATTCTGGATACTGGTTGTTTGTGCAAAGAGAAAAGCAGTGGGCATCCTGCTGTGTCAGAAGCGGATGTGAATGACATTAGGAATGTTTATCTCTGTAGTCCTAATAAATCAACTATGAGATGTAGCAAGTTCCTCAAACCGAATGTGCCTAAAGATAGTTCATATTGCCTACAACTGCATCAGGAAGTGAAGTAGTGCATCCAAGGCACCTTCGAAATCATTGGAGGAGATAAGTATACATATACAAGATTTAAATTGTAACATGTTTGTAACTTGTGTAACAGAGCACCACATAACACAAGCAGAGCTAAAAGATGTGAGTAACCATAGGCACATATTATGTTCCAGGTTTTGTACAACTAGATTATGTTATAGAGAAGTGTATTTGTTAATAGCGCAATGAATTTCACAAACATAAATGCCGCATTGTTTTGTGGAAAACACAATTTGAATGTTGTTGAGAAAAACACAGTTTGGTATGGACTGATGTATAACTTAGAGCAACCACAGGACACTACCAAATATTTATAAACAGATTACATAGATTTATATCATATACTTAAACTGAGAATGCTAGACCAATTACTTGCAGATATTTTAATGTGAACAAAATGACAGTATAATTAACACTAACTTGTTACACACATTTAACTTGGAATATGCAGCATACTCTCTGACTAGAGATAACATTTCCCTAGAGTCAGAAAATTCAACTTATACAGTAACTACTGAAAACACTGAAAACAGAGAAACAATCCAAGCTGCTATATTGATAAAAAAACACTGAAAACAAATAAATCAGGAATTACTGTGCTTTCACTAAAACCCCAAACACATACAACCTTGATGTAGTTCAAAGAGAAACCAACAGTTTGGACCCAAACTCAACTCTACCTAAAATTCTATAAAAGGCATATTCCCAAATTAACTATAATTTAAACAGAATTCCATAACTTCCCAAGAGAAGAAGCAAAAGCTCTTGTGTTGGGGATGAGAGAAGTACGAAACTGCTACAAAGCTGCTTACCAGAGCTGAGTAAGCCTCTCAGTCTTATATACATTGATTCCTTTTTACATTGTCCAATATGACTTACTGTTGGAGGATGTAAATTCACAATATATTCCTTTTTCACAGGGATACTTCCTGTAAAAATGAGCAAATTATTGAGCACAAATTTAATTTGTAGTCAGTTTTGAACACTTCATCAGTCACAATTTTAATTATTGATGGACCAGTTATGGAAGCAATTGCATCCGTGTTCAACCTTGGTCCAAAATGTACGCAACAAGTTCTGAAAATAATCCCTCAATAATATAAAAATGTAAGCCATGAGGTCTTAAAAGCTGATTATGTATAGTTTTGTCAATTAATTTTGATGTCACTGTTACTAAATTCCTCCAATCACACATAAATTCTTGAGTCTCTAAACAAGAAGATAAAAGCTTGACCTCCAATTATATGCCAGTCTTTCTCCTGACATTCCTTTCTTAAATAATGGAGAAATCAGGAAATAATTGGGTTATCAAATACATTGAGTTATATTATATTCCCAAGTTATTGCAGTTGAGCTTTAGAAAAAGAATATCTGCTATAAATGCAACAAACTCTATGAATTACAATCTTGGTTAAAAAAGAACTAGGAATATTTTCTGAATTAGCTATGGTATTTGACAACCTCTTGCTATACTGGAACTTTACAGTTTCAATGAGTTCTCCATAAATTACTTCAAATCTTTCTTAATAAACAAAATGCAGAAAACGAGGATAAATGGTTATCATTCAGAACCAGGTGCTATTACTGCAGATGTCTCACAAGGGTCTACTCTTAGACATTCTTACTTTTAATATTCCTTTTCATTATTTTCAGTATTTGATTTGAGGCAAATAAGTTATGATTAAACTATGATAAACATTTTTTTAATTTAAAACAAGGTATACACAGATAATGGGATAAAAAATCACATGACAATTACTTTATAAGTGAAGTATTTGACAGCAACTTTCTTGGGCACAAAATGGATGAAGACTTTATTGGAGAGAACAAATAAGAGCTAACAAAGCTTAGGTTTCTTTGCCTAAAGGAACTTAAAAATGTGGTTAATCAAAATGTTGTAGGAGCAGCATACTTTGTATATTGTCAGTCCATGCTATGATGTGGAATTATCTTTTGGAGTAACTAAGCACACAGCAGGCAAGTTCTCATAGTACAAAAAAAAAAAAAAAGAGTCACAAATTTTGTGTAGTCCAGGGCTCCATTATTGTGGTGTGCCCTTATTTAAAGTCCAAAAAATCATTACTCTTATTGTTGAATAAATATATTCTCTTTAAGGCTATCTTACAAATAATTATAATAGCTTGACAACAAAACTTGCTGTGCATGACCACACTACAACAAAATGCAGTCTCATAGACAACAAATAACTTAGAACTGTTCCAGAAGGAATGTTACTATTTCACAAAAAGAGTTTACAACAATCTTGTACACTACTATACTTAAAACTATTAGGTAAATCAAAAGTGTTCATGAAAGTCTTAAAGTCATTCTTATATGCTTACTGCTCGTACAATATGGAGCAATTCTCTAACATTCCTTTCAACATTTAAATTTGTAATACACACGACAGATGACATGTGACTATGATGTTCTATTTTATTACTGACCTACTGAACTGTATGTTCTGAGATTTTCTTCAAATGTTGATTAGTCACTAATTTTCAATGTTAATACATAAAGTAAAGTTAAAAGAAAAACAAAATTATAGATGTCAGTGTAGTTGTGGTGGCTGTTATATTACTAGTAATAATGAATGTACCATAAATGTAAGACATGTTCAACGTCTCTCAGTTTTGCTCTCGGTACGACCAGACCGGACCAGACAAACAAACAGCGGACATTGTTTACATTAGAAATGGGAGATATCTACCTATAGCACACGATTTTACACATTTATCGTAATCGTCTAGTCCACAAGGGGTCAATATAATGTCAAATAGAAGTTAATAACATTGTTTATAGTCTAAATGTTGCCATTTCGTAAACCTGCAACAAACGCGTTCGTCTTATTTATAATGTTAACTTTGATAACAAAATTACGTTTTAAAGACCCAAAGCCATGCCATATGTAGGAACTGCAGCTGCGAGAGCCCTTTGAAAAGCATATAAGATACTAACTTACAAATGATAAAGCTCTATTACATCATAAACCTATGATTTGTATGAGCTTTGTTCATGGTCGGTACCCATCAAACACACAAATGTCTTACCTGTGAAAATAATGGAACCTAAATCTTTTAATTCACGCAGTGTTTTTCTGAAAGCAGGAACTTAATTAACGTTAATTTAAGTAACTACAGCTCATCATCCTTTGTATCATTTATCTTAGACGTAAACTATTTGATTTACAAGGCCGTGATATGATTAATTAGGCAGTTGTTTTAATTTAGTTTGTGTACAACATGGTAAGTTGGTTTAGCAATTGGATTCTAACACAAGAAAGAGTAGATATGTGGAAAATATCAAGTGTGAGGGAATACGGTTTGTAATAAAGTTGGCGGAGTGGACTGGCTCCAAAGTTCTACTTCAGGTTAGAATAATTACTAATGTTATGTTTGGTGATGGTGATAAGAAAGGCATGTTTTGATGTATGGTGGTGATAGTTAAAATGATTCATGTTGATTTGGTGAGGTGGTTTTGTGTATGAAGTGTTCATGACCTAGAGCGCTGCTCAGTAACGTGACCAAACAAACAAACCAGTGATTAGCCTCATTGTCCTGAACGAGTTACACAAATCCTGTTAGAACAAGTTGCTTCCGATAATTTGACATGTGCATGTTTTACTGGATGTTGGAAGAATAAACTCTCAGTTTTTAAAAATTAAATTTCTCTTCAAAATGTAGCGTAAAGCAGTGTGACGTATTTAACTCTTCGCATTGCCGTCTCTCGTAGAGTTGGAATGGTCAGTCACATGGATTACGTCAGGTACAACAGCTACTCTCTTATTTAGCAAGTTTTTGTGCGAAAGTTAACAGATGTAGAATATTTTTTTTCCTGTTATATAGGCGTGATATAGCAGTACTTGGTAAAGGTGTACTTTAACGGCGTATCAATATGACGGGCGTGACTTCATGGCTAGAGCGTTGCCAACATCCAAAACATGCTCTCGCGTAAAATACCCACACTACGTAAGTAAACTAGCGATACTGTAATACATAGGAATATTGAGGTAAGGAAAGTGTGACAGTGGATCATTGCTTAGTCATTCTAATCTTGACAACTTCAGGATAACAATGGTAGAAAATTGGCTAATGCCATCGCCATCGCTGTTAATGATCAGGGCTTTTTTTTTTCAGATGGAAGGTAGAGGAACACGTTCCGATAAACTTTTACACATGCTAGTGAAATATAAAATGTAACCGCTCATAATGAGTGAAAGATTTGGCGTTCTGTCATCATTGGTGATGCAAAAGTAATTCTTTAATATGCTGCATTTAGTACTGCCATCTTCTGTTTGTTAACCTAAAACTGACTTATATCTGCCTGTTGCACCATTTCCTTTCTTTAAAATTAGTAGGATTAGAGAGTACACACTATACATGAGCAAACCGTTCTACAGTTGTCTCATACAAAGAATGCAAAATTGTCTTTCGTCTGAAGAAGATACACAGTTGCAGAATATACAAAAGTGTTGTATCCAGCATGCTGACCCAACAGAGTCAAAGAAAATGTGACCTTTGGTGTGAATGCAGGGCACAGTTTGTACAAGAGACTCAAGATACCAGACAGACAGATTCTGAGCGGCTACCATCTAATGTTGATTCAAAAGAAGATGTCTGCTGGTGAGTACCATTGGTAATATCCCTATAAGTACTGCTGAGTGTGAATGGGGTTTCTCTCACACCAACAACAGCATCTTGTCAAATGAAGACCTTAAGCACATTAATGTTCATCAAGATCATTGGTCCTCCTCTGTGTACTCTCCAACCTTTGTCATATGTCAGTTCCTAGCTCCTGTAAGGTACACATTTGGTAACTGACACTAAGAGCAAAGAAAGAGCATGATGTAATGAGCCCCATATGGAACTTCTTGTAGTGTAAGGCCTGAAGGTTCGACACTTTTAAGCCCATGGCTTTGTTGTACAATATGATTGAGTGAGAAAGTTCTAGTAAACTCTTTTACAGAGAAAAAGCGCTCATCGTCATCATCATCATCATCATCATCATCATCATCATCATCATCATCATCAACATCATCATTCAGGTACATGAACATAACACCAGAACCAATATGAATTACTATAGAGATAATGTAATTAAAACTGTCTCTCAAAAGGATGTACATATACTAGGAATTAAGCTTTACAATAAACTGCCATCTGATATTAAATCAATAGCTAGCATCTCAAAACAGCAGTTTAAATGGAATTTAAAGGCTTTCCTAATAAATGTTTATATAACTTAAATGAATTATGACATTGCAGCTTTAATTATACTTGAAGGTGTTCAATTCATTAAGCTGATTAAGGGATCATGTGTAGAATTAGTTTCTTATGCTGCAATTGACTATGTAAATTAGTTTCTGTAAATTAGATTCTAATGTTGTAGAATTGACTATGTACAAGTAGTATAATGATGAAAAATTGACTATGTCAGAAATTGTAACCAACAATCTATTGACCATATTTATTTGCTTTTTCTACTTTAGACTTTTGTTGGATCCTGTATCTGTTACAGTTTTTAGTCTTATGTAACTTTTCATATTTATCTTTGTATCTTGAACTGACGTGTCCTATATCATATGTATTATGTTCCAAAGGATGAAATAAATACAATTACAATCAGCACCATCATCATCAATCACCATCATCATCATCCATCATCAATCATCGGCCGTGCCGTGGCTCAGTGGTTAGACCGCTTGGCTCTCACCTAGGCGGCCCGTGTTCGATCCCAGGCGACCGCAAAGTGAGATTTGTGGTGGACAACACGGCGCTGGGGCGGGTTTTCTCCGGGATCTCTGGTTTCCCCCGCCATCTCATTCCACCGGTGCTCCATCTTCATCTCATGTATCATCAGTGTCATCGCCTGCGGTGCCATATGTAGTAAAAGCGGGCGTTAAACACTACACATCATCATCATCATCAATCATCATCATCATTTAAAAACTGAAATGAATTGTACCTTATAACTTTAGGAATAGTAAATTCTTTCATAGCTAAATGTTTCTCTCTATTCAGATATTAAGCTCACTACACAGTATTCCTGTTTACAGTAGAAACAGAAAATGCATTGGCAACTTTTCTCTGTATTTGTGTATTTCAGAGCTCCACAGTTGGCAACAACTTATTTCCATGACGTTATTCCATACCAACATAACTGTATGCCATTTACCCAGTACCTTTATTTTAAGTTCCCTGGAATACATGTGCTTAATTTGTTATTGAAAACCCTGTATGTCATATATTCTACATACAGCATAGTTTACAGTCTTCATGACGTTAGTTTGCTGGTGGGTTACAGGTTTCTCAACTGCTAACCTGTACTTCATACACAACTTCTCAGGTAATATTAATATTTTTAAATGTATATTATTTTGACTTTGTTGTTAACAGTAACTTGTCTTACTGATGTATGTTGCAAATTTTCCCATTTCAAGTGTCAACAAAGCATTGTATTTAGTTAACCGTTTTAATCTCATAATAAACTCCAACTTTCAAAACATAGTGTTCCACAGTGAAACCACTAGGAACTGAAAGGTAGTTGATGCTAATTAAGAGTTAATACGTGACGAGGTTTCTCATTCTGGCATTGCAGTAAAGTTATATAACAGTGCACGATGTACTGCGCAAAGAAATGATAACAATACAGCCATTGCTGCATTGAATATGAAGTTCATTTTGTTGAATATCTCTTGATGATTTTATAAGATATATTGTTCCAACTGTAGCACCTGGCTTTGTTGTAGATCTGAAATCTGTGTGCAATTTCCAACCTAAAATGGTGCTTGTTTGAGTTAAGTCCCATAGCTTTAAGCAGTTATATTAATCGGATTAAAGGTTGTTTTTGATTATATGTGTAAATGTTTGAATGTTTCCTTAGTGTGAGTAGTAGCATCTTCTCAAAGAATGGGCAAATCTAACATCCAACTTAAATTCATTCAGATTGTATAATAAACACTAATCGAAAGTTCAAAATTGAGATTTTGTCTACCTAGTAATTTAACAAACTCAACTAAACACATCTATGTATCAGAACATGGAAATCAGTATAAGCTATTTTTGAAATGTCCCATTCAACACATACATTTATGGCACATGCTTTGTAATACTAATACTCTGGTACCTTTATTGTTTTTGTATGTTACATTACATATTATCAGTGAACTTTCATGACCCATCGCTATTTCAAACATTATCCTCAGAAATGAAAATTGAAATTGAGTGTTTATTTATGGAAGTTCTTTAACAGCTTTGGTTCTTCTTCTGTCTATATTGGGATCTATATCTATATCGTCTCAATGTATGTTGGCTGCGAAAAATTGCTTAATTTTACTCAGAGGCGTCATTATCAGACTTGAGGTTGTTTTACATTTGTAAATCTATAAAAAAGGACCATTGGTTTTAATTTCCTTCTGAAGGAAGCCATGCTTAGTATTTTTATGCCCTCAGCCAGGATTTTACCAGAGGCTAGCATGTTACCCCTAGACCATGGAGGACGTCATTAACCAATGGTTTGCGGCCTCGGTAGCATAGAGCTACCGAGCATGCCTGCCTCACATCCAAGAGGTCCAGAGATCGAATCTCGGTCAGGGATAAGGCTTTTTCTGGGGTTTTCCCTTATCCTTAAAGACAAATGTCGGGTAACTCTAAGCTCCATGGACCCATTCCATTCATTGTCCAATATGACTTAACGTTGGAGAACGTAAATTACACAAAAAAAAAGCTCAATGGCTTTACTTTCCTTCTGAAGGAAGTCATGCTAAGAATTTTTATGCCCTCAGCCAGGTTTGTGCCAGAGACTAGCACGTTACCCCTAGACCATGGAGGATGTCACTAACCAATGGCTTTACTTCTCTTCTGAAGGAAGTAATGCTAAGAATTTTTATGCCCTCAACCAGGTTTGTACCAGAGACTAGTACGTTACCCCTAGACCATGGAGGATGTCACTAACCAATGGCTTTACTTCTCTTCTGAAGGAAGTAATGCTAAGAATTTTTATGCCCTCAACCAGGTTTGTACCAGAGACTAGTACGTTACCCCTAGACCATGGAGGATGTCACTAACCAATGGCTTTACTTCTCTTCTGAAGGAAGTAATGCTAAGAATTTGTATGCCCTCAACCAGGTTTGTACCAGAGACTAGCACGTTACCCCTAGACCATGGAGGATGTCATTAACCAATGGCTTTACTTCTCTTCTGAAGGAAGTCATGCTGAGAATATTTATGCCCTCAGCCAGGTTTGTACCAGAGACTGGCACGTTACCTCTAGACCATGGAGGATAGCATTAACCAGTGGTGGCCGCACTGTGGCGCAGTGGTTAGACCGCTTGGCTCTCACCAAGGGGGCCCGGGTTCGATCCCTGGCGACCGCAAAGTGAGATTTGTGGTGGACAAGACGGCGCTGGGGCGGGTTTTCTCCGGGACCTCCGGTTTCCCCCGCCATCTCATTCCACCGGTGCTCCATCTTCATCTCATGCATCATCAGTGTCACCGCCTGCGGTGCCGTATGTAGTAAAGGCGGGCATTAAACACTACACATTTCATTAACCAATGGCTTTACTTCTCTTCTCAAGTAAGTAATGCTAAGAATTTTTATGCCCTCAACCAGGTTTGTACTAGAGATTAGCACGTTACCCCTAGACCATGGAGGTTGTCATTAACCTGAGTACATGCATTAATAATGTTTATTGTCTATAGACTTCATACAAGTTTCAGACATTGTCAGATTCTACAATATAATGGGTATACATAAATTTGTTCATGGGTTACATTGATGTTACAAGATTAAACTAAATTGAATATATACATACATTTGTTAAATAATTATCGATTATAATGCATCTAACCTATAGATGCATTTCTGAATTAAATATGTTTTCAGTTCCTTTTTAAATTTTTTTCCTTTGTGTTGTTTAACAGTTGTTGGCAGTTTGTTGTGTAATATCTGTCCTTTTATTAATGGATCCTTGCAAGTTGATTTGAGATTTACATGCTTCCTGTGGTAGTTATCCCTTCCTCTGGTATAATGTGCTGTTACTTGTGCCATTATTTTCCTTCTCAGTTGCAATTACAACTACCTTATATACATATAGTCCAACTACAGTAAGAATCTTATTATCTCTAAATACATTTCTACTTGAATCAGTATATGCTAATCTATAGATACAACATAGACATTTTTTTTTGTAACACTAATACTCTATTCATGTGCGCATTACAGGTGCTTCTCCATAATTCTATGCCATAGGAAATATGAGGATAGAGGAGTCCAAAAATAAAGTTTGTAACATATTTTTGTCTAAATACAATGATAATTGTCTTAAAGCATACATATTTGAGCTAATTTTTTTACATACATAGTCAATATGAGCTTCCCAAGTTAACCTATTGTCTATGTGAATCCCTAGGAAGTTATGGTTATCAACTTTTTCAATTCTAGTGTTTTTAAAGTATACATCAGTTTCTACATTTGCTTTACGGTATTCAAATATGATCATTTTGCTTTTCTTAGAATTAGCTTCTAAATTTATGCTACTTAGGTAGGTTGCTAGCTGTTTTACAGAGTGCGAAATTTCTGTTACCAACTGAGTACAAGAGTTTTACTGCAAATCATTGTGGTGTCATCTCCATATGATACTATAGCATTGGTAGTTATATTTGGTAAATTATTTACATATATTAGATACAAAATTGGACCCAGAACAGACGCTTGCGGTACTCCAGTTGTTACTACTTTTTGTTCTGATACATACTTTACATTTTTTAAACCTATTTTATGGTTCTGTTGAACACTTTCTATTACTTAGATAAGACTTAATTATATTTAGCATTTTGCCACTTATGCCATAAATTTCTAGTTTATTACTTTATGTACGTCAATATTTTGTAAATTACCATTGCTGTAGCTGGAGCTAAGTATTTTAAATTTACGTACTGAAGGTGGCATTGATGAATATCTCAGTATAATATAGGTAGTGTCTAAGAATGACTCTAAACCTTTCTTGAAAATTGTATATTGTTTAGGATTACATAATTGTTTCAAGAAGAATGGAAGGTTGCTATACAATTATATTGCAGAAGGGTAGTATACTTTTTGGAGCTGTTTTAAGCTCATTGCCGGTCTGTGCAAGTTGTCTGCATTTCTCTTGCTGTAGTTATGCAGAGCAGTAATATAGCTAACAGAGACTATATGTATTCACCAGTAACAATAAATCTTAAACAACAGCCTACGTGACTTCTGGTACCAAACCTGTCAAATAATATCTTGGTTCTCTTTGTAATAAAAGTATTTGCTTGATGTATATAATTATCCAAGAAGGCAATTCCATATAACCACAAGAACTGAGAAGACACAAAATATACTATTCCTAAGTCATTTTGGTTGAGCAGATATTTTACATTTCTTAATACAAAGCAATCATAGGTCATCTTTCATAGCCTAACTTATTTGTATTTGGCAACTGGATCTTCTTTTTGGAGACCAAGACATATTGTTTCACATACATTAGTGTGTAGATACAGTGGCATTGAATTTTTCATGCTGATTATCTATAAAAAATCTTAGACTATATACAGCTAGTGTGAAGAAATGATTAATTTCCATCAATTAACTAAAATAATACATTAGTGTGACTGTTGTGTCTAATTGCTAAGTTTTTTTTTTCAACTTATGCTTTATTTTAAACTTAATAAAGTTGACAGTTTATTTCCTCAAACCAAATGTGAAGTTTTTTGAATGTTTTATTGACAGTTTCTCTTAATTGCTGTATTATGTACAAAGAGTACATCTGTTGGCTCCTTGCTGAGATTTAAATGACAAGCCATTTATAACTATTAAAACATAACAATAGCTTGAGCGTAGAACCTTGTGAGACACCTTTCATAATAATACCTGATTTCAAATCATATCCATTTATTATAGTTTCTTGGATTTTGTTGAAGGAATATTTAGACTAATTAATAGAGATCTCATTGAAACCTTAAAATTCTATTATAGGAAGAGGTTGTCAAATTCCATAGCTATATCACAAAATGTTAGTTTTTTTTTTTTTTTTTTATCCAACTTCCTATTTGGAAGTTAGCCTGTATGTTTGTTTATGAAAGGGTGCTTAGGAGCTCAACAATCTTTTTTTTTTAATACACCTCACGAAAGATCGCTAATAGTCTTTCTGCTTGTGGTAAAATATAGGGTGAATCACCTAAAACTGTCACCGCCAATATTTCCAAATGGGAAACTGCTATTGTGCTGTTTTTACAGCATTGTTTGGTAGTTAGGGTTTCGTAGTTTTAACCTATAGATTTTATTAACACTTAAAATATATATTTTTGGAACAAACACTCTTTTTTTAAATGAAACAATGCCTAATTACATAAGAAAACAAAAAATTGCGGTAAATTAGAGAAATAATTGTGTTTTGTAAAGGATTCTAGTGGCAGCAGTTCCCGAGATATCTTATTTTGAAACGTTTACACACCGACAATTAGGTGTTCCATTCAACTGGTTTAGTCGATAGATACAATGTTGTTATAGTTTGGTCACCTGAAGAACCAGTAGAACATCAGCTGAGGATGGGGACGCGGTGTCCTTGAAACTTGTCCTAATTTAAAAAGTAAGTGGAGCTTAAGTGTTTATACAGTTCGAGAATTGGTTTAAAAAGTGTTTTTGATTGTTAACACATGTTTGCAGTTCATTTGTGCATTGCGATGTTCCAGTCAATTACTGATACTTCAAGCAGTAGGTTGTGAATGATGATGGGATTTAGCAGTGCCGAAGAAGTTGACATGCTCATGGTGTACAGAGGGTGTAGGAAGAATGCAGTTTGTTCTTGTATGATGTATACGGAGAGGTATTCCAATACACGTCAACCATCTCAGCAATTATTCATCAACCTCTTCGACCAGTTACATCAAAGTGGTAGTGTAACACCAAGAAAGCATAACAGAAACTAACAGGTGACTGGAGATGTAACAGAACTTAATGTTTTGACAGCTGTTGAAGTAGATCCGCAAAATAGTTCCTGTACAGTTACACATAGAAGTAAAATGAGTCAGGCAAATGTACTTTACATTCTCTGTCAACATAAGTTCCATCCTTATAACATCTCTCTGCATCAAGAGCTGCATGGAAACAATTTTGAGAATCTTGTTAACTTTTGTACATGGGCATTAAGACATGATACTCAAATTCACCATGTATTTTGGTAAGTGATGAAGCAACATTTACTTATCATGGTCTGGTAAACTGGAGAAACATATATTATTGGTTTGTTGACAATCCCCATTGTCTCCTTCAGGTGGAATGTTAGTGTCCATGGAGTTTAAACATATGGTGTGGGATAGTGAACCATCAGCCCATAGAGGCCGCGCCGTGGCTCAGTGGTTAGACCACTTGGCTCTCACCAAGGCAGCCCAGGTTCGATCCCAGGTGACCGCAAAGTGAGATTTGTGGTGGACAACACGGCACTGGGGCGGGTTTTCTCCGGGACCTCCGGTTTCCCCCGCCATCTCATTCCACCAGTGCTCCATCTTCATCTCATGTATCATCAGTGTCACCGCCTGCGGTGCCATATGTAGTAAAAGCGGACGTTAAACACTACACATTTATCAGCCCATAGGTGCTTTTCCTAAATGGAACACTAAACTCGCACAAATATCTCAACCTCCTAACAGACCATCTTCCACAGACGAAAGAAGATGTTCTGCAGACTAGGAGGAACCTGTGGTTCCAGCTTAATGGCTGTCCAGCCCATAGTGCATGAATTACTACAGCTGGTGTTTCACAGATTGTTTCCAAATCAATGGATTGGATGAAGGGAACCTGTACCTTGGCCAGCCCATTCATCAGATTTCACTGTTAGACTTTTTTCTATGGCAGAAACTAAAAGACACTTGTCTACAAGGACATACCAACTACACCATATGATAAGAAACAACCTATTACTGCTGCCTTCTCTGAGATTTCCACTGAAATGCTAGAACATAAAAGCACTAACCACTGGAGACTGGAAGCTTGTATTGAAGCTGCAGGTAGTCATTTTGAACACAAGCTTTGAAGGTCAAATTTCTATTGACTTGTCAGGATCCACAGAGGCAGTGCATTCTCTTTTGTTTTTCTTTAGTTTGCGCTACCACACGTAGTAGAAGTGGTAACAGGTTCAGTTCAAACTTTGTCTCACTTGTGAAAAGTGGCTTTTGTCACCTGTAATTTCAGTTTCTGTGCAATGAAGAAATGCTGATGTGCTTTCATAAATTTACTGAACAATTTTGGTTATTAACTTTAAAGAGAGTCGATTAAAGACACTAGACAACACTTACTTTTAAATTTTTCCGGAACATGTTTCAGAGGCTTTGCCTTTATCATCAGCCGGCTCTCGACTGGTTCTCGTTGGTGTAGCTGACGATACCTTGTCACAGGTCTCCTCTGGTGGCAGCTCAAGGAACTTGCTGAACAAATCCTTCTGGGGGATGTCGAAATTGAATACTTTGTTCCTATTTTTTGAAATGAAGATTTGTTCCCATGTGGATAGTTCTTGTTTTCCTGATGTATGTTTCAGTAGTTTTGGTTCTGGATTTATGTTGTGGTTTTTTTCCCAAAAATGTGTGGCAACTGCTGATTTTTCTAATTGTTTATATTTTATGTTTCTAAAGTGTTCCTTTGCTCTTGTTTCTAAATTTCTTTTTGTTTTTCCAATATAAATTTGACTACAGTCATTGCATTCAATTTGATATATACCAGATTTTTTGTTAGATGGAATGGCATCTTTGATGTTTGAGCAAATTAAGTTTTTTAAGGAGAAATGGTTGACTGGTGCTAGTTGAATATTTTGTTTTTTGAAGACTTTTTTGAATTTATCATAGGCCCATGGATGGTAAGTGAATTTTTTGAAAATCATATTAGTTTCTGTAGATGAGAGAGTTGTGGTTTCCTTTAGTAGCTTCTTCTTTTTTGCTCATCTACAGAAACTAATATGATTTTCAAAAAATTCACTTACCATCCATGGGCCTATGATAAATTCAAAAAAGTCTTCAAAAAACAAAATATTCAATTAGCACCAGTCAACCATTTCTCCTTAAAAAACCTAATTTGCTCAAACATCAAAGATGCCATTCCATCTAACAAAAAATCTGGTATATATAAAATTGAATGCAATGACTGTAGTCAAATTTATATTGGAAAAACAAAAAGAAATTTAGAAACAAGAGCAAAGGAACACTTTAGAAACATAAAATATAAACAATTAGAAAAATCAGCAGTTGCCACACATTTTTGGGAAAAAAACCACAACATAAATCCAGAACCAAAACTACTGAAACATACATCAGGAAAACAAGAACTATCCACATGGGAACAAATCTTCATTTCAAAAAATAGGAACAAAGTATTCAATTTCGACATCCCCCAGAAGGATTTGTTCAGCAAGTTCCTTGAGCTGCCACCAGAGGAGACCTGTGACAAGGTATTGTCAGCTACACCAACGAGAACCAGTCGAGAGCCGGCCGATGATAGAGGCAAAGCCTCTGAAACATGTTCCGGAAAAATTTTAAAGTAAGTGTTGTCTAGTGTCTTTAATCGACTCTCTTTAAAGTTAATTTATCATAACAACACTGTTTTCAACACTTCCAAGAAAGGTATTGCAATTTTGGTTATGTTTGAAGACAGTTTACTATAAAAAGATTGGACAGTCTAGACTAAGTGACTCAGTGAGCTACATGAATCTCACAAAACAGCAATCTGAGGTGCTGGGATCATGACTGCAATGGTGGAACTTACTAGCTCCAATACCAGAATTTCAGTTTTCAGAAAGATTCATGAACAATGTTTCAGTTACTATGCTATCAAAAATTTGCTTTGTGCATGCATGGACATAGATGGTTTAATGAATGAGCTAGGATTTCAACCTGTTTGATGACTGTTCTAAGCTAAGTCTCTAGGCTGTGCTGCTCCATAATACAAAATACCAAGCCACCAATCCAATGACATATTCAATAGAAATGAAGGAATTAAATTTAAAGGGAGTCGATTAATGACACTAAACTTTAAATTTAATTTAACTGTTTTCAACTCTTCCAAGAAAGGAATAGAAATGAAGGAAACCTATGAATGTACGTCCGATTTCTTAGGTACAGTTAGTTACATACTGTTCGTGTCGTGATTAATTTAATTCGGAGGACCACCTTCATTTTAGCAGAAATCAAGGAAACTGATTTTGTGGACTGTACTCTATAGAGCTGTATTCATATCACTAGATAAATTTATTGCACATGCTACATTTCTTATGTGAATAATCATGAAGAAGACAACAATACATTTAATATTTTAAATAAACTAAAATCGTTTTTTCATTGGAACAAACGCTGCAGCAGCCACACAACCAAGCACATCAAATGTCTCTACATGTCTCCAACATGTCTGCAACTAAAACGGAAGAAGACTATTTTCTTACGCGCTGGCGAGTCACATGACCAGCTGGCCGCATAACCGGCGCCAAGTAAAATATTCATGCGCCCGACAAACAAATGACGATCATGGCGCAAACATACTGGGGCCCAAAAAACTGAACAGTTTTTTAATTTAACATAGGCACACTTTGAAAAATATCACTGTTCTTGAACTGGCAGAGGACACAGTTTCACAATGAGACGCCTATATTCACCCTTAGAAGTTCGCACTGTAGCTACCCGCACTAAACCATCACCACCAGGATGAGTCTCAGTGATGATTCCAAGTTCCCAATGCAGAGGAGATGAATTGTCTTCTATTAGCAGGACCATGGTGTCTGCCTTAAGATTTTCACTGGAACTGGACCACTTTTGCCTCTGCTGGAGTGAATGTAGATAGTCGGTTGATCACCGCCGCCACAGATGTTGTAGAAGATCTTGGAGCTGTTGCCATTTCTGTAACTGATTCAGATTGTCAGAACAAGGTGATGGTATGGAAGTTAATGGTTCTCCAATGAGGAAATGACCTGGAGAAAGGTAAGAAGTATCAAAAGGATCATCAGTAAGGCGTAGCAATGGACAGGAGTTAGAGCAAGCCTCAATTTGAATTAGTAATGTGGTTAATTGTTCATAGGCCAGTACTTGTGTACCCATTACTCTACGAAGATGATATTTCATAGATTTCACTGCAGCCTCATGTAATCCTTCAAAGTGGGGTGAGCTGGGTGGTATAAAATGCCATGTGCATTCATTAGATGAAGCGTAGTCTTGTACAATCTCTTGGTGCTTGCGAGATTGCAAAAGTAGTCTAAGTTCTCTAAGTTTGTTGTTAGCACCTACAAAATTTGTGCCATTGTCACTTAGGATCTCTTTACACAATCCTCGTCTAGCTGTAAATCTTCGTAAGGCAGCAACAAAAGCATCAGAAGTCATGTCTGAAACCAACTCAATGTAAATTGCCTTTGTGGATAAACAGACAAAGATAGCTATGTAGACCTTCACCTGACTCTTGCTGCGAGGCGAGCCATAACGTAGGAAGAATGGACCAGCGTAATCAACTGCAACTCGTAGGAAGGGTCTCGCTGGAGCCACTCTGTAGGTAGGTAGATTGCCCATTAATTGTTGAGTTCCCTTGGCCTTGAGTTTGAAGCACGGCAAACACTTGTGTAGGACTGACTTAAGAGTTTCTCCTATTCTCGGTATCCAGTACCGTTGTCAAAGAGAAGAGGTAAGTAGCTGATTGGAAGCATGCAAAAGTTTAACATTTTCACTTTCAATAATTAGTTTGGTAAGATGATGCTTAGGAGGTAAGATGAGCTGATGTCTTGACTGGAAGGGAATTTCAGCCTTGTCAATTCTTCCCCCTACTCGAAGTAAACCTTCATTGTCGACAAATGGATGCAAAGATTTCAATGAGCTTTTAGTAGGAACGTGTCCTTTATCATTAAGTTCTGTTAACTCTGTGATATAAGCTGATTGTTGAGCAAGTTTAATGCAGCAGTGCAATGACTGTTGAAGCTCAAGTGCTGAGAGAGGACCTTGCCGTCTCGTGTTGCTGTTTCTACAGTTGCATGCAAATCTCAGCATGTATGCTGTCACTCTCTGCAGGCGTAACAATTTTGAAAAACGAGAAATGATACCATCACTTTCTGTAGTGACCATCAAGCATGCAGTAATGTGTTGCTCAGTGGCATCTTGAATATCTAATCGTTTGGGTTGTTCTGGCCAAGATGCAAAGGGTTGTGAGATCCAATCAGGACCTTTCCACCACAAGTCATTTGAGGCAAGAGGTTCAGTTGAAACTCCTCTCGAAATGAGATCTGCTGGATTATTTTGAGTAGCTACATATTGCCAAGCAGCAGTTTCTGAGAACTCTTGTATTTGTGAAACTCTGTTGGCTACAAAAGTCTTCCATTTGTGTGGGTTGGATTTAATCCATGCTAGAACAATCATAGAGTCCGTGCATAGATAGTTCTGTGAAGTCTGCAGCTTAAGGTTAGCTACAACCTTGTAAAGTTTAGCGAGTAGTAAAGCACCACAAAGTTCAAGCCGAGGAATGCTTTGTTTCTTTAATGGTGCAACCTTGGATTTGGAGCAAAGAAGTCTGGTTTTCACCTCATTGCAGCTGTTCATAGAACAAAGATAAATACAGGCACCATAAGCCTTTTCTGAGGCATCGCAAAACCCATGTATTTATATGTCCCTTAATATACCCGTGATTAGGACGTGTCTTGGAATATGTATAGCATGAATGATGGACAATGTCTCGCAGAAATTTAGCCATTGTTGGATGAGGTGAGGTGGTATCAATTCATCCCAACTGAGTTTTTCCAACCAAAGAGATTGTAGAAACATCTTGGCATTTATGACAATAGGACTCACTAGGCCTAAAGGATCAAAAATAGATGATATGACAGAAAGTATGCTTCGTTTGATGTAGCTAGAATTTAGATTATCCTGAAGAGATGGATTGTCTTGTATCTGGAATTGATCTGTTCCAGGATGCCAGAGGAGACCAAGAGCATGCACATTTTCACTGCTATCCAATGAAAGTGGAAGTTGTGTCTCTCTGTGTTCCGGTGGAATGGATTTTAAAATATCTTCATGATTAGAACACCATTTCCTAAGTGGGAATCCACCACTGTCTAACATCTGAAGTAGCTGCCTCTGAATATGTAAAGCTTGCTGTAGATCATTATGACCACATAAGCAATCATCTACGTAGAAGGATTCACGGATAGCTTGAGAAGCTAGTGGATATTTAGCCTCTTCCTCTGAAGCTAGTTGAAGCAAAGTTCTTATGGCCAAAAAAGATGCAGGTTTGGTACCATATGTGACTGTAGTAAGAGCGTAATCCTTGATAGGTTCATCTTTGTTTTCTCGCCATACTATTCTTTGGAGATCTTGATCATCAGGATGCATTTTCACTCACCTGTACATCTTAGAAATGTCAGCTGAGAATGCATAGCGATAAGTTCTGAAGCGTAAAATTATGGAGATAAGGTCATCCTGAATAGTAGGACCCAACTTCAGCACATCATTCAAGAACAGTCCTGAAGATGACTGCGCAGATGCATCAAATACAACTCTGGTGCGAGTAGTAGTAGACAAAGGTTTGAAAACTGCATGATGCGGAAGATAGTAACAAGGTTCGCCTTCCTTTGGTGGTGACACTTGCTTCATGTGCCCCATGGATTCATATTCAGAGAGAAATTGAGTGTAATCTTCTTTAAGTGTGATGTCGTTCTAAGTGCATAAAGCGATTGATGACTTGCTGTCTAGATTCACCTAAGCGATTTTTGTCCTCCTTGACGGGTAGACGAACTGTAAAGCTACCATCGGCATTACGAGTGGTTGTTTTTACATAGTATTCTTCACACTCCTTTTCCTCCTTAGTAAGAACATGCTGAGGAAATTCTTCCAAATCCCAGAAACGTCTTAACTGTGTGTCAAGGTTATCAGTGCTGATGAAGAAATTATGCTGAGGCGAAGACTTAGCCTTGTACTTGTATGATGACCTTGGAATAGGGCCTGATATTATCCAACCGAGGGCTGTGCTGGCTAGTATAGGATGTCCTTGTTTCTTTAAGGTTTTCCCATGCAATAACTCTAAGAATAAGGTACTTCCGATTAGGATTTCAACTTCATCAGGAATGTTGAACCTAGGATCTGCTAATGGAATGCTAGAAGGAATATTCCAGTTGCACAAATTGATATGTGTGGAAGGTAGTTTTCCTGTTATACGAGGAAGTACTAGACATTCAATTTTAGTCTTAAAATCATGTACCATAGATTTCAGATTGACCTGAACATGGTGAGTGGCTGTGGAACTGGTGCCATTTATACCATTGATAGGCGTATCAGCTGTCACCTTATTAAGCTGTAAGCGCTTCGCAAGATCTGCAGTTATGAAATTGGATTGACTGGCAGAGTCGAGGAGTGCTCTACATTGTATGAGATTGCCACATCTGTCTTCCACTTGCACTAGTGCGGTGGCAAGGAAAACCTGCTGTGTGGTTTTTGATTTAAAAGAACAGCAGCTAGATGGCGCGTCAATTGTTCTAGTATAATCATTTACAGGACTAGATGAAGTTGCACGTGAAACATTTTCTCTGTTACTATCATGAAGCAACTTGCTGTGAGTGGATGAGCCACAATTGCAGTATGAGGCACGATTACATTTACTTGATATGCGATTAGGAGCAAAGCAATTGGCACAAAGGCGCTTGGATTTAATGAAAGTCCAACGCTTAGGCACATTAAGATTTTTGAAGTCATCACAATTATGTAGCATGTGATTGCACTGACAAAATGGACATACACGATCACTCGTGGATAAGTAAGAGTGTTTACTGTCTGTGCTGTTGGGCTTAGGAGAGTGCAAATCAGTCTTAGGCTTAACTACCATCTTGTTACATGCAGTGTTAGCAAGCAATTCAAAAGAGTGTGCTCTTGCTTCTAAAAATTGCATAAGATCCTTCATGGTGCAAACACATACAAAACGGCTGGCATATATGTAGAGATTTGTAGGTTATTTATAAAGTTCTGTTGCTCATTGTACTTTTGAGATAGTAGGGACACTGGGTCACACTACATTGTAAAAGAATGACCTCTAAGAGAAACTCATACACAGTACAATGACAAGTATGTTCCAAATAAAGTAATACTACCTCCTCTTCATATAAAATTAGGCCTAATGAAGTACTTGGTTAGGTCTATGGACAAAAAGGAGAATATACATCAATATTCATCACTTTATTTGAATCAAATGCTAACAAAGGGAAATATTTTGTTGTTGTTCTAAGGATCTGCCTCAGCTCTGTCACACAAAAATGCTATGTGTTAGGTAGCCATTTACTGTCATTTTCTGATGCAGAATGTTCTACTTAGTTGAAGTGACCTGTTTTTGTTCATGTTGTGGACAAAATTTGAGATTTGATGGTTAGTGTAATTGTTTCTGTTTCAGTTTATGTTCTGTTGCGGAAGTTTTAATTTCATTATGGGATTTATCAATAGCTGTTGAGTAATTCTTTCCTTTTGATTTTATTTGTTGCTCTAAGTGATATTTTGGATATAGATTCACACATAATTTCATAATTATTCACAACTCATCCAAATTATATACCTATCTGTTTCTTAGAAAGACCTTCAGTTTTAGTTGACATTGTCACTGTAACACTTGTACAAGTGCTTTAATATGAAGTGTTAGCTTATTACATAACTTAATGTCTTGATGTAGTACATCCTTCATAGAGATATTTGTATTTACATTACATTTATAATAGTTAATGCTATTTCTTGTGTTATATTCATGTATGGGTTTATTTTATATTGGTCATTACTTATTATTAACATTATTACTCTATATAAACACAGAGAGTAAATGGTGAGTAATCTTTTGTTAATGTCCTGCACAGTTGTGTAGCCGACTAAGGCAGCATGCCTTGGCTCCTGACCATGGAAAGTGGCCCGGGTCACGAAAACCAACATTTGGGCTGGGGGATGCCGAGATGCTGACCATATCATTTCCTCGTATCAGTTGGATGATAGCCCACCTCTACCTTATGTATGTGGGCAGGAGACTGGCAGTTGGGTTGGTAGGCCTTGGCCCTCTAGGGCTGTTGCACCAGGGTTTATTATTATTCTTTAGTTAGTAAGTTTCTCCGTGCAAGATTTCCTGGGCTTTTGAATTAAACGTAATTTTAACCTTTTCTGTTCATAGATAAGTAGGCTATTCATATGCATTATTGCATGAACCCGTATATTTCAGTAAAATAAATTAAATGTTGGTAGATATAGCCATAATAAGTATTAAAACATTGAGGTTCCTATAGTTGCTGAAATATTTTACTAGATGGACTGACTTGCTGCTTTGTTGCAACACCACACTTCAGCACATTAATTATTAATTGCTTGTTCATCACTGCATCTATGTAATTTTCTGTTAAAAAGTGAAGACCAAAAAAAAAAAAAAATACAACTAGCTTTGTAATTGTCACTGCCAAAGCTATCAGACATCTTGTTAGCCATACGAAGCAGCAAAAAAGTTTGGAGAAGCAAACAGTTGATGGACAGAAATATGACAGAGGGAGACATAAAAATGAATATATCTAAAATGAGGTGAAATACAAAAAGAAGAGTAGAAAATTAAAGGAACTAGTTACGTACATTAAATGTAAATTACTTAACCTATTTGTGATGTTGTAATACAGTATACACTATACAACTTGAATGGCAGGCGCAGGGTATGTCTCCCAATCATACATGCAAGCATGTCAAATTAAACCTCAAATCACATTAAATGTTATCAGAATAAACACAAAATATTCGTTATCATAGATGTTGGAAATGCTATCCATCTGAATCAATACATGTATGGCATTATCTGTGGAACTTTCCTTCAACATGCTAGTTCAGCTTCTAAAAGAACATTAATTTTGTCTGATATTTTGTGTTATTCTTATAATGTTTGTGGATTAGCTTTGTATGTCTTATTTTTCATGTTGCTCGATAAATAAGAATCACACACTGTATGATCAGGACACCCAGCTGGCCTTAAACCTGTATTAATAATTATAATTCCTGCAATTAATTAACTCATCTGTTGTATGTACTGTGATAGAGTTCTGCTGGAAACATCCAGGTGAACATTGAGTCTCTGTCAAGTGTTTGATACGTGTTGCCAGTATATTAGTTCTGTATCTTTCTCTAGATACGGTACACTCATAAAAATAAGGCCTATCATTCTGCATACATTTATTGCACAATATACCTGTTTTTTATCGTACAAGAGATACTTATCAATGAATGTAGGTTTGTAACTTTATATCAGTTGTTATGTGATGACACAAGACATGTAAATGAAAACATGCTTTGTCACTAAACAGTATTAGTCATGGATTGATCGTTCTTCATTAACATTTTTCAACATTCAATTACAGAAATTTACCTGACTGGTGATCACTTGGTAAAAGTTCATATATGATCATGTCTCCCCAAATTCTTTTACAGGCAAACAAATTACCTCTCTACTCAGAACACTAATCCAGATTTTGACACATCTAGCTACTTGCTCTGCAGTATATGCCTATTTGTATTTGACCGTATCCATCACACCTTATTTGTTCCTAAATATATTACTCTCCTAATTTACATTTGTCAAGTTGAACGTCATGACCTAGTTTGACAATTTTACTTTTTCTATGAAAATCATGCACATCTTATGACAGTAAATAGGAAATCAGATTCTGACTGATATCCTTCTACCTAACACTCTGGTATTACATTGTATAACTGCTTGTATGCAGTAGGAGTAATATCAGTCAATCCAACAGTGTTTATTTACATATAAGCAAGTTTTGTGTGGCCTTTCCCAAAATTATTGCTGTTAATTGGTTGCACATGTTATGTACCAAACAGTTTCTGTACATGTATGTGGAGATTTTCTTCAGAGATTGGCTACACTGGCTACTGATTTGTATTTCTGCTGTAAATCAGGAATCAATAGACTAGCAGATCTTTGTGGTTTCTGTCTTCCTGTACATGCACATTGATGAATCTTCAGTCTTGCATCACATGTTTGAGGTTTCTCTATTCTTTCTCCTTAGGGACTGGATGTGCGATTCAAATTTGTAAAACAACTGTCATTTGTAGCTCCCATTTGTAATGTCATCAATGTCTGAAGAGATAAACTAAGTACTTTAACCTCAAGATGGATTTTAGTTGAACTTTCAGGAAGCTTGATCCACAGTGACACCACTTGGGAGTAAAATTTGTATATTTAACACTGGATTTAAGTTTAAATCAGCGGGAGTTTGTCAGACATTCAATGTTGCTGTTATGATTCAGCATACTGTACATTGAGAGATCCATATCTTTATTATATGCTCTCTAATGGGTCTGATCTATGTTTACATGCAGATAATAATAATAATAATAATAATAATAATAATAATAATAATAATAATAATAATAATAATAATAATAATAATAATAATAATAATAATAATAATAATAATAATAATAATAATAATAATAATAATAATAGTAATAGTAATAGTAATAGTAATAATAATAATAATAATAATAATAATAATAATAATAATAATAATAATAATAATAATAATAATAATAATAATAATAATAATAATAATAATAATAATAAATAACACATTCACTTGCACTATAAAAGCAATTCTCTAATAAACATTTATTGTTCTTTTTTTAATTGAATTATCTTATCTTCTATTTTTAGTTATTTGGCAATGCATTAAGTATTTTTATGGCTGCATGAAGTACTCCATTTTCGAATACTTTTGTGTTAGCTGATAATATGCATATATTTTATAAGACATTAGGTTTAACCTTTCAAATTATTCCTCAAAGATGAGTATTATGGAGCAACAGTTAATTAAATACAAACTAGGCATAATAGACCCATATATCAAGATATTTTAGGTATATCTAATATCTGAGGTAGTTTTGATCCTTATCCATGACATTTTAAGCATATTAGGAGGTTTAAAGTTGGTGGAGTATCTCAGCTTGCTGGTGTGTTTATAGCATTGACATAAACTGACAAGTATCTTTAGTTTGAGCTAGATATGTCTTTGAATTTCTTAAGTCTGGTTCAAGTTTCCAAGGTGTTGTTTGTAGAATAAAAGAACAGTGATGTGTAGTGTAGTTTGTACAATTTATTGATGGATTCAAAGAAGGTGATGGTAAAATTTATTCATATTTTTATAGATATGTAATGTTTCTTTGTTCACAGATTTGTTTCTGAAAATAAGGTCTACATCTGGTTGGACAGCTATTTGAAATGGATAAGAAAATAGAAATCAAAGAAGAGAATCTCCTCACAGACGACATAACCTTACAGAATGAGAGAGAGTTCTTTCAGGAGATTGTTTCTATGAAGACAAGTACTGATGCTGTACTTCTGGATACTGATTGTGACATGACAGTCAAAACTGAAATTAAATCAGAGACTCCTTTTATCAAACATTTTGAAAAGCACATTAAGACTGAAACTACTTCATGCAGCAACAACTGCGAGATTGATCGGACAAATGAAGTTAAACAACATAAGGAGGAATTTCTTTCAGAGAATCCTGAAATTATGGATAAAAAATACAATAGTGATCATGAAATGTGTAACAAAATAGAAATTAAAGAAGAACCTTGGCAGTTGGAAACAGAAACATCATCAGTGTGGGATAATACTAAGGTAAGTTATCTAGAAGCCAAATGTAGTTAGAGAAATGTTCAGTAATAATCATCCCAATATATTCTGTGCTGTTGTAGAACATTACAATCTACTACACATAAAATGAAGCGTAAAATGAATGGTAAATGCAGTCAAGGATTCAAAGGTAATAGACAACTCAGCTATCCCTCTCACGAAAGGTAAAAGCATATGAACGCTGGCCGATGCTCAAGCAGAGCGCTGTTGCCAAGCGTAGTGTGTGTACCGGCAGCGGATCTGTACATAGCACGTTTTACATTCCAGCAAAGGTTCTGCCTATTTTTCCCATAATTAAACATCACATTAAATATTCGTAGAACACTCAAATCTTACCTTGACATACATGACAGTAGTGGAACAGCAAGCACGGTTTCCGATCCAGTAAATCACTCTCCAACTTTATGGGTCTTGCCCAGAGATTGAAATACAGTCATACTCTCTTTTCCTAAGGATGAAGCTGCTTCACTACAAATTTGTGACACTGTGTACACTACCTACACCACAAGCTTCTACAGTTAACTGCTCGGCTTTTGACAAATCTACACTTGCCTTATATTCTGAATTGGAGAGGTTTCGTAAAAACTTATTCATATTAAATATAATTTTTCTGCCCTGAGAATGAATCACTTATGTTTGTTGATCGAAAAATCACTTGTCCCAGCTTCAAGGGTCATGGTCACGCAACACTGGAGAAAATATATGCGTATAATAATAATTTAATGTAATATTAACAATATTTCAGCTTGAGTTCAACACATTGCTTAATATTGCCATTCACTTTACCAAATTAACACACCACTACCCTGAAACCGAACTGAACATTAATTGGGCCTGTTTCAAACCGCATGCACTAGCTAAACTGTTTATTTATGCTTCAGATGAGTGTTGTGAGGAAGGAATATTGTTTTTCAGGCTTATCTGTGTTGGATGGATGTTGGGTAACCATAACCAAAAGAAAGATAAAATGTACATCACTCGTGTTCTAAGTATTGTAGAGACTGGATATTTGTATGATCATGATCAGTCATTTTCATATATTTATCCAAGCATAATTAATGAAGATAATTTTCTCAGTTCAATTTTAGCAACCCACGAGTTTCTGCTGACTGTATATTTAAGGTTAGACAAAATTGGATGAATCTGATTATATCAATAGAGAGAATCTCTACTTCAAGGTGAAGATTTCATAAAAGTTAATAAAGATTCTTTAAAGTCTTGTATTTCAAATATTAATAAAATACTTAATGATGTGAAAGATATATCAAATGAAGAAAAACATTTTGTTAAAGTTGGTAATCCTGTTTTACCTAGAATTTATGCTCTTCCTAAAATTCATAAACCGGTAAATAAAATGAGACCTATTGTAAATTGTACAAATTCACCAACATATCACTTAGCTAAATGGTTACATAAAAATGTAGTAATTTTGATAATTTTGAGAGCTTACTTATTACAAATAGTAAAAATGATTGACAGTGTTGTATTATCTAAGACTGATAAATTTGTTTGTTTTGATGTAACTGACTTATGTCCTAGTATTCCTAGAGAAAAACTTTTGATTTATTTAGAAAAGTGGTTGAATTTAATAACTTTACATGAAGACCTAATAGTTAATTTTGTAAATTTACTAAATTTTAGTTATTTGATGGGAATTAATTATTTCTTCACACTAGCCATATATAGGCTAAGGTTTTTGATAGATAGAGTCAACATGAAAAATTCAATGCCATGGCACAAACGATGTATCTCAAATGCGAGAGCCCCTAGTGGTCTACCGGGGAAATATACAAGTCAGATACCAGGAGATCCATGCTTGAAATTCCAGCCGTGGCATTGAATTTTTCATGTTGACTATCTATTACTAAATTTTGTTTGGATCAAAATCTTTTCACTTTTAATGGAGAAATTTATCATCAAACTTTTGGCTTAGCCATGGGTAATCCTCTTTCATCTATTTTTGCTGATCTTTTTACAAGCTTTTTTCGAAATACAAGTCACTAAAGCATTCCCTTTAATTTTTAAAACTTGGTATAGGTATGTTGATGGTATAGGTATGTTGATGATATTTTTGCTTTGTCCCTGACAAACACATAAATGATGCTTTAAAATTACTAAATTTACAAGATAAAGCTGTCAAATTCACATTAGAAACTGAAATTAATGGATTTCTGCCTTTTGTAGATCTAAAGATAATAAATAATAATAAATTAAACTTTGGTATATATAGGAAGACTACTCATATCCGTAATTACATAAAAAGTGAAAGTTTTAACCCTTTTTCATATAAATTTGCTGTTTCTAGTAGTCTGATATATAGATTAATAAATATACCGCTGAATGAGGAGGAATATAATAAAGAATATGAACATATTATTAATATTGCTTTAATTAATTGGATTTAATAAATACCTTCTACACCAGAAGTTGTTAATGATATTTCTACCCTTAAAAAAATAAAAGACCATTATTATTAAAAAAAATTACTTACTATCCTTTGGTTAATAAACATGTACTAAAAATAAAACTATAATAGAAGTATTTATAAACAGTGGAGCTTCATCAATCAAAAACACTTTTTAAACCAATTCTCGAACTGTATAAACACTTAAGCTCCACTTACTTTTTAAATTAGGACAAGTTTCAAGGACACCGCGTCCCCATCCTCAGCTGATGTTCTACTGGTTCTTCAGGTGACCGCCTCCCTCTCCTGGCGTTGTTCAATGAGTTGAATGACGTCATCTACTACTGGAATTTCGAAGTTCATTGCTCTCTTTTTGTTCTTCAAAATGTGTATATTTTCCCAAACTGTTAATTCCCAATACTTTTTTGCCGGTACCAAAAGTTTTATGTCTTTGGAAATGTTGTGATTTTTTGACCAGAAGTGATGGGCTATGGCCGATTTATCTGTCTGTTTGTATTTAATACATCGCATGTGTTCTTTCATCCTTGTTTCTAGGTTTCTCTTTGTTTTTCCGATATAAATTTCATGGCAATCCTCACATCTTACGCTATAAATTCCGGATAGTTTGTTGGTGTTTTTTAGCGGGTGATTCAGCATGTTTCTCATGTTATATTTGTTGTGTGGTACTAGTTGTATCTGAAATTGACGGAAAATGTTTTTGAATTTATTAAATGCCTTAGGATGATACGTAAATTTGCAATATGCTTTCTTTGGGTCGTCAGCTTTTAAAGTGCTAACGTCCTTGATGGTTTTCCGTCTTTTATGCTTGTTTATCATTTTTTTAATAAATTTTGGATCAAAGCCATTCACAATTGCAACGTAATTAATGTGATCTACTTCTTTGGTATATTCTTCTATAGTCAATGGGATGTTCACTAGCCTATGGATTAAACTGTGAAATACTGCATATTGGTGTTCTTTTGGGTTGGAGTTGTTGTTTTTAATGTAGTTATCCACATGTGTTGATTTTCTATATATGCCAAACTCTAATTTGTCTCCTTTTTTAATAATTTTTAAATCCAAAAACGGTAACCATCCATCTTGTTCTGTTTCAATGGTGAACTTTATGGATTGGTCTTGCAGGTTCAATAATTTTAGCGCATCCTGTGCTAACTTCTTTGGTATTATGGCAAATATGTCATCCACATAACGAAACCACACTTTAAAAATATGTGGAAATGCTGCTGTTACCCGTGTTTCCAAATAACTCATATACAAATCCGCTAATAACAGTGAGATGGGGTTGCCCATGGCTAAACCTGAAGTTTGTTTGTAATATTTTTGGTTGAACATGAAGCTGTTTTGGTTGATGCATAAATTAAAGAGTTTGTTGTATTCTTCAATTTGGGTTTCAGTAAAACCTTGATCTGAGAGCCATAGCTTTAATCAAATTTGGTAGCTTTTCTGTAGGTACGCTCGTAAATAATGAGCTAACATCAAAGGAGACTAAAATTTCATATTTTTAAAGTGTGGTTTCGTTATATTTACGAGCGTACCTACAGAAAAGCTACCAAATTTGATTAAGCTATGGCTCTCAGATCAAGGTTTTACTGAAACCCAAATTGAAGAATACAACAAACTCTTTAATTTATGCATCAACCAAAACAGCTTCATGTTCAACCAAAAATATTACAAACAAACTTCAGGTTTAGCCATGGGCAACCCCATCTCACCGTTATTAGCGGATTTGTATATGAGTTATTTGGAAACACGGGTAACAGCAGCATTTCCACATATTTTTAAAGTGTGGTTTCGTTATGTGGATGACATATTTGCCATAATACCAAAGAAGTTAGCACAGGATGCGCTAAAATTATTGAACCTGCAAGACCAATCCATAAAGTTCACCATTGAAACAGAACAAGATGGATGGTTACCGTTTTTGGATTTAAAAATTATTAAAAAAGGAGACAAATTAGAGTTTGGCATATATAGAAAATCAACACATGTGGATAACTACATTAAAAACAACAACTCCAACCCAAAAGAACACCAATATGCAGTATTTCACAGTTTAATCCATAGGCTAGTGAACATCCCATTGACTATAGAAGAATATACCAAAGAAGTAGATCACATTAATTACGTTGCAATTGTGAATGGCTTTGATCCAAAATTTATTAAAAAAATGATAAACAAGCATAAAAGACGGAAAACCATCAAGGACGTTAGCACTTTAAAAGCTGACGACCCAAAGAAAGCATATTGCAAATTTACGTATCACCCTAAGGCATTTAATAAATTCAAAAACATTTTCCATCAATTTCAGATACAACTAGTACCACACAACAAATATAACATGAGAAACATGCTGAATCACCCGCTAAAAAACACAAGTCCAACCAACAAACTATCCGGAATTTATAGCGTAAGATGTGAGGATTGCCACGAAATTTATATCGGAAAAACAAAGAGAAACCTAGAAACAAGGATGAAAGAACACATGCAATGTATTAAATACAAACAGACAGATAAATCGGCCATAGCCCATCACTTCTGGTCAAAAAATCACAACATTTCCAAAGACATAAAACTTTTGGTACCGGCAAAAAAGTATTGGGAATTAACAGTTTGGGAAAATATACACATTTTGAAGAACAAAAAGAGAGCAATGAACTTCGAAATTCCAGTAGTAGATGACGTCATTCAACTCATTGAACAACGCCAGGAGAGGGAGGCGGTCACCTGAAGAACCAGTAGAACATCAGCTGAGGATGGGGACGCGGTGTCCTTGAAACTTGTCCTAATTTAAAAAGTAAGTGGAGCTTAAGTGTTTATACAGTTCGAGAATTGGTTTAAAAAGTGTTTTTGAATGTACTAAAAATGTTTAAAGAGTTTGGTATTACTTTGGTTCCTCAAAATAAATATAGTATTAAAAAATACTACATTTCTCTAAAAAAGATAAAATTGCTAATAATAAAAAATGTATTCTTCAGTTTAATTGTTTATTTTGTGATCAGGTTTATATTGGAAAGATGGAACACAATTTGGAAACCAGAACAAAACAACATGTTCATAGTTTTAAGTATAAACAGACTGATGGCGGTAGCAGATCATTTTTAGTCATTTAACCATGACATAAATCCAGAAGTTAAATTATTAAAACAATTAAATGTTCCGATATATTTCATGGTTTAGGAAAAAATATTTATTTTAAAACATAAGCAGCGCGTAATAAATTTTGAAATACCAGCAAGTGACTCTGCTTTTAAGTTTATTTCATTTTTAGATTGTGGTAATACTGGCAAAAACACAGTAACCTCTGATAGCATCATTGACAACAAAGTTGTTTGATGGCTGAGGATGTAAACAAATGTTAATGAAACGATCTCATCAGTGAATAAGAAAAAATTTACATAATTATCTTAAGATAACTGAAGTTTTTGTTGCAAATAGTTATATTTGTGAAATATTAATTGCTTCACTGTAGCTAACATCATTTTTTTTAAAATAATTATTGTATATTTGATTTTTTATATACCAGAGAAGGTGAATGGTCTAAAGATTAATCTTGGTGTTCCAGTTGTGTTACAATTTCAGGTAATTTCAAGAAGCAGTTATGAATGTGCTGGATCTTTTCCTCAGTGTGATCTTCAGAATAACATTCCTGAACTATAACAGTACTAGCTACATCTTCTGCATTTAAGAAATTTATCTTTGTTTTCTCTTTACTGAAACATTTCGTATAATTTATTACAGGTAAAACTGGCTCAGGGGGTAGACGCAGTTCTGGAGATAGTTAATGAAATATTTGAACTCTTAATAGTATCTTCAGAAACACATTTTTAACACTAAAGATAATAAGTCCACTTTTTTGTATTGTTCTTTAATAGTTTCAATGACACAATGTAAATCATGAACAAGGCAAGACAGACAAATTAATTTGGGATAAAACACATAAAATCTAAAATTAGGCAAGTGAGTCAACCTTGTATATACTTTTCTCCACTTACAATTTTATGAAGACTAGTTTCTGGGGACTTCTCCCCTATCGTCAGCTCTGTGGTTAACTGATGATGCATCCGGTGTCTGCATCTGGCTTGGTGTTGTGCTGCCATCTAACGTCCTGGTAAGTTTGATGACGTCATCTATTGCGGGAATTTCAAAATTCATCAAGAGGTCCTGTTTTTTCGTAATAAATATTTTCCCAAATCTGTAGTTCCAGAGGTTTCTTTGCCTGTTTGATCAGTTCTATTTCTTGTTTTATGTTGTGATTCTCAGACCAAAAGTGATGTGCTATGGCCGACTTGTCCATTTGTTTGAATTTAATATTTCTGAAGTGTTCTTTCATTCTTGTTCCTAGATTCCTTTTGGTCTTACCAATGTATATCTTGTCACAATCCTGGCAACTCATTTGGTAAATGCCTGATAATTGAGTTTTCGGTGTGCTATTTTTTATAGGGTGGTTTAGTAAGTTGCGGATGTTGTGTTTGTTTTGAGGGGCTAATTTTATGTTGAAGCTGATAAATATCTTTTCAAATTTTTTGAAGTATTTTGGATGAAATGTAAATTTTCCATATCTGGTGTTTGGGTTTTCTAGTTTTTTTTAACGTAGTAATGTCCTTTAACTTTTTGTTTCTTTTGTGTCTGCAGATCAGTTTTTTGTGTTATAGTTGTTCAGTTCGACAACCTGGTGTATGTGAGCGTACTCCTGTTCATATTCTGTTTTTGTTAGCGGAATGTTGATTAATCTGTGAACTAAACTATGGAATACTGCATGTTGATGTTGTATTGGGTTGAATGGGTTGCATTTAATGTAATTGTCAACATGTGTTGCTTTTCGGTATATTCCAAATTGTAATCCTGTTGGTGTTCTAATGATTTTCAAATCTAGAAAAGGTAGCCATTCATCCTGCTCTACTTCAGTGGTGAAAACTATGGATTTTTCTTGTAGGTTTAGCAACTTTATAGCATCCTCGGTTAGTCTTCCAGGGACTATCGCAAACACATCGTCGACATATCTATGCCAACATTTAAAAATATGTGGAAAGGCTTTAGTAATGTGTGTTTCCAAATTACTCATGAACAGATTAGCTAGTAATGGTGAAAGAGGGTTACCCATGGCCAAGCCTGCTGTTTGTTGGAAGATCTTGCTGGAGAACGTGAAGCTGTTTTGTTCAATACATTGGGTGGTTAATTGGATGTATTCCTCTATTTTATCATCCGCAATGTTGCTTTTGGATAACCAGCCTTTCATCAATTTTGGAATTTTTTCTACTTGTATGCTCGTGAATAGAGATCTGATATCAAAGGACACCATCACCTCTTCAGTTTTTATAATTGTGTTTTCAATTTTCTTTAACCATTTTGCCAGTTTGTAAGTCGGGGCATCTATATTGTTAATAATGGGTCGCATGCTGTTGTCTGTCTTGAGAATCTTAGGTAGAGTGTAAGTGGAGAAAAGTATATACAAGGTTGACTCACTTGCCTAATTTTAGTAACAATGGCACTCCACTTTCTGAAATACTTCTTTTTATTCTATATAACATAAAATCTAGTTCTCACTTTTACCATACATTGTCGTACTGTACGCCACCTGGCCACAAGAAGGCTAAGGAGTCATTGAACAAATTAGCAAGTATGCTCTGATTTACTCTGTCAAGTTTACAACCAAATTGATTGATTGTCGATATTTGGTTCACCAACAAGAGTGCATTGCATTATAAAACTATATACATGGATACCGCATCAATGTGTGATATTATCACTGCTTGGCCCATACATGCTAACTTGACCACTGTATGAAATCCGCCAGTTACATCATTAATATCAAGTCCCAGTATGTTAGCATTTTCTTCCCTCCTGCTATCATCTTACATGTTTGTCTTATTTTTCTTAAATGCTGGAACATTTTAATTATATATTCTGATTTATTTAACACTTCTGTTTTAAGTTCTATGTCTCTAACTCAGACAAACAATTTCTCAACTGGTTTGTTTTCTTATCCCTAATTACAAGATAAAATATCCAATATTTTCCATTTTTTGAAATTCCAGCCTTGGCATTGAATTTTTCATTAAATTTTTCAGTGCCGTCCTGACACTCAATTCTCCATTTGACTCATATATTTCCCCGGTAGACCTCTAGGGGCTCTCGCATCCGAGATGGCGACTTAATATTGTAAGTACTTGAGTCCCATGCTTCATCATTTAACTCTTATTATTTTAGTTAATTGATGGAAGTTAATCATTTCATTACTAACAATATACGGCTAGTATGAAGAAATGATTAATTTCTATCAGTTAATTAAAATTTCTCAACTGGTTTGTTTTCTTATATCTAATTACATGATAAAGTATCCAATATTTTCAATTTGTTGAAATTCCGGCCTTGGCATTGAACTTTTCATTAAATTTTTCAGTGCCGTCCTGACACTAAATTCTCCACTTGACTCATATATTTCCCCAGTAGACCACTAGGGGCTCTTGCATCCGAGAGTCTCCGTTTGTGGCGACTTACTATCGTAAGTACTTGAGTCCCAGGCCTCATCATTTAACTCTTATTATTTTGCTTAATTGATGGAAATTAACTAAAATTTCTCAAACTGATTTGTTTTCTTATATCTAATTACATGATAAAATATCCAATATTTTCAATTTTTAATTTGTGCTAATCCTGGCCGTGGCATTGAATTTTTTATGTCAACTCTATCAGTCCCATACCTTGACCTGTATACTGCTAGTATGAAGAAATGAATAAATTCCATCAATTAACTTATCCAATATTTGTTTTCACATATCTTTTAGCCGTGTCTTACAGAACATTTAACACTATATAGATGATTGATACTCTACATTTGAATTATTCTGTTACAGGATGGGAACTTTCCTCCAGTAGAATCCTCAAGGTAAGACAACTATTTTCAGTTGTTTATATATAACTGTCACATTTATGTTTCAGCATGTGTCTCATTGTGCTCCTGAACTGATACAAATATATATATACAGTAAAACTTGCTCTACTGAGAATGATATGGGTCCAAAACAAATTTCCTAACTAGCCATGTTTCCACATTACACAAAATGCAATAGATTATGCATATTTGATCAATTATCAGGTATCATACATACATACATATATATGTCAATATGTATTTGTGATTATGCACATAATTACATACTTCAACTGCTGTACTGTTGATTTTCACATATTTGCAGGTATTTTCTACAATAGAGTAATAAAATATCTTACTAATGATGCCAAATGATATAAGAACATGAATTGTGGTTTAGATTATGGAGTTCTTTTGCTGTTATCCCTGTCTTTGATTGCCTTACATCTCACCTGCTTGTTTGGCCACTGTGAGGAAGGTCTGCTTGAATTTTCTCTTCTTATTTATTTTTCTCTATGCAATTTAATGCAATATGGAAGTTTCAGCAGCTTGGGAGGATTACTGTATCTTCCCGATCCATGATATTATATATGCATCCTGTTACTTCTTCAGCCATATCAATTTTCGACATCTCCTTGGCATCTTGTGCATAGCTGATTTTTATTTGATCTGTTTCTGAAGTATAAGTTACGTGAGTGACAAAAGGTCATTACTTTATCACTTCTAGTGCAGTCCTTTGAACTAAATGAAATGTTCTACATTTTAATTAAGTCAGCATTTACTTCTGCATTTTGTTCAGCTTCAATGAGTGCAAGAGTATCATTTTCATCATCTCCAAATCCTGTTGTTTTGAAGCACTTGATTTGGCTTAAACTTCCTTACTGCTAGACTAATCCAGTTCTCTGCATCCAGGACCAAAACGGTTTCTGCAAGAACAATTGCATTTTCAGGTGATTCATGTAGCATGTAGCACTATCTAGGAAAATAAATACTTGTCTGGAAATTAATTCTTCTTTACATTAGCCATGTGTAGGACCAAGAATGGAAACATAGTCAGACTGACAAATTCAATGACATAGTCGTGATTTAAACCACAGATGTTCTGGTCTCGTCAGGCTGCACTTAAGCACTGAGCTACCATGGCCAACGTCCCAGCAAAAAAACACGAGTCATTTGGAGAATTTAATATCATGTTTTGTCACCTTTGGAAAAACTTTTGGCTTCTCTATTTGTTTGCAAACATTGGTAAAGATTTTAAGGCAGTACATGAGAGAACTGTCCTGGCAGTGATCTCACCTTTAGAAACATAATGCACGATTAGGTCATACAGTTTTGTCTTCCATTCCGTAACTACACTTTCCTGTAGATCCCACATCCACAGGACGTTCTGTCTAGTTTTGAAGCTGTCCAGCCATCCTATAGATGTTTACTTTGTATTTCCTAGTGGTTTAGCAACATTAATAGCCTCACTCTCTAGTATGTATCTGGAAAAAGGTAAGCTTTTCTTTGCACTGAAGAGGCTATTTGAGTCTGTAATTTTGATACTTCATCACTTACATTTTTGTATTATTAAGTAGTTTCCTAAGCCGTCACCGCCATCTTCAACCTCTTTCCAACCAACATCTGTTAATTGGCAACAACTTCCAAAACTACTTCCTCAATAATACAAAAATATAAGTGACAGAGTGTAAAAAAACTGACTGAAATAGCTTTTTCAATACTTACGAGGCACATTATATTCTGCCAAAATCTCTAGGAAATATATTTTGAAGCACAATGTCAGCAAATTAACCATTTGTTTTTAATAGATGTTGTAAAAGAAAGATGATGAGTAAGCATAACTCAGAATTGAATTGTCTGATAGCAAGCTTGGTATCAAAGTTCTGCTTCATGTAATGCACAAGTTTACAATCATATAATCTCTTCCCGAGTAGTCAGTTATGTGGAAAATATTATTTTTGTGTTCTTAAAATAGCTTCCTTATGATTGTAATGAAAGACCAATTTAAGATATTTATAGAAAAACACAGCTTGTGAGTTTTCGAGATAAATGAATTTGATTTGAAACACTTGTTTGTGTCTTGGTCAGTTTCTTGCTATCATCAAGACTGCTGACAATGAGAACTAAAAGAAAAAGTAATTTTGTTCCTCACTAGTGGCAGCACTGTTTTAGTACGTGGATTTTTGCGTGTAATGGCATAGAACAGTGTAAAGTATGTGAGGTCGTATAATATAATGTAATATCAGTGAAATTAAGTAAAATGTGTATTAAAGATGTGTTTAGATAATTAACCCTTTCACCGATATGGACGTCATGACATCTAAGTTAAAATGCCCCAAACCGGTATGGACCTGTATAGATGTCCTGTGCATACATGCATTTAATGCTCATTTAACGCCAATTATTTTAATCTTGCTATTTTACAATAAATTTAAATTATATTTGAGTTTGATTTATGAGTCACTATGTTTACACTCAAACTTCACTTACTTGTTGTATAATTGAAACGTTTTCAAGATCATTCGATCTCATCCTCAGCTGTTTGGTGACTAAATGAACCTTCCTCTTCTTCCACTACTACAGAGCTCCGATCACTCTGCCATCTGGTGTTAGGGGCACTAAGTTTTAATACTTCATTTAATGCCGGGATTTCAAAATGTATAACTTTATCACGGTTTTTGTTTATGAATATTTTTTCCCAAATATCCAATTCTATGGGTGTACTTAAAGAATTTAACAGTTTAATGTTGTGGCCAATGTTGTGGTTTTCTGTCCAAAAATGGTGTGAAACTGCAGATTTTTCTGTTTGTTTCAACTTAATGTTCCTCTGGTGTTCTTTTTGCCTGGTTAACAAGTTTCTCTTAGTTTTTCCTATGTAGCTTTTTTCACAGGTTTCACAATTAATCTGATAAATTCCTGATTTCAAATTGTTGGGGATTGTACTAAATTTAAATTAGTTCTATAAGGAATGTAAACGTACCCTTAAAGGTTTCTTTTTGAATTGTACACCTCCAAACCTGGATAAACACCCAAGGGCACATCTGCAGATTCACACCAAATAATATTGGTTTCCTTGCAAACTTCTTTTTCGCAACACACTACACATTTTCGAAATGGTTACTTTTTTTGGTTGTGGGTGGTATAGGAAAGTGTTTTCTCTCAAGTATGAGGGGTGATGTCGTGGTGAATATCTTACCCCCTAGTATAAAGAGGCCTCTGAGTATTATAATACTCAATTACGTTACGAGCTATTTATACGCTCAAGTGCAGATAGATGAATGTCTTACATGAATTTACAGCTCTGAAAATTACTAAACAACTGTGCATAGTTACATCCAGTGGTATAAAAATACTTTTTTACAAATTAACTGTTTTCCGTAAAGAGGGATAGCTAATAATAGCTGATCCGCATCACCCATATTTGACCTGCCATTTCCCCAAACAATGGAGTAGCTAACATGCCATCTGTAGACCAACACACGTCACTTACGTATGTCCTAAAGATCTCCTTCATAATCGTACAACAAATGTTCCAGATTTTCTACAGAAATATCAGAAGCCTGTACACATCATACCCAAGCTAATTTATTTGCTACATTACAAGGATAAGCCATGGTTAACATTGAAATTTAACAATTTCAAACGTGCCATTCATTTAGCTCTTGATAGCTATAAGAAGTCATTCTGAACACAGAGTATAAATAACTAAAATACTGAGCGAAAACAGATGCATAAGTCTACCAGAAACCTTGATTGAGAAACACTGTAATAACAGATCCTGACAAAGTTTTCTTTCCAGTGTGTGAGTGTGTAACGCAATATATTCTCATCTGATTATCACTTGGTATAGCATAAATAAACTAAACTTGAACCGGAGAAGTCGCTTGCATAGCTATACATTAATACATTCGTTCGTATACACACAAAACAAAATGATTCAAATGCTAGGCGTGTTCGACGCAAAGAATGGCTTTTGCTACAGTGAAACAAAGTAGTGAAATTTCAGTGATTTATTAATGTAGTCTCTACTTTATTGTTACTGTAGATTTATACTGCCTTTAATGAGTTTTAAACCAGTTTTTGTTTCGTTTAAATAACTTAAATAGGGAAGATATGGAATTGTATTTATGATGCATTTTTACAGCATTTAACAATTTAAATGTCCCGTTCTGTTTATTGGATAACCGTTTCCGGCCCCTGAAGGGTTTGAATGGCCATCGGCGAAACGGTTAACAGAAGCTAAACTATATGTAAAAGTTATCAGCACCACCCAATCAGATCTGCAATTCATGAAGTAAAAACCTCTGATACTAGAACAAGTAGCTAGTGAATTCAGTCATGACAAATATAGATGACCAGGTTCACACTTCCAATTGGATTTTACGTAAATTTAAGTTAATTTCACTGTTAATTGCTCATTCATATATCACTCATTTGTACAGGATTATACTTTGACTTTTCTTCAAAGTCGTTTTATTCTGAACTTGTATTATAAATTTTTGACATGTAAATTGTATTATATACAAAACCTTGTTGCATTTCAAATTCAGTTCTGCTTAACTGAGAGTTAATGTGAATTCTTTGTGAACTATTAACAATTTGCACGATGTTGTATGTTTATAGGTTCCCATTCTTTTTCCTGTTATAAAGGAGAGGGTATTGAATTTCAATTACAGTTCTTAAAGATGCACTTTGATAAATATATTATAGTTTCAGCATCTTATAAGCTCCTTTTACATACTGCAAAATATGTAATGAAACCTTTCTCTGTTTATACAGGACTAAGTATTAGTAATGAATAAGATAATAAATCAGTTTTCTACATAGCCTTTTAATTTCAAGTAGTTTCCCCAATCCACTGTTATGTCTTCACTTCTTTCTCAAAGAAACAAGAATGTAGCATGGGAAATGTTCAGCTCTGCTTGTTCAGGTGAACAATAGTCAAAGCTTCTTTCACTGACAGTGTCAGTAAAGTAAAATCAGTATAATGTGTTGTCACATTTCAAATACTATTTCTCTGATATATGATAGAAAACCTGCCCCAGCGTCATGTTGTCCACTACAAATCTCACCTGCCTCGGTTAGAGGCAGTGTTCGAGGCTGTGTCCAGAGATTGCCCCAGCCACCAATTATTAAATGTAAATCTTAAACAAGCACACAATAAGTAAAATACATTTCAGTGACAATTATTTCTAATACTGTGCATATTTAGTCACACATGTTTTTGCTTTTTCCCTATTTGGTTCCTGTTCATTTGTATCTGGTGCTGTATATGGAAACTATTGCATTCCATCTTGTGAAAAAAATAGTCAAATTTAAATGTCTATAATATCTTTTCTTCTAATGTTTCTATTGTCTATGGTCTGAGGCACAGGAATTCCATCCCAAATGTGTTGTGAATTTACAGTGAACTGGTGTTGATGTAATTTTCAGTAAATGTAAGAATCCTTGCATGCATTGCCAGAAACATAAGTTGGTTATTACCATGTTTTACATTGTAAAGATTTTATTATTTATTTAAAGATACTGTGCATTAACAAAGTTAATTGCTTATACTGAACAACATAGTTACTTTGCCTGAAGAGATTTAACCAGAGTTGTCACCGATATCTGCACATGTACTGCAGATTGTGATTTTCGATTTTATTGTCCAATTATATTAAATGATAATAACTCCTCCAATATTTCAGATTGCACCCTAACACAGTTGCTGGTGATACTAATGACAAACCACCATTGCTCTTGGCTGAAGTTCCAGCAAGAGTAACAAGTTTCTCTGATGGAATCGATCGTCATGAATATAAAAAATGTGAATTTATAAGTGGCATCCTAACTCCAAATGAATATGTTCACTCCGATCAGTGTGGTAAATATAATGATGAGGTGGAGAGATATATACAACCTTCAAACTTAAAACACAGGAGTTTGAGTGGTTTGGGGAAAAGCCCACAACAATGTGACGTTTGTAGGAAGAGCTTTAGGCATTGGTCACAATTGAAAGTACATATTCTCATTCATGAAGGTAAGAAGCCACACCAGTGTAAAGTTTGTAATAAGAGCTTTACTCAGTTGTCAAATTTAAAAAGACATAATTTAGTTCATGAGGGTAAGAAGCCACACCAATGTACAGTTTGTAATAAGAGCTTTTCTATGTTATCAAATTTAAAAAGACATAATTTAATTCATGAGGGTAAGAAGCCCCATCAATGTAAAGTTTGTAACAAGAGCTTTGCTCAGTTATCACAGTTGAAAAGACATAATTTGGGTCATGAGGGTAAGAAGGCACACCAATGTAAAGTTTGTAATAAGAGTTTTACTCTGTTACCAGATTTGAGGAGACATAATTTAGTTCATGAGGATAAGAAATCACACCAATGTAAAATTTGTAATAAGAGCTTTACTCAGTTGTCAGATTTAAAAAGACATAATTTAGTTCATGAGGGTAAGAAATCACATCAATGTAAAGTTTGTAATAAGAGCTTTATTCACTTGTCAGATTTGAAAAGACATAATTTGGTTCATGAGGCTAAGAGGAAGCCCCGATGTATAGATAACTAGATGGACAGCCTTTATTGCCATAAACTTCACAGTATAGCAACATCATAAATTTAAACTTCTGAAGCCAGATTTTGAAAGTCATTTATAGAATGCAATGGGTTGGCCACCAGTGTATGGTGTATAGTCCTTTTAAAACTTGGAATAAGAAGCTCCTTAGTCTTTGTGGTATATCTTATATAATTTAATCTAAACGACTATGGAAATATTCTCAACTTTAGTATGTCTAGATTTATTTATATATAAATTCAAAATGTTATGTGTTGAATAATTATGTATGCTAGAGCAAAGTATAAGGCTACTAAAATTTTCTTTAACATTTAAAAGACAATTCAGCACATAGATGGCAACGATGAAATACCTAAATGAATAAAGACTGGTTTACAATGCTTTTTGAATGAACCCTACAAATTAATCTAAGTACCTATTAGCAATATAAATATCTCGGTTGCTAAAGAGTGATCTCGGAAACGTATACTTCACTTAGCATATGAATAAATACGAGCATAGTGAACGTTCATCAAAACGTCCTTGTTAACACTGTTACATAAAATTCTCAACATGAAAATACCTTATCACACAAATATAAATATTTGTTACTAAAGCTACACGTATCTTAAGAAAATTTATGTTAATACTTCTTTCTTATTTGCAATGGAAATCGATTTCAAAAGCAAATCGCTTTCATCCTCAGTCCATCAACTCCAAATCAAATCGTCCTCTTTTTTTATGAAAATGTTCTTTCTTTCTGGTTTGCAAACTATGTTTTGTCTTTCCAAATAAACCTGATCACAATCTAAACAATTAACTTGATAAATACCATATTTTTTATTATTAGGAATTTTATCCTTTCTAGACAATTGTAGTACATTTTTAATACTATACTTATTTTGAGGAACTAAAGTTATACCAACTTCTTTAAAACAATTTTGAAAATGTTTATTAACCCAAGAATGGTGAGTAAAATTTTTAAAATTATAATCGTCTTTTAATTTTTTAAGAGTAGAAATATCATTAACAGTTTTTTAATATTTTAACTTTTCAATCTGCTTTTGTATAAAAATCTTCATTAAAACCATTAATTAAAGCAGTATTAATAATATGTTGATATTCTTTATTAAATTCCTCTTTATTCAGGGGTATATTTAGTAATCTGTAAATCAAAGTATTAAAACGGAAAATTTATGTGAAAAAAAGGTTAAGCCTTTTATTTTTTACGTAATTATCAATATGAGATTTCCTATAAATACCAAAATCTAATTTATTATTATTTCTAATATCTTCAAATCTAGAAAAGGAAGAAATCCATTAATTTCAGTTTCTAATGTGAATTTTATAGCTTTATCTTGTAAATTTAGTCATTTTAAAGTATCATTAATTTGTTTTTCAAGAAAAATATCAACATATCTACACTATGTTTTAAAAATCAAAGGAAAAGCTTTAGTGACTCGAATTTCGAAAAAAAAATCATAAAAAGGTCAGGAAGAAAAGGTGAAAGAGGATCACCCATTGCTAAGCCATGAGTTTGTTGAAAAAATTCACCATTAAAAATGAAAATTTTGTGTTCCAAACAAAAATCAGTAACTTTAACAAAATCAACTATTAAGTCCTCATGTAAATTTATTGAATTGAACCAATTTTTTAAATAAATTAAAAGTTTTTCTCTAGGAAAATTAGAAAATAAGGCAGTTACCGCAAAAGAAATAGCTTTATCAGTTTCAGATAATACAACACTATCAATCTTTTTTATTAGTTCAAAAAAATGTTAATACTTTAACTTTCAAATTTATCAAAATTACTAAATTTTTTGTGTAATTGTAATTTGGTGAGTTTATACAATTAACAATAGGTCTCATCTTATTTCTAGGCTTATGAATTTTAACAACAGCATAAATTCTAGGTAAACAGGATTACTAAGTTTTACAAAATGTTTTTCTTTGTCCGATATAGCTTTCACTTCATTACGTATTTTATTAAAATTTGTAATTACATATTTTACAACAGTTTGGTTTGGAGTTGATGGACTGAGGACGAAAGCGATTTGCTTTTGAAATCAATTTCCATTGGAAAAAAGAAGTATTAACATCAATTTTCTTAAGTTTAGTGTAGCTTTAGAAACAAATATTTTTATTTGTGCAATATTTATTGCTTCACTGCAACCAGCTTCATGTTCTACATAATCAGTAGTTTTCAATTTGAAGCATCCATTTTCGTTTTGGTTTTTTAGGTTACTATGGATTATTTTGCTTATAACAGAATTTATGCATTTAATTTAAATGTAATAGATACTAAATCTGAAATTAAGCTATATTTAATGCTTCAAAAGAAGAAAAGATCTATTCTTGCAGACATTCGTCTTCCAAATCTTTGTTTAAAAAATAAAATAGTTCCTACATTTGTTAGAAAAAGTATTAAATTTGATAATAATAGTATTCATCAAAAAGCAGCGGAGAAAAAAGTAATTCAAGTTGAAAGAAGTTTCCTTTTGAAACATTTGAGTAATATTGAACTTAAATTATATGATTTACATCTTAAATTAACAAAGATGTTAGGTTCTAAAATTTGGCTTACTTTAGAATCCAAATTATTTCATATTCTTAATATAAATATGAAGAATAAAACTGCTAAATTAAAAAAGAAATTATATAATTTGCATTTAACACAAAATAAATGAAATCTAGTTATTAAAACTAATAAATATAAATAATAAATGATAAAGATGTTAATTTATCCAATTCTAACCTTAATGAAAATGAGTTAAATGTTTTAAATCAAGGTTTAAAAGCGTGTGTAAATGTTTAAAACAATACAGATGATTATATTGGAGATATAGAAATTGCTAGTCAAGATTTAAGTGAAAATAATAAATCCTTGATTAAATTAACATGTAGCAAAATATTACAAAATTTAAATAATTACCAACCTAAGAGAAATAATAATGATGATAATAATAATTAATGTATTAAATCATTAAATCAAAAAGATTTAATTTTCTCTAAATTGGATAAAGGCAATAGAATTGTAATTTTAAATAAATTAGATTATTTTAATAGAGTAAGCCTTTTACTTCAAAGTGAAGATTTTATAAAAATTAATAAGGATCCTTTAAAATCTTGTATTACAAATTTTACAACAAATTGACTTGGAGTGAATGGACTGAGGACCAAAGTGATTTGCTTTTGAAATCAATTTCCATTGGAAAGAAGAAAGAAGTATTAACATATAGTTTCTTAAGATCAGTGTAGCTTTAGTAACAAATATTTATATTTGTGTAATATTTATTGCTTCACTATAACTAGCTTCATTTTCTACGTAAAAAAATACCTGTTGGGATCATTTTTGATATGTATATGTTTAGACCAGCCAAGGTCTGAATTAATATAAATACCTAGAAATTTTTGAGAGGAACCAGAACCTCCACAGTTAAATTTGTACTGAATATTAGTGGTTGTTACAGTGTTTATACTCAGAGTGGTGGCATTAGCCACTGAAGTTGAACAGCTACTTTAAGTTTTAATGCAACAGCTACTTTAAGTTTTAATGTGATTTCAGCTTCATCATAAAAATTAATAGGTAAATCATCTGCATAAAGTTATGGACTAAGGCTTTTGTCACTAATTGAAACAGGAAGATCATTAATATAGATGATAAAAAGTGCTGGTCCCAAAATGGAGCCTTGTGGAACACCTTAATTTACAGGTTTGAACTCCGATAATCTTCCATTAAAATAAGATGCATGGGACGTATTACTAAAATAAGAATTCATAAACTTAATGCTTTTGTCCTAAAGCTATAACATCTAACTTTCTGTAAAAGAATATTTGGATAGACGAAATCAAAGACTCTGGAAACATAAAAGCAATTTATTACAGTGTTACAATTATTAATATTTTCATAACATTGTCTCAGAAAGCTTGCAACAACTTTCAGACTACTCATAGCATTTCTGAACATTATCTAACAAATTCTTCTTAAAATAAACAACAATATATTTACATGATAGTGATTTAAATAACTTACCTTTTATTGAAATTGTATTAATAGGTCTGTAATTATCATAACAAGTTTAGTCTTCCTTCTTAAACCCTGGAATTAGTTTAGAGAATATAAGATCATCTGGGAGATAGCCAGCTTTAAGGTAACTATTAAAAGCATAAAATAATGGTTCACATATATACGGGGTAGGTTATTTTAATATGCTAGAATTAATTCCATAAACTTCCATACATTCACTATTATTTAGATTCAGAGTAGTGGAGTAAATATCAATTCTGAGTTCAAATTACACTTGGGCGTAGGCAACATATTTAAAAAGGGCATTGATTGGTTACTAATAGGTATACCATTTACAATATCATTGACTTTTCCAATTAAAAATAGTTAAATTCCTGGAAATTTATGTTAATAAGAGATATATTGGACTTTGCATTAGTATTTAAAAATTCAGATATAATTAAGTAGGAAGATGTTGATATATTGTGAAAGTTTTTAATAAATGTTTAATTGTTCACTTTAGTTATCCTGAAGACATATTTATATTTCTTTTTCATATCAGTGTACCTGCTTTTGTATTCATGGATACCAAAATAAAGACAACGTTCATAAAGTATTGTACATTTTCTTTTCAAATATTAGTTTATCGTTCTAACTCTTCGTTGTAACGTTAATTCTTAAGATTATATCTGAAAGTTATAAAAGGAAATTCTGTGTTGACAATCTCATAAAATTCGGCTAAAAACTATTCAGAAATATTAAAATAATTAAGTACACTGTACAAATTGATCCAATTACTGTTAAGGAGTAGATACACAAGATATGTTACATTGCAACTATTAGTTTCACTTACTGTTATTAACTTATTTGACAGATTATTACTGTCATAACCAACACTAGCTAAAATTAAATTGGATCATGATCAGAAAATATAAGTGGAATAACTTCCGCATGTTTGGAAGTGACAACATCCAAACAAGTACCAGATACAGGTGGAGTAATTTGTGTAATCAAGTAACAGAACTCAAAACATTCAAATGCACTAAATAAATCAGTCAGATCATGACTCTTGTTGTTGAACTTAATGCTAAAATCACCACTAACAACAATATATATTCCGTAAAAATGAAGGTAGCTACAGTGAAGCAATAAATATTATACAAATATGATTATTTGTAACAAAAATTTCACTTATCTTAACAAAATTACGTCAATTCTTCTTATTAATTGAGATCAATTTCCCGAACATTTGCCCGCATCTTCATTCAACAAACTTCGTCCTCAAAGGTATATTAAAGAACAGTAACATAGTAACCTGTATCCTTGACGATGAAGTGTGTTCACTGAAGATGCGGGCAAATGTTTCTGAAGTCGATCTCAATACGAAAAATTGACGTAAATTTTTAAGATAAGTGAAGGTTTTGTTACTAGTTATATTTGTGTAACAATATATATGTTCGTATTAGTCTGAAAACAGACTGAACAAATCATAACATCAAGTTAAAAATCATTAAAACAAGTACTTAAATTACTAAGTGATCTCTAAAGTTAATATACAAAATATTGTCATTTGCACCAAAGTCAACTTTATTCAATATTTGGCTAGCTTCGTGCTAATTTTTTTATGAAAATTGCAGAGCCACCATGTTTATCACGTGGCCTACAAATACTTGCTAGGTGAAATCCAGGAATTTTTACCATAAGCACCTCTTTATCACTGAGAAAGTGTTCAACAATACAGATTAAATCTGGATCATGATCTTTAACGATATCAGTGAACCTATCCATTTTATTTAACATATTCTACACATTTATTTAAATATTTTAAAATTAAATTTAGCTTTATTCTTCATATTATTAACAATCATATCATCAGTATTTATCTCTTTTTCTTTGTCAAACTTGAAGTTTAAGGAATCTTTTGGAACATGAAATCTACTTATAAAAGAACCACTGGGCCAGAATTCCGGTGTATAAACTACCTCAAATGAAACTGAAAGGCATACCAATTTTAAAAGAACTATAACTTGGATATTTAGATTTTTAACTTTGCTACAATACAGTTGCCCGGTTTTCTGTCATTTAGGTACTCAAGACCTTGGAAACATTCAATGTCAGAGTGAAGTCGTGAAACAAGTGTAATTTGTCAGCTACACCAAGTTTACCCTTGGCAGCATTTCCAGTAAGAAATTTTTATGTACACACTTATTTGGGTTCACATTCGCTTTAAATTGAGCTTTAAGTATGCCATTTATAAATTACTTGCTTCCAGATTTCTTCAAATTGATAACCTTATCTAACCCTATCATTATGTTCTGTAGAATCTGTTTGCACTACATGTCCTTCAGCTGGCGGAAAATTTATCTTAAGCTGGCCATTGATCTTGTTTTCTGCTGAACTGTCTTTACGTTGTCGGGATGAGCTGGCGATACCATATAAATTGCAATGCACACATCTTTCTCAACTAGCACTGCCAAAGTTTCTTGTCGCTGAACCGTTGAATTTTCTGTATTTACCTTAGAAGATGCTGTTGCTTGCTGTTTTGTTCACATCTGTGTGAAGTTCCATATGCGTGTCAGCAAGGTCAGACGTGCGTAATTACTGAATTTGATGCTTTAAGGTGTTGATATGTTCCTTTTGATGATTAATCAGCAAGTCTTTTTGTTTAATTATATACTTTGAGCAAGCAATTTCTGTTTTATACCCCCCCAGGGCCTACTTCGGTAGGTACGGGTTTGGCGAACCCGGGGTCCCGAGCCAACAGTCTCCCTCGAGTGGGCTCCTCTTCGTGGTTGAGGGAGACGGTCAACAGGCCCACCCACGTGTAGGCCGTGCGTGGAGACCCGTGTCGGTGGAAAGGTTTGTCCTGGTGGTTGAGGGATGTGTATCTGAGCTCGTAACAGTTTTTTCTGAATTCGGGGAGGGTGCGCATTTCTAATACACTACTTTGGCTTCTGCTTCGCCTAAACGGGAGGTTAGGGACTAACCCACCCCTAATCAATCGGCCAGGACTAGGTATTGTACCGACCTCCAGGGTGAGTGGGACGGCGAGCTCGCTATATCCCCTGTGTAGCCCTGTCATCCCAGTGGGGTGACCCCTTGTTGGACTCCGTGGTGGGTGGGGAGCACTGGGGGATGAAATTTAGACCTAATATTATGGTTAACATACACCCCCCAAAAAACAATAAACGTGGAAAGGATTTATTTGAAAACAGTGTTAAACAAGTAGTTGAGTGTGGTCCTCGCTACTTAGTTATTAAACGAACGGAGGAAGGTAGAACTTTTTCTACGGTTAATCTGTTTATTATACAGAAAGGTCTTGACAAAATAGCTGGTGCTGTTAAATCATGTACAAAATCTAGAAATGGCACGCTGCTGGTGGAAGCAACTACAGCATCCCAGGCAGCAAAGATACTGAAAGCCAATATGCTGGGCAGTTATCCAGTCAAAGTGGAGATGCATAGGACCCTGAATTCCTCGCGCGGTGTTGTAAACACTAGCGCGTTGGATGGAATGTCCAACGAGGATATTCAGGAGAACCTCCAGGAACAAGGCGTAACTGCAGTATATCGTGTCCAAAGGAGAGAACGAGGGGATATGGTTCCTACTCGTACCCTGTTCCTGACCTTTGATCGGGTAGATCTCCCTCAAAGGATCAGGGTAGGATATGAAGTGATTGAGGTTAGACCGTACATACCTAACCCTCTGAGATGCTACCAATGTCAGCGGTTCGGTCACACTAGTGCATTCTGTAAAGGCGCACCTACATGTGTCAGCTGTGGAGCCGGCATGCATGAAAATGCATGTACATCACCTCCGGAATGCGTAAATTGTAGCGGTGAACATCCATCAAGTTCACGAGAATGCCCCCGTTATATTGAAGAGCGAGCTATTCAGGAGATCCGGGTTAAAGAAAAGGTATCCTTTTCGGAAGCCCGGAAACTTCTATGTATTCTCAAGCCCTCTTCAACCACCTGCCGTACCTATAGCTCTGTGGCGGCTACTCCGTCACCGAAACGGGAGGCTGGTACCCAAACATCTGATATAAACGGGGCAACAATACCCGAGAAAGTTCTAGTGCCTAGATCGTAACCAAGAGCATCAGTAACAACATCTAAAACTCCGAGAACACAGACTACTGAAAATAACAAGTCAGTGAAGTCGCCTGAGAAAGCATCCACTTCTAACAACAGGACGAAATTGCCCATTGTATACCAAGCACCAGAGATCAAGTTCAAGACGCAGTATGATAGAACTGCCTTCCTGAAAGAAAGCACAAAGTCTGCTCCAGAAAAGTCCAAGAAACGTAGCCCTAGAGCGTCTCCGAGTTCATCGTCGGAGTCATCTTCTGGGGAGGACCACGACCGGCGACCGTCATCTACGTCGGGTCGAATTTCCAATCGCTTCGAGCCCCTCGAATCGAAAGTTGTAGAAGGAAAACCGTCCTCTTCCATAGAGGATATGGAGCAGGAAACAGCTGACCACGCTGCTACATCTGCAGCAAAGAAGAGGCAGAATAAACCTGCCGAAACTAGCCCTACACCAAAGAAAAAGGGCAAATTGATTCGGCCACCCATGAAGTCGTCTTAATGTAGACTACCTTTACATCTTATATCCCATAGTTCCAATGGCTATCCTACAATGGAACATACGAGGATTAAGAGCGCATCGACCAGAATTGGAACTTTTGCTCAGTAAGCATCACCCCTTAGTGGTATGCTTACAAGAGACTAAGCTACGACCACAAGACAACTTTAAAATCAGACGCTACACACCACTGAGGTGTGATGTTGAAACAGAAGAGGGCATTCCTGCACACGGGGGTACTATGATGCTCCTCAGGGATGACATATTTGTAGATCCGTTACAGCTACAGTCTGATTTACAATCTGTAGCTGTAAGGATTAAGCTGCCATCAATAGAATTTTGCATTTGCACTGTATATCTCCCGCCATCAGATGACCTCTCGTTAGTTGACCTTGAAGATCTGGTTTCCCAACTTTCAACACCATTTCTAATAGTTGGAGACTTTAATGCCCATCACCCACTTTGGGGCTCAAATCGGGCATGTTCGAGAGGCAACCTCATTGCAAAATTCCTGGAGAGCAATAACTTGGTTCTCCTGAACACCGGAGAGCCCACATTCCTCTCAGACGCGTTTAACACCTATTCGCACATCGATTTGGCAGTGTGTTCATCCCAGTTAGCTGTTTCATTACAGTGGAATGTCATCTCTGATTTACATTCCAGCGACCACTTTCCATGTCTTCTTAGTCTCTTAGCACAAGATGTGTCTCCCTCACGTATCCCTAGATGGCGCTTTGATCGTGCCAACTGGAATCTTTACACCCAGTTGGCTGTCTTTGAATACAACGAGTACGATTCTGTGAATGATTTAGTCGATCATCTCACAGAGAAAATTCTTTCCGCTGCAGAACAGTCTATTCCACGTTCGGCTACCCAACTCGGTCGATTTCCTGTCCCATGGTGGACCAACGACTGCCGGAATGCTATTCGTGCTCGTAGACGTGCTCTAAGGGTATTCCAACGACACCCTACGCTAAGTAATCTAATTGAGTATAAGAAAGCGCGTGCAAAATCTAGGCAAATAATTAAGGATAGCAAAAAGACCTCATGGAACAAATTTGTATCATCTTTTAACAGATGTACACCCTCATCTGTTGTATGGGATAAATTAAGGCGCGTGGCCGGAAAATCAACCCACCTGCCAATCGCTGGTCTGAAAACAACTGCAGGAGTTGTTGTTGATCCGTTTGTTGTGGCTAACACCTTGGGCTGTGCTTTCGCTCAGGTGTCTAGCTCATGCAATTATGCTCCTGAGTTTATCTCAATTAAGTCTCAGGTAGAATCTCAAGGTTTCGTGTTTAGTTCCAGAAACCTTGAAGACTATAACCGCCTCTTCATCTTGGCAGAGCTAGAACACGCTCTTTCGTCATCGCGACTGACAGCACCAGGACCGGATGGAATCCACGTTCAAATGTTACATCTCTCACCTGAAGGTAAGGCATTCCTGCTCGAGGTCTATAACCGTGTTTGGGTTGATGCCACGTTTCCTGAAAAGTGGCGAGAAGCTACCATTATACCTATCTTGAAAGCTGGCAAGGACCGTCACCTCCCTTCTAGCTACCGCCCTATTTCCCTCACCAGTTGCGTATGCAAGGTGATGGAACGCATGATAAATGGGCGGTTGGTATGGTGGCTGGAAACGCACAACCTACTGAATAACATCCAGTGCGGTTTCCGACGACGCCGTTCAACAGTGGATCATCTTGTGTCCATGTCGACACAGATTATGAACGGATTTCTTAAGAACTGTCAAACAGTCGGAATATTTTTTGACCTCGAAAAGGCTTATGATACGTGTTGGCGGGCAGGGTTGCTACGTACTCTGCACACCTGGAATATACGTGGACGCCTACCACAATACCTTCAGGAATTCCTGAAAGACCGCGTATTCCGAGTAAGGGTTGGCTCGGTTTTTTCGAACCTTTTTGTTCAAGAGAACGGTGTACCACAGGGATCGGTATTAAGTGTTACGTTGTTTGCTATTGCGATTAATTCTATCTCGAAATGTGTACCTCCAGGTGTCTCGTCATGCCTATTTGTAGACGACTTTGCCGTCTACTGTACATCTCAGCGCACTCCGTTTTTAGAGCGCCGTCTTCAGACCACCTTGGACAACCTTAAGAGTTGGAGTTTAAAAAACGGCTTCCGATTTTCCGCTGAGAAAACCATCTGTGTAAACTTCTGGCGTCAGCAGAGTCGACTACCTCCAAGGCTCCGGCTAGGCGCTGATCTACTACCTTTTGCAGATGAGACGAGGTTCCTTGGATTGATATTTGATAGAAAACTTAGTTGGTCGTCGCATATAGCACAACTGAAGGCACGATGTGACCGATCTTTGAATATCTTGCGGGTACCAAGTGGAAAATCGTGGGGAGCGGATCGTGCAGTGTTATTGCGACTTTATCGGGCACCCATCCGTTCCAAATTAGACTATGGTAGTATCGTTTATGGCTCAGCACGACCATCTGTGCTGAAGAGATTAGACACAGTCCATAACTGTGGCATACGTATAGCTGTTGGGGCATTTCCAACGAGCCGAGTTATAAGCCTGTATGCTGAGTCTGCAGAACCTCCTCTGCAGTACAGGCGCAACATGTTATTAGCCAATTATGGCTGTGGACTTAATTGCATGCCCACACATCCATCGTTTACGCCGTTCTTTAATACCTTCATGGACGTGCGTTATAGGAACACTACTATTAAACCAAAGCCACCTGGTTTTCGTTTCCGGGAGCTCCTTAGACATCTTGATACTGACATGCCCAAGATGTATCCTAGGGGGGAGAGGACATACCCTCCTTGGTTGTGCAGAGCGTCCCCGGTTGATCTGGGCATGACTAAATATGATAAATCTACCATGTCTATGTCTAGTATCCGCACATGTTTTTTAGAATTTTTATCGCGATATGAGGACCATTTTGTAATTTATACTGATGGCTCCAAGAACTCAAATGGTGTTGGTTGTGCTTTCGTGTGTGGAACCGAACCCTATACATTCGGATTCCACACTAGCACTTCCATTTTTACTGCAGAGCTTTATGCAATATACCGGGCCATTTTACACGTACGCCGACGAAAGTTGGGGGACTGCTTAATCCTGAGTGATTCCCTCAGTGCACTTCAAAGCCTACGGCAGCTGTACAGCTACCACCCTATTGTGCAGCGTATACAGGATGCCCTCCATGTTTTACACGCTTCTGGTGTTAACGTGGTGTGTGCATGGATTCCTGGTCACGTAGGCTTGCGGGGGAATGAAATGGCGGATTCAGCAGCCAAGACGGCTATCATGAAGCCCAGGGTTCGAATACCATCTGTGACATCGGAAGACTTTAGGGCCGAATTGCGGAGAGCTGTGCAAACCTGCTGGCAGGAAGAGTGGTCTGCTCTCCGCAATAATAAACTTAGATCTGTCAAAGAACTTCCTATTCCCTGGGTTACCTCCTGTCGGTCATCTCGTCGCGAGGAGGTGAGTTTGGCTCGGTTACGAATTGGACACTGCATTTTTACTCATAGTTTTCTTTTTAAAAAGGAGCCTTCTCCACTATGTCCGTTTTGTAATGAAGCGTTGTCTGTACGACACGTGCTGCTAGAGTGTTTTCACCTAGCAGACCTCAGGACGTCTCTGCAGCTGCCGGTCAGCTTTGCAGAAATTCTAGCGGACGATCACGCAGTAGTGGAGAAGGTTTTTAGATTCTTTTCGAGATTAGATTTTAGGATTTAGCAAATAGAATTTATGGTTTTTGGATGACATTTTTATTTTATTTATTTATTTATTTATTTATTTATTTATTTATTTATTTATTTATTTATTTATTTATTTATTTATTTATTTATTTATTTATTTATTTATTTATTTATTTATTTATTTATTTTTCAAGGCGTATGTATTTTTTGTCTTTTTTAACATACACTGTTTTAGAATAATTTATATCTGGCTTTTGCCATGACCAGTTTCATTTAAAAAGGGCGCTGATGACCTCTGTAGTTGAGCGCCCTTATACTCATCATCACTCACTCACTCACTCACTCTGTATTATAATTCTCATTATCAGTCGGTTTGTGAGTTACACAGATTATCAAATTGATTGAATACTGTATTGTCACAGTAATTTTTAAGTCGTTCATTTCTATTTATAATTTTTATAGCTGTGAGCAACTGTCCCACAGTTTACACAATTTAAGCCACTTTGAGCTATCTCTAAACACCATATACAAGTCTTAATATCGTCCACTTTTTCTTCCCCCCATTAGAATGGAGACACTAAGTACACGTAAACTGGGGAAGCAAGCTATATAGTTTGTAATAAAAGCTTTACTCGATAACATATTTAATGAGGGTAAGAAGGCATACCAATGTATTTTTTTTTTAATTATTTATTTCAATTGCTCAGCACACTTAGTGCTATACAAATTGTGGTGCTGTATACATAATAAAATTAAAGTATACAAGGATAGAGGATACCCATATTAGAGTCCTCAAGCAAACTGGTCTGATTAGTGTGAGTATAAATTAAATAACTTCTTCATTACAGAATAAATAAACATTATAGAAATAAAATGTCCTGTGGCAAGCGTCCCTTCAGTCCTGGTGCAGCATCAAGGCGACGTCCCAGTTGGAAGAATAAAGCACCTGATAGATAAGGAAGGTGAGCAAAGAATCGCTTGTCGTTGTAGGGATGTACTCATTAATGCTGACTGTCCAATTCTCTATGCAGCTGTGCATTCCGGATGTATCACGGGGCGTTCACAGACAATCGTAATATTCTGTTTTGAAACACCTGAAGTTGGTGAAAATGAGTAGGTGAAGCACATCCCCATACAGGACTGGCATATAGAAGAAGTGGTCGTAGAATACTCCTATATAGTAGCAGCGTACATTCGACTCATAAAGAGGATTTGCGGTTGAGGATGGGATACAACTTGTGAAGACGAGGATAGGCTTGATTTAGTTTGTTTTTTATATGTGTACTCAATGTCAGTTGACGATCAAGATGGACGCCAAGATATTTGCACAATCAGAAGGTAACCAGGGAACTTCAGTGTTATAGAGTCGTATGTTTGCCAGAGCAGCAGGCCTGCACAAGGTGAAAAGCTTAAGACATTTGCTTGGAATAGGTGCGATATGGCAGCGTGATAACCAGTGTAGGAAAATGTCCAGCGAAGATTGTAGGGTTGCAACGGGAGTTTCAATAAAGAAGTGCGAGGTAAAGATGACTGTATCGTCAGCAAACAGTGCGGTACTTGTTGCAGGAAGTTCAGGCATGTGAGCAGTATATAGACTGTAAAGAAGAGGGGCAAGGACGCTACCCTGGGGCACGCCGGCTAAAATAGTACAGGGTGAGGAATGCGTTGAACCAAGACGCACAGAAAATTGGCGCTCCTGAAGATAGGTAGTAATCAAGCTGAAGTAAGTGGAGCGGAAGACCTAGGTCATGTAGTTTATAAAGGAGGCTGTCGTGCCACACTCTATCAAATGCCTGAGTGAAACTTAGGAATGCTGCCACAGTATGCTCTTTGGCGTAAAAGCTACGGCTAATATGTTCAGTAAGTCTCAGGAGCTGATGAGTACTAGAATGATGTCTAAATCACGGCCACACCGTGGCTCAGTGGTTAGACCGCTTGGCTCTCACCAAGGCGGCCCGGGTTCGATCCCAGGCGACCGCAAAGTGAGATTTGTGGTGGACAACACGGCGCTGGGGCGGGTTTTCTCCGGGATCTCCGGTTTCCCCCGCCATCTCATTCCACCGGTTCCTTCATCTTCATCTCATGTATCATCAGTGTCATCGCCTGCGGTGCCGTACATAGTAAAAGCAGGCGTTAAACACTACACATTTCATTTGATGTCTAAATCCAAACTGTTGGGGAGGTATAACTGAGGTTTCAGAAACAAACCACAGCAGTCGATTTTGAATGAGCTTTTCCAGAAATTTGGACAGAGTTGGTAAAAGACTAATTGGTCGATAGCTCTGTGGGGAACTGGGAGGTTTGTTAGGCTTTTGCAATGCAATGCAATGACCTCAGCAAATTTCCAGGCTTTAGGAAAATATCCAATGCAAAAAATTGCATTGTATAAAGAAGCCAGAAAGGCGATGGTCTTCTTTGTGAAGTGTTTCAATACAACTGGTGGAATAAGATCGTTTCCAGGGGCCTTCTTATTGGGCATAAATTGAATGATAGATCGTACCTCGCTAGATGATACCCACCTAATGGGCAACGGAGCCATAGGATACGATATACTCAGGCGCTCCTGATCATGTGCAGTGAAGGCAGGATCAGATGCCGGATTAGGTGTCAACGTAGATTCAAAGTAGGCACCTAATGTTTCGCACTTTTCCAAAGTGGTGTTGCTGATTAGATTGTTGACTCGAAGCGGCGGCAATTGAAGCAGTTCCCGGAGTATCTGTTTTGTCACTTTCCAGAGTGAGCTGTCTGTAGGACAGATGGTTGAGACGAAGTGTTGATAGCTGCTGTAACGGTGCTCATCTAATGCATGCTTAACCTGGTGAATGAGTTGGTTAAGACGTTGTCGTTGCCAAGGCTCTCTATGGCATTGCCAAAGACGACGCATTTGGTGTTTAGCTCGAATCATCTGGAGAAGGTGATCTGGTAACTGTTTTTTTTAATTTTACGTCCTCCAACGTTAAGTCATATCGGACGGTGAATGAAATGAGTGAAATGATGCTCAAATGTGTCCAGGGTCCATGGAGCTTAGAGCTACCCGACATTCGTCTGTCAAGATAAGGGAAAACCCCGGGAAAACCTTATCCAGGTAACTCACCCTGACCGAGATTCGAACTCGACACCTCCTGAACGTGAGGAAGACATGCTACCATCTACGCTACCGAGGCGGGCATCTGGTAACTGTGGTGATCTGGTGCCGTGGCAATAAGAACTGTGTTGAATGCCACATTTTACGGAGGTGTGAATCACGTCTCGAAGATGCGCTACAGTTGAATCAATATCTGCAGGGGTAGCAATAGTGCGAGGTATGTGTAGAAGGGTATCCATATTCCACTGGAAAGCATTCCAATTGACAGGCTAAGTGATAAGATGCTCTGGTGGCTGTGTCAATATGGGATCAAAACAGAATTTAATGACCACCGGACAGTGATCAGAATCAAGCTCTGGAAGAGTTTGCATGTAACCTGGAATTGTAAATTGTTTAAGAAGACATATGTCCAAATTATCCGGTTGCACACCGTGATCGTAAGAATAAAATATTGACTCATTCGGAGCAATCACTTGAAGAGCAGAATCTACCGTCGCCTGGAACAGACGTCCACTGGGAGTGGTTTGATGACAGCCCCATGCTTCACGTTTACTATTTAGATCCCCTAGGAGTATAGTGGGTTGGTTGTCGTTGAATAGAGCGGGATTTAGCCAGCGGCGTGGCTGCTTATACACTGCGATAATTTTAACTGGAGAAGCATTTGGTTGAGGGAGTTGTACACCCACAACTTCAAGATCAGGCACAATTGGGAGATAAGTAGAATGATGTTGAAGATGACGTTTCACAAGAATAGCAACACCACCACAGGCAATATTTGCAATTCTGCGCTTCCAATATATGAAATAATTTGGAATCTTGAAGGTTTCATAGGTAAGCAAGTGAGTTTCACTAATGCAAGCAATATCAACATTGTGGTGATGTAAGAAAGCCGTGAAGGAGGATCTTTTCTTCCTCAAACCATTGGCATTCCAATTTAGCAATGTAAGTTGAGAGAATAAGCGATTATGGACGGCCATTGTGCAATATGAACTCAAGAAAAGATGTAATATAAGGAACTATGTGTGGAGGATAGGGAATCAGAAATGAGCAAAGAGCATTAAAAAGGCTTATAAGACAGTCAGGGTCAGGTTGTTGTGATGCTGTAGAAGAAGAATCAGTGTCTCTGGGGCCAGGTGTGTCAGACATTTCCTCATGAGCTTGTCGAGCAGAGGAGGATTGCACGACAGGGGGGGGGCCGAGTAAGATGAGCATAGGAGCGGAAAGTGTTGCAGTGACATGGAAGGTGGAGACTGTTGAGGCTGGGAGCTAGCAGTCCTGGTGGGCAGTTGCGAAGGAGTCCTATTTGACTATCGCCCAACAGTCCCTGTTGATGAAAGAGATGGTGACTGATGTTATCTTGAGAAAATATGAACATCCTTTGAAGTTGGCGGGATGATCACCTCCGCAATTAACACATTTAGGCGCAGCTGTTCGTGGAGCAGTACAGTCTTTATAATGATGTTGACCGTCACAGCACATGCATCTGGGTGCAAGTTTACAATAGTTCTTAGTGTGTCCATAATGCTGACATTTAGTACACTGAGGAAGAGTGCGTGATGTACGTCATTGCTCCACTTGCACAATGCAATGACAGAGGCAAGGAAGATCAAAGATTTTCATACCAACTTCGGATTTGTTTACTTCCACAGCACATAATGGCATGGGAGACCTGTCTTTGCTGTATAGTCGATTTACTTGTAGGACAGGATAGTTAAGTTTGACCAGTTCATCAAATATTTCTTTGTTGCTTAAAGAATACGGAACATTCCATATAATAGCACTTAGCTTGGTGTTATCTGGAGAGCGGAAAGTATGGTACTGTTGTTTATAAGTGTCTAGGTGCTTAGTAAGTGCACGAAAATCACTGGTACTCGTGGTATTGATTTTTACAACCGTGCCTGGAAACTGAGTAGTGAAATCAGAGGATAGGATTAATTTTAAGTTTTTAATCAGTTGCTGATAATTATTAGTACCGTGTAAGAACACTCCTGCTGCTCCTGCTGCTGCTCCTGCCACCGCCGCCACGACGACGATGACCACCACCATGCCACCACCACCAAGCCACCACCACCATGCCACCACCACCATGCCACCACCACCACCACCAAGCCCCCGCCGCCGCCGCCACCAAGCTGCCGCCACCGCCACCACCACTACTACAGGCATAAAACTAAAAGTGTCCTATAGACCTTGGGTAATTATATTTTTAACTGGCAAAATTAAACTGCTTGTAGAATAGCTTTTATAAATTTGTTTGCAGTGAATAACATATAAATTTAATTTTAACGTTTTATTACTGAAAAGATCAACCCTTTGTAGGAAAACAATATTTATCTATGTGCACCCCATTTTAACACATTTCTATAGCAATGCGATTTACATTTTGTTACTTTGCAATGTTGAAAGCCAGACTAAAATGCCCTTTAAGTCAGCAAAATAAAATTACAATAATTTCTGAAACATTTTTGTGGTAGTCACCCTTGTAATGTTTCCATCCCTCCCATTATTGCAGCTTGTCCGTAAAATGCTATATACACTTAAAGTTATTCGTGGTTTAGTATGTACACCTTTGTGTTAGTTTTGAACTTCCACCCCCTTTGCTTGGTGATAACTGAACATTTTAACCACAGTGCATCTTATATCAAACTGAAAAAGATTCAATGAAAGATTTACAGTTTTCTCTGTCAATACAATATAACGTATCTGAGACAATTCTAACCATATTACTGTACTCAAAATACATTTTTTCCTTACGGAAGATTTAAGAATCTTAGCATGGCAAAGTAGTATTAAAATGTTAATTTCCGGAAACAAATAATGACAATGGATTCGAGCAAAAATCCTACGTATTACATTTACATGGCTTTGGCTTCTCTTGTAGAAACTATTCTTATATTACTTCATGTTCCCCGAGATAAAAAAGGTTCAAGAGAATACGAGAATACATTAGGGGAAGGTCAAATCATTTAAGAGCATAATGGACATAACGTAATGTCTCTGAAGTTATACTCCCTTTGTGTAGCTAAGGGAGAATTAAATCAGCTGAATGCCTTCTTATTTGAAAAAGGTTTAAGAATTCGAGATTTCAAACGAATACAAGAAGTATCTCTAAATTTCCTCAGTGCACAAAAACCATATGACAATGTAGCAATCTCATGCTAATGTAGACTCTGGTAGCTCAAGGGAAACGGCGCACAGCTAGTGTGATTGTGTGCAGCAATATTGCTAATTACAATGGTATAAAAATTGCTTTCTATATGGTTAAGTATTTTGACTGCTAGGGCTACGTAAAATGAAAAGCTTGGCTTGCAGAAATTTAAAACACTTTTTGTAGCTGTAAAACTGAAACTTTGTAGAAATCTTGCAGCAGCAAAATGACGTGAGATTGACAATCAAATGTACTTAAGGTCGACTCGGTATTCTGCCGTACGTATATAAATGCATGAAGTCACTCCAGTGCACTTCAAACACCTATCGTTGCAATAACTATCACCGAACTCGCACAACTACCAAACTGCCGCTCTAACATCTTGCGGGTCTTTATACCCGCAACCATTGCTTCAACAAATCCCTAGACTTTCCAAGTAATTTTTCGGAAACAACAATAGAGCAATTGCCTTGGAATCTCTCCGTAACTCTTCGACTCCTAACCATGCGTCCGTCGCCTACTTATCGCGGCAACAACAATGCCATTGATGACACTGCTCCCCACTCATGCCTGGTCGTCCTGAACAGCACCATCGTAGCGGGCCACACGATCCGAGTGTAACACCAACATCTTTCCTCGGGGCACCTTCTGGATGCGGTGGACCACCTCATAAATTCTCTTTACCAACCGGTACGGTCCTTGCCACGGTTGTTGAAGCTTCAGGCAGCGCCCCTTGGTCCGGGTAGGGTGGTACAACCAGACCAGGTCACCTTGCTGGAACCCTTGGCTGTTGGCTTGCCTGTCGTACCGGGTCTTCATGCGGTCGCGCGCCATTTGGATATTCTGACAAGCCATCTCATGCATGTCTTGGAGATGGTCCACGAGGTTCTCCACAAACTCGGTTGTTAGGCTAATTCACTTCCGGGGTTAGAGGTCCCACATGCCAGGTCACAAGGAAGGTGTAGCTCTCAGCCGAATATTAAGCTTGCTGGCGTAAACTCAGTGCTGACGTGTGTTGACGAGCGGTAAGTCAGCAAGAACTGTGGCACCTTGACGTCCCAGTCTCGCTGATGGCTGGCCACAACCTTCCTCACGTGTTCTAAGTTTTTGGTGTATCTCTCGGCCGTGCTGTCCGACTGCGGATGCAGAGGTGTTGTTGGGTCTTGTGCACCCCAACTCCTTCCAGTGTCAACATCACCTGGGACTTAATATTGGTGCCCTGGTCGCTGTGGGGCTTTAACGGCGCCCCAAAGCGACAGAACAGTTGCTCCACGATGCAGTCGGTTACCTTCTTAGCCTACTAGTTCGGGATCACATACACCTCCGGCTACTTGTTGAAGCAGTCCACGGCCGCCATCAGGTACTTTTGCCTCGGGCGGACATTAGGAATAGTCCAGCTATGTCGACAGCGATGAGTCCGAAAGGCGCTCTGACATTGAACTGCTGCATGCGACCCTGCTCCTAATCTGGGCCCGCCACTCGCCGCGCACACGTGACATTGGCGACACCATCTCTCAACATATGCTGGGAAGCTCAGCCAGTAGTAACGCTGTTGGTGTTTGTCAATCGTTTGACTTGCTCCCAAGTGTCCTGAAGTACCTGTGTGCGCTTCCTCCAAGACTTCCGAGACCTTACGCCGGAGAAGTCCAGCTGTTCACTCTGCGCCTTCCCATCGGTTGATTTCCATACCCGGAACAGCACGCTCTGTTTGGCCTTCAGTGAGCCCCATTGGACCCAGTATGACTTTTATGCAGCACTTCTGGTTGCGATGTCCTCCCAGGTTGGTCTTGTTCCTGCCTCCACTTTTTACAAGGCCCCAAATCTGCGTCCGTAAGCTGGTCCTCCTCAGGCCTGCACTATCTCAGCCGTCCGCAGGCACTGCTGTAACCACTTTGAAAGCTACAGCACGCTCCTTCTCCACTCTTGTGCACTGGCTGTGTCTTTGGGGCATGGCGTCTGCGTTGACGTGGCTCTTTTCCCTACGATGTTCGGAGGTGAAATCGTACTCTTGCAGCCTCTGAACCAAAGGGGCTGTTGGCTCTCCAGGGTTCTGAAGTTAAGTAGCCAAGTTAGGACGGAGTGCTCAGTCCTCATGTGGACTGGCTGACCGAACAGGTACTTGTAGAAGTTGTCCAAGTTCTTTACTACTGCTAGCAGGTCTCACCGACTGACGCAGTAGTTCTTCTCTGCCTTGGAAAGCATCTTACTGTAGTAAGCTATCACCCAATCGTGGCCGTCCTGGTCTTGTAATAGGAAGCCACCAATGCAATGGTCGCTGCCGTGGGTGTCCATAATGAAGCCGCTGCCTGCTTGTGGGAATCCCAAAATAGGATCACTGCAAAGTGTCCTCTTCAGCTGCTGGAAACCGCCTTCCGTGTCTTCCGTCCACACATAAGGCCGGTGTTCATCTGTCAGGCGAGTGAGAGGCCTGGCGATGTTGGAGAAGCCCTTTATGTAGTAATTGTGCAGCCCCAGGAAACTACGCAATTCTCGCTTATCCTTCGGGTGAGGTCAATCACTCACAGCCTGTGCTTTCTTCGGGTCTGTGGCCACTCTGGTTGGTGAGACTATGTGGCACTATTAGTGGACTTCCTTGCAGAAGGGCTGGCACTTCTTCGCGTTCAGATTCAAGTTGGTCACTTGCAGTCTCTCTAGAACCTTGCTCAGGTTGTCGAGATGGACTTTGAACGTCTTTCCGACCACTATGGTGTCGTCCAGGTACAGCAGGCAGGCGTCCTAAGTCAATGCTCTTATTACTGACCCCATGAGGCGCTCGAAGGTAGCAAATACGTTGCAGAGAGCAAAATGCATAACTGTGAACTGCCAAAGTTCTTATCCTGTCGAAAATGCGGTCCTCACCTTGTCTCTCGGGTCTAGAGCTACCTACCAGTAACCCAAGTTCAAGTCCAGGGTCCAGAACCATGCGCACTAGGAAGCGTGTCCAGCGTGTCGACAATCCGGAGTTAGGGGAAGCAGTCACCCCTGGTGACTGCGTTTAGCTTTCTGGAGTCCACACTGAAGCTTAGATCAGGTCGTTCTTCACCAGGACTACAGGGCAACACAAAGGGCTCTCGAGACACTATAATTACTCCCCTAGATCTCATGCTCTCCAGCACGTCGCGTAGCGCCGCTTGTTTTGCCAGCGGAAGGCGTCTAAGTGGTTACCGAATAGGCTGGGCATCGACAACTCGGTCCGTGCGGCTCTAGCCGCTGTTGCCTTGGCAGAAGAGGCGCTCGTATTGTCTCAGCAGTTGTCAAACTTTCTCTAGCTGTTCTGCGGTGAGACAGTCGGCCGCCCTCTCCACTAAGTCCTCCAGCCTGGTTCCCAGGTATTGCGTCGGCACCAGCTTATGGTTCTTATCGATTCCCATTGCGCTGACGTCGGGCTCACACGCCCCAACTCCGTTGCGGCCTGGATGTCGTTATCGGTGTCTGATGGGTTGAACAGCCTCGCCCACTCCTGGTGACTGCGCTCAGCTTCCTGGAGTCCACACTGAAGTGTAGATCACCGTCGTTCTTCACCAGGACTACCCGGGAACACAAAGGGCTCTCATACACTTCTATTACTCCCCTAGATCACATGCTCTCCTGCTTGTCACGTAGCGCCGCTTGTTTTGCCAGCGGAAGGCGTGTAAGTGGTTACCAAATAAGCTGGGCATCTCCGGTGTCAATGTGGGTGAGCACTCGGTGTGTGCGGCCCTAGTCGCTGTTGCCTTGGCAGAAGAGGCGCTCGCATTATCTCAGCAGTTGTCAAACTATCTCCAGCTGTTCTGCGGTGAGGTGGTCGGCCGCCCTCTCCACTAAGTCCTCCAGCCTGGTTCCCAGGTGTTCCGTCGGCAACAGCTTCTGGGTCCTGTCGATTCGCGTTGCGCTGACATCTGGCTCACATGCCCCAATTCCATTGCGGCCTGGATGTCGTAATCTGAGTCTGATGGGTTGAACAGCTTCGCCGGCGCCTCCTCTCGGCACGCCAACAATGTCCTGGCTACACATTGTCCGTGCACAGGTTCTTTCGAGTCCAGCATCAGGTTCCTCGTCCGCTGGCCTTCCAGTCGCGTCGTCACCACCAGCGAGGTGCCGCAGCATCACCTCTTCTCCATTCAGCCGCAGTACCTTCCTTCGGATGTCGACCCTCGCCTAGGAGCTGCTGAGGGAATCCAGTGCCAGTATCACCTCCTTAGCCACCCTCGCGACGAACTCCCACAGGGGCAAGGAACTTCGTCACAAGATCAACTGTAGCAGATCGTCCATCTCCACGGGAGGGTGTCGCACATCCCCAGCACACGCCACTTGGTCTTCGTCGGCGTTCCTGGACTGGTCTTCGGTCTCCATCGTAGCGGATACTCCTTGTCTTGGAGACCGGGGTGGGTGTAACTTTGGACGCTTCCATCCTCATTGCTGCCGTTAATGCCTGTTGGATAGGCTAATACTCGTCGAGCATTAGGCGCTGACTATCTCGGCATCTCGTACACAATCGACGGCGTAGGCGGCTTCACGGGATAGGATACCAATCCAGCCGGGAAGTCTATCAAGTCTTTCCTGGCCAGCTGGTCGAGTGCCAGGGCGAATTCCTGCAGCGTCTCCCCTGACTGCTGCGTCAAAATGTGAGTTGGCTGCGGCCAAGCGGTGGCTTTCAAACCAGTTTATCAGGGCCTCCCATTTGTCCTTGACCGCCGCCGCTGTCTGGATGGCATTCAGCACCACTGCGGCCCGTCCCTGGATGCTGACTATTAGCTGTGTGGCCTATTCCCCTGGCCACCACTAATTTTGCTTGGCCACTGTGTCGAATTGGAGGCGGATGACATCAAAAGTTGACGTGCCGTCCTGTTTCAGTGCTATCACGAACGCAGATGTGTTGCATCTTGGCGTGTCGGCCTTGAGATCTTTCAGTATTCTGCTGACCATGTCCTGTACCATGGCGATCAGGGACTTGGTTTTGCTGTCGGCCTTTCTCTCTAATTTGTTAACGCGGTTCCGAGGTCTTTGACGTGCTTGTCCACTTGATCCATCCGCTTGTCCAGCTCCGTGAAATCGGCCAACTGCGCTTGGAATTTGGCGGCGAGGCCTCGTTCGCAGCCTTCATTTCAATCATCCTCGCAGCGAAGTAGTCCTTTGCTGTTGTCATATCTTTCTTCTTAGCGGCCAGGTTGTTTGTCATTTCCTTCTACTTAGCGAGGATGTCATTCGTTGTCTTCATTTCTTTCAGCTCTTGTGAGATCTTCGCCAAACACGTAGACAATATCACCAGTAAGGCGCATAAAATCATGGCCAAAATAGCTAGGTTAACGAGACATTTTGGAACAATCCCTTACAAAACTGTCAGGCTGTATAATAACAACATTCTCTGCTCCATAATTGGTCATGCCGCAAGTGCTTGGGGTCACAGACTGCAGCTTAAAACAGCAATACAGGAACTTAGAAAAACACAACGAACTATTTTGATCATGCTTACAGGTGCTTTTTCCACGACACCCACCGATGCGCTCCTAGTCACACTAGGGCTACTGCCACTCGACTTGGAGGTGCGAAGAAGAGCAGCCTGCTAAAGGATGCGCAAACACAACAATGTCCGTGCCGCACAACTAGCAGGGACAGAAGTGAGGGCTGAAATTGAGATCTATGAAGTCCTCATCTCGGAATGGCAGTAATAATAGGACATCAGCTCGACCGGAAGACGTACATACGATATTCTGCCAAACATAGAAGAGAGATTAAAAATGAAGTACCTGCAGCCAAGCAGGGGGCTGATTCACTACCTCACGGGCCATGGACCATATCTGTCATACCTTCATAGATTCAACTTATCACCAAACGCAGACTGCAGATGCGGCGCACAGCAAGCTCCAGAGCACGCAATATGGGAATGCCCATTAACAGCAGCAACAAGAACAACTGCATTATCCTATACCCAAAACAGATCCATATACGACGTAGTAAGACAACGCAGATTATGGACTTGGCTAGACAGGTTGGCCAACGAATTTTCGACTAAGGCCAGGATCAAGTACCTGAGTGAGGAACAGCGACGTCGACATTAACCATCGAACATGACTACCGTAGAACTTAAGTTTTAGTATAAGTAGTAATAATAGTAATAGCAATTAGAGACTAATGTAGTTAGCACTAGTTAGTAAACTCTGTTTTAGATTAATAATATTAATTGTAAAAACTCCTATGTAAGATAACAAAATTGTAAAACCAAATGTATGAGAAAACAATAAAGATGGGACACAAATCTGGTATTTAAAACAGGAACCAGATTCCCGAATTAAGGAGGCCGAGGTCTTGCTGAAGAGCAAGATCTCGGCCTTTTTTTAATGCGGCTTCCATCGTAATCCCACTCCTGACACCACTTGTGACTGCTAGGATTACGTAGAATCAAAAGTCTGTTGGCACAAATATAGAACAGTTTTTATTGCAAAATAAACAGAAACTTTGTACAATTCTTGCACCAGCAAAGAGAGGTTATACTGACAATCAACTGTCTTCAAGGTCGACTGGATGCTCTGCTGCACATAAACAAATGAATGAAGTCACTGTAGTACACGTCAAACGCAGACCGTTGCAATAATCATCACAGAATTTACACAGCTGCACAACCGCAGCTCCAACAATTTGCGGATTTTATACCCACACCATTGTTACTAGAAAGCCGTAGATCTTAAGTGTAATTTCTCGGCAGTAATAGACCGAACACTCTGGTATCTCTTTCTCTCCTGCCGACGCGCTCGTTTTCAAATTATCGCGGCAGCAGCAACAACCGTCGGTCTAAAATGAGACATGTTACCTTAGACCTCCATCCATCCACATAACACAAATAGGAGTCACAAACTACCGCTCATGCTGATTGGTCAATCGCAACACATGTTCTCAGCACGGTGACAGAAATGCACTGTTGTTATTTTACGTCCTCCAACATTAAGTCATATCGGACGGCAGAAATGCACTGGCAGTTCTATATTGTAGTCAGAGGAAGCCACGTCTGAACACAGAAATATTCTCTCAGTACTTCCATGGAATTGTATCAGCAGTGAGAAAACAACTGAAGAAGATGAAACTACAACTGGAAGTCAGTTTCACAATGGTGCCTGTCAGTCTTCTGATGTGATGCTCCTACTCTTACCAAAAGTGAAAGTGCTGAGTCAGCCACAAACCAGGAACATCATTACAAACATGCAATTTGGTCAGTTCACAGAATGAATGTGAAAATAACTCAATGGAGACCACTTTAAAGGCGTGGTATACGATCATTGTATGTGACTGCTTTCAAAACAGAATTATGGGATAAAGGGTATAACTCAATACAATGAGGAGCGCGGCCAGACATGAGTTAGTGAATAGCGTAATCATGCAAATCTAGGGCTAGAAATGATTGAAAGCGATGAGCTAATCAATTCAGAATTATCAATTGCAGACATTTTCTACATTGAAATGTTCCATAAGCTTTCAGGATGACAAGCTGCTGGTAAGTGTTTAAATAACCAAAACGGTGCAGTGAATCAAGCGTTATCAATGAAATAAATAAAGGCATGCAGTAAAGTGCTAAAGAGGAGTGCATAGGACGAAGACTAGGGAATGCTTACAGTGCTAGTGCTGATGTATTCCTGAATGCAAAAACCAGATACATGAGGCGGTTCGTGATAAAGTTGACTATGACGTTGAGTATGATCATTCCGACAACTAATTAATTTGGATATGTCTTAGTGATACTACACTAAATATACATAACGCTTAAGTTTTCTATGAAAATTAATGTATGTTGTAGCTAATAAAGGGAAATCCCAATGTAAATAACCTAAATATCACACTCCCAGCAGTCCCGCATCCACACGTAAAGGAGTTGCCGGATTAGCGTGACTAAAGTATTTGACATCAAATGTAGGTTTTAGTGGGCTCTACCCGCTTTTAGAAGTTTTGAGGTTAACTTGTTTCTTTACTGAAATTGAATGCATTAGCAATTTTTCAATCTGCTGAAAAAAGAGAAATTGTACATTCTTTCTTTCGTAATTTTCTTTTGACATAATTGCTTCATTAAGGGCATCAATGCCTTCCTTATGCAATAAATTGTGCCACTCTGCTGGCTTTTCATCTAACCCATTGTATGCCATTCTAGTAAGTTCAAATCCCCTCCCGGAGATTCAAATGGAGCACTATTGCTCGACAATGTTTTGTACGAGATAAAGTATTATTTATTTAGAATGTGTATTGCAGACACCTCATTTTAAAGTAGGCAATGGAATCATTCCTTACTAACCCTTATACTATGGAGGGGAACACGGCTGTCGTTGGTCTACGAATCAGGCTTGGCATTAGACATAATGAGCTTTTCCTTCATATGCCAAATGAAGTCCGTGACAAGCCAGTAGTAAATGTGTGAATGCCGTTTCCTACATATTGGATGGGCCAGTTATATTACCTACCACTCTGTTCCTACAGGTTCATAGTTTAAAATCATGGTGTACCACAGGCAGTAAGAGGATATGACGTTGATTGATGCCAGAAGAGCCGCATCAACAGATCTTTTTACCTCGATTGTAAGTGAAATTTTCAAACATGAACATCTTGTCTCTATATACTGGGAAGCCATATGAATGATTTTATTATCAAACTCTGTGCGTTAGCCACACTCACCTTTTAATAGGAATGTTTGTTTACCTCTTACACTTAACCAGACACTCAGAATAAAGGGAAACTTGAGATATCCAGAAGTTTAAAATATACATATCATTTTTATGGAAAATGACATATATGGTACTTTAATCACAACCATTAGTCAGTTTAGGGAAATTCAACGGTTAAACAATTATTCCATTTAAACATTAGTCCATTCGAAATTTCTACAAAATCTTTGTACCGCTTTATTGGAAGTCTCTGACCTTATACACTAGGTTTGATATTTAAGCAACTTCGTGTTTTAATTATGGCGTCCAGATGACAAACAGGCATTTTATAGCACGTGATCTTTCGGATTCAGCAGACCTGAGAACGTACATTTTATATTTAAATGACGGTATAATATTTCAGGATGAAATGGTCTCACGTGATGTACGTGATGGCGACAGTGCATTGGGTGATAATTACCACCTGTAAAGTATTCTAGTCAGTTAACATAATCGATGGTGTAGTTCAACAGGGAATATTTTGAATTTGACAGAACACACACTTGTACACTAGTTATCTTTATGCGTTTGTTTAAATATTACATTATACACAAAACAGCACTACCCAACAAAAATTAAAGCTTGTTGACAATTATTACTTCACTCAGACACTAAATTCTAGTGATAGATCAGTTATTCCATAGGAATCAATACTCCATTAGGAATTGGCACTTATTACTTTCAGTTTGTTCTTCCGGGATTAAAATACTTCTAGTGTTTAGTGTATATTATGGAAAGTTGCTATTTACTTTCAGTCCATTAATAGTAACAAAGAGGAGAAACAAAGTAAGAGCACAATTACAAACTGCATAAGAGGTGAATTGATTTGCTTTCACCTATTGGAGGTTTTGCTTATAGCAGACTTCTAGCTTGAGTATAACAATTAAAATTAACAAACATGATATTTAAGCTTCGTCGCTCAAGAACATGAGACATACAAGCTACGCAAGCAGCGCAATAGCACATAACTGAGCCATAGACCAGAACCATCTCTTTAAAGTGAAATAAGAACTACTTAACTGAAACCCTCATAAATGAAATTATGGAGTTGTAAGCTTCTCGACCGAGTGAGAATCTAACACATGTTTCACCTTTGTCTTTTCCCCTCATGAACTAAAATGTTTTCAAATGAGACAACTGACCAAAGCTCCCACTGCAGTCTATATATTGGTGTGACTTCCTATCCCCTTGAACTAAATGTCTTTTCAAAGGTGACAGACAACTGAGTAAACATTTTATTGCAAATTTATATTACTGTGGCTTCTTGCTGTTATGAACTAAATTATGTCTTTTCAAAGATGACAACAGAGTAAAACGCTTATCACAAAGTTTACATTGGTGAGGCCTTTTACCCTCATGAACTAAATTATGCCTTTTCAAATTTGAAAGCTGAGTGAAGTTTTTATTACAAACTTTACACTGGTGTGGTTTCTTACCCTCATGAATTAAATTATGTCTTTTGAAAGCTGACAAATCAGTAAATCTCTTATCACAAACTTTACATTGGTGTGGCTTCTTTCCCTCATGAACTAAATTATGCACTTTCAAATTTGACAACATAGTAAAGCGCTTATCACAAACCATACATTGGTGTGTCTTCTTGCCCTCATGAACTAAATTATGTCTTTTCAAATTTGACAATACAGTAAAGCTCTTATTACAAACAGTACACTGATGGGGCTTCATGTTCTTGTGAACCAAATGATGCCTTTTCAAATTTGACAACAGATTGAATCTCCTATTACATACATTACATTGGTGTGACTTATTACCCTCATGAACTAAATTATGCCTTTTCAAATATAACAACAGAGTAAAACTCTTATTACAAACTTTACATTGGTGTACTTTACCCTCATGAATTAAAGTATGTCTTTTCAAATTTGACAATACCGTAAAGTTCTTATTACATATCTTACAATGATGTTCCTTCTTGCCCTTATGGCCTAAATTATTGCTACACTGTTGTGGCCTTTTGCTCATATGACTGAAACTCCTTGACTTTAAGTGTAAAGGCTCTATATACCTGTCTGCATCATCAGTACATTCACCAGATTGAGCGGACTCAAGAGGATTTATTTCATTACAGATGCCTGTATCTCTTGCTGGGACCTCAGCAGACAGCAAAGGTGATTTGTCACTAGTTACACTAGCAACTGTTTCCGGAGATAATCTGAAATATTGGAGTTGTCATCATTTAGTATAATAAGGAGATAAAAGAATATGAAAACACAATTTGCAGTAAATGCACAGAACTTGGTAACAACTTGTGTTAAATTGACTCATGCAAAGTAATTGTTACCTATTATAATCAACTACATTTATTAATTCACAATATCTGGAAATAGATGACAATGAAAAATGTGGTAATAAAAGACTAAAGCTTCTGGCAATATCAGCAAAAGTGGTTATATAAACCCACAATTACATCAACATCGCAGTTCACCGTAAAGGCAAGAATATATTACGTGAGCAATTCCTGTGTCTACGACTTTAGGCAATAGAAATATCAGAAAAAAGCTATTATTAACAAGCAGAAAAGACATTTAATTTGGACGGATATGTTGACATGATGGAAGTCACTACAGTTTCTGTATTCAGCACAAAACACAATTGAGCAAACTACTAGAACAAAAAGTACATCAAGATGGTATTGAATAAACAGATTATCAGAAATTATTGTGATCAAAATGTATTTTACTAACTGTGTGCTTGATTAAGATTTACGTTTACTATTTAGTGCCTGTTGTCTGCATCTTAAGATTTGAAAATAGGAAATACTGATTATTCTGACTGAAGATATTAGAAGGTCCTCGATTAAATAAAACTAAGAATTATACCATTTGCCTGAAAATGTATCGAAATATTGTCGCGAACCCGTTATCTACGATAGCGCGGCTGGTGTACACAAAGGGCCGGCAAATAAAGATATCTGAGATAAAGGACTTGCGGCACAGATAGGATTTCATCGTTAGAAGGTTCTAGTGATATCCTGATTGACAGCGAAAAGTTGTTTTATTTGTTCCAGAAAACTCTCGAAATCAATGAGTTATTTAAGAAGCGGACGACTCGCCAAGAGGCAGTCGGGAAAAGTCGTAAGTAGTAAACAGCTGAGCTGATGTAGTAAACTCATCGCTCTTTGTTATTGTCATCGACCTTGGTAGATTGTGTGGTGCAATGGACGTGAGAATTGAATTACGTGTATTTCGACGGAAATAGAGAACATAAGGAATATCTGCAACTCGGACTTTTAATTCTACGAACCCACAAAGTCACAATTGGTGTCAGAAGTGGGCTATAACACGACATGTAGGCTGCACTGGAAGATTTTGGAGATGATGAAAATGAAGGCCGAACTCACCTCGGAAATGCAGACGGCGAATTACAACCTCGCTGCAAAAACAGAAGCGGCAAACAACAACCACGACGCGAAGCTGGAGACCACACATAACAACTTGGCTGTGGAAATGAAAGAAATGAAGACGGCTAACGAAAACCTCACCAAGATGTAAGCTACAAACAACAGCCTGAACGCGAAGAGGACCGAATTGACAATGGAAATTAAAAGCGACAAACGAGGCCCTCGCCGCAAAGTTTGAAGAGCACTTGACCGGCGTAAAGGAGGACGCCACGGAGTGCGGCGAGCGCGTCGAAGACCTGGCGAGCCGCGTTAACGAGCTGGAGGGAAAGGCCGACGGCAACAGAAAGTCCCTGAACGCCATGGTGGAAGACGTCGGCAGGAGGTAGAAGGATTTAAAGGTCGACACGCCGGGACGCGCCACAACATATGCGGGCGTCAAACCTCCTAAATACGACGGCGCGACAACTTTCGAAGTCTCCTGCCGCCAATTCGTCGCAGTGGCCAAGCACAACAAATGGCCACCAGAGGAAGAGGCCAATACAGTTAACAGCGAGCCTCCAGGGACGGGCTTCAGAAGTGCTAAACGCGGTCCAGACAGCGGCGGCGCCCAAGTACATCTAGGAAGCCCTGGAGAACCGCTTAGCCGCAGCGTCCCGCAGCCAGCTGAAGTCAAGGTCACAGTAGCCAGGGGAGACGCTGCATGTGTTCGCCCTGGCAATCGAGCAACGTGCCAGTTAAGCCTTAGTTGACCTCCCACCTCAGTTCGTATCCCGAGAGGCTGCCTACACCTTTGTCGACGGGATACGAGACGCAGAGATTCGTCAGCGCCTAATGCTCGGCTATTAAAATACCATCCACGAGGCGCTAACGGCCGCAATAAGGATGGAGGCGGCCAAGGTGACCGCTATCCCGACGTCGCGAACCAGGAGACCGAAGACCAGCTGAGGGACGCTGGCGAAGACCTAGTGGCGTGTGCTGCGGATGCGGCCAGCCGCGACAACTGCAGAGAGACAGCCGACACCAGGAAGAGCAGCCGGGAGAACGAGTAAGGGCCGTCGTGGAGAGGGGTACGTCGGCGCCAACACCATCCTCTAGAGTGACACTGCGTGCCGTCAGCCGGCGTATGGATGACAGCCTCATCGCGGACGATTGGGTGAGAGGGAAGCCGTGCCGCGTGCTCGTAGACACCGGGGCAGCCGTGACCATCAAGCCTGACGTGGCCAAGGGTTTGCCATCGAGAAAACCCAGCCGACTGTACCAGTTAGTGGCGGCATCGCGTGACACCTTGCCTTTGGAGGAGGCTCTACTGAAGTTGACCTTGGGACGGAGTGCCGTGTGTCTGTGGGTGTTCATCGCGAAGGTGGCTGAGGAGGTAATACTGGGACTGGATGCCCTCAGGAGCCAAGAGGCGACGGTCGACGTCGGCAGGAAGGTCCTGCGGCTCAACGGAGAAGAGATGATACTCCGGCAACCCGAAGAACGTCTGGGAATCTGCAGGGTCATCTTGAAGGAAGACGTGTTGGTCCCCGCTAGAAGTGAGGTGGTGGTGACGGCGGGACTGGAAGGCCAGCGGACGAAGAACATGGTGCTGGACAAAAAGACGCATGTGCACGGACTCTGTGTAGCCAGGACTCTGTTGCCGTGTCGAGAGGTACCAGTGAGGCTGCTCAACCTGGCAGACACCGATCACGACGTCCAGGCTGGGACGGAGCTGGGGACGTGTGAGCCCGTGGTCAGCGTAACAGCAATCGACAAGACACAAGATCTGGTGCTGGCGCAATACCTGCGCCCCGGCTGGAAGGCTTACTGGAGAGGGCGGTCGACCGCCTGACCGCAGAACAGCTGGAGAAAGTTCGACGACCGCTGAGGCGTTATCAGCACGTCTTCAGCCAAGGCAACAGCGACAACGGCATCTACCTAGACACGTTCCGCTCGCAAAACAAGCGGCGGTACGGCATATGGTAGATGATATGAAATCCAGGGGAGTGATTGGAGAGTCTAACAACCCTTGGTGTTCCCCTATAGTTCTGGTGACAAAGAAGAACGGTGAGCTACGTTTCTGCGTAGACTATAGGAAGTTGAACGCTGTCACCCGAAGAGATTGTATACCCCGACACCGGATTGACGACACACTGGACACGCTTGCTGGTGCGCAGTGGTTCTCGGCCCTGGATCTGAAGTCGGGTTACTGGTAGGTAGCTCTAGACCCGAGAGACAAAGAGAAAACTGCATTCTCGACAGGCCAAAGACTTGGGCAGTTCACAGGTAGACCCTTGGGCCTCTGCAACGCACCAGCCACATATCAACGCTTAATGGAATCAGTAATGAGAGGATCGACATATGACGCATGCCTGCTTTACTTGGACATCATTATCGTCGACAAGACGTTCGAAGACCTCTGGACAACCTGAGCAAGGTGTTACTGAGACTGCAGGCAACCAACCTGAAGCTGAACGCGACGAAGTGCCAGTTCTTCCGCAAGGAAGTCAACTACTTGACCCACATAGTCTCACCAACCGGAGTGGCCACAGACCCGGAGAAGACCCAGGTTGTGAGAGATCGGCCTCGCCCAAAGGATAAACGAGAGTTGCGCAGTTTGCTGGGGCTGTGCAGTTATTACCGCCTCTTCATAAAAGGGTTCTCCAACATCGCCAAACCCTCCCCCGCCTGACAGGAATACTGACCTTGTGTGGGGGCAGATGACGCCGTAGGCGCTTTCCAGCAGGTAAAGAAGACGCTGTGCAGTGCTCTAATTTTTGGACTTCCACAACCAGGCGGCACCCTCATTGTGGACACCGGCGCCGGCGACCATTGCATTGGAGAAGTCCTATCGCAAATCCAGGACGGCCATGAGCGGGTGACAGCCTACTAAACAAGTAAAGACATTGGAGTACTTCCACAAGTACCTGTATGGTCAGCCATTCCACCTGAGGACTGACCACTCCGCCCTAACTTGGCTACTGAGCTTTAGAAACCTGGAAGGTGAGACAGCAGGCTGGGTCCAAAGGCTGCAGGAGTACGACTTCACCTCTGAACATCGTAGAGGCAAGAGCCACGGCAATGCAGACGCCATTTCCCGAAGACCCTGCCTAGAGGAGTGCGGGCAATGCACAAGAGTGGAAGAGAAGGATCGTGCCGCAGCTGTCAGAGTGGTCAGGCAGTGCCTGCGGATGGCTGGGATAGCGCAGGGACAAGACCAACCTGGTAGCACATCGCACCGCGGAGCGCCACCTACAAGTCATACTGGGCCCAATGGGACTCACTGAAGACAAGAGAGGGCGTGCTGTTCCGGGTATGGGAATCGCCTGATGGGAGGACGCAAAGAGAAGAGTTAGTACTTCCCCGAAGTAAGGTCCCGGAAGTCTTGGAGGAGGTGCACGCCGGAACTTCAGGACACCAGGGAGCAAAGCGGATGATTGACAAACTTCGGCAGCACTACTACTGGCTGAGGCTCCAAGCAAATGCTTAGAGATGGTGCTGTCAATATCACGTGTGCGCGGCGAGTCGCGGTCCCCAGATTAGCAGCAGGGGTCGCATGCAGCAGTACAACGTCGGAGCGCCAATCGAAAGGATCGCCGTCGACATAGGTGGACCATTCCCGGTGTCCGACCGAGGCAACAAGTACCTGATGGTGGTCGTGGACTACTTCACCAAGTGGCCGGAGGTATATGCCATCCCGAACCAAGAGGCGAAGACAATCACAGACTGTCTCGTGGAGCAAGTGTTCTGCCGATTTGGGGTGCCGATAGAGCTCTACAGCGACCAGGGCACCAATTTTGAGTCCAAGCTTATGAAGGAAGCACTTGAAAGACTTGGTGTGAACAGGACCCGCCCAACAGTTCTACCTTCCCAGTCGGATGGCATGGTCGAAAGGTACATCAAGACCTTAGAACACCTGAGAAAGGTCGTGGCCAGCCATCAGCGAGACTGGGACGTCAAGGTCCTACTGTTCTTGCTGGCCTACCGCTCGTCAACACACGACACCACTGACTGGAACGATGCCAGCAAGCTTAATGTTCAGCCGAGTGTTACGCCTCCCTTGTGACCTGGCCTTTGGGAGCCCCCCGGACGCAAAACAGCCAGCAACTGAGAATGTGGAGAACCTGCGGGACGGTCCCCACGACGCGCATGAGATGGCTCGTCGGAATATCCAGAAGGCGAGCGACCACATGAAGACCTGATATGACAGGAAAGCCAACAATAAAGGACTTGCCGGCACAGATAGGGTTTCATGGTTGGAAGGTTCTAGTGATATCTTGATTGTCAGAGAAAATTTGTTTTCCTATTTGTTCCAGAAACCTCTCGAAATTATCAATGAAGTATTTAAGAAGGCGAAGACTCGCCAAGAGGCAGTCGCGAACAGTCGTAAGTAGTAAACAGCTGAGCTGATGTTGTAAACTGATCGCTGTTTGTTATTGTCATCGACCTTGGTAGATTGTGTGGAGTATGTGACGTAATGTTGTTGCGTGAGAATTGAATTACGTGTATTTCTACGGAAATAAAGAACATTTGGAATATCTGCAACTTGGACTTTTAATTCTATGAACCCACAGTCACAATATAATATGAATGATAAAACAAGCGACATTTTTAAATAGAACTTTCTGGAGCAATAACTTGCAAAGACACAGAACAAAATCTTATCCTTCCGTTGCACCTTTTTTTTTTTTAATGTCTCCATTGCAATACCAATTCGGGCGGCTCCTATCTCTATGGCTCACATATAATGCCTCACTATTTCTCTGTTTTATCCTACTCTGGCTGGAAGAATCGTTCACAACTACAACACTCAACCGTCAACTGACTACTAGAAAATACTTAAAAAAGCTTTGCATCCCCTGTTATATCACGCTGGTCATGGAAGAAATGTTGAGCCAAAGAATTGGAATCTTATCGAAGGTAAATCTTCTATTTCAGCCAAAATCGAACGGTCTGGAACACAACAAAGTGGCAAGACAATAATCTGCGTACTTCCAGATTCATGACGTCTGCTAGTAGCACTCTTTGGATGTTACATACTTTTACTTCCTTCGCAGAAGCAATGAAAATGGTGAAGTGGTGTGATTCACACTTAATTCTTTAAAATTCAATGCAGCCGAGACATCGTACACTTCAAAGATCTGGTCATCCCAACTACCTTTGATCCGCCCACATCTTTGCCTGGGGCAATCTTTGGACATAATGGCTGAGCGGCTTAGACCACTTGACTCTCACCAAGGCGACCCGGGCTCGATCCCAGGCGACCACACGTGAGTTTTGTTGTTGACATGGCGTGGGATGGGTTTTCTACGTGATGTCCAGTTTCCGCAGCTATCTCATTCCACTGGTGGTCCATCTTCATTTCTTGTATCATCAGTGTCACTACCTATGGTGCCACATGTAGTAAAAGAAGGCGTTACACACTACACATTCATTCATTGCTTCTAGACACACCTTCATTATTAATATGCCTCTCTGTGCACTGAAATCGTTGCTTGGCTGGTTGGAGTTTGAGGAAATGCCCCTAAATCTTGGAAAGGTGAAGCCGGAAAGCTCAGTTGGACCGGCTGTTAGTGACCATCTTCCTCAGAGGGTGTCCATCTACCTCAGCCAGAAATGTTGTCACTGGCTGCATGTGAAAATTTCGTCAAGAACATCTAGATTCAAAATGCTAGGAAATAGAACAAGGTATTATTAAATTGTGCCGATTCATCAGCCTCACACATAACAGTTGATAATCATTTGACTTTTCCGTTTGCAATTCAGTAAATGTCAAGCCATAATACAGATGTTCTTTTAAAAGTACTTTGTTTATGGTCCTGGGGATGTCAAAACATGTATTTCTAGTGAAATATAAATACTGAGCTTTGGGTGGAATTAAATTTTGCTTCTGTTTGACAGAGGATACAGGGTTCAGATATTCCTTCACTACAACATTTATAATTGGCAAAAGAATTAATCTTAATTTGTAGATGATGTTTAAAGAGGTGCAACATCTGGCACAGTAACTGATACATTGCAATATTGTAAGTGTCCGAGATAAGAGGAAAAGAACTAGAAATGATAAGTCTATCAACAATTAGCTTTGTTTACATTAATCTGGAAATGTCCAGCCCAGTACTGAGTACTGCAACCTTTGTTCTCAGGATTGTGGTGAAGAAAAAGTAAACAACTCAATTAATCAGTTAATGTCCACAAGAAATAGTAAGGTGGTCCACTATCCCATACTAAGATTTGGTCATTCTGTTACCGCAATAGGACTTGAAATCTCACTAAACACTGCACTGATTTTACTTTACTGCCATCTATCCATAACAAGGGAAGGAAGTTTTGACTATTATGTTCCCCGAACAAGCATTGCTTAAAACTTGTCATGTTACATTCTTGTTTCTTGGAGGAAGTAATAAAGACATATCAATGTTTTGGGGAAAGTATACTTGAAATTATTGTATGTAGAACATTGAGTTAGTATCTTATTGATTACTAAATAGTTAGTCTTGTATGAAAACAGAAAAGTTGCATTACATATATTGTAGTAGGTTAAAGGTTATAAAATGCTGACACAATAATAAAATTTTAAAAAGTTGGTCTTCATGAACTGTAATTGAATGTTAATACCTCACTGTATAAAAGGAACAGGAATATGAACTTATAAGCAAATAACATTGTACAAATTGTTAGTAGCTCAGAGGATTCAAGATAACTCTCAATTAAGCAGACTCGGACTTGAAATGCTGCAACTTTTTATGACAAAAAAGGTTGGAAATGTGAACTTTGTCACATATCTTTGTGTGTTGACTGAAATCAATAGCTGCTTGCTCTCATTGTCAACGGACTTGATGAGAGCAAGAAGTGCTTAACCTGACCAGGACACAAACAACCTAAGTGTTTCAAATCAAACTCAATTTGCCCAAGAATGAACAAAATGTGTTTCAGTCTATCAATATATTAAACTAATGGTATTTGAATTACAATCATAAAGAAGCTGTTATAAGAACATAAAAGTAATATCTTCGACACAAGAAACTGTTTTGGAAAAGAGGGCATTCTTAAAACTTGCGTATTACATGAAGCAAAACTCTGATACAAGCTAGCTATCAGGCAATTCAGTTCTGAGTTATTGGTAGTAGTAGTAGTAGTAGTGGTAGTGGTAGTGGTAGTGGTAGTGGTGGTGGTGCTGGTGGTGGCGGCGGCGGTAGTAGTAGTAGTAGTAGTAGTAGTAGTAGTAGTAGCAGTAGCAGTAGTAGTAGTAGCAGTAGCAGTAGCAGCAGCAGCAGCAGCAGCAGCAGCAGCAGCAGCTGCAGCAGCAGCAGCAGCAGCAGCAGCAGCAGCAGCAGCAGGAGTAGCAGTAGCAGTAGCAGTAGGAGTAGGAGTAGCAGTAGCAGTAGCAGTAGCAGTAACAGTAGCAGTAGCAGTAGCAGTAGCAGTAGCAGTAGCAGTAGCAGCAGCAGCAGCAGCAGAAGCAGCAGAAGCAGCAGAAGCAGCAGAAGCAGCAGAAGCAGCAGAAGCAGCAGAAGCAGCAGAAGCAGCAGAAGCAGCAGAAGCAGCAGCAGCAGCAGCAGCAGCAGCAGCAGCAGCAGTAGCAGTAGTAATAGTAATAATAATAGTAATAGTAATAATAATAATAATAATAATAATAATAATAATAATAATAATAATAATAATAATAATAATAATAATAATAATAATAATAATAATAATAATAATAATAATAATAATAATAATAATAATAATAATAATAATAATAATAATAATAATAATAATAATAATAATAATAATAATAATAATAATAATAATAATAATAATAATAATAATAATAATAATAATAATAATAATAATAATAATAATAATAATAATAATAATAATAATAATAATAATAATAATAATAATAATAATAATAATAATAATAATAATAATAATAATAATAATAATAATAATAATAATAATAATAATAATAATAATAATAATAATAATAATAATAATAATAATAATAATAATAATAATAATAATAATTTGCTTGTAGTTAACATTATCAAAAAATCCACCTATACTATAAAAACATTAACATCATTCACATTAAAAAAATTGTCAAAGTAATTATAACATTCCTTTATGCTATAAAGTTTTGAGACAAATCCTAAATCGATGCAGTGCAGGTATTTGCTTCAGATAATTGTGTAATTTATGATAAAGCTGGAGGCCAGCTTTATCAAAAGGACTTGTGCTACGTGTGATTATATGAAGGCTATATTTTCTTCTGGTATCATGAGAATGTATCTGTGAGTTTGTTGTGTACGTACGTACATTATGCTATGTATTGTAGCATAATGTTTCATATATGTAAATACGGGGTAGTGGCAATATATTTAGTTCCTTAAATAGTGGCCTACATTTGGATCTTTTATTAACATGTATTGACTGTCTGTCTTTCACACACTGGTTAGATTGCTTACAATAAACTTTAAAACTTACTGTTACTGAAATATTGATAATAAAGGTGTTGCTCTCTTGTACTCATATTTATAAATTATATATATATATATATATATATATATATAAAACATTAAATTATAATAAAATATGTTTGCTAGATATTTTGTAATATTTTCTAATTGTTCATTTTTCACTATCTGCATTTTACACTGCCTCCTGACATCACTAATCAGTCCAAAGAGTTTCTATATCAACAGTGCCCTCTACAGCTTCTCCCCTGCCAGTAACAAAGTTACAATAATAACTCTGGGAACACTGTCAAATCTGACACTCCAAATGAACAATAATTGCAATATCCACACTTCTCACACTATCTTACATAGTTCAGACACCGCATACGAAAATGCACCACTCGGCCTCTCCTTGTTCTCGTCTCTTGGGTAGAACTAGCAGGCTGGTCATTCTCTTTAACTGTTGGAAGCTGATGGAATGTCTTTGTCTGGGTACAAAATAAATGCAGGTTTTAACCTATCGATGGAGATGTTAACTTTTCTGCCCTTGACTCTTACAGTGAAAAACTTCTCTTGATGTTTAACAACAGCGAATGGTCCATCGTAAGGAGGTTCGAGTGATTTCTTCACTCTATCAATCATTATGAACACATGACCGCAACTGAAGAAATCTTTATGAATGAACACATTTCTTTTATTGTTGCTGCGGGTTATGTTAGGTCTCAGTTGATCCATATGTCTTTGTAGATGAGCAACAAAGGAAACAATCTGGAATGACATTTGAAGTCTTCTTTCCAAAGAATTCGCCAGGCAAGCGGATTGTAACTCTGTAGATCATTTCTGCTACTGAACACTAAGTATCTTCTCTCAGTGCAGCTCTTAAACCAAGGAGGACTGAAGGAAGAGATTCTGTCCACCTTACGGTGTTATGGGCTCTAATTGCCGCTTTTAGAGTTCCATGCAATTACTCTATTTTGCCATTAGATTGTGGCAGTGGTATGCTGTACTTTAGTGCCATATATTGCAGCTTAACTTATGAACAATTCTGATTCAAATTGCTTGCCCTGGTCTGTAATAATAGTAGCAGATACACCAAATCGAGCTATCCAGTTTGCATAAAATAATCTTGCGACTGTTTCGGCAGTACTGTTTGTCATTGGTATAACTTCCATCCAACCACTGAATCTGTTGATACAAGTTAAACAATATATATCCTTCAGATGGTGCAAGTGGACCTATGATATCCACATGAACTATACTGAATCTCTCATCAGGTTCCTTCAGTTGACTTACTGCTGACTTTGCATGCCACGTTATCTTAGTTTTCTGGCAAACTATACAACACTGTGTCCATTTGCAAACATCATCTTCTATATTTGGCCACAGAAATTTTGATGTCAATTGTTTGATACTAATTTTAACACCTTGATGAGCTAAATTGTGGATTTACTCGAAAACTTGAAAGCAAAATGCTTTCGGTATGTATGGTTGGATGTTACGTGTTGAAGTATCACAAATAAGGGATCTCCAGACGACAAGTGGCAATGTTTGAAATTCAGTGAGTGTTGTGATCAATTAAGGCCATTCAGCTCTTCATCATTCTGCTGAGCTCTTGCTATTTCTTGATAATCAATCACTGTAATTTTGTTTAGTCATATTTGTTGTTGTAATTTACGTCCTCCAACGTTGTCAATCAGACGATGAATGGAATGGGTGAAATGATGCTCAAATGAGTCCAGGGTCCATATAGCTTAGAGTTACCCAACATTCGTCTTTCAGGATAAGGGTAAACCCTGGAAAAAAGCTCATCCAGGTAACTCACCCTGACCGAGATTTGAACTCGGGACCTTTTGAACGTGAGACAGACACTCTACCCCCACACTACCGAGACGGTAGTGCAATGGTTAAAACCAGTCATTTAGTTGTGACAGCATATCAGCAATTATATTATCTTTCTCAATAACATGCCGAATGTCTGTAGTATACTGCGATATGTATGCATAGAAAGGTCTTCCTTCTGAAAGATGTTTGAACTTCTTCACAGCCAAATATATAGACAATAACTCTTTTTCATATGTGCTGTAGGATCTCTTTGCTGGACTTAGCTACTTAGAATAAAAGGCGATGGGTTTCCGATACCATTCCTTCTTTCTGTTGGAGTACTGCACTGATAGCTTGATCTGACGCATCTGTGAACAGTTCAGGTTGAGAGTTGGTACTAGGAATACTAAGTAAGGCTGCATCTGCGAGACATCTCTTGCATTCTTCGAACTGGATTCTAGCCTCTTCTGTCCAATCGATCTTCGTTCGATCATTTTTCTGGGCTCCTTTCAGCTAATTATGGAGGATTGCTTGCACCTGTGCTGCATTCTTTATGTACTTGCGGTATAAATTTATAACACCCAAAAAAGTACGAAGTTCATGAACTGTTTCCTTAAAGTGCTTACATGTTGTATGTTGCCATTAAGGTAGTTGTCTCGTGTGTCTATGAGAACTCCTAAGAGGTTTACCAGGAACAATACGAGTCAGTTGGAGAATTTAATGGCATATCGGCACATAGGCCATAGTAGCTCAAGGGTCAGAGCAGCTGGACGGAGACCAGAAGATCCGTGGTTCAAATTCTGGCTATGGCATTGAATTTTTCAGTCTGACTCTACCTTTCCATACTTTAGCCTACACACGGCCAGTGTGAAAGAATAATTAATTTCCTGTTTCCGGTAGTTTAAAATCTGTTATAGCCTTAACTTTCTCTGGAATTGGCTTAGAACCTTGGTGTTATGAGGTAACCCAAAAATTAAAGTTCCTGAACACCAATTACAGACTTCACAACTTTTATTCTTAAACCAAAATTAGCTAGTCCGCGAAACACAAGTTTCAGATTTTTATAATCTTCCTCCTCATACTTTGATGCCATCAGAATATCATCAAGTAACAGGAATACAAATTCCAGACCTAGTAACACTTCATTAATAAAGTGCTGAAAAGTTGATGGGGCATTGTGTAAACCGAAACTCATGACATTGAATTCAAACAACCCAAATGGGGTGATTGTGGCAGTTTTAGGTTTATCTTCTTCCGCCACTGGAATCTGGAAGAATGCCTTAAATAAGTTGATTTTGGAAAAGAATTTTGCATCTCCTAGAATGTGTTTAAAGTCATCTATCCTAGAAATAAGGGTATCTGTCTGGAACGGTCCTGTCATTTAAATGTCTGTAATCTCCACATGGTCGTATGGTTATGGTTATTGGTTATTATTATCCACATGATAAAGGTGAACAAATTCTGCTGTTTAAAAAACTAGAGAGCATCAAGTTACCAATCACATAGTAATCAATTAAAGTGTGGATAATCAGTGGTCTTATACAGGAGTGACTGAGTTCTTCCAATGTCAAAATGAAAAGAGAATATATCCTAGTGCTCTTTTCCATAAATAGCACAACATGCCATCCTAACATCAGGTTATTGAACATAAAATATTGCCCAATTCAACTACCATCACAGAACACCATGGACAACAGAATTATTTAAATATTTAAATTACATTATGGGAGTATATTAACTGTTGAAGAAACTTAATGTGCATTTGCTTTGCGTGGTCATTTCTGGTCCTGGAAGCAGTGAATTGGATTGGTCTTCCAAGTAAGAGAATTAAAGCCAAACAATAAACAAGTGCATCAAAATAGCGATGTTTGGAGATGATGAGAACAATTCTCCTGCATTTATCGAAGCTGAAGAAAATGCAGAAGCAAATGCTGACTTAATTAAAATGTGGAACATTTCACATCATCTAAAGGGCTGCATTAGAGGTGATGAGCTACTGTAAACCTTGCACTTCAGCAATTGATGGAATAGAAATCCATAATGCAGATGATGAGGAAATACAGAAAAAAGAGGAACAAAACTCAGATGTGGAAAATTAATATGGCTGAAGAAGCAATAACATACATAGATAGTATCATGGATTGGAAATACGAAATAATTCTCCCAAGCTGTTGAAACTATTCTATAGTGCCAAAAATTGCACAGAAAAAGACAAATGTGAACAGAAAATTTAAACACACCTTCCTCCCAGTGGCCAATATATAAGGCTATAAAAAGCAATATATGGCAATCAAAGATAGGGATAATAACACAAGAAACATGTAATATAAATTACAATTCATGTATTGATAGAGTTGACATGAAAAATTCAATGCCACGGCTGGGATTTGAACCACTGTTTCAATTTAAACCACTGTCTCCGTTCCACTGGATGGAAACCAGTAGATCCATGATTCAAATCCCTGCCGTGGCATTCAATTTTTTCATGTTGACTCTGTCAATGCAATATCTTAGCCTGTAAATGGCTAGTGTGAAGAAATTAATAATTTCCATATTATTTCCATTATAGAATTCTGTTCTTATGTTGTGTTATTAGTATTATATTGTAGTACCCTATTGTACAAAATATCTGCAAATATGTGAACATCAACAGTACAGATACATGGTAATTGATAAAAAATATATTATCTGTTGCATTTTGTGTGATCTGGAAAGTCGTTCAAGTTTTGGTTACATATGATTGCAATTAAAGCAAGTTTTACTGTATACACATTTGTATCTGTTCAAGAGCTCAATGAGACATATGGTAAAAATAAATGTGACAGTTATATAAGAACAAAGGTGAATGTAACACAAAAGGCAGAAGGTTTGAATTGAAAAGAGTCAAGTCTTACCTTGAAGATTTTACTGGAGGAAAGTTCCCATCATCCTGTAACATAATAATTCAAATGTACAATTCCACATAATTATTTGAATAGTGTTAAATGTTCTACATAACATGGTTAAACGATATGCTGAAATTAATATTCAATATTTTTTCATGTAACAAGTTGTACAGAAACCAAGTAGTGTAGAAACTTTTAAATTGTTTGGCTTAGAGGACACAGAACTGGGAAAATAAATCAAAATAGATGATTAAATACTCAAGTATGAAGACAGAAATATATGAGACCATAAAAGGGAAGAAAAGGCTAACATCATTGTGCATGACATAGAGTACACGCACAAGATATGAAGAGCGCTGGATTTACGGTGTAGTGCAGGCAGAGGGGAAGAAGCAAGAGCTAATGCTCTCTTGTTTCTGCAGTGTGGTCAACCTTGAAAAACACAGTTCAGCAAAATAGCATGCAAGATAAGCGACGATATCACAAGTAACATTGCATTCTCTGAAAACATTCCTTAGTTTTTCCCATGCCAGCTCAATTGCATTCAGATCACAGTTATACAGAGGTAGATGAATAATAATGTGTCCCCTTTCGAGAGCTATAACATCCACAAATGTTCATACTAATATAAATTATTTTCAAATAAATGCTGATGTACATTACCACCACACTCATAACAAGGATAAACTGGCAGTTCAAGCGCACCAAACGAGCCTTTATGAACGAAGCTTTAACTACAACGGGATAATGGTATATCATAAATTTCCAAATTTATTTAAACAAGCTACATCATTAAAACACTTTAAGAATAAGGTTAAGAAATTTGTGCATACACACTATTTTTATACGGTTAATGAATTTTTAGAACTATAACCATGTAAATGAGCACTGAGAGCATACTGCATTCACAAACCTGTAATATTCATCTTATGACATTTCTTGTAGTACATTAGTCTATCCAAATACCACATGAAACCTAGAAAAGCTGCTTACTGTGTATATTGTATGTAATCAATTTGACTTTATGTAAATACTGTATTTATACATTTTGACGTGTCTCATAACATGTATATGTTGCCAAGGACAAACTGCAATTCAAATTCTAACATACGATTGTTATAAACTGGTTAACTTTGAAATTGATCAAAATGAAATATGGCAGACATTATAAAGCTTAGTGTATTAGCCACTAGATGTCAGTGTATAGCACATTTCAAATATCAAAGTTGTCATCTATGCTTACGGAGTTAAACGAAACTTACCAAATGAGGACTTGGAACTCGATCGCTCTTCATAATGCGCTCATATAATACATTATGGAAATAGTAAATTTCTCAATACAAGTTGTATCAAGATCAATGGTGGCAGTAAAAGGGTAACATCAAACAGCTTTCAGGGCTTAGGTCTTCTCAACAACACAATTAGATCTGAACACACTTAACCATGAATACTGTATTGTATTTAAAATGCAGGGAATTGCAAGTGTTAAAGTGCCAATGTCCATTCTTTTTACATACTGTATATAATGATATCCAGGATGTATCTAAATTGTTGGATCATACTTACAAGGCAACAATGAACAATGCATCACAGGAGATGCTGAAGATGTTCACACTGACTCAACATGGACCAGTAAATCTGCTTTGTGATTCCTACACTACACTGTACAGCTTTACACTATGTTGCTTCAGGACACTCACATTTTTCCTTGTTCTTATTTACTATCGAACATCTTCCAAAGTTCCTCATATCGGACGATGATGCTTATATGAACCCAAGGTCCCAGAGCTTCTGGTCACCCAAATTCATTCAGGATAATAAACAATCTGGAAAAAGAACCTAATCCAGGCAACTTATCCCGACTTTCATTCAAACTCAGAACCTCTTGAATAAGAGGCACATATGCTATCCCCATATTATAGAAGTGGAAGGTTATTCACTGCGCACTACACTTTTCAATTGGATCCATAGCTGAAAGTCTAATGCATTAAGGTCACTGAACCTACATGCTTGATCTACCTTGAAAAAATTTCCAAATATTGACATATATAGAAACTGAAATGCACTGTTGCACAAAACATATTGCACAGCAAACTGCTAAGGGCACTATGTATCTTAAGTACATTGTTGGAGTAAATTAAATAAGGGAAAGTGAAATTGCAATACAACGAATAAAGAGAGAAACAAGTTTGAGAATTGATGTGATCAGGAAAAGGCAGAGCGAAACAAAATTGGAAATGCAAGGCATCAGAAAAGGGTTTGAAATTAGGTAGAGATATCGAGATGCAGAGGCATATTAGCAATACTAGGGACATTAGTGCATGAACTTATTTTTCCTTTGCTTGTGGATTAAAAAAAGAGGAGTTGTTCACTGTCTCTGAAGCTCAAGGACTTACAGACAAAAAGTCAGGTGATATCCCATCAATTAAAATACAGCCTACAGGCCGGGAAATTACACTTTGCATTACATCGGTAGTATTTACCTCATATACAAAATAATATAACCTATGTGGTACCTAGAACGCACTCTACCGTCAACTTATATATTTATCTAACCCTTCAACTGTATAGCCGAGCATAATCACCTACTGTAATTGTTACATGCAGGCACAATCATATCTAAGTAAAACCAAAAGTCAGAAATACAGCCGAACCTGATATCTGTGTATATCAAGAGCAAGAGGGAAGTTTACTTTTAAGTCAGAATTAGTTACAAATGACATTTTAATATTCTTTTTTCTTTCTTTTTTTTCTTTCTTTATGAAATAATGCAGTGGACCTGCATATGTAAAATGTACAAACAATCAAGATATCTAAGAATAAAGCATTATTTAGAAATTGGTCCCACTTTAAAGAATTTAATTAACTTGGCTTGATTCTCTTTTTTTGCATTAAAGGTATAAAACATATTTACGAATTTACAGTTTTTCATTACAATTTTTCATACTGATGTAATACTTATCACCTCACTAACCTCAGATATTTCAAGAGTTTAATTATGATCCGAAATTATATCCATGTTGCTTGAAGCCGGTCAGCATATTCTTGCCACATATCGGCAATCAACTTCTCAACCTGTAATTTCCCTTACACAACAAGATTGGCATCAAAATGCAGAAAGGTGTCAAAATACTACAGCTTGCAGTAAGTTGATGGGAAAATTTTCATTACTTATTTCACTGTCATTAAATGTTGAAACAGAATTATTGTATAATAAACTTTGGAAATGCAAGGATGCCAAAACAAAATGACTGTAGACAACTGGTACATTAGGAGGTAAAAGTTTCATTGAAACATTTTCCAAAATATTTGAGGTGAATGTACTACACATCGATCTAGGAGTATAAAAAGATGGATGATGTTTTATTTCTCATTCAGATATCCAGTTACTTTAATTACTGTTCCATTAAAATAATATTCAGCAGGTTTAGCTTTCTTACCCTTCACCCTTACACCGATATGGAGGTCATATGACGTCCAAGTTAAAAAGCCCCAAACCGATAGAGACGTGTATAGATGTCCTGTGTATATATGCATTTAATGCCGGAATCTGAACAACGTATCTCCTGGTCTCCATCCAGAAATGATTAATTTCCATCAATTAACTAAAAAAAAGTAAAAGCTTACCTTTAAAAGCTTCTTCTTAAATGGTACACCTCAAAACAGAGATAAAGACACAAGGACACATCTCCACATTCACGGCAAATTGTACTAGTTTCCTTTCGGACACCTTTCTTGTGGCACACCACACATTTTCTAAAGGAGTGTGACTTTTTTGCTGTGTGTGGCATCCTTTTAGGAAAGTGTTTTCCTTCAAGTCTGAGGGGTGCTGGAGTCGTGGATTTCTTACCCCCAGTAGGGAGAAGTCTCTGAATTTGTAACTGCTCAATTAGGCTGCCAACTATTGATATGTGAAATCCAGGTATGTCATTGTCTTGCATGGGTTTACAACTCTCCAAATTACTAAACAATTCTATATGGTTACATCCAGCTGGTGCAAAAATACTTTTTTATACCATCTGATTGTTTTTCACAAAGAGGGATATGCATGTAATACTTGATCTACTCCACCCATATGCATATTGTATTCCTGGGTAATATCAGGCTTGAAAATTGGCATTTTGTTATGAGCATCAATTTTTCTAGTATCAATCAGTAAAATCTTAGAGCTGCAATTGGATAATACTGTAACTACCCTTCTGTCCTGCCAAGCAACATAGGTCAAGGATGGAAGCTGATGCACCTGCATAATTGGATAATACTGTAACTACCCTTCTGTCCTGCCAAGCAACATAGGTCAAGGATGGAAGCTGATGCACCTGCATTTCTGCTCTTCTTAGAGCCTTTGTATTCACATTTTTTGGCAAACTAATACGATTTGAATGTACTGTTCCAATTGCATTTGTTTCTCTTTTGTGTAAGGCCACGAATAATTTAGGGGAACTGTACCAATTATCTAAATATACAGTCCTACCCTGATCAAGTACAGATTCCATCAGGTGCATTACTATGGAACCAGATAACCCCAAATCTTTTTCTCCAGTGTTATCAGTCGCTTGGCCAGTGTATATGCAGCTAATGTAAAGATATCCTGTTTTACTTTCATATACATCAAAACTCTTTATGCCAAATCTGGCCCTCTTTGTTTTGATGTATTGTTTCCAACCTAAGCGGCACTTCCAAAGCATCAGGCTTTCATCAACAGTGATCTTTTCACTAGGCACATAATTTTCTTTGAATTTTGAAATAATGTAATCAAAAACTGGTCTGATTTTATATAGTTTTATCATTTACATTTTCTGTGCAGTGCAATGAAGGAAGCACAAAGTGGAAGTAAACCTGTTATTTGACATGCATTTCCTAAAAAACGGGGCAGCTAGCATGTCATCTGCAGACCAGTACATGTCTAGCGTAGGTTTACGAATAACACCCATTAGCATATTAGACCAAGTAGTCTGTCAATCTCATTCATTTTTACTTCTGTCCACTTCTGAATTCTACTCTTAGGTCCTAAATTGCCTTTAGAAATCAGGTCTTCCTTCACTCTACTTGCATATACATTTGTTTCGGAAACTTTGAGAGGCAGTAAGTCTAGAGTAAAAAGTTTTGTGAAAATGTCAATTGGTTGGCTGTCAGAAGTTAGCTGAGTATGCGGTTGTATACCAGAGGTTGTGCTCCTTAAGGTATGTCTATTTGTGTTAGTTACTTTGACAACTCCATAATGTTGATTCTTCATGAACACCTGTTGGAAGTGGGTCATTTTCCTCCTCACTGCTACCTATATCCTCAATACCCCCTCAAAATCTGAAAACTCGCCATCAATATCCAAATCACTGTCAAACAGCAAACAGTCTTCCACATTTTATTTATTTGCTAGATTACAAGTTGAAGCCATGATTAGCACTAAGGCAACAATTTCAAATGTGTTTTAGTTAAACAAATGGCTTGGAACTTTGACACAGTCAAAATTACTATATGAACTGAGTGAAGAAAACAGCTATGTCAGCTGCCATGAACTTTGGTTGTGAAATACTGTAATAAGAGAGATGCTGATGGAGAGGTTTCTTTTCAGCATGTGTAACACGACATAGACAATTATTGCTTAAGGCTTCACGGGTGATCAGTCGTGTCAAATTTAAGAAGATTGCTCAGCAATTACTCCGTTCCTGATGAAGGCCATAGAGTATAAAATGGCCGAAAGCTCGATCTTCTTAAATTTGATGCGGCTGATCACCCGTGAAGCCTTAATCAATAATGCTCACCGCGAAAGTTTCAAGTCTTACATATACAATTATTATTAAATGGTACCATACACGGAAACCTATAAACCTTGAACCCAACACTTTGCTTAAGCAGCTGATACATATATATAGTTTGTATACACGATAAAACAAAGTTACTCACCGCTAGGCACACCTGATGCAAAGAATGGCTTTCTCTACAGTGATACAAAATAATGAAATTTCAACGATTTATAATATAGTCTCTATTTTAATGATACCGTAGATGTATACTGCCTTTAATGGGCTTTAAACCAGTTTTTGTTTCGCTAAAATAACTAAATAAATACAAAAGACACAAATATGTATCTATGAAGCACTTTTGTAGCATTTAACAATTTAAATGTCTTGCTCTGTATACTGGCTATTCGTTCCGGGTCATGCAGGGTTTAAATGGCCATCAGTGAAGCGGTAAAACCACCTCGGATTCCTGGATTTTTCTATCACAAGTGAGAGATGAGGATCTGTCTTAGCCAAAGCAACTGTTGCACAAATTTTATCTTCCTTCCCACTGTGACATGAGTCTCTCTTTGCAGCTAACATCTTGCTAGAAACAAGATTATAGAACAGGCCAGACTCATCACAGATGGAGAGGTTTGGCTACTGATTACCACTTATCATTCCTGGTAGAACTTCTTTGTTCAAAGTCTGCGCCAAAAAGCCATCCACAACATTTGACTTCCCTGTGATTCTATGGCAATCTTTAAATCTTTGCAAACATTCTGATATTAATTATATCAGCTAAATTTATCGCTTTTGATTTCAGAAAGCTTGTACTGATTGATAGAGCGGCAGTTTGTTTCTACTGGAACCACTGAAAAGTACCCTCCAGATCAGAATATCTCCTTACCTGCTAATGGCTGCATTTATTTGATTTTGAACACCAAGGTTAAAACCTATCCAAATTAGGATTTTGTTAATGATGACTGTACATAGTGTCATATAAGCGATTCCTTAGTCTGAAGAAAATTTGAATTTTGTTTTGTCTATTAAATGCTAATGCTCATGTAAATTTACTTTCTGATCTAGCATAAAACATGACTGATTAAAAGCAACTGAGAACTGAGAGACAAAAACCACTGTTCAAGAGTAAACACGAGCTACTTATTGTTTGTTGTTACAACATCCTTGCTCTAAAAGCAGACACCTGTGTTTTATTTTGTTAGCCGAAAACTGCTTACACAGCTTATGTGTTTACCAACAGTGATAAAGAAAATGTTTTATGCATTTCTTTTCACATAGCATGTCATATGCTCATTTAATTACATAAAGCTCAGTTGGACGTCAGTGATATTTAATATGTATAACAGCACATTACATAGAAATAAGGTTCTATTACCATGTTTCTAAATTAATGTTTTCTGGGAGCTACAAGTATTTACAACTGGAATTGTATAAAAACCCACTCCCATTACAATGTGTGCATTTTTGTGTGCGTGAACGTGTGTTTGGTTTCCCAATAATGTCAAACACCTTCTTCCTCTTATTAATTTTAAAATGTTCCATGTGTTAGGTTTAGTTAGTCATATTAGCATTCAAGAAACAAAGTTAGAATTCTTTTGGCTCAGTAAACTGGCATCAAAGCTCACCTTTCTTGCATTTTGTAAATAAATATAATACTAGTTGATAACTCAAATCCAGTTGATCAAAATATCCTACTGTATGGGTGTAATAAAAATGTGTATTGTTTAACGCCTGCTTTTACTACATACTGCACTGCAGGCGGTGACACTGATGATATATGAGATGAAAATGGAGCACTGGTGGAATGAGATGGCAGGGGAAACCGGAGGTCCCGGAGAAAACCCGCCCCAGCGCCGTGTTGTCCACCACAAATCTCACTTTGCAGTCACGTGGGATCGAACCCGGGCCGCCTTGGTGAGAGCCAAGCGGTCTAACTACTGAGCCATGGCGCGGCCTCATGGGTGTAATATATTTTGTGAACACAAAAAGACTGCTTTTGAGTTAAATTTCACAACAGCTTAAAGATTTATCACTGTGTTGCCTGTGGCTTACAAATGCCTGACTTCATTTATCATTAATGTTACTCATTATTTTAAGCATAGCAGATTGTAATGTTCTACAATAGCACAGAATATATTGGTATGATGATTACAATACATTCCTCAGACTAACTGCAATTTCTATACAACTTACCTTAATATCATTACAGACAGATGAAGTTTCTGTTAACAAAGACCAAGAATCTTCTTCAATTTCTATTTTGTTACACATTTCATGATGACTGTTGTATTTCTTATCCATTATTAGAGGTTTCTCTAGAAGAAACTCTCCTTCATTCTGTGAACCAAAGTCTGAAAACAGAGTCTCATGTTGCATTTTTGTTTCCCTATGCATCTCGCAGTTGTTGCTGCATGTAGCACTTTCGGTCTTAATTTGCCTTACAGGGTGTTTGATAAATGGAGTCTCTGATATAACTTCCATTTTGACTGTCATGTCACAATCAGTATCCAGAAGTACAGTATCAGTACTTGTTTTCATAGAAACAATCTTCTGAAAGAACTCTCTCTCATTCTGTGAGGTTATGTCATCTGCCAGAGGATCCTCCTCTTTTATTTCTATTCTCTTATCCATTTCAAACAGTTGTCAAATCGGATGTTGTTCTTAATTTCTAGAACTAATCTGTGGATAAATAAAAAAGAATAAATACCATAAAATATGCATACATATAATCATTAGTTTCTTTGAATCCACTGATAATTGTTCAAACTACATTACACAGTACTGTTCTGTTATAGTACAAACAACTTCTTGGAAAGTGTCACCAGACTTAAGAAACTCAAAAGACATGTCCAGCTCAAACTACAGATACTTGTCAGTTTATGTCAATGCTATTATCACTCCAGCTAGCTTACTGAGATATGCACCAACATTAAACCTCCTAATCTGCTTAAAATATTGTTCTTGATTGCATTATTGTGATAGCATGACCGATAGTGCAGCGCAGAGATAAAAGCTTGCCGAAAGAGATAAAGATGGATAACTGGAAGGTCCGTCTGTCGTCTGGTACCGTCTTGATTGTGACAGAACATTTCACAAACTTCTGGAACCATGAATGGACGTATAAAAGGAAGCTGTCATTAGTTGAGTCAGTCATAATGAGAGAGTTGAAATGGAACTTGAGAATCGTCTGCATGCAGCTGGATTTTGAAAGTGAACTCTTTGTTTGTGGTCAACAGCCTTGACGATTGTTTTGTGTATGTTAAGTAAATCTGCTACTGTAAGAGTCATCCAAAGTGTGTTTCTACGAAAATAAAGAGCATTTTGCAATTTCTGCAAACTAGACTTTTAATTCTACGAACCCACAAAGTCCCAATTTCATGCATTAAGATCAAAGCAGTGTCAGATATTAAATATTCGCAATACAACCTGCTATGATGGGAACTTTCAGGGTTAGTTTGTATATATTTGTTTTCCCATGTGCAGAAAATAATTTGAAAGCTTAAATGTAAGAAAGACAAGTTATAAAGCATCTGGGCCATGATTTTGACTTTAAGGTTTAGTGCAATATTTATATGAAACAAGAAAGTTTAATGTGTGTCTGGAGGAATTTGGTAACAGTGACGTCAAAATTAATATAAAAATTATTTGTGGTTGGTTTATTGACACTCGTCACTTACTTTTTCATATATTTATGAGAGACTAGTTTCAAAGGCCCTGGCCTCCATTTTCAATCTCTTCCCAACTGCTCTCTCTGGTGGTGGAACTATGAACTTTTTTGTCAAATTATCTGCTGGCGGGATTTCAAAGTTCATTACGCGATCCTTATTTTTCCAGATGAATATGTTCTCCCATGTTGTCAATCTATTTTGGTTGATCACTCCTTTTAATAATTTTGGATTTGGATCAATGTCATGGTTTTCATTCCAAAAATGAAATGCTACTGCTGACTTGTCTTCTTGTTTCAATCTGATGTTTCTCAAGTGTTCTTTGACTCTGGTTTTTAAATTTCTTTTTGTTTGACCTATGTAGCATTTTTCACAATTCTTGCAATTTATTTGGTATATTCCAGATTTGTTACCTGAAGGAATTTCATCTTTTGTTTTTGAATTTAGTAATTTTAAAATTGAGTATCTATTAGTAGGTGCCAAGATGATATTTTGTTCCTTGAATATCTTTTTAAATTTATATTCATATTCAGTTCATTCACATATCATCCAAAAACATTTAATAAATTTAAAAAGATATTCAAGGAACAAAATATCATCTTGGCACCTACTAATAGATACTCAATTTTAAAATTACTAAATTCAAAAACAAAAGATGAAATTCCTTCAGGTAACAAATCTGGAATATACCAAATAAATTGCAAGAATTGTGAAAAATGCTACATAGGTCAAACAAAAAGAAATTTAAAAACCAGAGTCAAAGAACACTTGAGAAACATCAGATTGAAACAAGAAGACAAGTCAGCAGTAGCATTTCATTTTTGGAATGAAAACCATGACAATATTCATCTGGAAAAATAAGGATCGCGTAATGAACTTTGAAATCCCGCCAGCAGATAATTTGACAAAAAAGTTCATAGTTCCACCACCAGAGAGAGCAGTTGGGAAGAGATTGAAAATGGAGGCCAGGACCTTTGAAACTAGTCTCTCATAAATATATGAAAAAGTAAGTGACGAGTGTCAATAAACCAACCACAAATAATTTTTATAGAAAGTTTAATACTTACATGGCCATACCAGTTCAAGTAACAAAACATCTACGGAGAACAACAAACCCTGTGGTGTGATAGTGTAATACAAATTTCCAATTTAGCATCACAAATGATCACTCAGAAATACCTTTTACAAGTCAGGATTTTGCCAATATTAAGTTTACAATATATTGTTAGCAACACAAAAATATATATGACATTTACATGACTTTCTCTACTCTTCGAGTAACTATTACCACAAATGCTTATTTACTTTATGTTAATAGGAATAAACATTCAAAAATGGTAATTTTCTTGTAACTGCAAAAAATAACAGGAATGCAGTAGGTTTTAAGTGAATGTCAAATCTTCAGGAGCCCAGTCACCATGTGTTGTCTTTGAAATTGCATTCTCTTTGTATGATCAAATTACTTTAGTTTTGCTATTTGCAGATATACATGTGTGTGTGAACACATATTCCTTGTTTTATTTCTTTGTACTGCATATACTTATAGCCATAGTGATTCTCTGTGTTTCTGAAGTAGCATGGCTACCTTTGGAACGGAAGTAAAGCCAGTGGTCCTGTCCTAAATTTATAGTATGTAAAAGAACCTGAGGTCTTATAAAGAGGCCCCTGAGCATAATTAAGCATTCTTTCAAGCTTAATATGAAATGAGATACTCAGAGTCACAACAAGCTATAATGTGACCATAAATAAAAACTCAATTTCAAAGTACTCCATACTTCGAGATTTAACTGTATTGGAACACCACAGTGAAGCGAAATAATTATTAATTTTTAGATGAGTTGTATTTATTACACATTACTTTAGTTTTGCTATTTGCAGATATACATGTGTGTGTGAACACATATTCCTTGTTTTATTTCTTTGTACTGCATATACTTATAGCCATAGTGATTCTCTGTGTTTCTGAAGTAGCATGGCTACCTTTGGAACGGAAGTAAAGCCAGTGGTCCTGTCCTAAATTTATAGTATGTAAAAGAACCTGAGGTCTTATAAAGAGGCCCCTGAGCATAATTAAGCATTCTTTCAAGCTTAATATGAAATGAGATACTCAGAGTCACAACAAGCTATAATGTGACCATAAATAAAAACTCAATTTCAAAGTACTCCATACTTCGAGATTTAACTGTATTGGAACACCACAGTGAAGCGAAATAATTATTAATTTTTAGATGAGTTGTATTTATTACACATCTGCTTCACTTTCGTACCTATTTTGAGGACATGTTTCCCAAATCATCGTTTGCATCTTCGGCTCTTATGCGACTAAAGCTTGATCCAGTGGTGTGGGTAATTCTGGAGTTGTTGCTGCCATCTGTTGATTTAAGTTCATCACTAAATCAGCAAATGAAATGTACATAATGTAGGATACAAAAACAATAAAGACACCGGTATTGTAATGAATATAATGAATATTGTAATGAATGACTTGTTAAATGAGACATTATAAAAATGCTTACACTGACTTCCATGTTCATATTGTCACCCTGGTGGTAGGCTCGCGAAGCCGATGAAAAATGATGGCCGATCGTTACCGGAAGTGAGAGACAGATGAGAGTAGTTGTTAGAGAGAAAAAACACAGTTTAAGGTTAGCTAGCAAACTGTAATGGTAACGAATGTATTTGCTAGGAAAATAAAGTGTAGTTTTTGTGTTTCGTAACCTCGTTTTATTATTTCACGAACCCACTAAGTCACAATATACATACAACTATAGATGTGTTTAGCTGAGTTTGTTCACTTTCAATCTGAATTGCTAGGTAGACCTTCAATTCGAACTTTCGCTCAGTGTTTGCTAGACGATCTGCATGGATTTAAGTTGAATGTTAGTGTTGACAAATGAAAATTACTAGAATAGTAACTCTTTAGAACAGTCGGTAATACACTCTGTAATTTATAGAACTTTTTTTATGACTAGTGGAAAAAGATGTGTGCTTCGTCGTAACAAAATATAAAGGGTCTTTCCTAAATGTGGTTTTAATCCGTCCCATAACATTTGGTGAACGCAACAGGACAAGAGGGATAATTTAAAGAAAGATAGATCAAGCATGAGAAAGATTATTACACAAATATAACTATTTGTTACAAAGGCTTCACTTATCTTAAGAAATTGGTGTTAATACCTCTTTCTAATGGAGATCGATTTCACAAACAAATTGTTTGTATCTTCAGTCCACAAACAAACTCCGTTGTCAAAAATCTGGCATTTATCAATTTCATTGTTCAGATTGTGATCAGGTTTATATTGGAAAGACAAAACGTAATTTGGAAACCAGAATGAAAGAACAATTTCATAACATTAAGTATAAACAAACTGATAAATTGGCCATAGCTGATCATTTTTGGTCATTTAACCATGAAATAAATCCTGAAGTTAAATTATTAAAACAATTAAATGGTCCGATAGATTTAACAGTTTGGAAAAATATATTTATTTTTAAGAATAAACATCGCGTAATGAATTTTGAAATAGCAGCAGTTGATTATGTTTTTAGGTTTCCTTCGTTTTCAGATTTTGGTAATACTGAAAAAACATATCATGGTAAGCGGAATCCTTGACAATGGAGTTTGTTTGTGGACTGAAGATACAAACGATTTGTTTGTGAAATCGATCTCCATTAGAAAGAAGTATTAACACCAATTTCTTAAGGTAGTAGATGTCCAAGATGGCGGATGGCTATGTTGTAACGCAATCGCACTCTCAGTTATTATGTCGAAATAATGATGTCAGTAGCAATTCTCAGTCATCAGATGAGATAATCATCACGAATAACACCTTGGAGATAAGAAGAAATGAAGGTGTTGTAGGGGAAGGTAAACTTTGTCGAGAAAACGATGTTACCATGGGCTCTGCAGACAGGACGCTACGGGACAGTGAAACAATCGCATCACTTCATGTTGTAATCAACATGCTAAATATGGGGATCTTCAAACAGCACTTCAAAAGATTAGTGCCCGAGCAAGAAAATGCTGCTTTAAAACACAAAGTCATCAGAGAGCAATCGAAGGAGAAGAAAACAGTGAGTACAAAACAACCCAACTGCGACGAACAATGGAACGACATGAAATACGTGGTGGCAAAAGAAGATTGTGTCCGGTGCTACTCGGTACGGGAATCGCCAAATTTCGTCAGCAATAACAGGTTTGAAGTGTTAAGTGAAGTGAATGATTCTAATAACCCTCAAACTGTGAATACTCAAAGATTTGGATGCAGTGAAAAAATAAACAAATATGTTTTAGTGATTGGGGATTCTATGCTTAAGTTTTCTGGAGAATTATGTCAGGATAAGGGCTATGAAGTCAGCTGCTTTCCTGGTATAAAAGAAGCTGAATTGCAAGGAAAAGTGAATCAGATGAACTTAAAAGAAAAGAATCCAGAGGTGTTATTGGTGCATGCGGGTACAAGCAATATCAAACAAGGAAAAATGACTGAAGAAATCATGGGGGAAATGATTGATTTAGTGGAAACTATTAGAACACAATCAAATAAGACCAAAATTATCATAAGTGGTGTGCTGAGTAGGTTTGATGTTGGCAAAAATAAAATGATCAGAATTAACCAGGAGCTTGATTGGTTATGTGCTACCAAGAACTGTTTAATGGTTGATGGAAATTTATGGTTGGATGCACGAGACTTTAGGAGGAATGGGATACATTTGAATCGGAGAGGGTCATACAAATTTGGACAACTACTCTGTAACACAATTAGCTCCGTAATTAAGGAAAACTAGACAGGGGTGACGTGGATGCATTGGCTCATAAGTGCAATAGCTCAAAAAGAAATAATTCAGGGTCAATCATCTTAATTGAAGGAAATAGGTGTAAATTTTCGTATGCATCACAGAAGTCAATAAGATTAATTCATCTAAATGTACAATATAAAAGCCAGAAAATAGCAGCCTGTGAATATTTCTTGAGGGAGTATTCCCCAGATATTGTAGTATTTACTGAACATGGTCTTAATAATGAACAATTTAGTCTGTGTAAATTTAATAATTATGACACTATAAGTAGTACAATACTGATGATCTAATACACAATCCAACTAGAGTAACTGCAGTAACAACTTCCACTATTGATCATGTTGTATCAAACCTAATTAATGCTACAATTAAATCATGCAACATTAATACTCTTATATCTGATCATTATTTAGATTTTATAGGCATAAATGGAAAAGAAGCACAAAATACATTGAAAACTTTCCGTGACATGAATGCTAGCTGCGTTACACAATTAATTGAGGCATTAGGATTGGAGACTTGGGGTACTATTTATTTGGCAATGTAAACAAAAAATGGGATGAATTCTATCAAATTTTTCGAATACATTTTAACGCTTGTTGTCCTATAAAAACAAAAGTTATGTATATGAACAGATTTACAAGAGTTAAACTTTAGTTAGAAACAATAAAGCTTAAAAAGAAAATGAAGCATTATTATGATCTACATAAAGCAACAGCGTATCTGAACTACAAAAAATAATTATACACAGGCTAAAAAATGTTACTTGGCAAGCATCAGTAACCTTAAAGTTAATGTATATAAAGAAAAAGTAAACAATTCTGGGGTATAGTTAATGAGGCTAAAAGAAAATTGCCCATTTCCAAAAATTTTGAATTGAATCTAAATGGCTCAGTACAGAATGATCCTATTAAACTCTGCAACTATATAAACAAATTCTTTCTAGAAGTTGCAACTCATTCAGATAGTCAAAGCATCTTATCCAGATTTTGTGCAACAGAAATCTATCCCTCTTGCTTTATTAATCCAGCGACAACCGAAATAATAAAGATAATAACTAAATTACAAAACAAAATTACTAGTGGATAGGATGCAATAAATACAGTAATTCTGAAGCAATGTAAATATGTTCTTGCAGGTCCTCTTGAGCATCTTATCAACTATTCGATCAAAAGGTCAGTTACCAGATTGCCTAAAATTATCTACAGTTAGACCTGCTCATAAGCATGGTGACACTAAGGACATAATTACAGGCCAATTACACTAACTTCAGAGTTAGCCAAAATCTTTGAAAAGGTTATACTACAGAGATTATTGTGCTTCTTAGAAAATAATAAAATAATTTCAAACTCACAACATGGATTTAGGAAACACCATTCAACAATTTTGGCAATTATTGAATGTACAAATAATATAACAAAGCACTTGGAAAACATGATTGTCTTGCAGAACACCTTTATAAAATACACTGCATACCTACACCCAAATGTACTATCTGTAAAGAGGATGTCATCATGAACAAACACCATTTGGACAAATGTAATGGTCTCAAAAGTGGGAACCTACAGGCTTTATATTGGGAAGCTAGGGGGAAAATGATGCAAATCAACTAATCCCCAGTGCCATTAGTCAACAACAACAACAACAACAACAACAACAACAACTTGGAAAACAAAGAAAAAACTACATTATTCTTTGACCTTACAAAAGCATTTGACTGTGTAGATCACAGTGTACTTCTAAGTAAACTAGAAGCATATGGAATTAGGGGTTTAGCTAAAGATCTAATTAGTTCGCACCTTATTGGCAGAAAACAAGCAACACAAATATACAATAAACAAGTTAATAAAAAATGCATCCAGTTTTGAAACTGTTAATTACAGTATTGCTGCATGGTGGGGTGGATGGTGGAAGAAAACGGTCAGAATGGTCTTGTCAAAATCTCGGTCTAGTTGCTTGCAGTATGAGGACTTATACACAGTTTTATGTAATTGTGAAGCCAGTATAAACTTATGTTTGGACCTATAATGAAGAATTTGTTGTGAAAGTTTGGGATTGTAGTGCACATTAATTTTGGTCATGTATTTAAGGTTGTGTTGCAATTCAAAAGTCAATGTTTTAAATTGCAAGGTGGGAGGTTTCTGACAAATGCAAATCACTAGACTAGTAACTCTTTAGAACAGTTGGTAACACGTTCTGTAATTTATAGTACTTCTTTTTGTTGTTGTTGGCTAGTGGAAAAAGATATGTGCTTCATCGTAAAAAAATATAAAGGGTATTTCTTAAATGTGGTTTTAATCAATCCCGTAACAGTTAGATTTGCTCATTCTTTGTGCGATGCCTCCACAGAGAAGATGCTATTAACCACAATACTGAAACATTCAAAAATTTAAGCATCTAATCAAAACCAACCTTTAATTTGATCAATACCATTGCATAAAGCTATAGGACATAATTCAAGTACGCATGATTATAGGTTGGAAATTGCATCTACATTTCAGATCTACAACAATGCAACGTGCTATAGTTGCAGCAAAATATGTTATAAAATCATCAAGAGACATTCAATAAAATGAAATTCATATTCAATGCAGCAATGGCTGTATTGTTGTCATTTCTTTGTGCAATACATCGTGCAATGCTATATAACTTTACTGCAAAGTCATTATGAGAAACCTCGCCATGTATCAACTCTTGGTTAGCATCAACTATCTATGTCACAGACTTACTGTTGCTAGCAGAAACCTCACCACTTATATACATGGATGCAGTTGTCTTAACTCTCTCCATGTACACCAGAACCATTATAATGTATATGTTTGGGGATGAACCTCTTCAAGCATAATATGCTAAACATAAAGCTTAGGACTGAGTCTCTCACAAACTCACAGTAATTAAAACTTAATGCAGCATTAAATGTACAAATTTCAGTTCCTAGTGGTTTCACTGTGGATCACTATGTTCTGAAAGTTGGAGTTTATTATGAGATTAAAACAGTTAACTAAATACAATGCTTTGTTGACACTTGAAATGGGAAAATTTGCAACATACATCAGTAAGACAAGATACTGTTAACAACAAAGTCAAAATAATATGCATTTAAAAATATTAATATTACCTGAGTAGTTGTGTATGAAGTACAGGTTAGCAGTTGAGAAACCTGTAACCCATCAGCAAACTAACGTCATGAAGACTGTAAACTATGCTGTATGTAGAATATATGACATACGGGGTTTTCAATAACAAAATAAGCACATGTATTCCAGGGAACTTAAAATAAAGGTACTGGGTAAACGTGCACTTTAACGGCATACAGTTATGTTGGTATGGAATAACATCATGGAAATAAGTTGTTGCCAACTGTGGGGCTCTGAAATACACAAATACAAAGAAAAGTTGCCAATGCATTTTCTGTTTCTTAACTGTAAACAGGAATACTGTGTAGTGAGCTTAATATCTGAATAGAGAGAAACATTTAGCTATGAAAGAATTTCACTATTCCTAAAGCTTTGTGCTACAATTGCTTTTAGTTTTTAAATATTTATGATGATGATCAGCGCTTTTTCTCTGTAAAAGAGTTTACTAGAACTTTCTCACTCAATCATATTGTACAACAAAGCCATGGGCTTAAAAGTGTCAAACCTTCAGGCCTTACACTACAAGAAGTTCCATGCTCTTTTTTGCTCTCAGTGTCAGTTACCAAATGTCTACCTTACAGGAGCTAGGAACTGACATATGACAAAGGTTGGAGAGTACACAGAGGACCAATGATCTTGATGAACATTAATGTGCTTAAGGTCTTCATTTGCAGAGATGCTGTTGTTGGTGTGAGAGAAGCCCCATTCACACTCAGCAGTACTTATAGGGATACTGCCAATGGTACTCACCAGCAGACATCTTCTTTTGAATCAACATTAGATGGTAGCCGCTCAGAATCTGTCTCTCTGGTATCTTGAGTTGCTTGTACAAACTTTGAACTACATTCACACCAAAGGTCACATTTTCTTTGACTCTGTTGTGCCAGCATGCTGGATACAACACTTTTGTATATTCTGCAACTGTGTATCTTCTTCAGACAAGAGAAAATTTTCTATTCTTTGTATGAGACAACTGTAGAACGGTTTGCTCATGTTTAGTGTGTACTCTCTAATCCTACTAATTTTAAGGAAAGGAAATGGTGCAACAGGCAGCTATTAGTCAGTTTTAGGTTAACGAACAAAATATGGCAGAACTAAATGCAGCGTATTAAAGAATTACTTTTGCATCAACAAGTATGTCAGAATGCAAACTCTTGCACTCAATATGAGCGGTTAATTCTAAATTTCACTGGAGTTTGTAAAAGTTTACCAGCGTTCCAGCTGAAAAAAAGGCCCAAGCCGAAGCTGAAGAAGCTGAATTTAGCTGAAGACGATGATGGTGGTCATAATAACTACCAATTTTGTATCATTGTTAGCCTAAAACTGTCGAGACTAGAGTGGCTAAGCAATGATCCACTGCCATAGTTTCCTTACCTCAATATTCCTAAGTATTACAGAATTGCTAGTTGACTTATGTGGTGTTGGTATTTTAGGCAAAAGCATGTTTTGGATGTTGGCAACGCTAGAGCCATGAAGTCACGCCCGTCATATTACTACGCCGTTAAAGTACAGCTTTACCAAGTACTGTTGTATCACGCCTGGGAAAGCAATATATTGTACATCCATTACCTTTTGCACATCCACTAAAAACTTGTTAAATACGAGAGTAGCAGTTGTACCTGAGCTTCATGGACGTAATCCATGTGACCCTGGCCATTACAACTCTACCAGAGATGGCAATGCGGATAGAGTTTATCCTTCGTTAGTCGCACATGTCTCTGTGAGATACATGGTCTAAGTTTGTTTCATTATTATGGCAGTAAATAGAGGTAAAGGCTTGCTGAGCCAGGACATCTTCCATCATACCTTTGTTATTGTTTCCTGTAACTTTCCACCATTTCTTTCTAATGCTAAGTATGCAAAAGAGGCAAACGTCATAACATGTGTGCTGTTGTATCTATCAGATACATCGCGCCAACTCATGTTAGGCAGTGTCGCCGCAATGGGATCCAACCACGTCATTGCTAGAGAATGCTGATGCAAGTGGTTGTGTTGTTGCAAGGTAAATGAGAGTGCTTTTCTTTATTACTGTGAATTGTAGGTTTGAAAATGAGTCAAGTATATGATTTGGAAAATCCTGAGGATTTGGAGGAGGTACATCGCCTTATTTTCGACGATGATGCACCGCTGATTGAGGATAATTCTGTAGAAACTAATTCCGAATATGAAGACATAGCTGAAACACGATATGTTGACACCGATACAGGTCATGATGTTGATGAAGAGGAAAGTATTTAAGTGCTAGAAAATGATGAAAATGTTACCCAATCGGCAAACTTGCGGTCGGTTACTCGAGGGGAAGGCCGATGGAGGGGGGCGTGTGGCATCGGTACCGCCTACGGAGGCGTGACAGAGTGGAGGGAGGGGAAACCACAGGGGTGGCTGAATCTTCGTTTCCCCATTCTCCTGCCGCCTGAAAGAACGCGAAACCTCCAGAATATATATCCCCCTCCATGGTAAAGAATTCTCTAGAAACATTTAGCCACCTATAAATAGAGGGACGATGCGACCGAGAGTTCAGTTCAGTTCAGTTCTTGGCGAGCAGCGTGAGGAGCGCCCAGTGAGGGAACGGACTGTGTACGTGTATAACTGCGTGCAGTGGACCTGTGACAGACGAACTGGTGAATTGTAATTGTGTGCGTTACGTAATTCTGTGTAATCGACAAGTGTTCCGATTGTAATTCGGTGGAAATAAACAACATTTTTGAGTGGTGCAATTGGACTTTTCATTTCACGAACCCACAAAGTCACACTATTCTATGAGTACAAAAGACAGAAGATGATAACGATGAAGATATTGATGGTGGTAATCATAATGATGATGATGATCATGATAACAATAATAATAATAATAATGATGATGATGATGATGATGATGATGATGATGATGATGATGATGATGATGATGATGATGATGATGATGATGATGATGATGATGATGATGATGATGATGATGATGATGATAATAATAATAATAATAATAATAATAATAATAATAATAATAATAATAATAATAATAATAATAATAATAATAATAATAATAATAATAATAATAATTAATAATTAACTGACTAGAGTTGTGGGAAATGCCAAAACTATGAAAACTGAATTTGATCGCTGAAAACTTTTCGTTAGTGATGATATTCTGCATCTAATTGTGCAACACGCCAGCAGACGCATATGAATATGAATGTTAATGTCATGTGAATGTAAGAGTGATTGTACAGACAGGCATAATAGAAATGAAAACCTTTAGTGCGCTACTTATACCTTGCTGGTGTGTTCGGCGGAGGACGGCAAAATATTCACGACTTCTAGACAACATATGACCTTGGTGTCAAATTTTCAGGATGACTATGTCTGAGAAACGCTTCCGATTCATAATAAGGTGCATTCGTTTTAAAACAATTCAAAACAGATACTAAAACACAACTAATGGCATATGTAACCGGCAGATACATCGCGACTAACGGCATCACGAAAGTTGACGCGCCCAATGGAAGGTCAAATACATCACTTTGCTTTACGCAACACTAGAAAGAAAAATTTAATTTAAAAAACTGAGAGTTTATTCTTCCGACATTCACTCAGACATGCACATGTCAAAATTATTATCAGAAGAAACTTGTTCTAACAAGATTTGTGTAACTCGTTCAGGACAATGAGGCTAACACAATCAGTTTGTTTTGTTTGTTTGGTCACGTCACTGAGCAGCGCTCTAGGACATTGAACACTTCTCACACAAAATCACCTCACCAAATCAACATAACTCATATTAACTACCATCACCATACATCAAAACACGTCTTTTTTATCACTACTATCAAACATATAACATGAGTAATTATTCCAACCTGAAGTAGAACTTTGGAGCCGTCAAAATTATTACAAATTTGAATGGCCGTTCTTATTGATGCGAATTCCCTCACAGTACCGATATTTTCCACATATCTACTTTCCTCTTTTTCTTCTCTCAATGTAGCTTTACTTTCTTTTTGTTAAAATCCGCGTGTGAAACCAATTTACCATATTGTAGGGACTAAATTACAACTACTGTCAAATTGATCGTATCACGGCCTTGTAAATCAAATAGTTTACGACTAAGGGAAATAATCGAACAACGAGTTGTGATTACTTGAATTATATCTCAAGAGAAAGTATTTATTATAAATTAAGTTTCTACTTTAAGAAATAGCAGTCCATGATTTAAAAGGTTCTTGTATTTTCACAGGTAAGACATTTGTTTGTTTGACTGATGAGTACCGACATGAGCAAAGCTCAAATCATAGGTTTATGGGGTGATAGTACTTTTATCAATTGGAAGGTAGTTTCTTATGTGCTATTCAAAGGGCTTTCGCAGCCCATATTTTATGGTTTCGGGTCTTCAAAACGTATTTCTATTTTTAATTGAAAGTCATCCTTAAAGACGAGTGCGTGGGTTGCAGGATTCCGAGGTGATCACATTTAGACTATAAATAATTTTTAAGGTAATTTCATAAAATGTTAACTTCTATTTGACCTCATTTTGACCCCTTCTGGACTAGATGAATGCGATAAATGTGTAAATTCGTGTGCTGTAGGTATCTCCCATTTCTAATATAAACCGCTGTTTGTCGGGTCGTACCGAGAACTAAACTTTGAGATATTGAACATGTCGTACAGGCATTATTACTAGTAATATACCCACCACCATTCTTTCTAGAACAGTTCTAAGTTACTTGTTGCCTGTGCAGACAGCAAATTTTGTTATCAAGTTATTGGAATTATGTGTAATACACCGTAACAGAGACTATATGTATTTATCAACAGGAGTAAGAAATTTTTGGGCTTTAAGTAGTCATGGATTGATTGTTCCATTATTAACATTTCTGAATACTGTTTTACACAAATTTATCTGGTTCGTAATCTTTTGGTAGTAATTCATCGACAACATAACTTTTTATGGTTTGAGCTATTTAGGTTTACTGCTCTTTGTGCTGAAATTTTTGAACAGCGAGGTTCTTGTACAAGGCACCTAAGAGGTTTTTGTGAAGACCATTCTAACCTTTTGCTGTTTGGGTATAAATTTTACTGCCTAAGCACACAAGTTTTTTTCGCTTCTTCTGCTATCAAGAATGATCTTGTCTCCCTGAATTTATTTACAAGCAAATTCACAGATTGACTACAATTGCTACAGATGTGCAAGTCTGCTGTAAATCAAGGAGCATCTGCTGTTTCTGTCTCCTTGTACATGGACACTGATCAACCTTCAGAATTCCGAAAATTTCTTGCATCACATTCTTAAAAGTTCCTCCGTTCTTTCTCGTTAGGGATCAGATGTGTGATATAAATTTGTAAAATGACTCACTTATACCTTCCATTTTTAATGTCGTCAATGTCTGCTGTATAAGCTAAGTGCTTTAACCTCAAGATGAGTAAGAGTTGAACTTTCAGGACACTTGATTCACAATTAAACCACTTGGAATTGAAATTTATATGTTTAGCACTGGATTTAGGCTTAAATTAGCGGAAGTTTGTGAGACATTCATTGTTACTGTTATGATTCAGCATATTGTGTATGGAGAGGCCCATACATTTAACACTATAAGGTATCTGATTTAAGTTTACATGTAGAGCATAGAAACTAAGGGGCAACTGTTAATTCAGTTTGTCTTTTGAGGTACAAAGTGTTACAAGGATAGGAATTCAAGTTTCATGTAATTAGCACAAAAGTGAATTAAGTAAATATTGACACATTGCTCCCTCACACTGTTTATTCACAGAACATGCTTCAAGAGCAAAAGCTCTTGAATAAACAGTAATAAACAGTGTGAGTGAAGCAATGTGTCAACATCTACTCGATTCACTTTTGTGCTAATTTGTGCTTCACTGTCCCTACGCTTCTTTCAAGTTTATACTTTGAGTGATTAGGCCTACAAGTCTGAGAAGCATTCAAATCTCGATAGTGTTATTTTTATACTGTCAACCAAGATGGACCAACAAACAGTAAACTTGCTTTCCTCTTTCAATACTGTATCTGAAGGTATTAAAAAAGACATCAAACTTTTTCTAAAGCTGAATCAAAAGAAAAGAAACACCTTTGCGGACATACGTTTTCTAAAGGAATGTTTGAAATTTAATATAACACCCATTTTTGTTAGAAAAATTGTTAAAACACAAGAGTAACAGCAAACAACAAAAAGCATCAGAAAAACGGGTAATTAAAATGGAAATAAACCACCACCACTACAATTCGTTACATTCCACAGAATTAAAAATATACGAACCACACTTAAAAATTTTGAAATGTATGAACCCAGCCATGAGGTCTAACTTAGAAAACAATATGCTGCCAATTCGTAATTTGAAAATGCGTAAGAAAACAGCCATTTTGAAACAAAAATTCATCAATCTTCAAAAGAAGCAAGAACCAAATCCACATAAAAAGCAAGATTTATTACTCTCATGTCAAAAACCTAACAATGTAACGAATCTATCCACATGCAACTTCACGGAGAAAGAAATAGATTTTCTAAACAAAGGCTTAAAAACATGTGTAGATTACACAAAAAAGATTGAAAACTATATCGCAGACATTGAAATAGCGATATATAATTTGCCCGATAATAAAAGATGTACGATTAGAACACAGTATATAGAAACTCTAGATCATATTCAAAATGCAAATTCAAAAAGATATTCATATAAAAAATTAGTCAAAAATTTACATGAAAAACTGGTAGTCTATACAAAAGCAGACAAAGGTAACAAAATAGTAATATTGGACGAAGAAGACTATTGCAAAAAAATGGGCAACCTTTTAAACCGAAAAGAATTTGTTTAACTAGAAAACAACGCATTAAAGAAAACATGCAAATCTTTGGAATTAGCAATTAAAAGTAGTAAAATCATGACTAAAAAAGGTAAATTGAACAACAAAATAGACAGTACAAAAACACCATACATATATGGTTTACCCAAAATACATAAACCTGAAATTACCCTTAGACCAATAATTAATAACATTGATGCACCCACTTACCAACTATCAAAATGGCTTCAGATCCTTCACAAAATTTGAAAATTAAAGTATCAGAAACTCGTTTGAATTGTTAAATCTCCTGAAGAACACAAAGATCAACTCTACAGATGCTTTAGTTTCCTTTGACGTCATTTCTTTATATCCAAGTATACCTACCAATGAGCTTATTCCACTTCTCATAAAATGGCTGGAATCAATATAAATAACATCTGAAGAAATAGAAGAACTTTCACAACTTACAGAAATTTGTATCAATCAGAATTTTTTCAGCTTTAATGGACGGATCTATAAACAAAAACTGGGCCAAGCTATGGGCAACCCAATGTCTTCCTTCTTGGTAGATTTATTTATGAGTGCTTTTGAAACACACATCACAAAAACTTTTCCAAATTATCTCAAAGTTGGGTATCGCTATGTTGACATTTTTGCAATAGTACCTAAAAAACTCATACAATATGATGTTAGATTTTTGAATATACAAAATCCAGCTATAAAATTTACGTTGGGGACAGAAGTGGATGGTGTGCTCCCCTTTTTGGACATCAAGATCAAAAAAATGAACAAATAGCTCACTTTTGGTATTTATGGGAAACCGACACACACAGATAATTATATTAAGAACAGCAGTTTCAACCCAAAACAACACTAACATGCCATTTTCAACCGTTTAATATTTCGGATGATCAACTTTCCACTAAACAGAGAAGATTATCAAGAAGAATACCTACACATAACAAAAGTAGCTATATCCAACGGTTTCAACCCAAATTTAGTAGACAAAACAGTTAACAGGCTCAACAAAGCTAAGAAAATAAAAGAAACCACCACCCTAGAACTTACAGGAGAAAAAGAGAAAAAAAATTTAAAAAATTCACCTTCCATCCATCAGCCTATAATAAATTCCAAAAAATCTTGTCAAAACACAACATAATTCTTGCACCTCAAAATAGGTTTAATATCAGAAATTTGTTAAAAGGCCCTCCCAAAAATTCAGTCACTACCAAAGAAAAACCAGGAATCTATGAGATCAAATGTGAAACTTGCCCTAAAATTTATATAGGAAAAACAAAAAGAAATATTAACATCAGAACTAAAAAACATATAAGAAACATTAAAAATGGTGAAACAGAAAAATCAGTAGTGACTTTTCAGTTTTTGAATACTAGACACGACTTCAACTTGGAAACATCTCTAATAAAATATGTTAATCACCCCAGAGACCTTTCCGTATGGGAAAAAATCTTCATTAACAAAAATCGTCATAGAGTCATGAATTTTGAAACTCCACCACCGGACATCTTTGACAAGTACATCATGCCATTTATTGATGATACGGAGAAAGAGGAAACCACTACATTTTGCACTAATCGAGTACCAGCTGATGATAAGAGCAGAAGCTCTTGAAACATGTCCTGTGAATAAACAGTGTGAGTGAAGCAATGTGTCAATATTGTGACTTTGTGGGTTCATGAAATTAAAAGTCCAATTGCACAAACTCAAAATGTTCTATATTTCCACCAACTTACAGTTGAACACTTGCCAATTATACAGAATTACATAATGCATACAATTACGCTTCACTAGTTCGTCCGTTACAGTTCCACTGCACGCTCACAGTTACGTACACTCTTCCGATGCACGTACACAGTCTTCTTCTCATCCGTTCACTAGCTCATCAAGCACTGACTGAACTCACTCACTGCAGCCCCCTTTATAGGGGTATCACAGTTTTCTAGAAGTCTCTCGTTTTAGTGAATCACCGCGAAGGTTCCAGACGGCAGGGGAAGGGGGAAGAGGCGGCCAGCGACAAGTGACCCTTCCCTAATCATCCCCTCAGTTAGTGACTGAGATAAATGGGTGGGTGTGTCCGAATGCCTCCGTCTCCTGCTGCTGCTGCTGCTGGCCGGTTCTATAGGGAGTTCCGACGTTTGGGTGACAATATCTGCTCCATTCACTTTTGTGCTAATTTGTGCTTCACTGTCCCTACGCTTCTTTCAAGTTTATACTTTTCATGTAATTATTTACCTTAGTAGTGATATGTGTAGCTGCAGCATAACAAACTGCTAAGTTGACAATCAGTTCATATAAACTAATCTGAACTTCTTCTCAGATTAACTGCAGTAATCAGTAAACTCAATCAGTTGTTCATTTTAACATAATACAGACATTGTATATTATGTTTTACAAACACTGTCAAAAGATTGTCTTTCTCTCTCTCTCTCTCTCTCTCTCTCTCTCTCTCTCTCTCTCTCTCTCTCTCTCTCTCTCTCTCTCTCTCTCTCTCTCGCTCTCTCTCTCACATACACGCACACACACACATATATATATTGTGTGTGTATATATACAAAACATAATCTACTCAAAATCATTAAGGATATCATCAAAATATTCATCTATACTATAGTAGGCTCTGCGTAACAAGAGTTTTGTCAGTTCAGATATAAACTTAGCAGCTGACACAGTATGTTTTAGCCTTACCAGAAGCTTGTTAAGTAGTTTTGGATCAAAGTATTGGGGCTTATGTTCAAAAGGTTTTAGCCTGTTACCTTGAACTATAATTTCCCCTTGTTTCATATGCGTGGCTATCACAATTAGTGGGAGTTGTATTCCTCTTATGTACAAAAAGTATTGTTCACAAAATAAATATGCAGGATTGCTCTTTTCTGTAGGAGAAAAATTCTGTTAAAGTTTAATTTAGAAGTGTGTCCCCACAGCTTAATGCCATCAGAAATGTGTGAATATATTAATGCAAAGTACACTAGCTTACTAGTATCTACTGAGAGAAAATTGGCTAAATATCAGAACACAGAAAGTCATGAGCTTAATTTACTTTTTTGTTTTTCAATGTGGTTGTTCCAAGCTAACTTGTCTTCAAATATTAAACCTAAAATATTTACACTTCTTACATACTAGACTAGACTATAGCCTATATTAAGCTGAAGTTCGAAAGGACGTCTCTTAAAATCAAATAGAATTAATTCGCTTTTTTGTGCATCAGTACACAGCCTGATATTATTTAAGGACTGTGCCATGATATTGGAGGTCAAATTTGCATTCAGTTCTAGATTTAAAAAGTCGCTGTTGCTGAAACCCAGTGTGGCATCATCTGCATACAAACTCAAAGCCACATTACTGTGTACCACAGTTTTTATATCGTTAATAAACAATAAAGGTCTCAAAATAAAGCCCGGGGGCTCGCCAGACTGTACCTCTACAGGTTTTGAAACAAAGTCACCTTGTTTATATTTCAGTTGTACATATTGTGTTGTGTTAGACATGTATGATTGTATCAGATTGATACTTAGACCTCTTAGTCCAATACAGTCAAGTTTATTTAATAAAATTGTTTTATCAACACAATTAAAAGCTTTTGGTAGATCTAATAAAACCCCAGCTGCAAAATTATCCGCTATCAATTATATACTCAAGAAATGTTGAACCTGCAGATATGGTAGATTTTCCATGAACAGATCCATTTTGGTAGTCTGATATGAGGTGAAACCTGTCAAGGAAAGTAACAATTCTAGATAAAATTACTATTTCCACCACCTTAGCTAAAGAGAGTAATACGACAATAGACCTATAATTGTCCATCACTACTTTATTTCTTGAATAACTTTAACTATTTTGAGACTATCAGGGAAAATTCCATTTGCTAGTATCGAGGTAATACTGTCCACTAGAGGACTAGCTATGGATTCTTTGCAAACTTTTATTAGTGTTGTTGGGATGTTATTTTAGCCAACACTATTTTTAGTTTTGATGCTTTCTATAATGTTTATTATTTCTTTTCTATTGGTTGTATATAGGAATAACGTATGAATAGTTAAACTATTGAGTTTCACTGTTTGAATGCTACTGTTATGCTACCTCGGTTGTGCTTTGGATATACTTTGACCTATAGAAACAAAACAGTTATTAAATATACTGGCCAACTCTGAAGGATCCCAAGTAACGTTCCCTTTGGACTTCATTTCAAAGTGATTTTCTTTTTTCAATTTTACATTACCTCTGAAACTATTAATACTGTCCCAACTTGTACTGCTTTTGTTGTCCTAGTCAGATGCTTTTTAACCAAAGGAGTATTGTGTAGCTTTAACAACCTTTCTGGCATACATACTTTTGATATTACTGAAGTTTCCGCGTTTCAAATTAGCTATAACTTTTTATCTTTAGCAATATGTAAGAGAGTACGGAGTTGTTTTATTTTGGGTGTGATCTAATCACCAATTTTATTATTAGATTAAATTTAAAGGGAGTCGATTAATGACACTAAACAACACTTACTTTTAAATTTTTCTGGAACATGTTTCAGAGACTTTGCCTCTATCCTCAGCCGGCCATTGACTGGTTCTCATTGGTGTATTTGACAATATTTTGTCATAGGTCTCCTCTGGTGGCGGTTCAAGGAACTTGCTGAATAAATCTTTCTGGGGGATGTCGAAATTGAATACTTAGTTCCTATTTTTTTGAAATGAAGATTTGTTCCCATGTGGTAGTTCTTGTTTTCCTGATGTATGTTTTAGTAGTTTTGGTTCTGGTTTTATGTTGTGGTTTTCTTCCCAAAAATGTGTGGCAACTGCTGATTTTTCTAATTGTTTATATTTTATGTTTCTAAAGTGTTCCTTTGCTATTGTTTCTAAATTTCTTTTGGTTTTTCCAATATAAATTTGACTACAGTCACTGCATTCAATTTGATATATACCAGATTTTTTGTTAGATGGAGTGTCATCTTTGATGTTTGAGCAAATTAGGTTTTTTAAGGAGAAATGGTTGACTGGTGCTAGTTGAATGTTTTGTTTTTTGAAGACTTTTTTGAATTTATCATAGGCCCATGGATGGTAAGTGTATTTTTGAAAATCATATTAGTTTCTGTAACTGAGAGGGTTGTGGTTTCCTTTTTTGCTAAGTTCACTTTTTTGTCTACTAATGATTTGGAAAGTTATTTTTTGGTGCTATTTCAATTATTTTGTTGTATTCTGTTTTGTATTCTTCTGCTGTGAGAGGGATGTTTACCAGTCTGTGTGCTAAACTATTGAAGATTTCCTGTTTGTGGAATCTTGGGTTGTAGCCATTAGCTTTTATGTAGTTGTCTGTCTGTGTTGGTTTTCTGTAAATGCCAAAGTTTAGTCTGTTTTTATTCCTCATTATTTTTAGATCCAAAAATGGTAAATACTCATCTTTTTCTATTTCTACAGTGAACTTAATGCTTTTTTCTTGGATATTTAAGTTTCAGTGCATCACTGATGTGATGTACATGTGATGTTTTGGTACTATTGCAAAGATGTCATCTAGATATCGCTGCCAGAGTTTGAAAAATCACAACCCTCTCAGTTACAGAAACTAATATGATTTTCAAAAAATTCACTTACCATCCATGGGCCTATGATAAATTCAAAAAAGTCTTCAAAAAACAAAACATTCAACTAGCACCAGTCAACCATTTCTCCTTAAAAAACCTAATTTGCTCAAACATCAAAGATGCCATTCCATCTAACAAAAAATCTGGTATATATAAATTTGAATGCAGTGACTGTAGTCAAATTTATATTGGAAAAACCAAAAGAAATTTAGAAACACGAGCAGAGGAACACTTAAGAAACATAACATATAAACAATTAGAAAAATCAGCAGTTACCACACATTTTTGGGGAAAAAACCACAACATAAATCCAGAACCAAAACTACTAAAACATACATCAGGAAAACAAGAACAATCCACATGGGAACAAATCTTCATTTCAAAAAATAGAAACAAAGTATTCAATTTCGACATCCCCCAGAAAGATTTGTTCAGTAAGTTCCTTGAACCGCCACCAGAGGAGACCTATGACAAAATATTGTAAACTACACCAATGAGAACCAGTCGATGGCCGGCTGAGGATAGAGGCAAAGTCTCTGAAACATGTTCTGGAAAAATTTAAAAGTAAGTGTTGTTTAGTGTCATTAATCGACTACCTTTATATTTAATTTATCATAACAGCACTGTTTTCAACACTTCCAAAAAAGGAATTTATTATTAGACTTTTGAATAGTATTTCTAGCTCTTGTTTTCGGGCAATATAAATCAAAATAATGTATTAATATACTGTGAAAAGCATAGAATTTCCTGCTGGTAACTGATTCACTCACTATATATTTCTTTCCAGTCCAGCTCCCTTAGGGCTTTGTTTAGGGCTGACAAGTTTGATTCATTGCAATTTTTGAACCATTTGATACTTTTAGGTGTTGTATTTTTTGTGAGCTTACATTTTAAATTACAGTCTAACATGACTTGACTGAGCAGAAAGATCTGAAATTGCAGTATGAAGTACTTGTGAGTTTAACAATTGGGAAGAAATATTAGTTAGCAGAGGAGAGTGCTCTACCTAGGGACAATTTTTTAAAATAACTTTTTCACTTTTATAAATTGAAATTTACACCAATAATGACTGTCACGTTATTAACCTTCATCTATTAGCTAAAAGGTGGAATATTATTAGCATACATTTTGTTGCACATTGAGTGTTAAAAACAACATTTGTAATTATTAATTTTTAGATGAGTCATATTTTTTACACATCTGCTTCACTTTCGTACCTATTTTGAGGACATGTTTCGCAAATCATCGTTTGCATCTACGGCTCTTATGCGACTAAAGCTTGATCCAGCGGTGTGGCTAAAGTGATTTGCTTTTTCGGATTTTAACACGGCTTTTTCAGCAGCTAATTTTTCTCTACTGTTGTTGTTAAATTTTACTATTTTTCTTACACATTTCGGAGAAATGTTTTGTTTTAGGCAATTGTTGATAAATTTTATGTCCGCTGATATTAACCTTCTTTTTGTCTTTAGTTTCAAATATTGTTTTATTTCTTTCTTGTTGCCGAAATGTTCGTTGAAATTTTCAAATGTGAACGTTCTTACCTCCATGTTGTCCGGTTTTAAAATTACGACTCATCTAAAAATTAATAATTTTTCGCTTCACTGTGGTGTTCCAATACAGTTAAATCTCGAAACATTTGTAATATTCTGCAAGCTGTCCCTATGTACATATTCATGCTGCACCAAGGGACACAACATTCTCTAATAAGATACACTTGCAACATCTGATTATTTTACTTATAGAAAAGTAAAACACATGCATCTATGAAATGCCAACAATATTATAGTATCCTAAATTAAAGTTAGTAAATTCTACTGAAAAAATGCAATAGATTTTTGCTCCGAGAAGTGCTTCCAACTTGCACTGATGCTGGTAATTTTCAAATAACATCTGCAGCAACAGAAGAGACTTCTGCTTCCTCATTCTTGATCAGTTTTTTTACATTTTACTCCCATTTATTTTATTTTCCTCCCATTGTAGCATAACCTTTTCATTACTCTTAGCATATTTGTAAGCAAGTTTCCTAGTCTGATAGGACGCATTACGGCAGATTTTGAAATCTTGTGCTTGTCCGCGGATTCTCGAAGAGACAACTTCCTTTCAGTAACATCCCTCATGACTGCCTTCATTACATCTTTATCTGGCGGTGGTTTCTTGATACCATTTTGCTTCATGGCATTTTCTTCACCTAAGAAAGCGGTTCAGTAAACAAAAAAGTAGAATCCAAGTACCAAGGAACACAATGTACTACTGGATGTCCCTTGGTACATCATATACGTGTGTGCCCTGGTACATTTTACGCACCTTCATTGAAAAATACTCGTATTTGCGGATCAAGTAAAAATATTGAGCCAAATAACCTGAACCATGTTAAAACATATTCTTAACATTCAATAAATACATTCCCTAACATTTCTTGCAATATTACCTGTAAAATACTTAAGTTCTCCAGCAGCATGAAAATTTATAACTGCCAGCAAAAAATAAATATTGGTCAGTTCACTGCTTAAGAAACAGTCATTACATTTGGAGAGAAACTTGCACAGCAGCCAGGATAATATGTAAGTCTATGCTCTCTAACTTCACAGATGTTTCTATAACCCTTTCGACCCTGACTATATTTTTATAAAATTATAAGCTGACAAGTATGTTTGTTTTTGTAGTTTTTTGCGCACTTCACACTAAAAATAGTGAAAAAATTCTTAACTTAGCTGTTTTTTCAAAAAAGCACTAGCACAATCGTGCGGATTAGGGTTAAACTGATACATTTCAGCTCAAATGTATGTGCAAGATTCTGCAAACAGTTTTAGCTGAAATAACATGTATTATTTCATTTTGCAGAAATGATATAAAAATAGTTAACCTGCAATCAAATTAATGTATTTATACACGAACTAAATGAATATGCAAGCATGAAGGTACATATTAAAACAAGGTTTTTATACAAAATATTCATAAATCAAGCTTGAAATTACACATTAGCAAAAATCTCTAAGATTTGGCATATCTTTTAAAACAGTTTTTGTCTTTAGAAAGACACGATATTGATCACATTTAGTACATCTAGTTTTTTACCTGCTAGTGCAGCCCTCGAGCTGGCAAGTTTTAGGAGAAGTAATGTTACTGACCTCTGGCCAGTGATTGAAGCCATTATAGTGCTTATCTGCAACTGGTTTAGGAGATGGTGTATATATTTTCCTCTTAGGTGGTGAGATATTTTCTTGCTGTTCATCACATAGTCTTTTTTTTTTTTTTTCTGTTTGGTGTGGAGGTTAAAGCTTCTGCAACTGACAGTCTGAACTTCAGTAAGTCCATAATTTTGTTTTTTGGCAGCTTGTTTGCTCTGCATTCTTCTCTATATGTTTGCCAACGGTTAACTGTAGCAAGGTCCAACAAGTGCAGGGTCCATTTTCTGGTTGTGAACCATGTTCGATAGCACTCCATTAATTGGTCACAAACATCAACACCACTCATATGTTGATTGTAATTTCTTACTCCTGCTGGAATATTAATCTCAATATATTTTTTTCCTGTTTGCTCCACCGCTTCACTTTTGTTTGAGGGTCTACAGCTGAACAGGTGGATGCCCTTATAATCTGTTGGTTAACTTTCCATTCACTTATGACAACCGTTTCATCTGATCTAACATAACAGTGGCTCTCACCTCTTTCCATTTTCTCCTTTCTGAAATTAATATTCTGCATTCGATTCAGCATTATAGTTTCTGATCTCTCAATACCCTGCTCTGAAAGTTTTGCTAATAAAGGCACAGTGGTGAAGTATCTGTCAAAATAAATAAAACTACCTTTAGGTAGTGATTGAATCAGACGCATGATAACTGAAGGTCCTAAACCTAGATCTCTGTTTTCAAGTGGTGTATTACTGCCTTGGTAAATCTCAAAATCTAGTACCATTCCTGATGATGAAGTTATAACAAAATTTTTTAACTCTACTGGTCTAGGCTTGTTCTTCACATATTGTTTTAGTTTACAACGGCCAGTGAAGGGTATCATCTGCTCATCAGTAGAATAGTAGCCAAAATTGCTTGGTATTCTTTCACATTTATTTCTTACAGCATTGATCAGAGGTTGAAATTTCCATAACAAATTGGATTTAGAATCTTCAGGAATGCACACTGTGTCTACAAAATGTAAGTTTGTCCCAAGTGCTAAAAACCTGTCACGTGGCATGCATTCTGAAATGCCTGGAAGGGCAATTCCCTGTTGCCAGTACATAGCTAATCTGGGGTATGCAATGCACCCCATCAGTAAATTCATCCCCATAAATTTTTTCGGTTCAACTGCATCAGTTCCTATTGATTTGCCAGTTTTTGCCACACTATACATATTGGTATATATTTCCGCTATTTTATAAACTTCATCAGTGAAGTAGTCACCAAGGTATTGTGCAGGTGTACACAATGTAGGAGATTTCTGAAAGTAAATATGAAAATTAAAAGTAAGGAAATTTGAAAATTAAATCAAAGTGTTAATTGTGTTTCTATAACTTGAAGTAAACAAAGAATACAGATACATGGATATATCTTACCACAGAATCACAATGTTTTGCATTTGGGTGCTGTTTCTGAACAAATGCCTTTTCACTGAAAAGGAGACGTTGAGCAGCTCCATCTGATATCGGCTTCACTCTGTTTGCAGAATTATCTAACATCTCTTGATTTGCACTGTGATTAATGGTTTCATCCTCATCACTTTCCACCATAGGCTCCACAACACTAATTGAAGCATTTTCGCGAGAGAGCCCATCGTCATCTTCATCTTCACTTGATAATTCGCCAACATCCGAATCCTCCATCCATATTTTCAGTATTTCATCATCACTTAACCCTTAAACATATGTAATACATTGTTATTTTAACTGTGGAATGTAATCTAATGCAAGATTCAATAAGAATTTTGCACAAAAACATAGCTGCATTTTCAGGTTAGAATTGACAAAACAGCTTATCTACAAACTAACTAGCACGAATGTGTGACTTCGATTTTACTTTGATTTTACGCATACTAAATATTCATGATATTAATCTTTTAATATTGGTTCTACAAGAACAAACATCAGGGACAAAATTCCTGCTCTTATATTGCAGCTTACAGTAAATAAAATCGTAAATTACTAATTACTTACCTCGCGAGCACATGGCGAAATCGTTTAACAAAGATTGACCGTCTCTCACTGCCTCTGTAGGCAAAGAGTAGAAACAGAAACAGTTGCAGCTCACTGACCATAACACGCACAATCATTGCAGGCCATGTTGAGGCAGAAAAAAGGTTTCCCTTAAGCGGGAAAATTAAAACAAGCAGCCCGCATGATCGTATACCCTCGGGTGGAAAGGGATAACTTAAAATGTCCCTAGGTTCAGCAATCAATCGCAGTTTTACTTGTGTCTGTTATTCTTATGGGTCTCTTTATAGATTATATTAGATCAAACAGGTTTAAAATGTTAGTGAGGTTTCTTTACTCAATGGCTTACCTGTCCTCTTTTTATCTGAAGCACATAAATACACACAGGCAATTGTCAAAACTGAATGACACGAAACTCATTTATGGAGCAATGAGAACGATGTAATGTAAAGCATTTAAAACAATGTTAAAGGTGAAAATTCCCATTTTGTGAATAAATGCTAGATAATTGATACTCAATCAATTAGGTGTCGTACAAATCTAGTGGACCCTTGCGCCTACTCTCTTTACATATTGATGACACGTTTTTCTTTGTTAAGTTGTAGAATATTGCTTTGCCAGTGGAAGGAGCTATTAGTACTTCGTCGTGAGTACCATATTTATTGGTATTGGACAAATTGACTTACGTTAGAGAAATGTAACGAAGTTTGTAAATAACCATAAGAAGCATTATTCTCTTTAGACAAAATGTAACTCTTGTCAGATACTGGCATTTTGTGTTCAGTGTAGTATTAGAGAATATATACCATCTAAGCCAAGCAAGAATGGCATAAAAATATTATTTTCAAGTGATGCAAAACATTTTACACCACCAATATGGAAATCTATTACGGACCGCAGCCGTATTGACCACATTTGCAAAACAATCCTACAGAAGCTGTAGCTCCAATACCAATTGAGCCAATCTATGGCACTGGTTGAAATGTTACAGCAGATAATTGGTTCACTAAGGTATCACTGGTGCGCAAAAGACAACTTTCTTTTGTCGGTAGAACAGGAAAGATGTTGCATAGTAATTTTGCTTCTCCAAAACATTGCAGCCAAAATAAAAGGTCACTTGGCCTCACAAAAAGCATAATAGTTTGTTTCATATATTCCTCAAAGAATGTTAAAATACTAGGTTTGATTTCAAGTCTACTGTTTTGTTAGACCAACTAACAGGAGCTGTCGAGTAAAAGCCAGAAATAATCTTGCATTAGAACGATACTAAATCTGGAGTTTATGCAGATAACTGTGTGCTAGGTACAATGTAGCCAGAACAACAAAAAGGTGCACAAATGTAATTTTGAACCATATGTTGAATATTGCAGGTATTAATTCTAGGGTTATCTCTCTTGGAAACCAAAACATATATTCCACAAGACAGGAATATTTGTAAGTGCTGTCCTTAGCTTTACTGTCGTTACAGTACAGAGAAGAACAACAGCATCAATCTTACACAATGATTTGAAAGAGCTTCTAAACAAATATAAACCTAAACAACCAGCAGTAGATGAGGTGCTAAATGTACCAGAATCATTGAAAAGGAAACAATGTGAACGCTGCAGAAAAGAAAAAGAACAGCAAAATTAAATATGCATGTGGCAAATGTAATGCTTCTCTCTCTTTGAGAAAACATGTCAAAATTATTTTAGATAACTGCTTAGTCAGGGAAAAATGAAGAAATTGTTGTTGATTCTGAGTAACTGAACATTTCCTATGACAAAATGTATTTTAAAAGAATGTTATTATCTTTACGTATACTTAATACAAATAATAATGTACACTCTCATTATATTTCAGTCATGTATTTGTTAGGACTGTACTAATAAAAGTAATGTATATTTAATCTAAAGAAAACCAAAAATTGGCAGCAAAAAATAAAAATGAAAATAAAAAGAAATACAGGCATATAATTGAATAAATAAAGTGTGGGTCTCCTTGGCCCTACGTAACCAAGGTGTGTGCCTAGCAGAGAGTTAACAAGCTGTTAATTAACTTAAATGCCATTTTGTTTAACCAATGCTAAATTTTGAAGTTTAACATCTATATGAGCAAATAATGAAGTTGTTTGTCTCAAGGTGAGATGTATTTTCAGGAAACACCTCATTCTTGAATCCTTAAACACATTAGTGCACTCTGTATGGGTTTACTAGTTAACTAATCGCTAACAAACATTTCATGTTCAAGTACATTAACTCTAATCATAAGGAATAATTAAATGATAGATGTGAGACAAATATAAAAGCTGACCAGATATGTTTCTGTGTAACACTTAGGTATGTGCTTTGTCCTGTACAATACAAAATCGTAACTGAATGTGACAAAGATATAGACTTAGAGACATTAAAAAATGAAACATCTAATTTAAAAGGTAAGAGTAATAAGACTTACATGACATCATAGTCGAAAAATAAAACTTGCTCCATATACAGTTTTATATATATAGCATCCTTTTACTGAGCTTTACACTTTAAATGCATATTTTTTAATTATGTAATCTGCTCTTTGAATAAACGTAGTTAATAGAGATCAGCATTTTTCTTAATGAGTCTAAAACAGCCTAAATTAACATAACACAGCATAATAAACCATTCATTGTTTAAATATTACAAATAGAAGCATTATTAACTGTGTTTATTCAGTGCTTGTTAACACATTTTTTTTTTTATTACTGCTTCACTTTTACATATTAAGGGGCATTTTTAAGCTTTGAAGAAACAATGCAAAATGTATTATTTATACACTTGGTCTGAGTCAACATAAAGTGCTGTTTTTAGTTAAACATTTACCATTTTTATAAACACACTCTGTTTATAACATGTGGAAAGCTATGCAAATATAACATGTTTACTGTACTTTATGTAGTTTGTAAATCTGTGAATATTTCAATCTGTAATGTTAAATGTTATTAGTTACACATAACGTAATCAACAATCCTTTCATGGAAGTGTTGAAAACAGTGTTGTTGTATAAATTAAGTTAATTGGGAGTCGATTAATAACACAAAACAACACTCACTTTTAAATTTTCCCGGAACCGGTTTCTGAGGGCTTCCCTCTATCTTCAGCCGGACATCGACTAGTTCTCATTGGTGTAGCTGGCAATATTTTGTCTTCGGTCTCCTCTGGTGGCGGTCCGAGGAACTTGCTGAACAAATCTTTCTGGGGGATGTCGAAATTGAATACTTTGTTCCTATTTTTGAAATAAAGATTTGTTCCCATGTGGACAGCTCTTCTTTTCCTGTTGTATGTTTAGTAATTTTGGTTCTGGATTTATGTTGTGGTTTTTTTCCCAAAACTGCGTGGCAACTGCTGATTTTTCTAATTGTTTGTACTTTATGTTCCTAAAGTGTTCCTTTGCTCTTGTTTCTAAATTTCTTTTGGTTTTTCCAATATAAATTTGACTACAGTATTCAATTTCGACATCCCCCAGAAAGATTTGTTCAGCAAGTTCCTCGGACCGCCACCAGAGGAGACCGAAGACAAAATATTGCCAGCTACACCAATGAGAACTAGTCGATGTCCGGCTGAAGATAGAGGGAAGCCCTCAGAAACCGGTTCCGGGAAAATTTAAAAGTGAGTGTTGTTTTGTGTTATTAATCGACTCCCAATTAACTTAATTTATACAACAACACTGTTTTCAACACTTCCATGAAAGGATTTATAAAATAGGCAAACAAGTCTTCAAGAAGTGGAAATTATACCAACTGATCGCACATAAAAACAGCTGACAATATGGCGGATAATAAGGTAACCTATTTAAAATTTAAAACGCATGACGGATTCAATGAAAATTTTGGTAATAAGCAAGAAATAAAAACATTCTTAAAACTGCATGAGAAGAAAAGAAATCTTTTTGCAAACATAAAATTCATAAAGCTATGTTTACGAAATAAAGTGACACCCCGATTTGTCCGGAGGATAGTAAAACCAGGCTACGGGAATCAACACAGAGCGGCTGAGAGAAAAGTTTTACAGCTAGAAATCAATAAACATTATAAAAATTTGGAAGAAACGGAATTGAAACTTTATAAACTTCATTCAGATTTAACGAAAACACTGGGAAACACAATGTGAGATAATTTCGAACAAAACTATTTGGCACTGCTAAGCAAGAAAATGAAAACAAAAACCGAAAAACTAAAGTACAAATTGACCAATTTGATGAACATTTCTTCACATCGAAACCATACCGAAAAAAAGTTTAAGAATAAGAGACACATCGGAAATAGAAACTTGAGTCCTGCAGCAATTAGTCCACACGCTAAATGCAAAACAGCAACAAGTAGCGTAAACGGAAAAACAAACACGCAAAACTTTGAAAACGTCGTAAATCTATCAAATCAAAATTTCTCCACAAAAGAATTAGGTCTTCTAAACAAAGGATTAAAAACTTGCGTAAGTTTTTCAAACGAAATTGAGGACTACATTGCAGATATAAACATTTCGGCACAGTGTCTACCAGTATCAAAACAAAACCCACTTAAAAGCCAATGTGAAAATATTTTGGAAGAAATAAAAACCAGATCCGTTCAGAAGAGCAAACAAAATATTATCCGTTCATTGAAACAAAAAAACGTCATATACACCAAGGCAGACAAAGGTAACAAAATAGTCATAATGGATAAATCTGATTACCTTGGAAAAATGGAAGAAATGTTAACTAACAGTGAATATGAAACCATCAACAAAAATCCATTAACAGCTTGCATAAAATCATTTGAAAAAACAATAGCAAAATCAAGTATAATATCAAACAAATATGCAGTTAAACCAGATAACCCAACCTTACCCAGACTTTATGGCTTACCCAAAATACACAAACCATCCATAACAATGAGACCTATAGTTAGCAGTATAAATTCACCAACATACAAACTTGCAAAATGGCTAACAAACAAATTCAACTCATTTCCAAAATTCGATAGCCTAAGCATCAAAAACACCTATGAACTTATAGAACACATTAAGGATACTGAACTAAATGAAGAAGACACACTAGTCTCATTTGACGTTAAATCACTGTTTCCCAGCATACCAGTTAAACAACTCCCAACATTGATAGAAAAATGGCTCAAATCACTTGGAATGTCATCACTTGAAATTTCAGATTACATCGAACTTACCAAATTATGCATAGAACAGAATTTCTTCCAGTTTCAAACAAAATATTTCCATCAAACTTCGGGTTTAGCAATGGGCAACCCCTTATCACCCTTCCTGGCTGATCTGTACATGAGTGCACTGGAAATAAGGATCACTAAAGGTTTCCCATGGATGTTCAAACTCTGGCAAAGATATGTAGATGACATATTTGCCATAGTGCCAAAAAAACACATCAGTGATGCACTAAAACTTTTAAATATTTAAGAAAAAAGCATCAAGTTCACTGTAGAAGTTGAAAAAGACGAGTATTTACCATTTTTAGATCTAAAAATAATCAGAAATAAAAATAGAATAAACTTTGGCATTTACAGAAAACCAACACAGACAGACAACTACATAAAAGCTAATGGCTACAATCCAAGATCCCAAAAACAGGCAATCTTTAATAGTTTAGCACACAGACTGGTCAACATCCCTCTCACAGCAGAAGAATACAAAATAGAATACAACAAAATTATTGAAATAGCACAGAAAAATGACTTTCCCAAATCACTAGTAGACAAAAAAGTGAACTTAGCAAAAAAGAAGAAACTACTAAAGGAAACCACAACCCTCTCAGCTACAGAAACTAAAATGATCTTCAAAAAATTCACTTACCATCCATGGGCCTTTGATAAATTCAAAAAAGTCTTCAAAAAACAAAACATTCAACTAGCTCCAGTGAACCATTACTCCTTAAAAAACCTAATTTGCTCAAACATCAAAGATGCCATTCCATCTAACAAAAAATCTGGTATATATCAAATTGAATGCTATGACTGTAGTCAAATTTATATTGGAAAAACCAAAAGAAATTTAGAAACAAGAGCAAAGGAACACTTTAGGAACATAAAGTACAAACAATTAGAAAAATCAGCAGTTGCCACGCATTTTTGGGAAAAAAACCACAACATAAATCCAGAACCAAAATTACTAAAACATACAACAGGAAAAGAAGAGCTGTCCACATGGGAACAAATCTTTATTTCAAAAATAGGAACAAAGTATTCAATTTCGACATCCCCCAGAAAGATTTGTTCAGCAAGTTCCTCGGACCGCCACCAGAGGAGACCGAAGACAAAATATTGCCAGCTACACCAATGAGAACTAGTCGATGTCCGGCTGAAGATAGAGGGAAGCCCTCAGAAACCGGTTCCGGGAAAATTTAAAAGTGAGTGTTGTTTTGTGTTATTAATCGACTCCCAATTAACGTAATCAACAATGTTTAGATTTGTTTACAATGGATGCGTGCACATTGTAGAATTGTTGGAAACAAAACTGCTGATTCAAATTTAATTCAGAATACAATTAAATGCTTCCCTTTTACATCTGTAAAAAGACTAATTAAAAACAAATATAAAATCAAGAAAACTCAAAGGCTATGTCACAGAGCAAAAGATAAAAAATGGAACATTTTGATTAAAGAACCAGAAATTATTCAAGAAATCCTCAAAAAGCTGCAGTAGAAATATTTAGTTTACTTACAGAACATAATTGTTTTGCATGTACACAAAATAACTGAAGAACATGTAGAAACCTCTGAAATTTACCTGTTGCTTCTAGCACAGAGAAATATTGAAAACCAAGAGCACTAATGCCAAAGCCCAGCATTTAATAACAATATATATCATTTTACAAAGGTTCCTAATATATTCTTTGAGTATATAGAATAAAAAGATGTATTTCAGAAAGTGGAGTGCCATTGTTACTAAAATTAGGCAAATGAGTCAACCTTGTATATACTTTTCTCCACTTACAAGTTTTTTGATGAAGACTAGTTTCTGGAAACCTCTTCCCTATCGTCAGTTCTGTGGTTGACTGATGATGCATCCGGTGTCTGCATCTGGATTGGTGTCGTGCTGCCATCTAATGTCCTGGTAAGTTTGATGACGTCATCTACCGCGGGAATTTCAAAATTCATCAAGAGGTCCTGTTTCTTCGTAATAAATATGTTTTCCCAAATCTGTAGTTCCAGAGGTTTCTTTGCCTGTTTGATCAGTTCTATTTCTTGTTTTATGTTGTGATTCTCAGACCAAAAGTGATGTGCTACGGCCGACTTGTCCATGTGTTTGAATTTAATACTTCTGAAGTGTTCTTTCATTCTTGTTCCTAGATTCCTTTTGGTCTTACCAATGTATATCTTATCCAAGAAAGACTACTAAGTAAACGTATACATGAGTTTAGGACTATGATTGGCATGACAGACACTCAATACGGATTTCGGAAGCACAGATCAACTGATGATGCAATAAATAAAGCATTAGAGAACATAAAATTAAATCCCAATAAGTATGTCATAAATATATTCTTTGACATTTCTGGTGCATTCGATAATCTGTGGTGGCCAGAATTGTTCAAAATTATGAGAGACAAAGATTATCCAAGATGTTTATATAATATGTTGAGGGACTACTGTAAAGACAGAACCATAACATTAGTAGCTGAAAGCAGAAAATTAATCAGAGATGTTAATAAAGGATGCCCTCAAGGGTCAATATTGGGTCCTATCTTTTGGGATATACCAATTCTGGAGAGATTAAGACATTTAAATTCCACATCAGAAGTTATATCTTATGCAGATGATCTGATGGTAATTATAGATGGGAATAATCGTAGAGAATTAGAAAACAAGGCTAAGAATATCACTGAGACCTTGCAAGACTGGTGCAATGACGTAAAACTAACCATAGCATCCTCAAAATCAGCTTACGTAGTAACGAAAGGTAAACTAAAGAGGAACCCAATAATTAGAATAAACAATGCACCGATACCAAGAAGGCAAAGTTTCAAATACTTAGGTATAATTGTCGACGAGAATTTGACTTTTAATACGCATATTGATTACATAAGACACAAAACTTCAAAAGTGATGGGAAAGTTGACGTCGTTGATTCAAAGGAATTTTAAATTACCCACTGATATCATCAAATTGTATCATACAAGTATTGCAGCTGGGATTATGGGATACGGAGCAAGTACATGGGCTCAAAGGCTTTGCAATAGAAGAAACAAAATGCTAATAAGAAGAACACAAAGACAGATACTTTTACGGTGTGCAGGCGGAACTAAGATCACCCCCACGATGGCTCTATTCGTAATCCTAGGGATATGGCCGATGGACTTCATCATAAGATATAGAGGTGCAGAATACTGGAGAAGAAAGAATAACCGGCAAAAAGTACGAGAAATAGTAGGTGTAGAATGTGAGACAAGGATGCAAATTAAAAGGACAATATTACAGGATTGGCAAAACGAATGGGACAGCATAGAGGAAGGACGTCGAGTTTATGAACTACTTCCAACAATAGAAGAAAGACTAAGGATGAGCCACTTCAAACCGACTAAAGGAATAATCTATTTTATTAGTGGACATGGACCTTATGCCACCTACTTTAAGAGGATAGGAAGACGAGCGACAAGTCTATGTACAGCATGCAGCATAGAGGACACACCAGAACACCAAATTTTCGAGTGTCAAGAGCATCGAGAAGTGGATAATTTGAGACAAGAGCTGCAAGGAAAGACAACATGGGAAATAATAAGAGATGCAGAGGAGTTCAATAAGTTAGACACAATAACAAACATCATTTCAACAAAAGCTTGGGAACAATATATAACTTCTAAGAAATCGACACCAATGGAATTGGCTACACCTGCAACACTTCAACAAATAAGACGATCAACTAGACTCCAAAGGCGAGAGATGGAAGGAAATATGAACATAGGAAGAGATCCAATTGAGGAAGCAACACCAGTAGGAGAAGAGGAATAAAGATATTTTGAAATTGAACATATCCATGAGTTGGGAGGAGAAGAGCTAATAAACCAAAAAGGTGATATAGACTGAAATCGGACTGACTTGACAGCGATATATATAATTGAAGAGAGAGACTAACTTGGAAACAAAAGAAAAAAAATAAATAATTAGGATAGTTAGGTTAGTTGACTGCAAAGTTTAGCAGTCACTTAGCTTATTGTTTCTGCAAACAATCAAAAGTTATTCTTATAATTAATAAATGTATAAGTGAAAATAAGAAATAGTTAAAAGGTTCCGATATAGAATCTAGGCATCGGAGCATAAGAAAGCAGAGTTTATTTTATTTTATTTTATTTTTTTATTTTTTATCTTGTCACAATCCTGGCAACTCATTTGGTAAATGCCTGATAATTGAGTTTCCGGTGTGCTATTTTTTAGAGGTTGGTTTAGTAAGTTGCAGATGTTGTGTTTGTTCTGAGGGGCTAATTTTATATTGAAGCTCTTAAATATCTTTTCAAATTTTTTGAAGTATTTTGAATGAAATGTAAATGTGCCATATATGGTGTTTGGGTTTTCTAGTTTTTTTAACGTAGTAATGTCCTTTAAGTTTTTGTTTCTTTTGTGTCTGTAGATCAGTTTTTTGATGAAATTTGTGTTATAGTTGTTCAATTCGGCAACCTGGTGTATGTGAGTGTACTCCTGTTCATATTCTGTTTTTGTTAGCGGAATGTTGATTAATCTGTGAACCAAACTATGGAATACTGCATATTGATGTTGTACTGGGTTGAATGGGTTACATTTAATGTAATTGTCAACATGTGTTGCTTTTCTGTATATTCCAAATTGTAATCCTGTTGGTGTTCTAATGATTTTCAAATTTAGAAAAGGTAGCCATTCATCCTGCTCTACTTCAGTGGCGAAAACTATGGATTTTTCTTGTAGGTTTAGCAACTTTATAACATCCTCGGTTAGTCTTCTAGGGACTATAGTAAACACATCGTCGACATATCTATGCCAACATTTGAAAATATGTGGAAAGGCTTTAGTAATGTGTGTTTCCAAACTACTCATGAACAGATTAGCTAGTAATGGTGAAAGAGGGTTACCCATGGCTTTGAGCTTTGAATTTATTCTTAAATACTTTTATTACATAACCGACAGATAAAATGTTGTGCACATCAATGCTGGCTTTCAGTTTTTCATATAATTTTGAGTACATTCAGAGATGATTGGCAGAAGCTGCAACAGATTTCTATACCACGGATATACCTTTAGGACTATTTGGAACATGTTTTCTTATCTGATCTCTTCTCCTGAAGCTAATGGGTCTGGATATTATTTATTTATTTATTTATTTTTATCCTTTTAAAACACAATACATGTTTTTTGGATACGTTAGTTAAATTTATATTGGATATTAAAGAAAACATACAATTATATAACATTTCACAGTAGTAATAATAATCGTAATAACTGTAATAATAGTAGTAGTAGTGGTAGTAATTAATAATAATACATTTCTATGTAGTTACTTTACCTATGATAGTTACATAGTAACATTTTAGTTTACACACCATTCCACAACAATAATTATTACTATCTATTTAGATATTCCTCAAGTGAATAGAAAGAAGATGTTATGCAGAACTCTTTTAGTTCCCTTTTAAATCGGTTTATCTCTTATATTTTTAATATATTCAGGTAATTTATTGTAAAGCTCAGTTGCCACTGCTGTAGGTTTCATATTGTATAGTTCTAACGCATCTGCCTGTATATGGTAATTATCTTTTCTTTGTGTGTCATGGTCATGAATTTGTTGCTTAGTTTCTGTGATGGAATTTTTAGTTTTTATGTATATTATTGTTTCATATATGTACAGGGAGTATAGTGTGAGTATATTTAATGCTTTAAACCTTTCTTTGTACGATTCCCTGTATTTTAGACCTAAATTTAATCTAATTGCTCGTTTTTGTAGTCTAAATATTCGTTCTATATTTTTCTTTGTACTGCGACCCCATACTATTATTCCATAAATTATGTGTGGGTAGATTTGACTAATAAATTGTCTTGAAGTTCTCTATTTTTTAAATTTGAAATTATTTTCATTTATATAATCCGGAACATATTTTATTACGCAATTTGTCTATCTGTTTGTCCCATTTCAGATGTTTGTCTACCACTAACCCTAAAAATTTTGTCGAGTTGACTTCTTTAACTTCTTTATTCTCAAAGATAATTTGGAATTTGCGCAATTTCTATTTTGAATGGTTTGAGAACGTATATAGTTAGTTTTATATGTGTTTATAAAAGGGCTGTTTTCTTTAAGGTGCAGGATAATTTGGATAGTGTTCTGATTTGTTACATTTTCCAAGTTCTCTATAGTGCTTCCTGTATTTATAATTGTTGTATCATCTGCGTACATTATGATTCTACTTTTTGGATGATTAAGTATATCGTTTATGTATATGATGAATAGGAGTAGTCCTGAAACAGAACTCTGTGGAACTCCTTGTTTTACTTCTATACTTTTTGAATAATGGTCTTTCAAGCATTGATTTGTTAGATGAGTTACTTTTACTTGCTGTGTTCTATTATTTAAATATGGTTTTATTAAATTCAATGCAATTCCTCTGATTCCGTAGTGATGCAACTTATCTAGGAGTAATTTGTGATCTACGCAGTCAAAAGCTTTAGTTAAGTCTAAGAAAATGCAATTGTTGTGTACATATTTATCCATATTATCTATTATATAGTCTATTATTTCTGCTGTTGCTTTAATTGTCAACATATTTTTTCTGAAACTATACTGAGCAATGTTTAGTATTTTGTATTTTTCTAAAAAGGATATGATTTTATTTGCAATTATTTTCTCTAACAGTTTAGATAGTGTTGATACCAGGGCTATTGGACTGTAATTACTAGCTACTTCATCTCCTTTTTTGTGTAAGGGCTTTACAACTGTTTTCTTTTGGGACATTGGGAATATGCCTTCTCTTAAGGTTGAATTAATTAAATGAGTTAGCACTTCTAGCAAGTATGGTGCACATTTTTTTAAAAAGTTTTGAAAATATTTCATCAAGTATGGCTGAATTTTTATTTTCCATCTTATTTATAGTTTTTAAGACCTCTTCTTGTGATACCTCACCAATATAAATTGTGTTGGCTATAGATTTTCTGTTAAACTTATACGTGCAACTACTTTTATTTTCTGTTATTAGCTGTTTAACCTTTTCTAGGAATTTATTATTCTATATATTACTTACTTCATCAGGGATATCCGTTATTGTATTTCCGTTCTCTATACTCAAGTTTCTGTGCATTTCTTATTTTGTTTCCACAGTCTTTATTTATGATATCCCACATTGTTTTTGTTTTGTTAGTAGAAAGTCCAAGTTTTTGTTCGATGTGTTTGGATTTGGCCTGATTTAATATAACTTTAAATTCTTTTTTACTCTTCACTTATGTTTACTTATGTTTAAGGCTTGTTCAGTTTCTCCTAAGGTCACATGCTTACGGAATGGCAAAAAGTTGGAAGTTTGCACTGAAAATTTCTGTGACATTTTCTTTTTCTTTCTGTAAGATAACTTGAGTACAGTATCCTGATTCAATAAGAGATTACCTTGACCTGAAGCGCATATACATGGAAAATGGAATCTATTAACTGCATACATGGGCTTGAGTTCCCGCTTTCAAAAGCTAAAAGAGAGATGGAATGCAAAGCTGCTGAACTGGCTTTGACCCAGTTCCACATCGTCTAATCTCATTAAATAAAAATTAAAGTCTTTTAATATTTCTTCATCTCAGTGAGAGTACACCAACAATTCAAAACAGAAGATAGCAGTGACAGTGAAGTATAACATTAGAAAAAGGAATGGTGAAATAATGCCTGTTTGTGCTGCCACTTTTCAGGGAGTTTCTGGCATGTCAAAGAATAGGTTATCCTATCTAACAAGTAGGTTTCATGAAGAAGGAAAGTTGCTAAATGAAAGAAAAGGAGGGGACAGAACGGGAAAGGACCATAAGACCTAACTATTGCCATTAACATGATATAAGGAAATACATATGTAGACAGAGCCACTTTGGCAGGGGTAAATCCTTGAGAGGTTATTTGCCTTCAAAATGAATAATGAATAAAATGTTCAAGAGATTCCGTGAAGACAGAAAATATTTTGGACTTGAACAATGCTCCATATCAAAATACAAACGTGTATTTGACAAACATTTCAGTTTATCATTCAGGACCTGTCATACAAATAATATATAGACAGATTAAAAGTTACAGCTTGATAATAACACTGTAGCTATCACATGCAGTACTTCTAGTACCATACTTCATGTGGTACTGATAAGTTTGGTTTTAAGTCGCAATTTTGAAGCCAGAAATTGTTCTATGCTAAGAAGCAGAACAAAATTGTTGTTTGTTGTTTAAAATGGTGGCGAACGGCTGTACCAGGACTCTACGAAGGATTAAAAATTGTCAGTTATTTGAGGAAATAACTAATAAGGTTAGCGGTGGTATTGTGAAATCAAAGGACATTATAGGAAGTAGTGATATATGTAAAGAAGGCCCAGGGGATCTTTCTGTTAAGCAAACATCCTATGCAGAAGCATGTGCGGCAAAATCTCTCACTTCCAACACCGACGCTAAGACTGTGCCGTCACTCCAGATGATAATTATCAGTCTCAACAAAGAGCTAAGTGAAGACAGGAGCCAAATAGTAACACTTAGTGAAGAAAAAGTGCAATTGACAATTTAATTAAACAGCCTATGCACAGCTGAAAGGCCTGAAAATTGGCATGGAAAAATGATATCACAATCGACATTTACAGATGAAGGCCGGAACACCGTTATGTATAAAAGGAAATACGGCCAGAAAGCAAAGCAGATGCAAGACAGTCCTTCTTTCTCACATACAAACCCATTTAACATTCTGCAGAGTGACAATCACTGTGATGAAGGTATCAAGGTAACATCTCACCATAAACCTAACCGAAAAAGTCACGGAAGACTGGGAAATGGAAAGGTTATCGTCGTTGGCGACAGCCACGCACGGGGCATTACTGAATGACTAGAAGTTAGAGAATCCGAAAAGTTTGGAATTGTGAAGCCTAGAGCTACTACACGTGGTATTGTGGAAAATCTGAACATAATAATAATAATAATAATAATAATAATAATAATAATAATAATAATAATAATAATAATAATAATAATAATAATAATAATAATAATAATAATAATAATAATAATAATAATAATAATAATAATAATAATAATAATAATCACCTTATGTTTTACAAGCATTGTTGAAAACAGGCAAGTCGTCAATTATATATAATTAAAGTTGCTGGATATTTTGATATATATACAGATATTAGTAGAAACTAAAACTTATGTGATGTTATTCTGAATGTATAATGTCTTGTACACCTAATACAATGTGTAGGTATTAGTCATAAGTATTGTAAAATAAGAAACTAGCATTCAAATGATACATTCTGAAGTTGTAGCCTTAGTTTAGAAATTCGTCAAGTGAATAAAAAACATTGTTAATTAAATATGATTTCAAGACAAATTTGAATTTTGTTAAGTTACTAGACACTTTAACTTCTGCTGGGAGTTTATTATATAGCTTGGCTGCCAAGGTGGAGTCTATGCATCATAATAGCGAAATTATTCTTGTTTCTTGTGTTGTGGTCATGAATATCCGAATTTGTTTGCAATGGGATGTATTTTATCATATATAAAATTGTTTTGTAGATGTACAGGCTTGTTGGCATCATTGTTTATTGCTGACATAGATGCACAAAAAGTGATTGTGTAGTATTAATCACAGGATCTAATGATGCAGCAAGGAACGAAAATAGTAATCTGTACAGTGCCTTAAAAGCAACTTTGCTTTCCCTTACTAGTACTAATGTGATAGTGCCTCTGATACCACATAGACACGACTTACCAAATTTTTCAGTGGTAAATAAGGAAGTTAAAGCTAAAGAAAATATGTAGCCATTTCCAAAATGTAAAGGTTGTAGATACCACCAAGTTAAACAGAGAACTATTCACAAGGCATGGCATGCATCTAAATAGTCGTGGTAAAGATGTTTTAGTTAGTCAAATTTCTGTTGGTGTAAATAGCCTTTTCAGCACAAAAATGACAATTGCATTACCCTACCAGGGAAACCAGGAGAAAGCACTGTGAACGATAATATAAAACAGTGCAGTAATTGTGTAGTAACTGATCAGAACCTAAGCAATTTGTATAAGATTTTGCACCAAAATGTCAAGTTTGCTGCCAATTAAAGAACCCATATTGAACTAATAATTCATGAATTCAACCGTGACACATTCATATTAACTGAAACTGGTATAAAAAATAATATTTACAGTTTACCAACTATGCTGGTTATAAATGCGTAGCAGATTACTCGCACTATGTTTAGTAAAATTACTGCTGGTAAACATAAGTTACTAAAACACATACAGGATTTATCTGTAGAAAGAATTATAGAAATTGCTGCAGTTGAAGTTGCATTTAAGAAACTAATCTGCAATTTCATAGGTATTTACTGTCCACCTGGTGCAGACTTTAATATTTTTATGGATAAATTACAATGCTTGCTTGATCAGTTAACTACACTGAACAAACATACAATCATAGCTGGGGATTTTAATCTGGATTTGTTGAATCCAGATAAAAATACTCATTATTAAAAGGTTTTAAGCTTGTTCCCACCATACACAAACCTACAAGGGCTACACAACTCTCAGCTACATGTATCCATAACATAATAACAGATATTGATAATAAGTTACTAAAAGCAGAAGTTATTGACACAAACATCTTGGACCATAAGGGTCAACTATTGCATATCATGAAAAGTAAAACAAAAGAGCTTGATAAATTTATCTATCGAAGAGTCTATGATGAATCATGGTATCCAGCACTAATCACGCATCTAAAAAAGGAAACATGGGGGAGGATACACAATGTTAAAACTGTAAATGATAAATGTGTTAAATTTCTAAAGATTTTAAATTATCACACCAATGTTCTCTTTCCATTTAAAAAATGTAAAATATCTGGTTATCAAAAACATAAACTTGGCTGGATGACAAGAGGGATTAGTATCTCTATAAATAGACTTCAAGTCCTAACAGATATGGAACATATTTCAAATTGTCCAATCTTCAAAAACTATGTCAAAAAGTATAGACAAGTTTATATGGACATGTTAAATAAGGCAAAACTGCTGCATAACAATAAAATAATAGCAAATTCCAAAAATAAGGCTAAAGCAGCTTGGAGTTTAATTAACAAAGTAAGGGGTAACTCGACAAGTCCGGCTGAAGGGAAGATAATTGAGGATCCCAGTGAAATAGCTGAAAGCTTTAACTTATATTATACTGACACGATCAGTAACTCTGTAAAACATGGTAACATAAGCGAAATTAGCAGTAAATATTATAACACAAATATACTGTTCTTGTTGTCCACTAACAAATACGAATTACCAAAAATAATTGACTCACTAAATCCAAGCATGTCTACAGGATTTGTAACGTGACAAGTAACATACTGAAAAAATTGTAAAACTGCTATATTAGATCCATTATTGGACATAGCTAACACTTCTTTAGCAGAAGGGATATTCCCTTCTTGCTTAAAGAAAGGTAAAGTAATACCAGTGTATAAAAAGGATAACCCTGAAGATATGAACAACTACTGCCCAATTACCATCACATCAGCATTGTCAAAAATCTTAGAAAAGGTATACCTAAATAGACTGTTAAACTTTATAAACAAACACAAAATACTAACTGATGTACAGTATGGTTTTCAAAAACATAAGTCTACAAAGGATGCAATAACTAAGACACTAAATAGCGTTATTAATAAACTCAATAATAGAGAGATGGTCACAGGGCTTTCTTGATCTCTGTAAGGCTTTTGACTGCGTTGACCAACAATTATTGGTAAATAAGCTAGAAGGATATGGAATTAAGAGGAATTGCAGGTAAATGGTTAAAGTCATATTACATAGAAAGCAAGGAACCGAAATTAGACCATTGGATAAGGAGGGAACCATAGAATGTCACATACCCACATTAAGTACCACCAAGTATGGAGTACCACAAGGTTCGATTCTTGGGCCTATATTATTTCTATTATATATAAATGACCTATATGATAATCTTAAGATAAAGGGTACTGAAGTCATACTTTATGCCGATTATACAACAATTCTCGTTTCTGCCGAACATATGCAGCAGTTAAATAATAAATGTAATGAGATTACATTAAACAGAAGCAATCACAGTAATAAAGAGTTACAATTGGAGTACAGCAATCAAGTAATATCAGGGGTTCAAAACACAAAGTTTCTAGGCATCCATATTGATGATAATCTTTTATTTCAGAATCATGTCCTGATAACTTACTCCAAACTCAACAAAACTATATCCCTGCTGCACCAGCTTACCAACATGTTACCATTTCAAATGGTTCGTTCAGTACACTTTGCATTGTTTCATTCCCATTTAGAATACGGAGCGATGATATGGAGAACTTTGCCTAAAACTTCTTTCATGCAGATCTTCTTACTCCAATAAAGAGCTGTAAGAGCTATGGCCAAAGTTAGCAGATTGCAGTCTTGCTGGCCATTCTTTAAGCAAATTAAAATACTTCCTTTATTTTGTATATATGTATTCTTCACTATTTTGTTTGTTAAAACATCAAATGAATCCCCTCATCTAAACAAAGATGTACATACTTATTTTACTGTCAGACAAAATGACTTCTTTCTGAGTTCATACAGGGGTACCTTTGGTAATAAAAATATAATTAATGCTGGTTCTAAATATTTTAATGTACTACCAACAGATCTAAAGGGATTAACTGATATAAAAGTGTTTAAGAAAGGACTCAAGAAATATCTAATAACACACTGCTTTTACAATTCCTAGGAATTTTTAAACAACAGCACTAATTAGTCTTAAACACATTAATGAATGTAGTTATGCTACACATTTAAAGTGTCATTTTTGTTCTGAAATGGTTATAACTTGCATAAATTTAGAAGTACCCTACTTTTGTAGTTTTATTCTTTGTTAACTGGTTGTTTTGTTATCAGTGATGCACAACAATTATTTGTATTCAGTAATATGTTCTGTATAACTTACACCTGGATTTGTGTGCATCATTTCAAATTCGTCTTCTTCTTCTTCTTCTTCTTCTTCTTCTTCTTCTTCTTCTTCTCTTCTTCTTCTTCTTCTTCTTCTTCTTCTTCTCTTCTTCTTCTTCTTCTTCTTCTTCTTCTTCTTCTTCTTCTTCTTCTTCTTCTTCTTCTTCTTCTTCTTCTTCTTCTTCTTCTTCTTCTTCTTCTTCTTCTTCTTCTTCTTCTTCTTCTTCTTCTTCTTCTTCTTCTTCTTCTTCTTCTTCTTCTTCTTCTTCTTCTTCTTCTTCTTCTTCTTCTTCTTCTTCTTCTTCTTCTTCTTCTTCTTCTTCTTCTTCTTCTTCTTCTTCTTCTTCTTCTTCTTCTTCTTCTCTTCTTCTTCTTCTTCTTCTTCTTCTTCTTCTTCTTCTTCTTCTTCTTCTTCTTCTTCTTCTTCTTCTTCTTCTTCTTCTTCTTCTTCTTCTTCTTCTTCTTCTTCTTCTTCTTCTTCTTCTTCTTCTTCTTCTTCTCCTTCTCCTCCTTCTCCTCCTTCTATTTCTCCTCCTCCTTCTCCTCCTCCTTCTCCTCCTCCTCCTTCTACTTCTCCTTCTCCTCCTTCTATTTCTCCTCCTCCTTCTCCTCCTCCTTCTCCTCCTCCTCCTCATTCTTCTTCTTCTTCTCCTTCTTCTTCTCCTCCTCCTTCTTCTCCTTCTCTTTCTTCTCCTTCTCTTTCTTCTCCTTCTCCTCCTTCTTCTTGTTATAATTATAATTATTAATTATTATTATTAATTACTATTTATTAATATTGATGTGTCTAGTACCACTAATTATGTCATTGTAATTATTTGTATCTTATCCATTATAATTGCTTCTGACATGATCTTCAATATCACCAACTGTGTATATTGTATGATTGAAATTAATACCAATACTAATACTAACAATTAATTATATTAAAATGTAAAATTCTTTTTGTATTGTGCTTCTGTATTTCTAATATTGTTTCTGTATTGGTAATAAAGTTAACAGGTATCAATTAAAACAATGTAATATAATAATACTTGTAACACATGCATTGTACAAAAATACAGATATGTAATAAAGACTAAAGGAATTAAAAATAATTATTTGCAGAACTAAATTAGAATGCATCATGGAACTAAAATAGACCAAATAGCAATCACCAGCAATGATTATATGTATATGTGTAATCAAGTTTTGGAATGAAGTGGAAAAATCAAACCCTTATAACCTATCAAAAAATTAAATTTCAATATATTTAATTACAGCATATTATTTATTTCTATGTCATCTAGAAAGTATGTAAAAATCACTATTTTGAAACATTATACAAATATAAATAATTGTAACAAAAGGCTCGACTTATCTTAAGAAAATGGTGTTAATTCTTCTTTCTAATGGCGATCGATTTCAAAAACATTGTTTTCATCATCAGTCAACTTTGTAGTCAATGGTTCCGGTTACCATGTTCTTATGTTTAGTATTACCAACATCTGGAAACAGAATCAAATGCTGGTATTTCAAAATTCAGTACGCGATGATTATTTTTTAAAATAAATATCTTTTCCCAAACCATTAAATCTATCACACCATTTAATTGTTGTAATAATTTAACTTCAGGATTTATTTTATGGTTAAATGACCAAAAATGATCTGCTACGGCTGATTGATCAGTTTGTTTGTACTTAATGTTACGAAAATGTTCTTGCGTTTTGGTTTCCAAATTACCTTTAGTCTTTCCAATATAAACCTGATCACAATCTAAACAATTAAATTGATAAATACCAGATTTTTATTATTAGGAATTTTATCTTTATTAGAAAAAATGTATTAAATTTTTAATACTATATTTATTTTGAGGAGTAAAGTTATTTTTGAGTTTGATCAAATCAAACTCAAAAATTAAGAATACTTCACTGTTAATAATGTTTCTGCTTCTAATATTTATAAGTAAAGTTATACCAACTTAAGATAAGTGAAGCCTTTTGTTACAAATATTTATTTTTGTATAATATTCATTGCTTCACTGTAGCTAGCTTCATTTTCTACATAATCAGTACTTTTGAAACATATTTATCTATTTGAAAATACACAAACTCCTTTTAGGAAAAAATGCATGTGATACATTTATCAAGTTTTAAAAAAAATGCTGCTCAGTTATTCTCCATACCTGAGTATTGTGGAAGAATATTTAATAAAATATAAACTAACAAAGATCCAACAAAGCAGGTTGTTTTAGTATACCTAATATCTGAGATTGCTTTAATCTTCATCTATGACATTTTAAGCAGATTAGGAGGTTTAATGTCAGTGCAGTGTCTCAGTAAGCTAGCTGGATTGATAATAGCATTGGCGTAAAGAGACAAGTATCTGTAGATTGAGCTGGACATGTCTTTGAGTTTCTTAAGTCTGGTGCAGCTTTCCAAGAAGCTGTTTATAGAATAAGAGAACAGTCATGTGTAGTGTCGTTTGAACAAATTATTGATAGATTCAAAGAAGGTTATGCTTCAATTTATACACATTCATATTTTTTGTGTACATTTGCTTGTTTCTTTACAGATTTTTTTCTGAAAATAAGATCTACATCTGATTGGACAGGTTCTTGAAATGGATAAGAAAATAGAAATCAAAGAAGAGGATCTCCTCACAGACGACATAACCTCACAGAATGAGACAGAGTTCTTTCACAAGATTGTTTCTATGAAGACAAGTACTGATGCTGTACTTCTGGATACTGATTGTGACATGACAGTCAAAACAGAAATTAAATCAGAGACTCCTTTTATTAAACATCTTGTAGAACAGATTGAGACTGAACCTGATCCAAGCAGCAACAACTGGGTGTTAAATAGGGAAAATGAAGTTGAACAACAGACTCTGTTTTCAGATGTTGGTTCACAGAATGAGGGAGAATTTCACCTAGAGGATCCTGTAATAATAGATACAAAATACAACAGTGATCATGAAATACATAACAAAATAGAAATTAAAGAAGAACCTTGGTGGCTGGAAACAGAAGCTTTATCAGTCTGTGATAAAATTAAGGTAAGTTATGCAGAAACCTACTGTACTTAGACTGAGGAATGTTTGGTAATAATCATCTCAGTATATTCTGTGCTACTGCAGAATATTAAAATCTACTATACATAAAATAAAGAGTAAAATGAATGACAAATGAAGTCCAACCTTTTGGTTCTGGCCAGAAATATTACATGTGTATCGCAAGATGAAACAGAACTGGATTAGACTTTACAACTGCATTTGCATCAATTTTAATGTGTACTGTTGTATTTATTTACAAAATACAACAAAGTTTGTCGTTAATGCTAGTTTACTGGTCCAAAAGACTTTTAAGTTTTTTCTGGAACACTAATATGATTGTAACTGAACCTAATACCTTACCTATTAAATTTTGTAAGGGGAAGAAACTGCTTGCCACTGTTAGTAAATTGACCCCCCCCCCCACACACACACACACACACACACACACACACACTTTAATGAGATTAGGTTTATGTATCGCCGAAACTGCTTTATATGCAACCAAGTTCTAAATAAGTCATTTGTATTATTCTTTTTTTTTTTGTAATTTACGTCCTTTAACTTTTTTAAGATATCGGACAATGAATGGAATGGGTGAAATTATGCTCAAATGGGCCCGGGATCCATGGAGCTTAGAGTTACCCGACATTCGTCTACCAAGATATGGGAAAACCCCGGAGAAAACCTTATCCAGGTAACTCACCCTGACGGAGATTCGAAGTTGGGACCTCTTGAACGTGAGTCAGATATGCTACCATATAGGCTACCGAGGCCGGCGCATATTTGTAGGTCCTGGAAAAAGAGTAATTTAGAAACATGGTTATAGTACCTTATTTATGCATAATTTGCTGTTATACATATTAAATATTTGTGAAATATAATAGTTTTATATAATTAAGTAAACACACAGCTGACAATGTCTGAAAAGCATTTTCCTTATTGATGGTGAGAAAGATGCAAGCTGAGTAGGCAACTTTCAGCCTCAAAATTAAGAAACAATTGCTTGTATATTGTTTTTGTGCAACAGTATCCCTGCAATCAATGAGACGTGAATGAGAAAGCACTTAAAAGTCAGAAATTACTTCAGGCTAGGTATTGCTTTTACCATGCTATTTGCCATCATCACTAACAGAAATGTTATTTTGGGTAAGTGTTTAAAATTGGGTGCACAATCAACTAAATATGGTAATCAGTATGTAGGGGGAGATTTTGATAAGTAATTCTGAGTCACAAGTAATATTCCCTCTTTCCCTTGATATATGTATAAGTCAGGTTCACCTGTATTCCTTATTCTTTCTTTAAACCTAGTTATAACTGGATATGATTGAGGCTGCATATTGCATTTAGAGTAGTTTGTTATACTCAGGTATAGAATTTTTAGCTGTTGAGTTCCATAAATATGCAAATGGATGCTAGAATGTCTTCTAGGTACCACATGGCTTATGTTTTGTATTTGAGGTAAATGCTAATTAAATATGATCAAACAATCTAATTTCTGGGTCTGTTGACCGTAGTTTAATAGATTATTTATCACCTGACTTTTTGTCTCTAAGTCCTTCAGACATCTTCAGAGGAAGTGACCATTGGCTGTCAACAACTAGAGTGTCATTCTTCCGTTCCCAAGTGAAGGAAAAGTGAGTTTATGGACTAATACCAACTGAACTGAGGATGCAGAGTTGGGAGTTTCTCTATTTAGCAGTACCTACCTACTGAAAAGCCGCATCATAGTTGTCATGTGTTAAGTTGTTTCAGGCATTGAAACCAAGTCTATGTGGATAACCTTAGTTTGTATTATGTACTATTGTACTCATGCTTTGCCTTTGTCTTAATGTGAATTAATTTTATACTGTTCGCCAAACTAGAATGTGATTGATAGTTAGTAACCACATGGAATAACGGTCTAAATAAATGGGAGGGGACGAGTACGTCATAACGGTTGTCATAGTAACAATTAAAATGACCAGTTAGAGTCCAGACGTTTCCATGACATTAGATGCTAAACCTTGGTTGCCGATATTCTATCATGTGCTTAGCATGACGCGGGCGAGCGAATTACGTAAACGCTGCAGTAAATACAATAACTAGGTTTTTATTTCTCTTCTGAGAACACTGCATAAACAGAATGCTCTCACAGTTAGAGATCCTGTACTGGCAAGTTACTTTGCATTTTATTTGTGGCAATTTGCCTTGGTTTACGTGTGCCTAAGTCCGTGTATTTGAGCGCATGTTGTGATTGTTTGCAATTGTGTTTAATGAATGTTTAATTATGTCTAAGCATAGTGACAAGCGAAAACCTGAACGTGCTCTGGAACCAAATAAAACTGTATTTGATAAAGGTATTCCAAATAAAGGACATACACGGGAAATAATATGCTCTGTGAAGAGAATACTTCGATGAGTAGAAATTGAAAGCGGAGTCTAGTATTCCATTCTCTAAGGTGCTTGATAGGACTTCACTTGCGTAGGCATTAAGGTTAAGATTGGGAAAGAAAAGTATTTTAAAGAAGAAAGTTAGACATTGGGGTATAAATTAGAAGCTCCCGGGAAAAATTATGTAAGGGACATTTTCCCACTTCAATAAGCATCAAAATTTGAGTTTGATTTATGAGTCACTCTGTTTACACTCAAACTTCACTTACTTGTTGTATAATTGAAACGTTTTCAAGATCATTCAATCTCATTCTCAGCTGTATGGTGACTAAATGAACCTTCCTCTTCTTCCACTACTACGGAGCTCCGATCACTCTGCCATCTGGTGTTAGGGGCACTAAGTTTTAATACTTCATTTAATGCCGGGATTTCAAAATTTATAACTTTATCACGGTTTTTGTTTATGAATATGTTTTCCCAAATTCCAATTCTATGGGTGTACTTAAAGATTTTAACAGTTTAATGTTGTGGCCAATGTTGTGGTTTTCTGTCCAAAAATGGTGTGAAACTGCAGATTTTTCTGTTTGTTTCAACTTAATGTTCCTCTGGTGTTCTTTTTGCCTGGTGAACAAGTTTCTCTTATTAATTTTTAGATGAGTCGTATTTATTACACATCTAAAAATTGATAATTATTTCGCTTCACTGTGGTGTTCCAATACAGTTAAATCTCGATAAGTTTCTCTTAGTTTTTCCTATGTAGCTTTTTTCACAGGTTTCACAATTAATCTGATAAATTTATGCTCTATCGTTTGCATGTAGATCCACGACTGTACTATTGTCTTTGTGTACAACATCATAAATAATTAATAATAACTAATAATAAAATACCCATTGCAGTCGCAACTGAATCACCCTTGCACGCGTAGTGCTACGCGCTCTCCACGTGGCAGCAATAAGCGGCAACGTCGCCTCTTTCTCCGGACGAAATGTCAATTACTTTCTAGATTGGCAACCAGTATAGTATCGTGTGTTTTCATTGTAGGCAGACCTCGGTAGGGTCTACATCATGTTTGATTACATTGCCACATTATCATTACATAGATAATTGGCCACTTACAAGTGGCTTTGAAATGCATATATATCATATTCATCATGACTACAGCCCTAATTTCTATGCCAAAATGAAATACTAAGATATGCATGCAAGTATGCATGAAAAATTGTAAAAAAATGTATCAAAATATATAAAAATCAATGAACAAAAGCCAAAGAACCTATATTTTGGGATGGAGGAGTAAACTTACCTTATTCATGGTTGATGCAGTATATAAGGAAAATTTCTCTGAGGTTTCTTGTATGAAGCTGCTTCAACTATATCACATGGTTTTACAGCTGAATGTCAAAAACACAAATCTTCTTCAGTGAATTCCTCTTCTATTACAGTTTTCTCACAATCACCAGGCATTTTTCTGATTTATAGATTGTTTTTTAACCAAGGGAATAATCTAAAGAACTATTTTGGGCCTCCAACTGTGTTATAATTTCAGGTAATTTCAAGAACCTGCTATGAATACACCGGATTTTTTTCCTCAATGCGATCTTCAGAAAAACATTCCTGAAGTGTAGCCATACTAGCTTCTTCCTCATTTAAGGAATGTATTACTGTTTTCACTGTACTAAAACATTCCTCATCATTTGACACATTTACAGCTGGCTCATATTTTAAGGTCAGCCCTGGAAATAGTTAACAAAATATTTGGGCTCTTAAAGATGCTTTCACAAACAGTTTTTTAACTCTAGAGATAGTAAATCAATTATTATTTCCATGGAAGACAAGTTGATGGCATTAAAGAAACTAGACAAGGGGGAAACTTAAAAAAGTAACTTCAGATTATGGTGTTGGGCATGTTACAATGGGGCAATTGGAAAAAAAAGGAAGAAATTGAAAAGTGGTGTGCTACCAGAGCAAAAAGAGATGCACTAAAATACATGAAATAATGAACCAATGTGAATATGAGAAAGTTACTGAAACACTGTTTCTTTGATTCACTCAAAAACGAGAACCCCTCAGGGGCCTACTTCGGTAGGTACGGGTTTGGCACACCCGGGGTCCCGAGCCAACAGTCTCCCTCGTGTAGGCTCCTCTTCGTGGTTGAGGGAGACGGTCAACAGGCCCACCCACGTGTAGGCCGTGCGTGGAGACCCGTGGAGAAGGATTTTAGATTCTTTTCTGGTTTGGGATTTGGTGAACGAGGTTTTTAGTAGGTTTTGATTGATGTTTTTTATGTACGTGTATTTTTAATAGGTTTTGTTACACATGTATAGTTTTTGGAAAGTTTTATATCTGCCTTTTGCCATGACTAGTTTTTTAAAGGGCGCTGATGACCACCGTAGTTGAGCGCCCTTATATATATATCATCATCATCAAAAACGAGAAAAGGGTCTACCAATAACAGGCAAGTGAAAGTGCTATATTTCTGAAAGCATTCAATGAAGGGGATCCTAATTTTACTGCCAGCATTGAGTGGTTTGATTGTTGGAAGAAACGGTATGGTACAGTATTAGGTAGCTTTATATCTGTGCTTAAAACGTCTGTTAAATCTGACTTTTTGACATTTCAAAAGGAATTCCAAGAATTAATTCTTACTGAAGGATTAACTGGTGATCAGATTTGTAATTGTGACAAAACGGGACAAAATTTTAAGATGTTGCCATCTATAACTCTTGCAGCCCGAGCAGAGGCGTCTAGCCCTGGCTACAAGCGTAGTAAGGAAAGGGTTACTATTCTTGCCTGCAGCAATGTTACAGGAAACTTCAAAGCTAAATTGATAATGATTGGTAAATCTAAAAAACCTAGAGACTTTAAAAATATTTCTGTTAATGCTCTACCAGTGCATTACACTAAGCAGAATTCTGCCTGGATGCCATCTTTAAAGGCTGGTTCATTGCACAGTTTGTACCATCTATAGAGACATTTCTAGCTCCCAACAACATCCCAAGAAAAGCTCTCCTTCTACTAGACAATGCCGTATCACACCTAATTGTAGAATAAGTTAGAAGTGGTGATATCAATGTGTTGTTTCTTCCACCTAAGGTGACGTCATTGTGCCAACCAATGGACCAAGATATGCTGGAAACATTGAAAAGAAAATATTGTCAACTTTTTCTGTCCCTGATAGAGGAAATGGGCCTTGGCAAGGACATGATGGAAAGGTTAAGATCTATCAACATCGCATAATGGGTGGCTCAGGCTTGGGAAGAAATCGAAACAGCAACATTAGCAAAGTCTTGGACCATACTGTTAGGTGATGATGAAAATAAAGAGATAGTGTTGGAAGATATGGGTGACATTGTTCCCTTACTGAACCAAATTCCTAGCTGTGAGGATGCTATCACTCAAGATGTGAGTAGCTGGTGTGGAGGAGATCAACAGCTTGAACTCACATACCCTGATATTGTTTATTTCGTAAATGGTAATGACAATGAGGATGCAGAAGACTGCAAAATTGAAGAACAAAACCAGAAGAAGATGAGATACACTGAAGGTTTAGGGATGGCATTAAGGTACGTGGACCAACAGCCTGAAGCGAGTGCAACTGAGGTATTGACGTTTCATCGATGGCAAAATCTCGCTGAAAGGAAATGACATTAGTGAGCAAGCAGACTTCATTGAACAGTTTCTTTTCTTAAGACATTTGGAGGTTCTGTTTTTTTTTTTTTTTTTTTTTCAATATTACATGTAGAATTGGTTTGATTATTCAGTAAATACCACAAAACAAACAGTTGTTTTAGTAATACAGTATACCCGATGTTTTACTCCATTTTCCAACTTATTTTGCATTATCCGGCCTTGTCCACGACCAGTCTAGGTTGGATAATCCAGACTCTACTGTATGTAAGGTACATACTGCCCCTACTAGTTTGCTGTGCATTATGTCTTTAGTAACAGTGCATTTCAGTTTCTATATATGCCAATCTTTGGAAATCTTTCCAAGATAGATCAGGCGTAAAGGTTCAGTGACCTTAACCCACTACTTTCAGATATGCATCTACTTGAATAGTATAGTGTGCAATGAATAACGTGCCAGCTTTGTAGTGTGGCTCTGAGTTTGAATGTTAATTGGGGTAATTTGTCTGGATTAGGTTCTTTTTCAGAGTTTTCCTTTATCCTCAATGAATTTTGAGTGAGCATAAGCTCTGTGGACCCTGGGCTAATTTCAGCACCATTTCTTTCACTCTCCGATATGAGGAACGATGGAGGATGTGCGATAAGAATAAAGAAAAAAGTGAGTGACCTAGAGCAGCATACCATAATGCTGTACAACATGATATAGGAATCACAGAACAGATTAACTAGTTCATGTTGAGTCATTCTGAACATCTTCAGCATTTCATGTGATGTAGCGTTACCATTGTATTCCTAGTATTGCTTAAACTGGGTAACAGTTTACTCTATGAGATATGTTCATAGCATTGAGTTATCAACGCCTACAGTGTGACCCAACAATTTAAATACTTCCTGGATATCGTTATGAACAACTATGTGAACTGAATGCACTTTGACACTTTTCCAATTCTGTGCATTCTGATTCATACAGTAATCCATGTTTAAACCTCCGCTACATACTCGATCTTTTTACCTCCATTACACGCGTGCAGATCGACAGTCCGATTACTTTTTACACAAGTTTTGGTATACCAGCTTAATGTTGTGATTTTGAGGTATATATTCGGATCTGAACAATATAAAAATGCATGAATTTGCAATTATGATATATTTAAACATCACTGCCAAAAATAATTTATTTTAAGTCATAATTTAGTCTTAAACCATCAAGAACACTTATTTTAGTCACTGAATATTTATGTTCATTCTATTATAACTGTTTTTATGAGTACATATCAAAGCATTTATTTGTAGAACGATTGTTTGGAAACCAGGCGGGCCATCACTACTCAAATAAACGAACATGAACAGAGCATGTCTGGATTGGCAGAGCATTGCTTTGATAAGGACCATAGAGCCAACTTTCGAGAGATGACAACTTAGGCAAAATGTATCGGTTACTGGGAGTGGAGAGTTAAAGAAATGAAATGTGTAGTGTTTAACGCCCGCTTTTACTACATACGCACCGCAGGCGGTGACACTGATGAAACATGAGATAAAGATGGAGCACTGGTGGAATGAGATGGCGTGGTAAACCGGAGGTCCTGGAGAAAACCCACCCCAGCGCCGTGTTGTCCACCACAAATCTCACTTTGCGGTCGCCTGGGATCGAATCCGGCCACCTTTGTGAGAGCCAAGCGGTCTAACCACTGAGCCACGTCGTGGTTGGAGAGTTAAGGAGTCTTTGGCCATTTCCTCTGAGAGGAGCACACTTAATCGTGATACTGGATTTCAGTTCACCTCCTTTTGGAAACCGACATTAAAAATGGAAGTCAAAGAAGCACAGATCTATACAGGTTGATCATCAAATTAAGAAGTTATGTTTCTATGACCTAATTAGTTTTCTACACTCATGCCATGTCTTAACCTGGTATTTAATTTACTGTAAAAAGTTTTTTATTTAGAAATACAAGTATTGGTAGTGTTCTGTCATTGATCTTTTGTCTTATCTCAATTTAGTGTTTACAACATTTCTTATAAATGTCCTGATGATGGGAGTAATGTAATCTCCCATAACGTTGATTTCTAATTGTCTTTTCACCGGGCTTGTTTCCCGAGAATATCTTGAACATATCTCCAGGAAAGCTTCAGGACTTATTTTATTGAATATTTGTATCCACATATATGTTAACCATGTTATGCAGGATATTTAACACTATCAAGACAATTGTATCATACTGTTTATTTGAATTATTCTGTTACAGGTTGGCGACTTTCATTCAGTAAAATCCTCAAGGTAAGACAAACCTTCTGCATTTTTGTGTTATGTTCACTGTTATTTTAATATAATTGTCACATTTATGTTTTATCACATGACTCTTGAATTGATACTGTCACAGACTGTATTAACTTACTCTCTGGTGACTCAAGTAGTAGGTGACGTCACTCCCTCCCCACCTTTATGACTAGATGAATAATCTTTAAGCGAGAGACGCTCTCTCTGTAACTGCCCGCTGATGGAGTAGGATGGTTTTGTAGGCAGCTCTGCTTCTGGGCAGGTAAACGGCCGTTATGGCCGCCTTTGTAAATCTATTTGTTGCAGTAAATATTCTTATTAAGTGAATTCCACTTTTAATTAGCTTTACCCTACCTTTTTACCAATGAACCATTATAGAAAAGATCCCATCCTCTCGCTAAAACATGTAGTTCTGCTCTGAGTGTTTGCTCCCGAGTGTTCGACCTGACCACGTGTTCCTTAATTATTCACAAAGTAAGAACAGGTCGTTGCAATACAAATGAATATACAGTAAAACTTACTCCAAGTAGAATCATATGCGACTGAAACAAATTTCCAAATTGGGCAGTTTTCTAGATTACACAAAATGCAATAGATTGTGTATATTTTATCAATTACCTTGCATCACATTGTTCACATACTTACATCAACTGCTCTACCATAGATATTACTTACATGCAGGTATTTTGTGCCATAAAGTACTTTAATATCACACAGATAATGCTAACATTATACATGGACATGAATTGTAATTTATACTACGGGGTTCTTATGTTATTATGTTTGCCTTATAAATCGTTTGCTTTTTTAGCCACTGGGAGGAAAGTCTGTTTGGATTTCCAGTTTTTATTTGATTTTCTGTGCAATTTTTTGCACTATACAATAGTTTCAAGAGCTTGGGGAATTAGGCTGTGTCACTTGTCTGTGATATTATTTATGCATGTAATTGGTTCTTCAGACATATTAACTTTTCACATCTCAGTTTCGTTCCTCTTTCTGTGTTTCCTCATCTGCATTGTGGATTGCTATTAGATCTGTTGCCAAAGTACAAGGTTTACAGTAGCTCATCACTTCTAATGCAGCCCCTTGGACAACATGAAATATTCCACATTTTAATTAAGTCAGCACTTGCTTGTGCAATTTCTTCAGCTTCAGTGAGTGCAAGAGCACCTTTTATCATGTCCATATATTTATGTACATATTCAATGTTTGGCTTTAACCCTTTCACTGATATGGACATCATATGTCGTCCAAGTAAAAATGCCCCAAACTGACATGGACGTGTATAGATGTCCTGTGCATACATGCATTTAATGCTTATTTAATGCCAATCATTTTAATCTTCCTACTTTACAATAAATTTAAATTAATTTTATAAGGGATGTAAACGTACCCTTAAGGGCTTGTTTTTGAATTGTACACCTCAAAACTTGGATAAACACAAGTTAACATCTGCAGATTCACACCAAATAAAATTGGTTTCCTTGCGAACTTCTTTTTCACGACACACTAGACATTTTCGAAATGGTTGCGACCTTTTTGGTTGTCGGTGGTATCCTTTTAGGAAAGTGTATTCTCTCAAGAATGAGGGGCGATTTAGTGGTGGACTTCTGACCCTCCAGTATAAAGAGGCCTCTGAGTATTATAATTCTCAATTAGGTTATGAGCTATTTATACGCACAGGTACAGTTAGGTAAATGTCTTGCATGAATTTACAGCTCTGAAAATTATTAAACAATTGTGTATGGTTACATCCACTGGCATAAAAATTCTTTTTTACCATTTAACTGTTTTTCGTAAAGACGGATAGCTAGTAATAGCTGATCCATACCACCTATATTTAACCCGTCATTTCCCCAAACATTGAAGTGGCTAACATGTCATCTGTAGACCAGTACACATGTAATGTAGGCTTACAAAATATAACATGTGCACTGTCCACTTCTGAATTCTCCTCTTAGCCCTAAATTACTTTTAGAGGTCTTCCTACTCACATATACCTACATTTGTTTCCGTGACAATGAGAGACACTAAAGTCAGCTATACCTTTACTGTGTGAAAGTGTCAGTTGGTTGGATGTCAGAAGTTACCTTACACCAGAAAATGTTTATTTGCCTCTATGGCTATTTGTGTTAGTTATTTTGACCACTTCACAGAGCTGATTCTTCATGGACACCTGAAGGAAGCGGGTCTGCTACCTATATCCTAAACACCTCCTTCATAATCGCACAACAAATCTTCCAGGTGTTCTAAAGTAATATCAGAAGCCCCTACACATCATGCGCAAGCTAATTTATTTGTTACATTCCTGGGATAAGCCATGGTTAACATTGAAATTTAACAATTTCAAATGTGCCATTCATTTAGCTCTTGATAGCTATAAGAAATCACTCTGAACACTGAGAGAGTATAAATAACTAAAATACTGAGCGAAAACAGCTGCATATGGCTACCGGAAAGTTTGTAATAAGAGATCTGTAATAACAGATGCTGAGAGAGAGTTTTCTTTCCATGTGTGTGTGTAATGCAACATATACTTGTATGATTATCGCTTGGTATAGCATAAACTAAAAGCTAAAACCTTGAACCAGAGAAGTCTCTTGCGTAGCTATACATATATACATACATTCATTCGTATACACACAAAACAAAATGATTCAAATATTAGGCGCATTCGGCGCAAAGAATGGCTTTTGCTACAGTGAAACAAAGTAGTGAAATTTCAACAATTTATTAATATGGTCTCTACTTTATTGTTACTGTAGATGTATACTGCCTTTAATGGGTTTTAAACCAGTTTTTCTTTTGCTTAAATAATGTAATACGGAAGATATGGAATTGTATTTATGATGCAGTTTTACAGCATTTAACAATTTAAATGTCTGGTTCTGTTTATTGGGTATCTGTTTTTGCTCCCTGAAGGGTTTAAAAGGCCATCGGTGAAACACCCTTACTACTAGACCAATTCAATTCAGCACTTTCAGTTCCTTCAACAGTTAATACTCATATAAGCCCATAATGGGACTTGATATGTAAATAACTCTCTGGTCCATGTGTTGTGTGATGGTAGTTGAGTCAAGTGAAAGCCAAGCAAATTTTACGTACAATAACTGGATGTTAGGGTGGCATGTAGCACTACCTATGAAAAAGACCACCTGGATATTTTCTCTTTTCATTTTGATATTGGAAGAGCTCAGTCACTTTTCTATAAGATCACTGACTTTCCACACTGCTTGCTTACTACACGACCGGAAGCTTGTTGATGTCTAAATTTTTTAAACAGTCAAGTTTTATCCCGTTTGCAATAATGATTGGCTTCTCCATTTTGTTTCCATAGAGCTATATAGTGAGCATTTGTTAAACTTTTTGTGCTAACACTGTTTACACTTTGAATTGGTTAAGACATGACCAGGACATGAAACACAGTCCTGATAGTGAACACATATTTAGAAACATCATGCATGATTAGGTTGTGCAATTTTGTCTTTCATTCCGTCACTACTCTTTCCTCCAGATCCATTTAATTCCACATGGTGTTATCTGTAGTTTTGAAGCTTTTCAGCTATCCTGTAGATAATTACTTTGTATTTCCTAGGTGTTTAGCAAACTTGAAGTGCCTCATTTTCTAACATGTATGTAGATAAAGGTTAGGTTTACCTTGCACCATTTTGGTGATGAACCATTTCAACATAATTTCATTAGTTTCAACTCAACACTTGCTTCTGCAATTTCCTTAGCTTCAATGAATGCAAGAGCATGTTTTATCATATCCAAACCTCGTTTTAACCTTTAACCTTCAGTTGTGAAATACTGTAATAAGAGCTACCTATAGATTCTGACAGAGGGGTTTGTTTCTTTCCAGTGTGTCTGTGTGTAACACAACATATACAATGATTATCACTTTGCAGGGTTAACCAAACCCTAAAACCTTGAACCAGAGAAGTTGCTTATGCAGCTATACATATATACATTCATTCATATGCATACACAATAAAGTGACTCAAATATTAGATGCATTCAACACAAAGAATGGCTTTTGCTACCGTGAAACAAAGTAGTGAAATTTTAAAAATTTATTAATAAAGCCTCTCCTTTATTGATACTATAGATCGAAACTCCGTTGAATAGGTTTTGAAACAGTTTTTGTTTTCTTTAAATAACTTAATAAATATGGAGGAAATGCTTGAGTATTTATGAAAAATGTTTACAGCATTTAAGAATTTAAATGTCTTGTTCTGTTTATTATTCGGTATTCGTTTCTGGCCCATGTAGGGTTTAAATGACATTCGCTGAACCAGTAAATAAGGAAACCATTAAATTATATATTGAAATTTGTTATACAATTGAGTCCACAGATACTGTGTGGGTTGATCAAATACAAACTGTATTTTTACTTTATGTAATACTTATAAGGTGCATTTCTGCCAAAACCTTTATTATCGATATTTCAGTGGAAGTAAGTTTTGAAACTCCAGTGCAATCAAACTAACCATTTCTTTAAATATATATTTTGAAGTATATCCTCTCTTCTGAAACAGTTGCTTATTTTGAACTTATTATTTTTGTATACTTAAAATAGATTCTTTATTATTGTAATTAAAATAACATTAGTTACCTTGACACACATTGTGTGGTTTTGTATAAAAATTGAGTTTGATTTGAAATGTCTTGGTCAGTTTGTTGCTATTATCAAGACTGCTGGCAGCACAATCTGCTATTGAATTCAGTCAAGACAAAAATATGTGTGATTAGGTTCACATTTCCAAACTTTCTTTAAATAAATTGAAATTTATTTCACAGTTTGTTGCTCATTCATATATCATGCATTTGTACAGAATTATAGCTTGAATATTCTTCAAAATATGTTTTATTATGAACTTGAATTATCATTTTTTGGCATGTAAATTGTAAGTGATAGACAAAACCTTGTTGTATTTCAGATCCAGATCTGCTTAACTGAGAGTTAATGTGAATTCTCTGTGAGCTTTTAACAATTTGCGCAATGTTGTTTGGTTATACGTTCCCATTCTTTTTTATTTGATAACGGTGAGGGTATTGAATTTCAATTACAGTTCATAATGATGCATGTCTGATAATTTTATTATTGTTACTGCCTCTTATAACCTCCTTTAACCTATCCATTACAAAATATATAATGAAACCTTTTTGTTTTCATTCAAGATTAAATATTTAATAATCAAGTTCAAGTATGTATCTTTGTTGTTACATGTGGAATTATCTGGAACTTAATCCATTATATTTGGTACCTCATTTAACAGGAATTGGTTAAGTATTACAAATAATATAACATATGGACATGGGGAAACACATAAAGAATTAGGCAAATACACAAATAAACATACTTAATATACAATGTCAATTTTCAAAATATCTCTGGCTTTCCAGTACAGATTACACATATCACCCTGTTTATGGAGATCTTTGTTTAAGCCTGGGCACACCAAAAGGGGGGAGGAATTCATAACACCAGCTCTGTACATGGGGCATTCACCTGTTGGTAGTATACCTATCCTATTTAGGTGCTCATTCAAGCAATCATGTCCGGCTGTTAACCTAAATTTGGCTACAGTTTCTTTCGTTGGTTTGTTATTGTATACTTTGCAGATGTCTTGAATGTTTTCCCAAGTATTTCCAGTTGCTTTTTCTTCGAAGTTATCCTTCCAAATTTCAGTTATTTTTCTTTGTACTACTTTCTTAAGTGTGTTTGGTGGAAATGGTATCAGTCCCTACTGTAATTTTGTTCTTTTTTCGGCAAGATAATCTGCTGTTACATTGCCAATAATACCTACATGAGAGCAGCCAGAGCAGTATAGAAATGGGAATTATTGAAACATTTTATGTGAGCCGAAAAGGTACAAGCAGCCCATATTGGGACATTAACAAAACAGTGCTACAGAGTGATACGTTTTTGTTTTGTGCATTTTTAAAATCAGTGAAAGTGATTGTAAGTTATTCCCTGTTATATGTTAACACATAGTTGTATTTCCCAAAGTTCATAGTTACAGAAATTGCTTACAAAATATCAATGCAATGCCTTTTAGTAAACGGTGATGTTGATGAAATTCTCAGTTCGTATAGCAGACAGTTGTTTACAATGAACAGCATATTTATTTTCCATAAATTGATTTAAATAGAGTTGATGCCAATCTCTGTGCATGTACTGAAAGATTATGTTCTGAGATTTTGCTATCTCATTCTTATATTGATGTCAATCCTCCAACATTTCAGATTGCAGCCGGAAACATTTGATGGTGCCATTTGCAGTAAATCACCACCCTTCCTCTCGGCTGAAATCCCAGCAGAAATCACAAGCTTCTGTGCTGGGATCGACTGTCTGGAATATGAATATCAGAAATGTGATGTTACAGATGATGTACTAATGATCCACACCGATCATTATGGTAAATGTAGTGATGATGCACACACTTGCATAGAGCCTATACATGTAAAGCAAAGGAGTGTTAGTCCTATGAGCAAAGGGCCAAGTCGGTGTAACATTTGTGAGAAGAGCTTTAGCTGTGTGTCTCATTTGAAAGCACATATTCTCAATCACAAAGGTAAGAAACTACACGAGTGTAAAACTTGTAAAAGGAGCTTTACTCGTTTACATACTTTGAAATTACATATTAATTCAATTCATGAGGGTAAGAAGCCACACCAATGTAAAGTTTGTAATAAGAAGTTTGCCTATTTTTCTCACTTGAATGCACATAATTTAATTCATGAAGGTAAAAAGGTACACCAGTGTAAAGTTTGTGATAAGAAGTTTACTCTGTCATCACATTTGAAAAGACATTATTTAATTCATGAGGGTAAGAGGGAACACCAATGTAAAGTTTGTGAGAAGACCTTTACTCAGTCTTCAACTTTGCGAAGACATAATTTACTTCATGAAGGTAAAAGGCCACACCAATGTAAAGTTTGTGATAAAAGTTTTACCCGTTCTTCAGATTTGAAAGCGCATAATTTCATTCATGAGGGTAAGAAGCCACACCAATGTAAAGTTTGTGATAAGAGCTTCACTCAGTTGTCAAATTTGAGAAGACATAATTTCGTTCATGGAGGTAAGAAACCACACCAATGTAAAGTTTGTGACAAGAGCTTTTCTCAGTTGTCACTTTTGAAAACACATAATTTAGTTCATGAAGGTAAGAATTACAGTAATGTAAAGATTGTGATGAGAACTTTCTCACTGGTCAACTTCGAACACACATAATTTAATTTACTAGCTTAAGAAGGCCCACCAATGAAAAGTTTCTGATAAGGGCTTCACTCATTAGCTCTTAAAACACATAGTTTAATTCATGAAGGTAGATATACACACCAATATGCATGTAATAAGAGCTTTACTCGGTCGTTATATTTGAAATCTAATTATTTACTTCACGCGGATAATTATCAACACCAATGTCAAGTTTGTGATAGGAGCTTTAACCATTTGTCTTGTTTGAAAGGGCATAATTTGGTTTATTAGTGTAAAAAGACATGCTAATATACTGCATGTGATGAATTCTCACTCAGTTGTTAAGTTTGCAAACACATAATGAAAATTGGAAACGAAATGTGTAGTACTTAATGCTAGCTTTTACCATATATGGTACCATAGGCTGTGACACTAGTGATATATGAGATGAAGAAACAGCCGATCCTGGAGAAAAGCCATCCCAGTGATATGGTGTACACCACAAACCTCACTTTTCAGTCGCCTGGGAAAGAACCCGAGCTGCCTTGGTGATAGCCAAGCGGTCTAACCAATCAGCCATGGGGCAGCCTAGGTTTCAGGAATAAGGACCCTTAAAGCAATATGGCAAAATGATATAGCTGTAATCAAATATATTAAGAATAAATATCATAATAGTAAGTACATGACATATATATGCTGGTCAACAGTTTAACATGTTTGGCATTTTGCAAATTCAAGTATTTTGAGAGTTAAAAGTACCACAGTCTTGAAAATATAACTATACTAGTAAAATTGTACATGGCTCCTATTTCCATATATCAAGAGTAAATGTGCTTTGTAAGAATAAGTGGTGCTGAAGTAAGTTAAATTTTAGATATAATAATAGTGAAATAAAATATAATGGTGATAGTATTAATATAATTAATAGTATTATCATAGTAATCATTAATAGTATTAATATAGTTCATTATACTCTCTAACATTTCATATTTTGCTCTAATCAAATATCCTTTCCAACTAAAAGCAACTATTTTCATCCATATATTTCAATAACCCCGGATCATATTCTTCTTTCATAGAGGTAACTTGCCTGCTTCACAGTTTTAAGTTCGATATCTGTTTTTAGTTGTGTTATATATTTCTGTTCCCAAATTCTAAACAGGCCAAGGGTACTTAAGTTGGTGAGCATAGTGTAGTACCACTTGTGTATTTCAGCTGTGAATATTATGGTATCTTGTATACGCTCTATTTTGTCCTTGTTTATTGAGACAATATTCCTTGTGACCACTTCTCCAGTCCCTTATTAGGGTCCTGTCCATGCAAAGTTCAAATTGAGAAGCATAGGTTCTACACTCCACGACAGCTGAGAGATTTTGGATGCAGTTTTAACTGTCTCAATTTTGTTTAATTTTCCGAAATTCCTGTTGCATGGCCCGAAACAATGTCTGCGCACAGGAAATAGGTGTGTAACTTCCTCTTGACATACTCCGGCTAACCATGAACAAAATGAAGTGATAACTAAATTTTTTAGTAGCCTCCACAAGCATCAGAAAGCAAACTTACGTTTTTCACATTCGTGAATCGGTAAGTTTCTTTTCTATAACATGGTTTAGAAATAATGCAACCGGAGTTGAACCTTTTTTAGCCTCCATTTCCATAAAATAGTGTATAAAAGACAAACTGTTATTGAGTATCTCAACTAGATGCATACAGCCGGAGATGTCTTTTATAAATTTGACTGGTTACATTTAACCTCGTAAATCATAAATTTTGAGGGTAGACAAACTTAAAAACAGAAGAAGGGTCTACTTTGCCTTAAGAATGAAATCTTCATGGGTAAGTATCTTTCTGCCTTTCTCTTGTGTCATGCATAGTTTACTTTACAAACATCTGTAGGATCACTTTGCAGCATGTTTTGTCACCCTGAACAATTATCACAAACATCTGTCTTTGGCATCTTGAAGGCATAGTCAGTATTCTTTAAATAACTTGAAATAAGATACATATTTAATAGTAAGCTTTTGTCCGTTTGTTCATAAAAAGTGCCTGGAGAACATTTAAATGCTATGTTGATACTTAAGTTTGGATTCTCAAAGTAATTCAAATGTTTTTTGTTCCCGGAACAATGACTCTTGTCACTAGAATCATGCTCAGATGTTACTTTAATGAAGTTCAGAGACTTGTTTCCAATTTATGTGGAGGGTTATGGTGACCCCCATGCTTTTTTCAAATGTTTCATTATGTAATATTTTTCTGTGTGGCTGTCAGTTTCCTTACCAATACTTTGAAAAGCTTACAGCCAGCTACGCCATAAATTTCAGTCTTACATGCTCCTATAAATAACACATCCCCATGTGTTGTTTGCAAAGCTTTCTGGGTTTTCATTCTTTTCTATTTGGTTTCTCACCATTTAATTCCACTACATACACACGTACATACTGATGTACATACGCACATACACACATTCGTACTTACGTATGTACCCATCCACACACCCAAAAACCTACCCAACTGCCCATCCAGCAAACCACCCTCCGACATACCTACACACTGATTCACCCACGTACCCACTTACCCACCCACATATGTATCTACCCACCTATAATCTTCGCAAAAGTTAAAGACACAGGAGGACCCCCATACGGCACACTCCTACCAGCGCTGCCAAATGTGGGACACGCACTTCATGCGATAGAACTGAGAATAGTATATTCATTAATTATGCTCGGATAAAAATTTGAAAATGAATATGCCAAACTTACAATAAGAAAGAATTTTATTTTCTGATCAGGACCATACAAAAGTTCTGTCTCTACAATACATAGAACATGAGCAATGCACATTTTATTTTCACATGGCTATGTTACACATAAGTATTTGAAAATTACAGATACCAATCCTATAATAAAAATTTTATTTTATAATAATGATCATAGAAAAGCCATGCCTGTAAGGTACTTAGGATGTGAGTGATGTACGTTTCATCTTCACATGGCTCTGGTTAAATGTTACACAGAAATATTTGAAAATTACAGATGCCAATCCTGTAATAAAGAAGAATTTTATTTTCTGATCATGACTACACAAAAGCATGCCTCTATGATACTTAGAACACAAGCAATGCACGTTTCATCTTCACATGGTTATGGTTCCAACCATTCATCCATACCACACAGTTAAGCCTGAAATGAAATATTCTCTCCTGCCAATATCTCACGTATAAATACACAGTGCACCTATTACAAAAAAAGAGTCACGCAATTTGGAACAGAGTTAACTAATGTTTTCAAATGCTAGGCTTTGGCAATGAAGCTAATTAGCTCTCTTGCTCTCCAATATTTCTGTGTAGTGGGTCCGGCAGGTAGGGCTTCACAGGTTAAAAGATGTTCTTCAGTCATATCCTCTTCATTGTTGCACAGAGGACAATTTGGACTTGTATAAACTCCTATTTTGTGTAAGTGTTTGGCCAAATAATCATGTTCTGTACGTAATCTAAAATTTGCTACTGCAGCTTTATGTGGGAGTTCTGGAATAATTTCTGGATTTATAATTAAAATGTTCCATTTTTTAATCTTTGGCTTTGTTAGATATTGAGTGGTTTTGTTTGTTTTTATATTTGTTTTTGATTAATCTTTTTATGTAAAGGGTAAGTTTCTACTTTTGTTCTGAATTAAATTTGCATTTTTTTTGGCAAGAAAATAAGCTGATTCATTTCCGGTAATTCCACAATGTGCAGGTATCCACTGTGATATAATTCTATTCTGTAGTTTTTGAAGTTGTTGGATCATTTTGTGACGTTCTTTAATTGGGATTGACCTCATTTTATATGAACTTATTGCACATAATGCTGCTCTAGAATCAGAAAGTATGACAGCAATTTTTAATTTATCTATTCTGTATAGAAGGGCTGGAGTGAAATATTAATAGCCACTACATAAACAAAAATATTTAGTAAATATTCTCCACTTAACTTAAGAAGCCGATGACAAAACTTCAATTATGTTTTGTGAGATTAATTTCATGGACCCTTGCCCACATCTTCAAGCAACAGTCAAGTGTCCATGAAATTAATCTCACAAAAACATAATTGAAGTATTGTCATCGGCTTCTTAAGTGAACAATATTTACTAAATATTTTTATTTGTGTAGTGTTTGTTACTCCACTGTAAATAGCTTCATTTTCTGTGTAATATTAATAGCCGTTACTTCTGTATCAAAATATGTTGTGTGGTATCCTGCTGGTTGATAGAATGAGAACAGTGCACACTTACTTCCTGCTCCTGAGTTGTTGTCCAAGTTAGATCCATCTGTGTAGATATGTAACCACTCCTCAGGTGGGTATCTATTGTTCACAGTTTCTAATGCTAGTGCTTTTAGTACAGCTTTGAAAGTTTCAGATTTTGTAACTATTTGTTCCAAATTTAATTGAATATTAATTGGTTCAAAAGTCAGTGGGTTTTCTTTGATTAAAATGTTTTCTTTAGAATTAGGAAGATTCAGATCGGTTTTTAATTCCATAACTTTGTGTAGGAAACTTGTTTGTGTTTTCATCTTGATTGGTTGTAGTAATCTTTTCTCCCATTTTGTTGTTTTTAATTGCAACATTTTTTCAAGTTGTATTAGTGCCTGCTCCTCTAAAGTTAGATATATTGGATAGTTCCAAGTTAAGGCTTGCATTGCCGTGATTGGAGCTGATTTTGCTGCACCGGTTATTAGTCGCAGAACCTGATTTTGGCATATTTCTAGGTGATTTATGTTAGAATTGTTTGCTGTAATTATTACCTCTGCATTATAAACAAGTATTGGCTTGATGAATGTTTTGTATGTGGTGTTCAGTGTCTCCCGATTACTGCCCCACTTGACTCCAGCTAATCTTTTCAAAATTGAAATTTTTTTGTTGATTTGTTTACTACTGCTTCAATATGATGTCTCCAAGATAATTTTGAATCAGCAATTAGTCCTAAATATTTTGTTTCATATGTTTGTTTCCTTGAATTGCAGATTTAGTTTAGGGATTTTCTTTTTTAAGCTAAATATTTGGAATGTTGTTTTATCAGTATTTATTTTCATCAATTTGTTGTCAGTGTACTTTTCCAATAGTATCAGGAAGATAGATGGAAGGTCAGGAAGATTGTGGGGAAGATGGCCACATCATCATGTCATCTGTAAAAAGTGCTGTCTTAATATCTGTGTTTGATACACAGATTGATGTAGATGATGTAGATGTTGAACAAGGTTGTACTCAGTACTGCACCTTGTGGTAGGCCCATTTTTATTTGTCGGAATTTGGATGTACTGTCATTATATTTTGAAGCACAGAAACGTAACATAATATAATAATATAAATAAAAAACATAAAGCAAACATAAACAAACATAATATAAGACTAATATAATCGATATATAAATAAACGATAAACAACATCCTTGCACAGGCGTCTTCCGGTCCAGCATCATGCTTTTTGTCCACTGGACCTTAGTCGGTTTGCCACCACTACCTCGCTTCTCGCGGGGACAGCCACGTCTTCCTTCAAAATGACCCTGCAAAGTCCAAGTTGCTCTTAAGGGTGCTGGAGTATCAGCTCTTCTTCATTGAGCCGCAGAATCTTGCTACCGAAGTCCACCGTCGCCTCATGGCTCCTGAGGGCATCCAATCCCAGTGTTACCTCTTCAGCCACCTACGCGACGAACATGCGCAGACGCACGGCACTCCGCCCCAAGGTCAGCTGCAGCAGGCATCCCTCTCCACAAACAAGGTGCTACCCGATGCCGTCACTAGCTGGTATGGTCGACTCGGTTACGACAAACCCTTGGCTAAGTCAGGTCTGATGATGGTCATGGCTGCCCCGGTGGTCATGCACGCAGCACGACCTGCTCTTCACCCAACTGTCCGCGATGAAGCTGTCATCCATACGGCGCGTAGTGACACTCGAGGGGATGGTGGTGATGGTGCCGGCGTGCGCCTTGACACGCCGGCCCTTAACGTTTTCAGGCTGCTCTACCTGCTGTAGGCTGTCTCTCTCCAGGTGCCCCGCTGGCTACACACCAAACACGCCCCTGGGTATTCTTCGGACCTCCTCGGCTTGTCTTCGGACTCCATTGTAGCACATACTTTTCGAATTCGGGGTAGCCGACACTTTGGCCCCCTCCATCCTCAGTGTGGCCGTTAGCGCCTCGTGGATGGCCCTGTAATCGCCGAGCATTAGGCGCTGACGTATCTCGGCGTCTCGTACCCTGTCGACGAATGTGTAGACTGCTTCTGGGGATACCAAATCGGGTGGGAGGTCGACTAAGGTTTGGTGGCCAGCTGTTTCATTGCCAGGGTGACCTCCTCTAGCGTCTGCCCTGGCTGCTGCGTCCTTGACTTAAGTTGGCTGCGGTAGGCTGCGGCAAAGCGGTGGTCTCTGAACTGGGATTCCAGGCCTCCTGTATGTCCTTGGGCGCAGCCGCTGTCTGGACTGCCTTTGGCACTTCTACGGCCCGTTCCTGGAGGCTGGCTATTAGCTGTACGACCTCTTCTTATGATGGCCACTTGTTATGCTTGGCCACTCTGTCGAATTGGCGGCGGAAGGCTTCTAAACTTGAAGTGGCGCCATACTTAGGTGGTTTGTCGTTGCCCATCGCGTCGGCCTTCAAATCCTTTAATCTTTTTCCGATGATGTTCTCCGCCATGGAGTTCAGGGACTTGGTGTTGCTGTCGGCCTTTCCCTCTAGGTCTTTAACGCGGTTTGACAGGTCTTCGGCGCTCTCATTCACTTGACCCTCCGCTTGCCCAGCTCAGTGACGTCATTCCTCACTCCGGCCAACTGCTCCTCAAATTTGGCGGTGAGGGCCTCGTTTGCAGCCCTCATTTCTGAGGCCAGGCTGTCGTTCGCCGCTTTCAGTTCTGTGGTTAATTCGGCGTTCACTTCGGTCATCCTCGCGGCCAGGTTCTTATTTGCCGTTTCCAACTTGGCGGCCAGGTTGCTATTTGCCGCTTCCGTCTTCGCAGCGAGGGTGTCATTCGCTGTCTTCATTTCTTCCATCTTCGCTAAAATCTTTGCCAATGTAGCCTCTCCTTCCTATCCCACTCCTGACACCAAATGTGACTTTGTTGCTTCGTAAAGTTAAAAGTTTTGTGTGATTGAATATAAAATATTCTTTATTTCAGTGAAGACACTTTTTACACCCCCTACGGGCTGTAAAATGACGTGTCGTACAAACAGTTGTCTTCAACGTCGTCTGCCACACGTGAAAAAACGAAAAAGTACACTTGCGGTACATTTCAAAGTTACACTGCACAGCTCCACACACAATTAACAGTTCTCAAATCGTAGCTCACACCGCTTTGACACCCGCGGCGCTTTTATATCTCCAGTCACTGTTTCTAGGAATTAGTGGAACGCTGGGTAAGAATCGAGATGGCATCAGAAAGGACGAAAGTTCCAGACATCTGGCTGTTCCTTTCTCTCTTTCGGCAAGTGCTTAGCTCCGCGCCACACTATCTGTCTCTCGCACGCGCCGGCTGTGGCCTGCCGCAAAACAATGCCTCGCAACAATACCAAGGTAACACAATCTTACATTCTGATTTATCTTTATTAAGCATTAGTTTGCCAAGTTCTGTTTTTAACCTAGATCTTTGTTTTGTAAGTTTGTTCCTATAACTATTAATGACAGTTTACAAATAAACAGAATTGGTGATTTATGATGCAGGACTGTTACTTAATGTTGTAAATCTTTCTGCTGCAGGATGGAAACTTTGCTGCAGCAAAATCACCAAGGTAAAGTCTTGGCTATTATCTAATATCTTCGCTTCGTTATTAATGCATATTTTATTTTGACTATATGTATATATCAAGCTTTAAATATGAAAAGGAATGCTTTGGTTACTTGCATTTCAAATAAGCTCATAAAGGGATCAGCAAGAAAAGATGAAAGTGACAAATAAATGAATTTGATTGTAGTCATATTTCTGATAGTTTAATATCAACCAAAATATTCTATACATCGAGATGAAAGTGCTCTATGATTATCTGAATGCAATTTGTAGAGATTGAATATATGATAACTTTGTGACTATTAATTACATTTGCTTACAGCAGCATAATTTATAAAATTAAAAGATGAATACTAAATGCAGTTTTGAGGATACCGGTAAAAACTGCTAATGTAGGTATAGTTCTGCTCAGTCGTGCTATATATATACTAAAATTGATACACAAAAACAAGAACTTACTTCCAAGAGACTATAACAGTTAACCCATTTTCATTGTATTTAAATACCATACCAGTTGCCGAGAAATCTGATTTAAACCCTACTAGTTTATTATGAGCATCATAATTTTCAAAGATACATAAATCTCAGCTATTAAAAATAATGTACACAACATGGCATGCATATTGCTTAGAAAACAGAACTCGACATGGGTTAAACGTGTCTTTGGCCACATGTCGAACAAAATTGGAATTTGCAGAAAAATCTTTCATTTGGTAATACTGCCTTCATCGCTCTATCACTATGAAGTACTGTTTGGGATCCTTTACAATCTGAAATCACTTAGTTCATTATCGCTGTAAAACATTATCAAAAAGCTTTTGTAAACTCTCGTCATCTTAACTCCACATGGCTCTCTTCGCCATGTTGCTTACTGAAATATGCATTATGTGCGAAACAAACGTACCCACGTAACGTACCGACTGTAATGAATGTTGACACAACCACTGAGCTGGAATCATACCTCATATGAGAGATCAAGAGATGCTCTGGAACAATTAAACATAATTCACAAATGAAAGAAACAGCTTTCAATAATGCATCTGTGATACTTGGTCAATTTGTTTTAAACTATGTCTTTTGTTTCTACTTTTGCCACAGAACCAGTGGTTTCAAATTGTATTGTACTGTATTGAATTGTAAATCTAGAAGCGGGCACGTTTGAATATACTCTGGGCGAACACGCCTTGGAAATTTCTATTTATAACTTTTACACTTGACAGTGTGTTGCTCTAAAGTCAAGCGCGTGTTTATGTTAGTGGCTGGTACAAAACTCAAGAGTGCAGTGCACACCGCTGGCCCCCACGCACAATGTGAGCCACTAGCAGGGGAATCCAGCAAGGTTGTCTAGATGAAAAATGCTGTGTGCTCCATTAGGTTTTAAATCAAGAACCCTGTCTTTGAACATGTAAGGGCCAAGATCAGCTTTAAGAGTAAAAACTCTGTGTACCTGGAAATTTCTGTATTGTGACTATGTAGATCATAAAATAAAATAAAATATAAAATAAAATAAAAAATAAAATAAAATAAAATAAAATAAAATAGCAAGAGATATGATTGTTAGAAAGGGCTGTTTAGCTTGGAAATAATACATCAAAACAATTTGAGCCAAATTTGGCATAAAGTGCTTTAATCTATGTAAAGTAAAACTGTATATCTAATAACCAACTCATTACAACTATTTTTAGTTAATTGAACAATATACAATATAGTATACATGTCAATAGTGATTGATTTGGTTTATTAACAGTTACTTTGTATAAGAAATTTGTTTAAATGCATTTAGCTACATTGTTGATGTTGGCCTATTTTACTAATTAATCAGATACATAAGAGTATTCATGTATATCATAAACAGGATCTTCTGTTAAGTAATTATGCTTTTTTCTTAAGTCAGTTAATAATGTGACTTTGTGGGTTCGTGAAATAAAAGGTCCAATTGCACCACTGAAAAATGTTCTTTATTTCCACCGAATTACAATGTGAACATTGTAACCGAATTACATAGAATTATGTAATGCACATAATTACAATTTCACCAGTTCGACTGTCCATGTACACTGGGCGCTCCTCACACTGCTCGCCACGACTGACTCAACTCAACTGACTGTCGCCTCTCTTGTATTGATCGGTGGCTAAATGTTTCTCAAGAATTCTTTTTTCATGGAGGGGGAAAATATTCTCGATGTTTCGCCCTCTTTCAGGCGGCAGGAGGAGGGGGAAACGAAGATTCAGCCACCCCTGTGGTTTTCCCTCCCTCCACTCTGTCTCGCCTCTACAAGCGGTACCGATGCCACACGCCCCCCTCCACCGGCCTTCTCCTGCATTTATTGATTGTTACCATAGAGTTTGCCGATTGGGTAACACTGCTCCCTCCTCAAGGCTTGTCGTCCCGAACAGCACCATCGTAGCGGGCCAGGCGATCCAGGTGTACCACCAACATCTTTCCTCGGGGCACCTTCTGGATGTGGTAGACCACGTCGTTAATCCTCTTCACCACACGGTACGGTCCTTGCCATGGCTGCTGAAGCTTCGGGCAGCGTCCCTTGGTCCGGGTAGGGCGGCACAACCAGACCAGGTCACCTTGCTGGAACCCTTGGCTGTTGGCTTGCCTGTCGTATCGTGTTTTCATGCGGTCGCTCGCCTTCTGGATGTTCTGGCGAGCCATCTTGTGCATGTCATGGAGGTGGTCCACCAGGTTCTCCACATACTCGGCCGCTGGCTGTTTCACCCCCGGAGGGCTTCCAAAAGCCAGGTCACAAGGGAGGCGTAACTCTCGGCCGAACATTAAGCTGGCTGCCGTCATCCCCCGTGGTGTCGTGTGTTGACGAGCGGTAGGCCAGCAAGAACAGTGGCACCTTGACGTCCTAGTCTCGCTGATGGCTGGCCACGACCTTCCTCAAGTGTTCCATAAAGGTCTTGACGTACCTTTCGACCATGCCATCCGACTGGGGATGTAGAGGTGTTATGCGGTCTTGTTAACTCCAAGTCTCTCCAGTGCCTCCTTCATCAGGTTGGACTCAAAATTGGTGCCTTGGTCACTGTGCAGCTCTAACGTTACCCTAAATCGGCAGAACACTTTATTTATTTATTTACTTATTTTCAGTTCAGTATAGTGTTAAATACACAAAAGAGCCACGTCATATGAATTTATACAGTTTAAGAACACAGCTATACAGGTTGTGTGATATAAATAGAATACTAACTTGCTTTAATAAATCCATACACACTAATAATAATAATAATAATAATAATAATAATAATAATAATAATAATAATAATAATAATAATAATAATAATAATAATAATAATAATAATAATAATAATAATAATAATAATAATAATAATAATAATAATAATAATAATAATAATAATAATAATAATAATAATAATAATAATAATAATAACAATAACAATAACAATAACAATAACAATAACAATAACAATAACAATAACAATAACAATAACAATAACAATAACAATAACAATAACAATAACAAGAACAAGAACAAGAACAAGAACAAGAACAAGAACAAGAACAAGAACAAGAACAAGAACAAGAACAAGAACAAGAACAAGAACAAGAACAAGAACAAGAACAAGAACAAGAACAAGAACAAGAACAAGAACAAGAACAAGAACAAGAACAAGAACAAGAACAAGAACAAGAACAAGAACAAGAACAAGAACAAGAACAAGAACAAGAACAAGAACAAGAACAAGAACAAGAACAAGAACAAGAACAAGAACAAGAACAAGAACAAGAACAAGAACAAGACCAAGACCAAGACCAAGACCAAGACCAAGACCAAGACCAAGACCAAGACCAAGACCAAGACCAAGACCAAGACCAAGACCAAGACCAAGACCAAGACCAAGACCAAGACCAAGACCAAGACCAAGACCAAGACCAAGACCAAGACCAAGACCAAGACCAAGACCAAGACCAAGACCAAGACCAAGACCAAGACCAAGACCAAGACCAAGACCAAGACCAAGACCAAGACCAAGACCAAGACCAAGACCAAGACCAAGTCCAAGTCCAAGTCCAAGACCAAGACCAAGACCAAGACCAAGACCAAGACCAAGACCAAGACCAAGACCAAGACCAAGACCAAGAACAAGAACACGAACACGAACACGAACACGAACACGAACAGGAACAGGAACATTATTTTTTGCTGACGAAAGGCTTCCCTTCATGATTCTTTAGTTTTTAAATTAGATATATATCTAATTGCTCTTTTCTGTAAAGTAAAATTTTGTGTAAATTTTATTTCGAAGCATTGCCCCAGATCTCCAGACCATATGAGATGTGTGACTGAATGAGGGAGAAATAAATCATTCTTATAGTTGCTTCTGGGACATAGTTCTTTAGACACTTTAAAAGAAATAAATTTTTACTTAGTTTTAATGCTAATTGGTCAACATGGGGTGTAAAAGATAATTCTTTGTCCAGTGTGACCCCAAGTAGTTGTACATTGTCAACACTATTTATCAAGATGTCAATATTTAATTGTATAGGCGCATTCAGTGTCTTCGAGCCAAATGTTATGAGTTCACATTTTGATGCATTAATGTAGAAAAGTACTGCAATAGTTTTGTAATTGTTATATATAGGGTTTCTTCTAGCATTTTGCTTGATGTATTGCTGGCTATGACAGTGGTGTCGTCTGCATATTGTATTAATTTTGTATTGTTATGTACATATTCAGCTATATCGTGTATATATAAAATAAATAAAAGAGGACCAAGGATTGATCCCTGTGGGACCCCATATGTCAGTTCCGTTGTAGTTGATATAACATCGCCATTAATGGAATTCAAAACTACATATTGTTTCCTATTTGTCATATAGGATTCTATTAATTTGTATCCTAGACCTCTAATTCCCAAAAGCTGCAGTTTGTTCATTAGTATACTTTTATCAACACAGTCGAAAGCTTTAGTAAGATCTAATAAGATTGCTGTTGCATATCTATCTGCATTGATGTTTTTTATAATTTCTTGAATGCATTCAATGACTGCACAGACTGTTGATCTATCTTTTACAAAACCATTTTGGTGTTTAGGTATAAGACTGAATTTATTTAAAAAGCCCATGAATCTTTTATAGATTAATAGTTAAAGGATTTTTGAGATGGCAGGTAAGATAGATATTGGGCGGTAATTATTTAGTTCTCTTTTGTCTCCTTTTTTAAAGATTGGTACTACCTTGGCGATTTTTAATTTGTCTGGGAAGATTCCAATTTCTAGACAAGAGTTTATTGTATCAGCAAGGGGATTTACAATTTCCTGACTACATGTTTTCAGTAATGACATAGGAATACCATCTACACCAAGGCTGTTCTTTGTTTTTAAATGTTTTATTATACTACGGATTTCATTTGCACAGGTTGGGTAGAGGTAAATACTTGACTGATTTTTTATCTCGTTTTATCACTCACATTGTTTGGTTTTGAGTTATTGCAGTTGGTTTTATTGAGGTTATGTATATTTTTTCTAACTGAGGCAAAATGATCATTGAAAGCTGCAGCTACCTCTCCCAGGTCATCTGTGATACCTTCTTTCGTCTTGATTACATAGACGCTAGCATCAGCAAAATTTGATGGTTTTCGGAATTCATTTATTACCTGCCAGCTGGATTTACAAATGTTTGTTGAATTTAGGATTTTACGACTTATGCTTTCTCGATTGGCATTTACAACCGTTTGATCATAGATACGTTTTAAGCTTTTTAAATCAATTTTACTAGCTTAAGTATTGTAGTGGTTTACCTTAGAAATAGCTAATTTTAATTGAATTCGCATTTGTTTAATTTCTGGTGTAATCCATTGCATATTCTTTGCTTTATTTTGTATTTTATTTCTACTACTAATAAGAGGACAGTAAATATTTATATTGTCCTTTATAATTTTATAAAATATGTCTAGCTCTTTATTTGGATCAGACTCCATGTATAGATCCCCCCAGTCAACAGCTATAAGGGCTTTTTTTAACAGAAATAGATTGGTTTCGTTAAAGGAATTATAACTTCTTTTTACACTTTTGGATACAGTAGGAAATTTGTTTTCAAAAAGTTCTTGGAAACTGATCATTTGGGCAGTATGGTCTGATAGACAAGAATGGATTACTTCAGTTTTATATGGCAAGTCAGTGATGTTTGTGATAATGTTATCAATTATTGAGGCTGTGTTTGTGGTAATACGAGTGGGCTCATTAATTGTTAATTTTAGATTAAATTCATTTAGTAAGCATTCAAGTTTAATTTTTGAGGGTGTATTTTTATGGGTATTTATATTTAGGTCACCTAATATTATAATTTTTGTGTTACTTTTTGCCAGATACGAGGCAGTCTGTGATTGTCCTTGCCTCTTGATTCGGGATAGCATACACCTCCGGCCACTTAGTGAAGCAGTCCACGGTAGTCGGTATTTGAGAGAATAAAATTAAAACATATCAAACCAACGAAAGGATTATTACATTTTTTAACTGGACATGGTCCTTATGGAACATAGTGGCTAAAAATTGAAAAGATCTCGATAATGCAAATTGCAGAGTTTGCGGTATAGTTGACAATCCCGAGCATGCTCTATTTGAATGCCAGAAGTATGCCATATTGGAGGAGGAGAGAAAACAACTGAGAGGAAAATTTGTAGCAGATATTATAAGGGATAAGGACATGTACACCATGCTGGCAAGTAAAGCAATTGCCGTCAGTGAGATATCTTGGGAGAAGGAAATTATCAGACCTGAACCTGCTGCACCAATAGTTCTACAACCCGAACCTAGTAGACGTTCAGAGTGGCTGAAGAATTAGGAAGCTAATTTACTCCAACCACCCCAGATGGCGAGCAATGCAGATATGGAGATCGCCATATAGAATAGGTAGAGGTTTTTACGTCTCCATGGGCCGGGCGGATCAGGCTGAGAGAAGGAGTATTCGTCATAATGCAGATGAAGTTTATAAGGATTACAAGCGACGTCTAGACGAGTGGAGGACCCAACGTGAAACAGCGTCCGGTATTCCGGGAGAAGAAACTTCGTTTTCAGGGAATATTGAATTGGATTCAATTTGGTCATAGTGTTGTGATAGTGGAGTGTAAAGTGTTTTGTGTCGAGAAATGACGTATGAGTTGAAATGGGGGGGATTCCTCCCTGTATTAATTATATATTTTATTTATTTTTGAATAGTGTTTTTTGGTTTAAGGGAGGGGGCCTTGCCCCCTCTCATATGAATATTAATTGAGTTTTGTTGGAGTGAGGAGTAGTGAAGTGTTTGGGGAAATACCAACTGTTCTCTCTGCATCTTCCCATCGGGCGATTCCCATACACGGAACAGCACGCCATCTCTGGTCTTCAACGAGTCCCATAGGGCCCAGTAAGACTTGTAGGTGGCGCTCCTCGGTGTGATGTCCTCCCAGGTTGGTCTCGTCCCTGCCTCCACTTCCCTCAAGAGTGGCCCCAAGTCTGCGTCCGCCTGCTGCTCCCTCCTCAGGCCTGCGCTATCCCAGCCATCCGCAGGCACTGCCGTGACTATCCGAACTGCTGTGGCACGCTCCTTCTCCTCCACTCTTGTGCACTGGCCGCACTCTTCTGGACAGGGTCTTCGGGACATAGCGTCTGCGTTACCGTGGCTCTTCCCTCTGCAATGTTCCGAGGTGAAGTCGTACTCCTGCAGCCTCTGGACCCAACGTGCTGTCTGGCCTTCCAGGTTCTTAAAGCTCAACAGCCAGGTTAGGGCGGAATGATCAGTCCTCAGGTGGAATGGCTGACCGTACAGGTACTTGTCGAAGTGCTCCAAGGTCTTCACTACCGCCAATAATTCTCGTCGGGTGACGCAGTAGTTCTTCTCTGCCTTGGATAGCGTCTTGCTGTAGTAGGTTATCAGCCGCTCATGGCTGTCCTGGATCTGCGATAGGATGCCTCCAATGGAATGGTCGCTGGCGTCGGTGTCCACAATTAAGGCGCCAACTGGTTGTGTAAATCCCAAAATTGGAACGCTGCACAGGGTCCTCTTCAGCTGTTGGAAAGGGTCTTTGGCGTCCTCTATCCACACATAAGGCCGGTGTTATCTGTCAGGCGGGTGAGGGGTTTGGCGATGTTAGAGAATCTCTTTATGAAGCGTCGGTAATAACTGCACAGTCCCGGGAAACTGCGCAACTCTTTCTTATCCTTTGGGCGAGGCCAACCTTTCACAGCCTGTGTCTTCTCCGGGTCTATGGCCTCTCCGATTGCTGAGACTATGTGGCCCAAGTAGTTCACTTCCTTACGGAAGAGCTGGCACCTCTTCGCGCTCAGCTTCAAGTTGGTCGCCTGCAATCTCTGTAGCACCTTACTCAGATTCTCGAGATGGTCTTCAAAAGTTATACCGACGATGATGATGTCCAGGTATAGCAGGCAGGCGTCTTAAGTCAGTCCTCTCATCACTGACTCCATGAGGCGTTGGAAGGTAGCTGGTGCGTTGCAGAGGCCAAAGGGCATAACTGTGAATTGCCAGAGTCCTTGGCCTGTCGAGAATGTGGTCTTCTCCTTGTCTCTCGGATCTAGAGCTACCTGCCAGTAGCCCGACTTCAGGTCCAGGATCGAGAACCACTGCGCACCAGCTACCGTGTCCAGGGTGTCGTCAATCCGGGGTAAGGGGAATCAGTCCTTCCGGGTGACAGCGTTCAGCTTCCTGTAGTCCACGCAGAAGCGTAGCTCGCCGTTCTTCTTCGTCACCAAGACTACAGAGGAACACCAAAGGCTGTCAGCCTCTTCAATCACCCCCTGGATCTCATGTCCTCCAGCATGTCTCGTACCGTTCCTTGCTTCGCCAGCGGAACGCGTCTATGTGGTTGCCGAATAGGCCGGGGATCCCCGGTGTCGATGCGGTGAAGCACTTTGTCCGTGCGGCCGTAGTCACTATCGCCTTGGCTGAAGACGCGGTGGTATCGCCTCAGCAGTTGTCGAACTTTCTCCAGTCGTTCTGCGGTCAGGTGGTCGGCCGCCCTCTCCAGTAAGCCTTCTAGCCGGGGCCCCAGGTGTTGCGTCGGTACCGGCTCCTGTGTCTTGTCAATTGCTGTTGCGCTCACCACGGGCTCGCACGTTCCCAACTCCGTCCTGGCCTGGACGTCGTGATCGGTGTCCGCTGGATTTAGCAGTCTCACTGGCACTTCCTCTCGGCAGGCAGCAATGCCCTGGCTACACACAGTACGTGTACAGGCGTCTTCTGGTCCACCATCATGTTCCTGGTTCTCTGGCCTTCCAGTCGCGCCGTCACCACCACCTCGCTCCTCGCTGGGACAAGCAAGTCTTCGTGCACGACCCTGCAGATTCCAAGGCGCTCTTCGGGTTGACGGAGTATAACCTCTTCTCCGTTGCGCCACAGGACCTTCCTGCCGACGTCGACGGTCGCCTCGTGGCTCCTGAGGGCATCCAATCCCAGTATCACCTCCTCAGCCACCTTCGCGACGAACACCCACAGACGTACGGTACTCCTTCCCCAGGTCAACTTTAGCAGGGCTTCCTCCACATGCAAGGTGTCGCCCAATGCCGGCACAAGCTGGTATGGTCGTTTCGGCTTCCTCGTCGGCAAGCCCTTCGCCACGTCAGGGCTGATGGTCACGGCTGCCCCAGTGTCCACCAACACGCGGCCCGGCTTCCCTCACCCAACCGTCCGCGATGAGGCTGTCATCCATACGCCGTCTGAGGGCGCGCAGTGTCACTCGAGGGGATGGTGGTAATGGCGCCGACGTGCCTCTCTCCACGCCGGGCGTTACTCGTTCTTCCGGCTGCCCTTCCTGATGTTGGCAGTCTCTCTCTAGGTGTCCCGGCTGTCCACAACCCCAACACAGGCCACTAGGTGTTCGCCGGCGTCCCTCGGCTGGTCTTCTGTCCCCGGCATAGTGGACACTTCGTTCTTGACGTCGGAGTGGCCGTCACCTTGGCCGCCTTCATCCTTAGTGCTGCCGTTAGCGCCTCGTGGACAGTACTGTAATCGCCGAGCATTAGGCGCTGACGAATCTCCGAGTCTCGTACCCCGTCGACAAAGTTGTAGGCGGCTTCCCAGGATACTAACTCCGGTGGCAGGTCAACCAAGGCCTTGCTAGCCAGCTGCTCAATCGCTTTGGCGAACCCCTGCAGCGTCTCCCATGGCTGCTGTGACCTTGCCCTTAGCTGGCTGCGGTACGCTGCGGCTAAGCGGTGGTTTCCAAAACGATTCTCGAGGGCTTCCCAGATGTCCTTGGGCGCCTCCGTTGTCTGCACCGCGTTCAGGACTTCCGTGGCCCGTTCCTGGAGGCTGGCTATTAACTGTGTGACCTCCTCCTCTGGTGACCATTTGTTGTGCTTGGCCACTGCGTCGAATTGGCGGCGGAAGACCTCAAACGTTGACGCGCCGTCATATTTAGGAGCTTTGACACGTGTAGATGTTGTGTCGCGTCCCGATGCGTCGACCTTTATATCCTTTAACCTCCTGCTGACGACGTCCTCCACCATGGCGTTCAGGGACTTTGCGTTGCTGTCAGCCTTTCCCTCCAGCTCGTCAACGCGGCTTGCCAAATCTTCGACGCGCTCTTCCACTTGACCCATCCGCTTGCCGAGCTCTGTGACGTCATCTCTCACGCCGATCAGCTGCTCTTCGAACTTCACGGTGAGGGCCTCGTTTGCCGCTTTCATCTCCGTGGTCAATTCGGTCATCTTCGCGGTCAGGCTGTTGTTTGTGGCCTCCATCTTCTCGGTAAGGTTATCGTTACCTGTCCTTATTTGTGTCAGCTCTGCGGCCAGGTTGTCATTTGCCGCTTCCGTCTTTGCTGTTAGTTCCGCGGCCAGGTTGTTATTTGCCGCTTCCGTCTTCGTTGTTATTTCGGCCTTTATTTCTTCCATTTTGTGTAAAATCTTTTCCAGAGCCGATTCCATGGCCGTTATCCCACTTCTGACGCCAGTTGTGACTTTGAGGGTTCGTGAAATAAAAAGTCCAATTGCACCACTCAAAAATGTTCTTTATTTCCACCGAATTACAATGTGAACACTTGCCGATTACATAGAATTACGTAATGCACACAACTACAATTTCAACTACAATTTCACTGTCCATGTACACTGGGCGCTCCTCACACTGCTCGACACGACTGACTCAACTCAACTGACCGTCGCCTATCCAGTATTGATCGGTGGCTAAATGTTTCTCTAGAATTATTTTTTCATAGAGGGGGAAAACATTCTCTATATTTCGCGCTCTTTCAGGCGGCAGGAGGAGGGGGAAATGAAGATTCAGCCTCCCTTGTGGTTTCCCCTCCCTCCACTTTGCGGCGCCTCTACAAGCGGTACCGATGCCACACGCCCCCCTCCACCGGCCTTCCCCTGCATTTATTGATCGGTACCGTAGAGTTTGCCGATTGGGTAACAGTAATAACTGGCAGAAATCTGTTTGGGAAATTGTTTTACCTTTTATTTTACAGCTAAGGTATGTAAATAGCTATGTAAATGACCACATTAATGTAACCCCTTAATACCTAAATACAATATAGCCAAAATTAGGGATATTTGTTTCAATACCGTGTAAAATTTAAAAGAACATTCATTGAAGGCATTGCTGATATGAATATGATAGAAGTAGTATGTTGCAATATATATTGTTAATTTATAATATCAGTGAATTAAACAGTGCCAGAATTTGGCTATGAGTTTTATATATCAGCACTTGAATCTACTAATATCAAACTCTGAAAAGCTAATTGAACTGGTTAATATTCTGTGTGCACATTTAAGCTGAAGTTGTATACTTATGCGTTGTTACCAAAAGAGCCATTCATACCGTTGACCAATCGAAGCCCCAAGCTTCTTTGCTCAGCAGCACAAGTTTCTGGTTTATATTTGACCATCCTTTTTCATGTCAAACTGCAAGAGTAATAACTGATAAGAGATGGAGATATTTAATAGTTTGATTACGATTTTATGTGAAAGAGAAATTTTAAATTAGAATAGTGGGGAGGATATGTGGATCTGTGGTGGAATATGGAGTATGGAGGATCAGGTATATCGGGGAAGTCAATCAATCATAAAATGAAACATTTTACAATTCACAAAATCCCTAAGACTCCACTGGCAAGGTCACGCGGGGTAGATGGTGGCAAATGGAATACCTTAGAAGTATTCAAAGTTAAATTATAATCAGGTTGGAGGAAAAGAAGATCAAGAAAAAGAATTGATGATTTGATGGAGGGTTTAAAGATTATTAACTTCAGGGGATGGATGTAAAAGACACAGGAGAGAGGAGCAACATTGTGAAGGGGGCCAAGGCTCACATAGGGCTGTACTACTGTACTAATTTGGTACTTACAAAATATAAGTGTAGTTGATCAGCAAAAGTAAACCACCATTAACGTAAGGTAGACACAGAAATGAGCTTCTTTAGGAATAGCTAAGGTAGATGATTACATTTATGAGAAATTATTAAGGTTTTAACAATTTTTGGAGTAACCACTGTTAAATATGTGTGTGCTGAGACGTTTCATCCGTTTCAATCTCTGCTGACAGCGACTGCCTTTTTAACCATTTGGTAAAGAGAATGTTTTCCTGAAAGATTAAGCAACTGAAGAATTAATTTTTGTAGATAAATCAAACCTCCAAGTTTTGTGAATTTTTCATTGCCTGTAACATGCATGCTTAAATGCCCATTCATATCCGATTCGTTTTAACATTAACATAATTTTCATTTGAAAGGTTTATTAATTGACAACATTGTGATCTAATGGAAAGTGAGGCAGTAGTTTTGAAAAATATGTAACTACAGTGGAAAATTGTTACAAAAAACTTTTTTATTATGCAAAGGAGTTTCTACTCATATAAAAAAGATTTATCATTAGTCTGTGTGGCAGCTTGTAGAAAAAATTCAAGGTTCAGTTGCAGGGGAAATGGTCCTGATTGTGGAACTCAAGAAGGTAATGTTATAGAAACACCATATGTACAGAACCATCTCAACCTGGAACCTACATTCGCCATCCCTAATGAATGTAGGGATAAGGACAATTCTTGCAGTAAGGCTTTATTGATAAACACAAGTAAAATATCTCCCAAGTGTAGTATTTGTTATAAAACCTTTACTAGACTGAGCAGTTTAAACACACATACGTTGATCCATGTGAGGGTGTTAAGGATTGCAAATGTCAAATTTGCAAGAAGAGGTTTACTCACTTGAGTATTTTGAAGTCACATAAAGTGATCCACGAGGGTAAAAGTTCTCACAATTGTCAAATTTGGAAGAAGAGGCTTACTGGATTGGAAAGTTTGCAGTCACATAATTTGATCCACGATTCTAATGGGGCTTACAAATGGCAAATGTGCGAGGAGAGCTATACTAGGTTACGAACTTTGCAGTCACATATTTCAATCCAGAGTGGTAAAAAGTCTCATGTATGTCATATTTGCATGAAGAAGTTTACTCAGTTGGGAACTTTGAGAAGACATGCGTTGATCTACGAGGGTAAAAAGCTACACAAATTTCAAATTTGTCAGAAGAGTTTTACTGAGTTGGGAAATTAGAAAAGACATATATTGATCCACGAGGGTAAACAGTATCATATAGGTCAAATTAGCCACAAGAGGTTTACTCGGTTGGGAAGTTCGAAAAGGTACGTATTCATCCATGACGGTTAAAATTTGACCTATGTCAAGTGTACTAAAAGAAATAGAAATTAAATGTTATTTTACACCAGCCGTATGTAGGATGCATTATGAAAGTTTAGTCACGCTGAAAAGTTCAATGCCATAGCCGAGATTTGAACCTCGGATATTCTGGTCTGTTCAGCTGTTAACAATGACCCACTATGGCCAATGTGGCAGCATGACATAAAATTCTCCAACTGACTCCTGTTTTTCCTGGCTAGTGGTAAAGAAATATTTCCATTCGTTGTTTATCTAGATCTGTATTATTTGTTCATCTATTTTTTGTATTATTTATGCTCACTTCATCGTTAACCCAGTAATATGAAATTTACAGAAATGTTATTTTCATGTCCATAAATATCTGGTATACTTTGAACATGAAACAACTAACAGAGCATTAAGTATTATGAACACACAAGGTTTAGGCATGGCGCCCCATAAATATGGCTGATTAAACTTTTATGATCTGCGGTCTTGTGCTTATGCATCAAGACCATACGATATTTTTCCATCATATTTTATCTCTTGCAATACAATATGCAACGGCATTATGTAATTTTCATTATCTTTTAAACATGCCACGTTTTATGGTGTATGCAGGAACCGAGTTATTTGATACCTCTATGGGAAGATTTTAAACTATTTTGAAGCTCACAAAGATTGTAATATTTTGCTTTAAGTTTTAGATCAACGGTATGCTGTGTTATGATACCCAGAGTTTATCTGTATGTCTATCCATCATTATCATGGTCCACCTTCACTGGACTGCAACAAAATGTATAGTACCACTAGTGCCCTCTAATAAATGGTATACAGTGTTATGATAGACAAGAGCTTATCTATGTATCTATTCTGCATCATGGTCATAGTCCTTCACTGGACTGTATCAAAATGTATAGTACCACTAGTGACCTCTAATAAATGTGTTACGATTGACCATAGCTTATCTATGTATCTATTCTGCATCATGATCATGGTCCTCCTTCACTGGACTGTAACAAAATGTATTGTACCACTAGTGACCTCTGGTAAATTGTTTACAGGGCTATGATGTATCAGAGCCAGATGTGCCGGTGTGTCTGGTGTTCAATGTGATGATGCGTCATTGACTGCTGCACTAGTGACCTCTAATACTGAGGGTGTGAACTTTCACTAATGGACAACAGGACTGCTAAGGTACATAAATTGTTTATCACATCTTGTTGCTGTAGGTTATAAGATTCTGTTTTGTTTTAATAACAACTAGTGGTGTGTGTATGGGCTAAATTTTGATTTTGGTACGTTTTTGATATTTACGTTCTCCAATGTTAAGTCATATGGGACATAGAATGGAATGGGTGAAATTATGCTTAAATAAGCCCAAGGGTCATAGAGCTTACAGTTACCCGACTTTCATCTTTCAGGATAAGGGAAAGTCCCGAAAAATAGCTTACCCAGATAACTCACCCTGGCTCTCAGACCTCTTGAGCATGAGGCAGTTTTTCTTAATTTTACATAATTTTCACTTCATTAAGCATTTTATTAAATTTTTAAACACAGCATATTAACGGGTCATTATTAATTTTTATGAAACCTTTACCTTGAAGTGAGGGTTTTACTCTTAATATAATCAGATTTATCTAAAATTACAATCCTGTTACCCTTATCCGCTTTAGTGAAAATTAAATCCTTTTTCATTTAATGATTTAGTAATGTGTTAATTATTAGGTTGGTGAGCTGAGTCATTAAAGCCTATATGACTCTTTATGTAATCTAAGTAATGGCTCCGGTTAGAGATACATTTTATCCTGGCCAGGTCCAAATACAGGTAAAAGCCTCTTTAATAATGTCAAAGAATATTGAGATCAATAGGCAAATACTATCCAAAAGAAGAAGAGCTGTCTGAGAAAAATTGGTTCTTGCAAATCCTAAGAAGTGTAAGAGCTTTACGAAGCAAACCAGTTTCTCCAAGTTCGCTGAGTTGCATCCTAAGAACTGTGTAATTGAGGACTCTAGATGTTGTTGGTGTCAGTTATGTGGCATAATTATTCACGGAAAGATTATCGACATGACATTTTCAAATTGTGAGATAAAATGTGATTTATGTTGTAGTGTAAATAATTTGGAAGCTTATTTAGAAGCAAATGTTAAAAGACATCAGGTAGAGGAAGTATCTCTCTTGATCGTTACATTTCAGAACTATACAGGGACCTTGCGTATTTCATAGTTCAATTGTAACATGACCTTTTTGGAAAACAGCACTCTAAAAGAATGGAAATAATTGGTTGCAATGAAGCCCTAATACTTTGTAATTTTTGTTTTGTTTCACAGGTTGAAGCTCAACCTACATCTTGTTGCCAATTCTGACTTTTGTGGACTGATAGGATAAAGCCTTATATTAGCAAAACGTGGCGAGACATACAGATATAGATTGTGCTTGAAAATACCTTTATTTTATGCAAAGAATACACACATTAATAATAAAAATATGAATTACAAATGTATTACTCCAAGTTTTGACTCACATCCTATAAGATACACTGCCAAGGACTATGTACCTATCTAAATGACTATCATGTATCCTATAGGATACCTTGCCAAGTACATTAGATTTTTAAAAATTCACATTATAATTTGTGTTGAAAAGCTACAAAAGTTTCTTTTTTCAGTGAAACACTACCTCATGTTACAGTTTCTACAAAACACTGTCTCTCCCTTTCAGAATTAGCGGCATCGCCCATTTTAAGTCATGAACAGTAAAATGTGCATCACCATCCTCATCCAGCTGTATTCCCAGACTTGGTCTTTGTTGAATATATGCTTAATCTTCTGTTTTACTGATACGAGTTCTTCTGACATGAGTTCCATTTTGTATTTTATCACTATTTTCCAAATCTTCAGCAAGACAAACGGATAAAAAGCTCTTCTTTAGTGGAATTCGGTTCTTCAACTTGGTCATCCTCAACTTTACTTTCAACCATACAGTTTCAACCATACACTTGTGAATCTTCATAATCCCTAACATGAATTAAAATTTCATCCTAGGACAGCTTTCATCCTCTTCTGAATTAACCCTTGGATCAGGTACAGGGTACTGGTACATTTCTCCCCTTGACATGTAGAATTTCAATTTTTGCTGAATGACAAGATATTATTGTTCAATCAAGGCCCTTGTACTTCAGTACAATAATTAATATAGTTGGATATATATTTACATGTTCTAGTGGCTAAGTCACATAATTGCAAGAAATACAGGAGATATTTTGAATCATAATGTTTGTGGATGACTTGGCAGTTTATATTATAAGATACATCAGTTTTTAATAATAATATAATTAATACAGGTAAATGTTTATTCATTTAAATGATTGAATAGTTGTTGAATTTAGTAAAGAGACCACAAAACACAAAAATATGATTGACCTCAACCACTCCGTGCCAATATTATATAATATTTACCTTAGGATTGTATGCCTTGTTGGCCATTATGTACACCTCTGGTGCTTACAGGTTCTTGTAGCTGCTACTAAAACTCTTACAGACAGCAGCACTTTACAGAGTTGAGCGTTAAGCTGTTTTCTATGGGATAGAAGAGTAACTAAATCGAAAATATGGATTCTTTGCCAAGTTTGAATGCAAAATATATAATGTATCCTATAGAATACATCGTCAATTTAAGAGTTTTAAACAATTATTCAGTGGCGTCTCGCGGAATGAAAAAGTAGGTGGTCACAAGACCTATATTTAAAACGCACACTAGCACTATCCGCTACTGCTACCACCACTACTACTGATAAGTGTTTGCTCCAACGCCCCACAAAATTTTATAATATCTATTAGCCTAGAAAGAATGTATCTATTCCTATCACATTGCTTATTGTGTCGCTTTACTGACAGTCTGTAAGCTGAGCATTAATTTACACATGACCAAACATGGCGAACTGAATACATGCATTTTTATGTCAGCTTGAATTCCCGTGTTTCTTAATTTTTTCACTAAGATGTACCAAGTCGGCACATGCTACTTTTGTCCAATTACTGACTTCAGAGCTAGTCCTGTGCCGTGGCGTAGCGGGATAATGTAGCATATCTTGGTCCCTGGCCACGGAAAGCGTCCCGGATTCAATCTCACCCATTAGGTGTGGATTTTTGGTCCCGAGTATAGGACCAGTGCCCACTTAGCATTGTGAAAGTATGTCACAAACAGGTGAAGATGAATGTTAATATCCAATTTAGATAAATGGTAAATATTATCAACTAAATAGAAAGATAAAATTATAACAGAAGATTGTTTGTAGGACTTAAAATTTGGAAAATCAGAAAATTATGTAATTCAAAACTTAAGGATAGGCCACAGAGAAAAGTGATGTAGAGCAGAATATTTAGTTACCATGGGGATACGGTAAAAAATCAATAAATGGAAAGGGCAAGATAGCAGCTTTTGCATCGTGATCTAAAAGTGAAGAGATGCGTGTGCAAAATGCTGCATGTATTAGCAAAAAGCAGGTTGCAAACCATTGCATGAACTGTAGCAATTATTCATCAACGTGAGTAGAAGTCTGGATATAGTAGAAGTCAGTTGTCTGAAAACTATTGTCTGAAAAGCGAAGAAATCGCCTGTGTGTAAACACAAGAGAAAATGATTGTGTTAGGATTGTAATAATTAGAATTGTATGAGAATGTTTGATCATCGCAGAAGATGGACCTTCATGAATTGCAACGAGTAATAATAATAAGGACTTCTTCGCATCATGTAGGAGAATAAGAAAAGGTCCCCGCAACGCGGGCCTACGAGTACATCATGTTCACTATCGAGAAATACTACTACAAATGCCGCAATGAGGTGCAAAGAATCCCACCATTATCACAAATGGAATCCTGCTACATATGTTGCTAGAGTGATGCAGAACTTTGAGAACACTATTCCCATCTTCCTGATACATGTCTAATGGCTGCATTAGAAATGAAGACCTACAGTGAACTCACATTACCCATACTTCAACAACAGATCTAACGGAAATACATAATGCAGATGAGGAAACACAAGAGGAAGAACATGAAGAGGTGGAAAATTAAGATGCCTGAAGAAGCAACCACATGGATAAATAATATCATAGACTGCCAACACACTTTAATTCTGTTAAGCTGTTGAAACTATTCACAATGCAAAAACTGCATGGAGAAAAACAAATAAGAACAGAAAATTCACACAGACCTTCCAATTAGTGGCCAAAAAACAAATGGCATATATGACAAATAAACCTAGGGATAATAAAACTGTTCATAATGAACTCTGTAATGAACTCTCTAATGAATTCTGTAATATAAATTACAATTTATATTCTGATATGCTTTTGGTGTTGTCAGTATGATACTGTAGTACTCTATGGCCAAAATAGCTGCAAATAGTGAACATCTATGGTACAGCAGTTGAAGTACCTAATTATATACACACACGTATTAATGATGAATGGTAATTGATAAAATATACATAATCTATTGCATTTTGTATAATGCAAAAACATGTACAATTTGGAAATAATTTTTGGTACCATATGATTCCCATTAGAGAAAATTTTACAGTATATCTATTTGTATTAGTTCAAGAGCACAATGAGACATGTGCTAAAACATAAATTTGAGAGTTATATAAAAACCATAGTAAACATAACAAAAAAGGTAGAAGAAGAAATTGAACATAACAAGTAACTGGAAAAAGCCAAGTCTTACCTTGAAGATTTTACTGGAGAAAGTTCCCCATTTTGTAACACAATAATTCAAATGTACAGTATCAAACAATCATTTATGTAATGGTAAATGCCCTGCAGAACATGGTTAAAATGTATGTGGAAACAAATATGTGATATATTATCAGGTACCGAACACCAGGTAGAGGAGAAACTATTTAATTGTTTGGCTTATGCCCGATTTCACCAACAGATGTTAAGACTTAACACGAGTTTAGCAATAGTTAAAACAAAAATTGCATTTCACCAACAAGTGTTAGCGTAACACGCGTGTTAAATCTCTTGTTAAACTAACATGCCAAATTTATGATATTAAGTCCTTAACAATTGTAAATAGTCAAGATGGCGAGCATAAACTCAGCTGTTGATGTCGATTTGCTATATTTAAGGCCGTCTAAATGGCATTCGCAATTGAGTATGGCCTATGAGGAGAAATGATTTTGAGGAGCTATCCGAGGAAAATTTTTTACGGAGGTATAGGCTGTCGAAACATGTTGCTATGAAGGTTACTGTGGAAGTACAAGAGATGTTAGCACATGCATCGGAAGGAATATGGCGATCTCACCTTTACTCCAAGTAAAAACCTTGCGATTTTATAATTCTCTGAATTATGTGGATAATACGTTATCCACCTCCCGTCTTGAAACGTTCAAGTAACTTGCCCTTCTTCACTCCTCGTTTTAAATTTACATAATGCTGAGTTAGAACATGCATAGAAAGGAATATGCCGATCTTGCCTTTGCATCAAGTATTAATAACTTTGTGATTTTATAATTCACTGTGGATAACACACTGTCCACTGTCCACTGTCTTGAAACATGCAAGAGTAATAAAGTGTTGGATCATACCATTTGACCTTGAAGTTCATACCATTTGACCTTGAATGACATTTGAGGTCATACAATATGACGTAGAAAATTTTGACCTTGAAGGTCATACCATTTGACCTTTAAGGTCATGGTGCACCCTCTGGACTGGTTGCATCCCCCGACGCACCCTCTGGACTTCTTGTATCCCACTAACCACTCCGCACAACCCGACGCACTTGATTCTCTGCATCTGCCACCCACCCCTATGCACCCTCTTGACTTTCTTCATCCCTCGACGCACTCCCGTGCACCACCACTCTACCCGTGCAACCCGACGCACCCCCGTGCACCCTCATGTGCCCTCTTGACCACCTGCATTCCCCGACGCACCCCCATCCATCCCGACGCACCCTCGACGCTCTCTCTGGATTTTCTGCATTTCCCATGCACTCCGTGCACCCTCCGGACAGGCTGCATCGCTGCGCAACCCCCTGGACTGGCATTCTGTGTTGAACTGATCAGCTTAGCGGATGGTGGAGTAGGTAATGGGAAAAAAGGGTTATCTTTTTTATTTTTATTAAGAATATATTGGAATAAAGGTCACGTGACTTTAGGAGAGGGGATGGACACTGACAAATGTCTAGTTGGGCGGCCAAAGGAAGAAATTCAGGTGAGTACATTATTGAAACTGAGGCAGGAAGTGACGTGTAAGGTTTTGATTGGTTAAAATAAGAATGTTTTTGATTGGCCTATGCAGAGCCGGAGGTCGACCAGCTTGAAACTATATCAGTGGCATATTGGGTCGATGGTTCTGGCTTTGCTTAGGTCAGCTCATTCCTTTTTGGTATATTTTCCTTCTTTTTTATTGAGAATATACATATACAGGATGCACTTTTATTTTAATGATAAATACGAAATCTACTACTACTTACAGGAAAGGACGCTGAAGATATTACACTTTATACTTCTTTTGCTACAAAATATTTCATATTGTTAAAATTGTTTTTCAATGTTCTTTGAATGGGACATATGAGCTGATTGAATACAGGAAATATGTCCACTGATGATGAGGCACCACTTTTCGTCCTCCTTTCACACACACACTGCTTTTTGACTCACTTTGAGCACAAGAAGAAAGCATTTTGCAAGTGATTATGCGTTGGTGAAGTCGACGACAAAACGTTTCAATCCACTTCGAAGTTTCTCCTCACCCTTGTAGATGATGCAGAAAGGGGTATAATTTAGGTTTTCGATTAGTTCAGGGATGGCTTTGCCGAATCTGGATGGTAGGAATACTTCTGAGGTGTCGTCTAGTTTAACAACAGTTTTGGTTCCGTGAATAGTATCGATGGATCTGACGCCTACCACTAGGTACGGCACGTTTTGTTGTAGGGAGGAGACGCTGAGGATGTCGCAGCTGTTGGATAGATCCTGAAGCTGGCGTAGGGCGTCCATAATTACTTTTTGCAGAAAATGCAGTTTTTAATGAACGGTGGAGGTCCGTCGATATGGTTTGTATGGGAAGGTAGGTTCCAATGCTGCTCGCACCTTCTGAATGGTGCACACACTTGCTGTACGTCTATGGGAAATTGCTGCCAAACGACGTCGACGTCGGTTGGAGGGTAACGCTAGAAAATAACGTTTGCGTTTTGTAGGAGCACTCGTTCTGTGGTTAGGAGCACTCGAAGTTGTCTGCCGTTGTCGATGAACTTTAAGAAGACGGAGAAGCACCCGCAAGGCATGAGCTGTTTCTACGGGCGTATGTACGGAGAAATTGTTGAATCTGACGGCTGAGATCAGCGAGGTCTTCGTAGAATCCCAGGTAGCAGCGTTCACACAGGTGGGTGAGACGACCACGGAGTTGGCAGCTGCACGTCGGGTGGAAACAGAAGGAGCAGTGTAATAGCGCACAGTGTTCTAACGACATGCCACGACGACGAATGCTTGCCACAGACTGAGGGTTGAACGTGGAGGGGAGCATTTATATGTAGGTAAGTAGGGGGAGGGATGGAAAACCACGTAAGAAGTGGTGGGGGGGGGGAAGTTCACGGCAGGAGATCTTTCTCATCTTATTTTAAAAATATAATTTTAAAAGTGGTGATACATGGATTTTGGCTATTTTCTTCTTCAGTGATACATTTGAAATGAATGTGAGAGAAGTTGAGGTGAGGTTGAGAAGAGTGTAGGCACACAGGAGTAAGAAAGGAGGTAGAGTTTGAGGAAAGGATGGGTTGTTCGGCGAAGGATAAATGATATTTAGGATCAGTGTCGAGCTCCGGTGATATTTTTGAAGTGACGAACTGAATGTTGATGATGGCGGCATTTGAGATGTGTTGCACGGTGACGATCTTGCAGGCTCCAAATCGATCGATTTTGGTGGAGATTAAATGAAAAGGCAGGACGGCGACGAGGTTCCCAAGGTCATCTACTTGTTCTAAGATGGAGAACTTGATGCAGGACATAAGGTTATGCCCTAAAAGAAAGAAAGGAGACGAATAAGGGTAAGAAAAAAACGGGTGGTGGGAAGAAAAAAGACAAGATGAAAATACTGATGAACTTACCGATATCGAAGAAATCCGTGGTGCAAGTCATGGCAGGGGAGGGATTTCGCTGAAGTTGAGGATGTGCTTTTTGTATTTGTTGGTGTTTGGAATGTGCTGTATGCCTTTGTAGGTAATAAGGAAAGAAGCTGCGTTGAGTTGGGCTATGGAATCTTCATCAAGGCCGCTGTAGGCAGAAGTTAGGAAGACCTCCCTGCCGTCCTTAAGCTTGAGTACAGTTGTCCAACCAAACTGAGTGTTTATAGCCCGGGCGCCGACGACGGTGTAAGGAATGTTTTGATGAAGGTCCTTAACGCCGATAATGTGAGGAGTCTGTCCTCTGTTGGAGAGATCCCGGAGCACACTGCGCAGCATCTTTACTCTACGACGGCAGGGAACGAAGTGATGGGAGGGTAAAGTGCAGAGGAGGGGTTATATGAGGGTGTAGGAGAAATCAAAGCAAAAAGGTGCCTTGTTGATTGTTGTTTAAGCTTGTCCATTCCTGTTTGAGCGCGTTGATTCTTGTCCATTCCTGTTCGTTAATGGAAAATCGAGCAGGTTTGAAGACGATGGCGGGTTTTCCAAATAGACGCTTGAAGTGAAGGGAAAGGGAATCAGAGATGATATGCTTCGAAGATGGTAGCTTAGAGTTGAAATGGGCTTCCATTTTTGGACCAAGTTCTTGGACGAAACGAATCCACTGCTCGGGAGAGAAGGTTACAGATGCGGGTTTGATGCACCTAGAGATGGTGACGTCTGTAGAGGAGAAGGAGATGCACTTAGAACGAGACTCGTTAAGGAAGTGGACAGGAGCCCTGCAATGAGGATAACAAAATATGTTAATAGGAAAATGGAAAACATGAGTAAGAGACAGAGAGAGCAAAAACGGAGAGTACTTACATGGTTGAAGGCTGGACGACTGAGCGACAAGCGCACGGAGTGTATTTAAGATGAGAGGGATCTACATATTTGAGCAGAGGAGGAGGAACACCGTATGCGATGTGTTTTAGAAATGAGTTTATCGCTGAAATGATAATCGGAAATTTTGAATTTAGAAAAGTAAAAGAAAGGATAAACATGGCAGCATCGGTAGGCAAGGAATGCTGTTGCGTAATGGCTGCAGGTGGAGGAACGGTTTCCTTGCAAACGCCGCGTATTGTACTCCCAATTAGGCCCGCAATGCCCATTGATAAAATGAAGGATGGATGGAAGAAGAGGAGGTAAAGCGTAACTGTCGAAATATTCCCTATAACCATTTTTGGAAACGAAGATGCAGACCCAATGCCCTGGTTTAGAGCTTGGATCGGTGTTGATCACCAAAGCAATGGAAGGTGGTGGCAGAAGCAATGGGTTAGGAACTTGATCGGAAGCAAAAACGCCTATGAAAGGTTTGAATTTGCGCAAGCAGGAGTGAATTTGATGGGTATTCATGTCACGAGAATGGATCGGTTGAAATCGATTTGAACGGATCTGTAAATTTCGGAGATGACGTGAAGGGTTCAGCTAAAGTATGAAGAAATTCGAGATTTATACCGATATTACCGTGATGTAGACCGGGAATATAATTTCGATCTGCGGACATGTCAGCCGTGAGATCAAATGAGAAAATGGTGTATCCGTTAGGATATTCGGATCTAGATATATTGATGCCCTTGTTATTGAAAGCTTTAGCGAGAGCAATAAGGAGAGTTTGATAACCTTCGAGAAAGAAATTTTTATCAAAGTTGAGAACGACGGCGGGGGAGGGGACCGGACGGTTGTTGACAGTGAGTTGCAAAGAGGAGAGGTTGAAGTGTTGAAAGTTGAAAGGATTCTTGGTAATATCCCCAGAGTGAGCCTTATCTGTCGTCATGGACAAGGTGGTGCGCCTGGGTACCTTTCCAACGAGAACGTGGGGAAACGATACCCAGGTAATTCCCGAAGCTAAGCAGAGAGCCTGATAGTCCACGTCCTTGAAGGCCATGATGACGTTTGCTTTAGCGAGCGCCCCCTGATGTGCCGTCTTTATGGATGCAGTGGGGCGAGCTCTCTTAAGATAAAGATGAGAACCAATAATTTGTGTGTATGCCTTAAACGAGGAATTTGCGGCTATGAGATGAAATTGAGAAGGTGATGGAGTGAGAGTGATAGTGAGATCAACGTTATTGAGGAGAAGCAAATCCTGATTAAGGAAACCGTGGGATGGGCATCGCATGAGTTGAAATGTATTGCTTTGGTGTATTCAAGACGTTGTTTAAGACCAAAATTGTTGTCAAAATCGTCAAACTTTCCAGCGGTGTCTTTGAAACATAGGAACATTTGCAAGCGGTTGTTCATGACGAGAGAGGAGTAGTTGAGAAGAGTTTCAAGATAGGTTCTGTAAGGGTAACCTTGCTGAGACAAGGCAATATTGACGTTATTGAGAGAGACGTTAACCTGGCTAAAGAGAGCGTTGAGAGGATTGTTAACTAGTGTAACTTTTTCGTCGGCAGCAAGAACAGAATGGTCATCATGCAAAATTTGTAGAAAAACCTCTAGAACGACTTAAGATAGGTCAATATAATCTTCGGCATTGGAAGAGTAGTGAAAAGTTATGGGAGAATCCTTAGAGATGGCATTTTGCGGATTAATTTGAAGAGTTTGTGATTCCTCGATGTTGGTTTGAACGGGGAGTTCTTTAAAGAATTCTAATTCAGAGTTAATGAAAACCGTGCCACTCATGATGAAAAGATGTCCTTACGTTGAACGCGTCTTGTTCGAGACTGTTTCTTCTTGTCTTTGGTTTTTCTTTTTATCTTCTTGGGTTTTCGTTTTATCTTATTCGTTTTTCGCTTTCGACCCGACCCTATCATAGAATCGATTTTAGTTTTGGCTTTACGCTTTAAATTAGATCCTGCTTCTCTCAGATGGGTTTGGAAGGCTTGTTTAGGAGTTGCAGAAGTTGTGGCAATGTCGGCAAGAATGTTGGAGCCCATTTTTAGAGCTTCTTTTCCGACCACTTTGGCACCGCTCTTGATGAGGGGGAAAAGTGTTCTAAATAATCCTCCAAGAGCACTGAATAGACCGCTGCCCTTTTGGAAATGAGAGCCTCTGTAAGGGTTGAAATTGCGATCTCCGTGGCCGGCCTAATTGAGATAGTAGCGAAGAAAAACGGAATCGTTGGAGTTCATACTTTCGGTCTGAAAGATAGAACTAATGCAGAAGAAAATCCGTCGGCGAATGGAATAAGATTCCCCAAACCGTCTCTTCAATCGATGGAAATGACGTTGAAATCCTGGCGAAGTAAAGGAACCCAGTTTTGGGGAAAGAAGGACTGCTCCATCGACAGACGTTTAGAGACCTCTGGTATGACTACGATGACGGTACTCTCTAACACTTGGACGAACGAGCTTCCAACGAGCTGAGGGACAACGATATTGCAGTAGATGAAGACTTCGTAAGGAAAACCCATGTAGGGATCTATCAAGTGGGTGGCCTTGGGAGAGCGCACCACATCTGTATGTGGTAAATATCCTAGCATTCTGCAAACCATTGGCGATGGAACCATGGAAGTCACCACGCGCCTGGGTTCTGCTTCTTCGTCATTCGCTTTCTTCTTCTTCTTTTTGGGCGGTTGGTCGCAGAGCTGAATGTCTAAAGGAGTAGATTCTGCATCAGGCCCAATAGAAAGAGAGGAGGAGGAAACCGGTATTAATTTATGAGGGGTAATGATTTCTTCGGGAAGGACGTTTGAGACGGATATTTGAGACAATGTGGTTTCCTTACCGGTTTTTTCTTTTTCGACGGCTACCTCCTCGTTTTCGATGGCGGCTCGGTACACGTTCACCCTGTCGTCTTTGGCAAAAAAAAATTGTTGGACATTGATTTCATTGCTCTTGTTGATGGCAGACAAAAGCTGCACGCTATCCTTTTCTATGACGTTTTGAAGCTTCACGGTGAAAGGGGTATACGCGGGGTGCAACCCGTCTCCATAGTAGGTCTTGTGAGTGCCACTGAGTGTGTGGTTGGAACTTAAATTATAAAACCGAAGGGGATATCTCAGTTGAGTAAGGGCCACCTCCCACTCTCCCTCCAGCACCAATCTTTCGGGCAAGTAATTGGAGAAGCACGAGATGGTGTTGTCGGAAAAGCGATCCATGGAAGAATTGCTGGTAAGCGTGATGGAGAAGGAGCTCTTGCGAATCATATTAGCGATATATCGGCAGCTTTTACCCACGAGTTGAATTTCTCAGGATAACCTTTCCATTTGACAAAAACTTCCTTTCTGGCACCTCGACCCCTGGATCGAAGAACTTTATCGACCTTGTAAGATAGGGGACGGCTTACGCGTTGAAGTTCTTGGGCGTTAAAGTATCCCTCGATAGGTTCTTCAGCCAAATCGCAAATTTTGTAAACGATGGGAGAACTTTGAATGACTCTGGAAACTTGAAACATTTCATCGGTCCAATTTTATTCGTATCCCTTGTCAAAGGTCATTTTCTCTTTGGAAATGCGAACGTAATCCCCCACCTTAAATCTTTGAGTGGTCATGGGCAAAGGTAGATAAAGGTTATGATATACCTGAACAATGTTATCTTCCGAAACGTCTTGTGGAGCCATTTTAATGGAGCGATGGTATGAACTGTTGTATGACCGGACCAGCTTTTGCAAAACGTCCACATACTTGTACGTGTTTTTGTGAGTGAAATATCTCCACATCTGGGTCTTTAGGGTTCTGTTGAATCTTTCCACTACGGCAGCTTTAACTTTATTGTTGGTGGTGAAATGTGAAACATTGTGCTTTCTGAGAAATTGCTGAAAGGTTCGGTTCTTAAATTCTGTTCCCTTATCCGTTCGCAATACTTTGGGAATTCTTCGGTTCTGGGTGAAAATGTGACTGAAAGCTTTTACCAGTTCCACTCCCGTTTTAGTTACCAAGGGACGGGCCCAAGCATATTTAGAGAAAACGTCGATAACCGTTAAAATGTATCTATATGGAGCGTTGTGCGCCTTGATGGAATCCAAGACGTTCAGATCGGCCTCCCAAAGGTCATCTATATTTGTGATGTCATAATGTTTAGTGGGATAACGCTTTCTGACCGGTTTATGAAGCGAGTAACTCTCTTTGGTTCGAAGAAACCTTTCGATTCTAGATTTTGAAAGACCGGTAGCTTTGTGCAGTTTGTCGGCCGTGCCCAGGCCCGCATAGTGATTAATTTGGTTGTAAATCCGTTCTAGGGTAGCGGCTCCCATTCCAGGCCTGCTCGAGGTCGTAATCCGTAACGACTGGAAATGTGGGTCATGGTGCGAGCCTTTTTAATTTTTTTCTCTTTGGAGGTCCCCAATTCGATTTGTGTTAGCTGTTGTGGCTGTTCGGTCTTCAAAGGAAGCGCTTCTTCGCCATCGTCCTCGGGACGTCTCAATTTAGAAACCATATCGTAGTAATGAGCCAGCTTATATTTCAGAATATTCCATTTGTTTTCAGGCGCCATTTTGGCATCCATAATGTGGGAGATATCGTTCGAAAGATCAGAAATGACCTTATCAATTACATGAAGGCGTTTAGCGCTCTTCGGTTCGGATAGAACCATTACAATCTGCTTAGTATGCTTCATGTTTTACGCAAACGTAGAAACTAAAGCACTTGCTATCGAACCCAGTACTGGTAGAAGAAAAGCCGGTAAAAATCCACCTTTTTGCACGAGAATATTTCACTTCCTTTGCAGCAGAATCTTCTTATCAACTAATCGTCTCCAGCACGTTTTGTGCCTTTTTAAACGGCTCTTACTAGAGGGAGATATGCGTACATTTCCGTTACACACGTTGTGAATACATTCCGAATTAGCCTTAATTGTTTCAGGTTTAGCGTGCTTCAGAAGCTTTTTTCTAAGTTTAAGTTTCGCCTTGGTTAGAGCCACCAGATTTTCACACTCGTTCGCAATGAGAGGAGAAGTGAGCTTGCGTATCTTAGCCTTCATAATGAACCAAAAAATTTCCTATCAGAGGTATTTATACCGAAACGAAGAAAGAAGGCGTTTCCTCGGGAAGAATGCCCGTTCGATATCGATATTTATCCAGAGTGTATTGAGAGCAGTCTAGAATCAGATATCCGTGAGGCTTTTCCGTTGCTTTTTGGAAAGCCTCCAATAAAAACTTTGAATTTCGAGGTTCCATTTGCTGAAACAATCTTTCAATTTGCATCTTATCCCTGTTGTTCTTAAGCACTACTATGTAATTGGCATTAAGGGAAAGGGTGCGAAAGTGTTTTCCTTTAGGAAATATATTCTGTAGAATGTAAATGATGCCAAAGTTACGGTGATGAGAATCTTTAGTGAAAAAATTGGACACTTCGGTAGAGTCAGTCTCTAGCATTAAGTCATCAACCACGACGAGGTATCCCGGCTTTATGGAATCTAGGGTTGGAATTCCTGCATGACTGTATACATTAAACGTGCAAGATCGAAAGTGTTTCCTAGGTCTGGAGGATATTCGGGATAGTAGCACCAAACGACTCTTCCTATGGGTTTGTCATACATTTGCTCGGAATTGGCAATTAGGCGTGTCACAAAGGTGGACTTGCCCGATCGGAATGGTCCAGCAACCTGCATGGTACTTGGAAAGGTAAATTTTGGTATATAGTGTATGTCCTCTGACCTCACGCGCTCAAAAGTTTTGCCCGAGTCTAAAATGACTTCTCCCTGGAAAGGATCCTCCACAACATGTTCCGGGTTGGCGCACTTAAATTTCGTGCCCGAGTCTAGAACAATTTGCTCGTCTCCGTTTAAAACATCTTCCTGCTCAGGAATCATACTGGGGAAGAATATGTTTTTAGCTTTAGGAATTTTGAGAGCCGATGTCTTATCCGTTTTTGGAGGATACTAGGGTTCCGCGGTAAGAGAATTCGGATGGTCAGTTCTAGAATCCCGTTTGTGCGGAAGAAGGGCGTGCCAATTCATCGGTTTCATTCTTTCGCCCGGAGCATGCCTCCGTGCATACTCTTTCGTTTTTGCCTTCCTTCTATATGGGTTGGTTTTCTCCGAAGTGACCCATTTTAACATTTGTGGATCATCGAGTGGCTGGGCACGAAGAAGGGCGTGCCAATTGATGGGTTTGATGTATGGTTCAGGAATCAAAACATGTCCCGTTACGATTGGTTTTTTGTGCATTTCCTTCTTCTCGACGTTTCTGGACAAGTGAACCGAGGATATAATTGGCGTTTCATGTTTTTGAAGCTCATCCGAGCACTTTCATTCTCTTCCAATTCTCTAGAAGTTTTAATCACTTTGGGCTTAAACATGGCGGCACCATCTCCTTCTTCCAACGCATGACATGCTTTCCGAATTTTGAGCTCGTTTGTATAACATGGGAACATCGTCTTCCTCTAATACTTGAGATATTTTGTTAAAGTCTAATTTCAATTTTATGACTGCCCTTCTTCGGCTCGAACCCTTTTATACCCATACGGGTATGGGTCATAATTTTCCTGAAGTACTCGCTTGTTGACACACCCAGTCGAACCGCAAGACGTGTGCACCTTTGCCGCACTTGTCTAGCTGGTGGGAAGCGGGGCGACGTAGCAGATTTGTTAACCCGCAGGCGTACACCTGCGCGCGCACATGTTCGCGTACACGGCGTGGCGTCCCGGGAGATTGACCTTGGGTCTGCAGCTCACCCATCACCGTGGTCGGAAGGTAGGCCTGGACAAGCATTTCCCAAGGTTTTTCCATGTTCTTTTAGCAACCATGGTTATCCTTCTTCGGTTCGAACTCTTTTGTACCCATATGAGCATGAGTCATAATTGTCCTGAAGTACGCGCTTGTTCACTACCATGCGAAATGTTTTCGTATGGGGTTCGGTAGTTACGCTCAATAGTTTTCCTCAAGCAATTCGCTTTCCGTGCAATGTGACAGATTTTGAGGGTTCGTTTAGAATTATATCTTCCATAACGTCGGCATTGACAGTTCTCAAATTTCCCGAATTTAAGGTTATGCCTTTAATTTTGCACACCACATGCTTTTTTCGTTCGTTTGGACACCACACTTCAAAACAGTAACTTTTGGGTCCGCAAGAACAAAATTTCGTTATGTATGCCCCTGGTTCAAACTTTTCAAGTTCATCAGTCATGTCGCCCAAATATGCCCCCGTTGGAAGGATCCAATCTCACGGTGTGTAAGTGGCGATAACTGAATCGGTGTCAAAGTAACACACGCGCTCACCCAAACGGTCCAAATAAGAATACAAGACCAAACGGGCATGCGCTGTAGTGTAGGCTGCAATGACGCCATTGGACGTGGGGTTGATCTTTCCGACGATGTCGTTATACTTCCACGTCACGTACATCATATCGTCCGTTCCAGGCATATAGGATTGCACCTCCACCGTCGCATCGTTTAAGAGTTCCAGCAAGCGGGAGGATTTCTTGATCAACTCGCAAGTTGGGAGGTTATCTCTGTCCATATTTACCCCAAAAGGAATTTAACATCAATATGGATAGCTCTCGTTTTCCAGGATTGTGTTCAATTCTGTTCTTGTCCAGTTGGACACCTTCTCTCTTTAAAAAGTTTTCAATATATGTATGTTTTTCTGTTTCCGTGGTGCAGTTAGCGGGCCTTTTGGAGGCTTCGATTTTCAGTTTGAGGAATTGAACGACATACTTCTCAAAGAGATTTTGCTGCCCAGAATTAGGATTATATCCAATCATCCCATACACCCAAATTTCGTCTATGGACAGTATTCGGTATCCCTTCGTCAAGGCAACCTTTATTTCGTCAATCACCCACGTGCCGGATAAACTCTTATCTTCGTCCGAGTGTTCACACTCGGTTTGACATTCTTCCTCTGCACACGTGCGGCATAGGGGAAACATGAGCTTTCCACCAATTCTTGAGTGTAGCACAGGGTTATTTAAGTTTTGAGGAGGTAGTACCGAACACTTTATCATACCTCCTTCAATGTCATCCATATTAGGAAAATTATCCACGTAAATTTTCGGATGTCCCACCGGATAGGGTTTCCTCTTATTCACATAAGGGTACAAGCTGCATACGCCATATTAAAACATTTTTTCATTCTCTCCCACTTCCCGATACACTTTGGTGCAGTTGGTGCGCCCTCCAAAGAAGGCATCCCTGGGATGGAGGTTCGGGGAAAGCTTTGCCAAAACGGTTGACGTGAGCTGCCAAATCTTTGTCCTCCCGAATCATGACTTTAAATTCGCACTCGCAAATCTCCGTCACCGTATACCCCGAATTTCTTAGTTTGTTGGTCACCCTTTCGGTGCTCTCAAACCTAGAGGCATGAGTTTCATCGCCCGTAGCATATATTTCAGAATGGCGATTAGGAAAGCACTTTCCACACCCATGAAAGAAGCAACCGTGAAAGAAATACACAGATCGATCGGCTCTGTAGCCATCTGCCTTGTGTCCCAAAACTTTTATTTCTCTGCCCCTGTAGGCATATTGAATAATGATGTACTTTATCTGCTCCAACCACGCCAACCATATACAAGCCATTCGAGATTGAGTATCGCCTAAGCGATACCTTCCTTGCGGAATCATTGGAATTTTGTTAATGGGCATAAACATTTTCCTGTACACATTCATGCAGGCATTGGCTATGATAACACATTCTCTGAAAGGACCGATCCATTTTCGGCCATAAATTCCTTTCGAAATTTTGTTACCCCCAAAAATAACTGGCGAACATCCGACTTGCAATACTTTACCATTTCTTCTTGCATGTCAAACACGTATCCATCGGTTACCATGTTTGAGTGCCACTCCTCGAAAGCTTTACCTTCGGCTTCGAACATGTTTTCGGGCGAATAAAATTTTTGATCTGGAATTGGTTCTACATATCTTTGATTTTCTCTAGAGTTGAACAGATATGAAAAGTAACCCTTGCACTCCTGAAGCTGAAATGTATTGGAGAACCGCTAAAGCGCCATAGGTATAAAATTTAGAGTATCGAGAAACGTTACGTTTAAGTATCTTATTCGATATATTCTGTTTCCATTCATGATCAGTTTGGGTTCCCATTTCAAAGTGCTCACCATATGTTTCATAATAAATTGGCCATCGTAGGATCGTAAATTGTGGGCCAAAACGATTACATCCCATGATTTAAACTTAGCTTGCGTAGCATGCTCTAAAATTTGCTTCACTGTGTCCTTATCGTACACCCACTCCCTCACGCCACATTGCGTACAATAGACAGTGTTTTCATTTTCATTAATACACTTTGAACACGCCTGATACAAGACACACAAATTGGGCTCATGCACCCGCACTTCAGGATTTTCTGCATACTCGGCATCCTGTATACATTCGAAGTCGATAAACATGAATATAAATGGTTTCTTGGATAAAGAGGCCTTATACGGTTGAATGTAGCATAGATGATTCCCGTCTACCTGTTTCTTACAGTTCGTAAAATATATCTCTCCGCACTGGTGCTACGTTTTTCTGTTTCTTGCACTGTACAGTTTATCGCACTTTAAATATACTTTTTCAACATCACATACGGATAACTGCTTAAAATAAACGGCTCCTTCTTCAAATGGTTTTCGAAGCACTGCCGCCCATTAAACTGTCGGTTACAATCATCGCATGGCACGTAGGTTTCAATATTGGGATGGTAGTCAAGGTGACATTTAGTACTTTGTTTATCGCACTTGTGCCTTTCCTGTTCGACCTTACATGGAACACTGCAGTATCTGCAGTACCAACGATTTTTGGAAGCTTTGTGCAATTGAACAATGGCATTAAAATGACCTTCGTGGTACATTATATCAATACATTTATCGGTAAGCGTATTTGGTTTGTACAAAACATTTTTTCCGGTATGATCTCCGAACACTGTAATGCAATACCCGGGTAAGAGGCCTTCGAAAGCTTTCACATCGCCCAAGGAACATATTTCATCTCCCGTCCCTATAGACTGACATAAAGCTTTTGCTCTATCCAGTTGCATATACTCCATCCTCTGAATACTGCGGTAAGCTTCATCGTGGTTTATCTTAGCTTTGCAAACGGCTATTGCTCTAGCCAAACACATTCTGTCTGCGTTTCGTATTTCTATTATTCCTTTATTTGTTTTGCAATCATCACACATTTTAAAGCACGAACCTCGGACTTCCTTCGTCCACACACAGTTTATTTTAAGAGGTCCCTTCATTAAAAAGTCCTGGTTACTTTGCATAACTCGCTCAATAGAGCGCAAAATGACATCCCGGTCTACCTGGTCAAATTTTCGAACGCTCATGTTAAGTGGTCTATCGGGATGTTGCCCATCCGTTATGGATATTCGCAACCACCCTGGCAATTTTTATAGTAGGTCCTCGTTAACAAAGTGTAAAAATTGCCGAAACATACCATGAACCCAGTCCCTTGAATCTACACCGTCTGGTATCGAGCGCACCACTATATCGGTTTCCGAGTTTCCAGAATACATTTTTGTCATCGTTCTTTGCCTATGTTCTATAATATCAAATTGCGGTTCCTCTCTTACCTCATCATCTCCTACCTCACCCTCCTCCCTCCCCTCCTCCTCCTCGGGTTTGAATTCCACATCACCCCCCAAACTTTCTAGATGCATTCTTCTCCTCGGGTTTGGGTAGCACATCATCAGGAATAGGAATATCGTACTCATTCACGAAATATTTGGATAAGTCTTCCTCCTCCTCGGGTTTGGATTTCACGTCACCATCGAAATTTCCAGATGCGTTCTCTTCTTCCTCCTCGGGTTTGGGTAGCACATCATCAGGAATAGGTCCATCGTACTCATTCACGAAATATTTGGATAAGTCTTCCTGCTGCATCTGTCTTAACTTCAAATACCATACGCGCTGTCTTCCCCTACCCCCTTTTATACTCGAAGTTACGTAACCAAAACCACCACGCGTGTTTGGGAACGTCAGAAAATGCAAAGGCAAACTATCCAATCAGCAGAGGTATAAATTTTCTTGATATAGTTTTGCAATGGTTTATGTTTTCCAGAATAAGCAAGATCTTCTATCGTTAAATCTGCAATGTCATCCCCCGTGCAGGAAGTAGTGTAAGCCGAAACACCCACGCGTGCCTAATAGCATAAGGACTGCATAGTCACATGATCCAATCAGCAGAGGAATAAACTTTCTACATATAGTTTGCAGCGGCTTAGGTTTTGCAAAATCATCAGAATCATCTATCGTTAAATCTGCAACGTCATCACCGTGCAGGAAGTTGTGTAAGCCGAAACACCCCACGCGTGCCTAATAGCAGGGTCAAATTATCCAATCAGCAGGGGAATAAAGTTTTCTTTTATATAGTTTTGCAATGGTTTCTTTTATAGAATAAGCAAGTTCTGCTATCGTCAGATCTGCTACGACATCAGGTCACAGGAAGTTGAGTAAGCAAAATCACCTACACGTGCCGCGGAGTGTCAGAAATGTGAGGTGGGAAATTCTTGTGAGAGTGCTAATTAGGACAGCAAGGAGCGTCACTCATGTAAAAGTGTAAATTGAAGGACTTAGATGAGAAATTCGTGTAAATGTTTGAATTAGAAGATGCGAAATTCATTCATTAGAACACTGAGTTTTAAAATTCATGTGACAGTAATTTATATAACTTTTCCCTCCAGTTAACCCTTCCGAGATATTCCTTATTTGTCTGAAATTTTCAATCGTTCTCTTAAAGGGAAAATGAATTCGGCTATAGCCGTTCAAAACAGAACAAAGTGCAAAAGCAATAGCAAACTGCACGCTCAGGTATCCACGTACCTGCAGCAGGACACTTTTGCAAGCTTGCATTTTTTTCTGTAACCCGTAAGTGTTACTGCTTTAAATGGCACAAACACAAGCAGTTTTCTTTTCTCTAGAGCAGCGGACGTGCAAGGTAAAAGACAAGACAACAAACATTGCTGGAATGTATTCAAATACAATATAGGGAAATGTCTACTTTTCACACTCTCATCACTTACGCACCACGTACCTTAAACTTATTATTGCTCTAATTCATGTTAATGCAGCTAAATGTTATTATGTTTCCGCTGAATGCTCTTTTTAAAAGGATGGAATGCACACACAAGCAATTTGCCTTCTCACAAATCTGCCTTTACCCCTCTCGACCAATCAAAAACATTCTTATTTTAACCAATCGAAACCTTACACGTCACTTCCTACTATTGTTGGTGGTGAAATGTGAAACATTGCGCTCTCTGAGAAATTGCTGAAAAAACTTCTAAATGCGCATCAAAAGCAGTTCTCACGCTAACAGGAAAAAGATGTGGGTGTTTTGGTTGTGTAACTTCGAGTATAAAAAGGTGGTAGGGGAAGACAGTGCGCATTAGATGCCAATTCAGGTGGTTATCGTATCTGTCTTGGTGGAAAGCAGATCAGAACCAGAGGGAAGACTTTTTTTAATATTAGGAATTTTTGAAACTTTAGATTTTTTAAGTTTTTGAAATTTTATGCAATTTTAGGCGGTTTTTAGAAACCGAAACAGTGGCTTAGGGCTGCATTTAGCAGAGAAAATATACCAAAAGGAATGAGCTGACCTAAGCAAAGCTGGAACCATCGACCCAATACGCCACTGATCTAGTTTCAAGCTGGTCGAAATCCGGCTCTGCATAGGCCAATCAAAAACATTCTTATTTTAACCAATCAAAACCTTACACGTCACTTCCTGCCTCAGTTTCAATAATGTACTTACCTGAATTTCTTGCTTTGGCCGCCCAACTAGACACTTGTCAGTCTCCATTCCCTCTCCTAAAGTCACGTGACCTTTATTCCAATGTATTCTTAATAAAAATAAAAAAGATAACCCCTTTATTCCCATTACCTACTCCACCATCCGCTAAGCTGATCAGTTCGTCAACACAGAATGCAGCCAGTCCAGGGGGTTGCGCAGCGGATGCAGCCTGTCCGGAGGGTGCTCGAGGGAAAGGGGTGCATGGGGGATGCAGAAAATCCAGAGAGTGCGTCGAGGGTGCGTCGGGGTAGATGGGGGTGCGTCGGGTTGCGCGGGTAGGGTCGTGGTGCACGGAAGTGCGTCGAGGGATGCAGAAAGTCAAGAGGGTGCATAGGTTGGGTGACAGATGCAGTGTCAAGTGCGTCCGGTTGCGCGGGGTGGTTAGCGGTTGCACAGGGGATGCAGCCTGTCCGGATGGTGCTCGGGGGAGGGGGTGCATGAAGGATGCAGAAAATCCAGAGAGTGCGTTGAGGGTGCGTCGGGGTGGATGGGGGTGCGTCAGGGAATGCAGGTGGTCAAGAGGGCACATGAGGGTGCGCGGGGGTGCGTCGGGATGCGCGGGGGTGCGTCGGGTTGCACAGGTAGGGTTGTGGTGCACGGGAGTGCGTCGAGGGATGCAGAAAGTCAAGAGGGGTGCGCCTGGGGTGGGTGGCAGATGCAGAGAGTCAAGTGCGTCGGGTTGTGCGGGGTGGTTAGGGGGATGCAAGAAGTCCAGAGGGTGCGTCGGGGGATGCAACCAGTCCAGAGGGTGCACCATGACCTTCAGGGTCAAATGGCATGACCTTCAAGGTCAAATGGTATGAACTTCAAGGTGAATTTTTTCTAGGTTATATACCTCAAAGGTCATTCAAGGTCAAATTGTATGAACTTCAAGGTCAAATGGTATGATCCAAAACTTTACTACTTGCAAGTCACTCGTCACTTGTACTTACTCGAATATCGTTTTAAATTTACGTAATACGTTTCGCTTGTAGTAATGACACATGCATTTGAATTTAGTTTGTTTCCAATTTTTCCCCGTGTGACATTTTCTGTTTTACATTCCCTACGTCCGTCCTATTTTCCGCGATATCGTTATACTTCATCACCAGTTCAATTAACAATCCTTTCTCCATTTATGAGAAATTTGTTTCATGGCTTTTGTTTATGATTTTGTTTATCCGCCATTTTTTTAGCTGTGTGCAGACTACGGTGCAGACGAAAATGAAAACAAAAGCACATTGTAGTATGTTCAGAAAATAATACGACTCATCCACAGCATTCTATAGCTAATATCTCATACCCAGGATATTTATGGCTTCTCCAACCACATAATAAATAAAATAATCGATGCATTAGCTTTACCGTTATCTTATTTAATTAACTTGATGCTCATATAGGGAGTATTTCCTGCCAGCCTAAAGATCTCAAAAGTTATACCTGTGTTTAAGAAAGGTGATAATACGTCACCATCAAGCTATCGTCCTATAACAATAGTACCTATAATACACAAAGTGGTAGAATCCTATATTCTCAGCCAACTTGATAACTATTTTACAGCCAACAACCTATAATACCCCAAACAATTCGGATTTAGAAATGGACTGTCTACTGAAAAGGCAGTTGAATATGTGATCAATGAAATTATAAATAACTTTCAAAAAACAGACAACTGGTGCTACCTTGATAGATTTAACCAAAGCTTTTGATTGTATTTCACATAATATGTTGATTAGTAAGCTAAATTATTATGGAATAAATTGACATGAACTAAATTTGCTAGCATCCTATCTTAGCCAAAGAGAGCAGATGGTAGTTGTGAACAACAAAAACTCGGAGCTAGCTCCAGTGATAGCAGGAGTACCCCAAGTATCGGTGCTGGGGCCTTTCTTATTTTTAATTTATGTAAATGACTTAAGCCATAACTTACCTTGCACTACTATGTTATATGCAGACATCACTACCTTACTGAGCAAAGGCAATAATATCAATACAGTAAAGCAACAAATGCAACTATCCCTAGAAAGTGCAAAAGTCTGGCTCACCTGAAAAAATCTAAGTCTAAATATGTCTAAAACTGAGAAGATATTATTTACATTGCAACATAATGACACCCACGGTAACTCAGCAAATCTCTTAGGATTACATTTAGACAACAGACTAACGGGAAACACACATACTTTACCTTTGTAAAAAGTTTGCTAGAATCTGGTATCTTCTAGGGGAACTAAAGATAACATCTTACTATGCCTTCTTTCATTCACATATACTGTATGGGGTTAGGCTTTGGGGTAATTGTGCTACTTTGAAAAATGCATTCATATGGCAAAAGAAATCTCTCAGACCAATTCTAGGATTAGGACAACAGGATACATGTAAGCCTAGCTTTATAGACCATAAGATAATGACTTTACCGTCAATGTATATATACACCAATATCATACATGTTAAAGAAAATCAAAACTTATTGACAAATCGTTCCTCAGTACACAGCTATGACACTCGATGCAAACATAATTTAGATACACCTCACAACCGATTGAGCAGGACCATAAATAGCCACTGTTATCAACAGTTAAAATTATTCAAAAGCTTCCTCTGGAAATAAAAGAACTGCCACAAAACAGATTTGTTATAGTATTAAAAACTTGTTTAAACAAAAAGCATTTTATACTGTACAAGAATACTTAGAATATAACATACATGCTAGTGAATTTATGTGAAACTATTGTAAATTATAGTAGTAGGTACCTAATTGTTTAATTTTATTACTTCTATAGTAAAGTTAACTTACGATAATTACCAGCTTAACCCATGCAAATAATTTGATGTCATCTAGAATTTTATATGCATTAATTTGTAAACCTTCTGTACTTGTAAATACTTGTAAATACTTTTTATAACTGACGAAACCTATTGCTTCTTGTAAGCTTAATGGTGAATAAAGGATTATGATTATTATTTACAAGTTTCTTGGCGTCAGCATGTGTTTGTTAACATTTTCAGAAAACAGGTTGGTGAAATTCAAGAAATTGTTAGCGCTGTTAAAATTGTTACGTTATTTTTGTTAACGTCGATTTTAACATCTGTTGGTGAAATCGGGCCTTAGAGAACACAAAACCGGTAAAAGAAGTGTTTAATAAACCAAAATATACAGCACATGGTGTATGATATCCAAGATGTATCTTAATTATTGGGTCACCTTCTAGGAGATGATACCTACAATGTTACAAACATATGTCACAAAATGCACTGTTGCCATGTTATATGCTCCAGTGATGACAGGAATTCATTGGTATAGTTAGGAGCTAAAACTTCCAGTAATATTTTACAAAATGTTTGAGGTGAGTGTGCTTCACAAAAGGTGGATGACGAATGTCAGGTAGCTCTAAGCTCTATGGACCCTGGGCTCATTTGAGCATCATTTCACCCATTCCATTCATCGTCCGATATGACTTAACGTTGGAGGACGTACATTACAAAAAAGATGGATATTTCTCTATCTCTTTTCAATTCTGATGTAGTTTTCTTAACTGTCATTCCATCAAATCATATTCAGTGGGTTAAGTTTTCTTGTTCATAAAACACTCCGGATTCCAAAATTTTGCTACCGCAAGTGAGAGAAAAGGATCCATCAGCATTGGTAGCAAAAGCAACTGTTACAGGAATTTTATCTTTGTTCCCGCCATTGCATCAATCAGCCTTTTAGCTGATGTCTTTCTAGGAACAAGATTATAGAGCAGGGCAGTCTCATCACAGCTGTAGATATTTTGAGATTGATAAGTGTCTATGATTCCTGGTAAAAGTTCTTTCTTCCACTGTTGCACTGTATGTCATCCACAGGATTTACTTGTTGCAAATTGTTTCCCCTATTATTCCATGCAATCTTTAGTATTTTCAATCATTCTGCTATTCATCATTGTCAGCCGACCGTCGAAGACACGATAAAACCGACTGGAGGAAAGAGACAGATAGCGTCGAAGCCACGCCTACGCCCATACGTGCGCTAGCGCATGCGCAGCAGGGACACGAAGGAGAGAAGAGCCATGGTGGTGACTGGACTTTTCTTTCCCCTTCTCCTGCCGCCTCGAAAGGCCGTGAAGCTCTCATATGATTCGCCCGGTGTGGAGAAACTTTGAGAACAGCTGACTCGCGTATAAATGTGAGTGTTGTAACGATATGTTTTAGTTAGAACTTTTTATATGAATATTGTTTTCTGATATGACTTAGTAGGCCATGTAATGACAATATTAAAAACATATATATGTGTAATTTTGTGATTGGCCGTAGTAATAATTGTATTACGTAATGCGGTGACGTAGCAGTACATCGGCCAATCACAAAATTAATAGAAGAGTAACGATAGTTACTGAAAATCAATAATCTTGAGAAAAATATATGTTCTTCAATCTGGTTTCATGACGATGGAAAAATGTCGCGTTGAATATAAAAGTTTTGTAACGGAAAGTTAATAATCGTCAAAGAGTTATTCGGTATTCGTAAAAGTAATGAGTGGACGTATAGAAGATGAATTTTAAGTAATTAATAGTAATTATATTAACTTAAAAATAAGGATTTATCGATGTGTTGGAGGTAATCTATAGTGACTGATTAAGAAAGAAAGTTCAAGTGAATTGTAATCCAGATTATACAATTAAATAATATATTATGAAATAACCTACACCTGAGAATAGATATCATGACTCTTATTTAAACAAATTCAATTCAGACGATACAATTAGTGACCTGAAGAAACTGAGCCGCACAAACTGACGACATGGGAAAGAATTGTTATTGCAACGAAGAAATACCGCTACATATTTCACCCGAACGTGTGGTTGATTAAGCTGGAATAACGCCACAGTGTGTGCGTGCAGAGAGACAGTTTTGGAGTTGTAAACGGTGCAGAGTGCACGTGTGTAAGACGGACTTAAAGGCTTCGTACATTTTTGTTACGTCATCTTGCTATTGGAATACCTGAGTACAAGTGTATTTCTATGGAAATAGGGAGCCTTTTAATTTGTGCAAACTTGACTTTCAATCCTACGAACCCACAAAGTCACAATTGATGTCAGAAGTGGGATATTCTACAACGGACGCGGCATTGCAGAAGATTTTACAGAAAATGGAAGAAATGAAGACGCCTAACAACAACCTCACCGCCGATCTGCAGGAAATAAAGACAGCGACTGACACCCTCGCTGCGAAAACAGAGGCGGCAAAATGCCGCGGAAATAAAAGCGGCGAACGACCGCTTGGCCACGGAAATGAAGGCCCAATTATCTGAAATGAAGGCTACGAACAAAGCCCTTGCCGCCAAATTTGAGGAGCGCTTGGCCAGCATAAAGGAGGATGTCACGGAGTTGGGTGAGCGCGTTGAATACCTGGCAAGCCGCGTTAACTACCTGGAGCTAAAGGCGGACCGCAATAGCAAGTCCCTGGACGCCATGGTAGAGGACATCGTCGGCAGGTGAAGGACCTGAAGTCCAACGCGCCGGGATGCGACACAACATCTGCGCGCGTCACACCTCCTAAATACGACGGCGCGACAACGTTCGAGGTCTTCCGCAGGCAATTCGACACGGTGGCAAGACACATGTGGTCATCAGAGGAACAGGCCGCACAGCAAACAGCCAGCCTCTAGGAACGGGCCGCAGAAGCCCGAACCGCGGCTCACCCAGCGGCGGCGCCCAAGGACACCTGGGAAGCTCTGGAAAATCGCTTTGGAAACCACCGCTTATCCGCAGCCTACCGCAGCCAAATGAAGTCAATGTCGCAGTAGCCAGGGGAGACGCTACAATAGTTCGTCCTGGCAATTGAGCAGCTGGCTAGCAAAGCTTTAGTCGACCTCCCACAAGAGTTCGAATCCCGGGAATCCGCCTACATCTTCGTTTACGGGATACGAGACGCCGAGGTACGTCAGCGCCTAATGCTCGGTGACTACAAAACCATTCACGGGGTGCTAACGGCAGCAGAGGCGGCCAAGGTGACGGTTACCCCGACGTAGAGAACCAGGAGTATTCACTACACGGGAGACCGAAGGCCAGCCGAGAGACGCCGGCGAAGACTAGTGGCGTCTGTTGGGGGTGTAGCCAGCTGGGACACCTGAAGAGAGACTGCCCACATCAGGCAGAGCAGCCGGAAAACGAGTAAGCGCCGTCGTGGAGAGAGGCACGTCGGCACCATCACCACCATCCCCTTGAGTGACAATGCGCGCCGTCAGCCGACGTCCGCCTCATCGCGGACGTTTGGGTGAAGGGGAAGCCGTGCCGCGTGCTGGTGGACACCGGGGCAGCCGTGACCATCATAAAACCTACCGTGGCCAAGGCTTTGCCGTCGAGAAAACCGAGCTGACCATACGAGCTAGTGACGGAAACGGGCAACATCTTGCCGTGGACAGGGGGGCCCTGCTGCAGCTGACCTTGGGGCAGAGTGCCGTACGTCTGTGGGTGTTCGTCGCGAAGGTGGCTGAAGAGGGATACTGGGATTGGATGCCCTCAGGAGCCACGAGGTGACGGTCGACGTCAGCAGGAAGGTCCTGCGGCTCAATGGAGATGAGGTGATACTCCGGCAACCTGAAGAATGCCTGGGAATTTGGGGGGCCGTCCTGAATAAAGACGTCCCCGCGAGAAGCGAGATGGTGGTGAAGGCGCGACTGGAAGGCCAGCGAACTGTGTAGTCAGGATATTGTTGCCGTGCGGGTAAGACTACTCAACCTGATGCAGACACTGCTCACGACGTCCAGGCCGGGAAGGAGTTGGGAACTTGCGAGCCCGTGATCAGTGTAACACCAATGGACAACGCTCAGGAGCGGGTACCGACGCAACACCTGGGGCCACGCCTGGAAGGCTTATTGGAGAGAACGGCCGACCACCTGACCGCAGTACAGCTGGAGAAGTTTCGAATACTGCTGAGACGATACCAGCCTGTCTTCAGTCAAGGCGACAGCGACTACGGCCGTACCGACCAGGTGCTCCACCACAACGACACCGGAGACGCTAGGCCGATTTGGCAACCACCTAGGAACGTTCCGCTGGCAAAACAAGTGGCGGTTTGGGACAGGCTGGAGGACATGTGAACCAGAGCAGTAATTGAACAGTCTGACAGCCCTTGGTGTTCCCCTGTTTTCTTGGTGACGAAGAAGAGGGGCGAGCTACGCTTCTGCGTGGACTACAGGAATTTGAACGCTGTTACCAAGAAGGATTGTTTCCCCTTACCCCGGATTGACGACACCCTGTACACGCTAGCTAGTGCACAGTGGTTCTCGACCCTGGACCTAAAGTGGGGCTACTGGTAGGTAGCTCTAGACCCGAAAAACAAGGAAAATATCCCATTCTCGACAGGCCAAGGGCTTTGGCAGTTTACAGTTATGCCCTTTGGTCTCTGAAATGCACCAGCCACCTTCAAACTGCTACTGGAATCCGTGATGAGAGGGTTAACTTATGACGCCTGCCTGATATACCTGGACATCATCATCGTCGGTAAAACCTTCGAAGACCATCTGGAAAACATGAACAAGGTGCTGCACAGACTGCAGGCGACTAACCAGAAGCTAAACGCAAAGAAGTGCCAGCTTTTCCGCAACGAAGTCAACTACTTAGGCCACATAGTCTTATCAACAGGAGTGGCCACAGACCCGGAGAAGAAACAGGCCGTGAGAGATTGGCCTCGGCCAAAGGACAAGAGAGAATTGCGCAGTTTCCTGGGGCTCTGCAGTTACTACCACCGTTTCATAAAGGGCTTCTCCAACATCGCCAAGCCCTCACCCGCCTGACGGAAGAACACTGACCTGATGTGTGGACGGAGGACGCCGAATTCGCTTTCCCGGAGCTGAAGAAGACACTTTGTAGTGCTCCTATTTTGCAATTCCCACAACCAGGTGGAGCCTTCACCACGGACACCGACGCCAGCGAACATTGCCTTGGAGGCATCCTAACCCAAGTTGGCGAACGCAGACTTGGGACCACTCTTAAGGGAAGTGGAGGCAGGGACGAGACCAACCTGGGAGGACATCGCACCAAGGAGCGCCACATACAAGTTGTACTGGGCCCAGTGGGACTCGCTGAAAATCAGAGAGGGCGTTCTGTTCCAGGTCTGCGAATTACCCGATGGGAAGACACAGAGGGAGCAGTTGGTACTTCCCCTAAGTAAAGTTTCGGAAGTCCTGGAGGAAGTGCAGGCCGGTATTTTAGGGGAACAGCTAGGAGCGAACCGAAGGATCGACAAACTCTGGCAGCGTTACTACTGGCTGAGGCTCTGAGCAGACCGTGAGAGGTGGTGCCGTCAATGTCACGTGTGCGCGGCGAGTCGCGGGTCCCAAACAGAGGCAGTACATCGCATCCAGGGGTAAAACGTCGGGGCGCCATTCGAACGCATCGCCGTCGACATAGCTGGACCATTCCCAATGTCCAACCGAGGCAATAAGTACCTGATGGTGGTCGTGGACTACTTCACCAAGTGGCAGGTGGTGTATGCCATCCCGAACCAGGAGGCAACGACAATCATAGACTGTCTCGTGGAGCAACTGTTCTGCCGATTTCAGGTGCCGTTAGATCTTCAGTGACCAGTGAATCCAACTTGATGAAGGAGGCACTGGAAAGACTTGGGATGAACAAGACCCACACAACACCTCTGCATCCGCAGTCGGACGGTTTGGTCGAGAAGTACATCAAGACCTTAGAAGAACACCAGCCATCAGCGAGATTGGGACGTCAAGTTGCCACTGTTCTTGCTGGCCTACCGCTCGTGGACACACGACACAACTGGGATGACACCAGCCAGCTTAATGTTCGACCGAGAGTTATGCGTCCCTAGTGACCTGGCTTTTGGGAGCCTTCCGGAAGCGAAACAACCAGCAACCGAGTATGTGGAGAACCTGGTGGACCATCTCCACGACATGCACGAGATGACTCGCCAAAACATCCTGATGGCGAGCGACCGCATGAAGACCCGATATGACAGGCAAGTCAACAGCCAAGGATTCCAGCAAGGTGACCCGGTCTGTTTGTACCGCCCTACCCGGACCAAGGGACTCTGCCCGAAACTTCAACCATGGCAAGGACCATACCGGGTGGTAAAGAGGATCAACGACGTGGTCTACCGCATATAGAAGGTGCCCCGAGGAAAGATGTTTGTGGTACACCAGGATTTTTTGGCCCGCTACGATGGTGCTGTTCGGGACGACCAGCCTTGAGGAGGGAGCAGTGTCAGCTGACCGTCCAAGGCACAATAAAACCGGCTGTAGGAAAGAGACAGATAACGTCGAAGTCACGCCTATGTCCATGCGCAGGCTGGCGCCTGCGGAGGGGAGACGGGCTGGGGTGAGGGGGACCATGGAGGTGACTGGACTTTTCTTTCCCCTTTTCCTGCCGCCTCGAGAGGCCGTGAAGGTCTCGTATGACTTCGCCAGGTGTGGAGAAACTTCGAGAACAGCTAACTTGCGTATAAATATGAGCGTGTGGGTGCAGAGAGTCAGTTTGTGGATATACACTGACTCGTATTTTTGACAGTACCTTTGGAAGGGATTTTCCTGAGGTTCTGGTACTTCTCTTCGAGACTTCGAGGAGGAAACATCGAGCCTCTGAGAGCTTCCTGGGCTTCGAGTGAGCATCAAGAGCTTCAGAGCAAGCGAATTGCCATCATCGGGAGCGACCTTAGGGCAGCTCCCGGAAATTTTATTTCGAGTGGAGGAAAAATCCATTTATGGATTACCACTGTGTTGGAGGGCACAGTGGGGTATGTGGGCTTCACCTCAAGGGTACTACTCCAGTAAAAAACCTCCACCGGATTGGGAAGGAGAAATGTGCTGCGGTACCGCCTTAAGCACCCGCGCATTCCAGGAGATGATCATAGCTGTCTCGCAGTGCGATTCAGCAGAGGGTGGTTTCTGATGTAGGGATACAGGCTTGACATGAAGCCCAGCCTAATCCACTGCCTATTGTGGGTGGTATTTGGTAGGATTCCTGCTGTTATTTGTTGGGAAGTTTAGGGTAATTTATCACGCCTTAGCGCTATGTCTTAAGTTTAGGTGTTTCATTGCCGCTGCAAGTAACACTTGCAAGCTTGTCAGTTGTGGTCTATTATACTTATTTCTATCTTTCTAAACCTAAATTTAACTCTAGTTTGCATTATCGGCATTTGCCTTTAATGGTCAGTTGTAATTATCTGCCGTCAGCATCATTAGTTGTGTGAAAATACCTTCTAATATTCCATGTGTCTGCTTGGTCGATATTTTGGAGTGCACACTCGGCGGGCGGCCCACATGTCAATTGTAGGTGCGAGCCTGTGCCACTCACGGGGGACCCTCTTTCCCCGGGGCCGCCTTGGCCAATGATTGGCGCAAGGACTTGAGGGCTGTGGAAGGTGTGTGTGTTGGTGTACGTGTATGGGTGTGTGTTTTATCTCCGTTCAGCTAAGTAAAGCATCTGGAACGTTAACAAGGTTTTCTAGATACTGTTGTATGTCTACCTCTGGCTCCACGAGATTAATTGTTGTTTCAAAAATAGACAGTGGCCTTGCGTGATTATCATGTGTTCTGTCATATTCCCCTAGTGCCCGTATTAGTTGGTTGTGGTTTAGGTTCTTTTTCTCGAGTAGGTTGAAGCTGAGCCTTTTGATGAATTGCTCGATGGAATGCATTTTTAACTCCTCGTGGAGTTGGTATGCCGGTGCGAGTGGTGGTAGCCTGGTAATAATCCGAAGTATTCTATTTTGCATTGTTTGCAATCTTTTAATGTGCGTTTTGGCTGCATGTCCCCATGCGGCGGCAGAGTAAGTTAGGATGGGTCTAATAAGTGTTTTATATAGTGTTTTTCCCATCTCTAGTTTTAGTGAGCTTTTTGTATTAATTGGGTATAGTTTATTTAATTGGGTATTTGCTTTAGCTCTTACTGTGTTAATATGTTGTTTCCACGTAAGACCCTGATCCATTATCACATTCTGGGTGCGGTCGATTGTGTTGTTAGTGCTGTGTCGTCGGCGTATAGGTATCTATCTACTCTCACTGTTTCTGGGATGTCATTGATGTATAAATTAAATAGGACTGGTCCCAGTATACCACCTTGGGGAACTCCTGCTCTAATGTGTCTTAATGAGGTGGTTTCATTTTCTACGCTTGTGCGAAAGGTTCTATTTGAGAGATAATTTTTAATGATATACACTAAGGAGTCCGCGAACCCTAAAGTTATAAGTTTACGGAGTAGTCCAGCGTGCCAAACGCGGTCGAAGGTCCTTTCGATGTCGAGTAGGATGACACCTGTTGATCGATTGGTGTTGAAGCCCTTCGTTATTGACTCGGTTAGTCGGAGCAGTTGCAGTGTTGTCGAGTGTTGGCTTCTAAACCCAAATTGCTCGTTGATCAGTATGTTGTTCTTTATTATATGTGTATTAATGCGTTTTAGTAGAATTTTTTCCAGAACCTTGCTCATTGTAGTTAGAAGGCTAATTGGCCTATAGTTTTCTGGAAGCGATTGGCTCTTTCGCGGCTTGGGAAATAATAGTATTTTGGCTTCCTTCCATTGGGGAGGAAATGTGCCTTTTTCAATTGTGTGATTGAATATGTTCGCTAGTAGCTTCAATGCATTCGTTGGCAGATGTTTAAGTGTAATATTTGGTATTTCGTCTCCCCGGGGCCTTTCTTGTGGATAAGTGCTTAATAATCGATTTAATTTCTCCCGCGTTAGTTCTGCGTGTTTTATTGTGTGATTGGGTGTGGTCCAGGTTGTCCATTATTGCTTCCGTTTCGGCTACGAAAGCGTGGTCTGTTGGATGGGCATTTGGCTGTAAGGTTGCCTCAAGGGTATCGGCAAACGCTTCGGCTTTGTCTCGGGGAGTTTCGGCAATTCCAGTAGGTATGTGGAGGGGAGGGACGTGTGTATATGTGCGGGTGTGATATTTCGTTATGCGCCATATAGTATGGTTTTGAGGATGTATTTCATTTAGTATGTCGTTCCATTAGTTGCTGGTGTATTCTCGGATGTGTTCGCTAGCTAGATTGTTTAATTCGTTGTACCGGTTACGATGTATTAGGTTGCGGGATCTTTGCCATTGACCTCTGGCTCGATTTCTTTCTTGGATAATTACTCTGATATCGCGGAGAAGACGTTTGTTTGTCAACATTGGGTATCTAATGGGGACGTGTTCCCCTGTGGCTTGCTTTATCGCTTTGACTAATTTTTTTATAGCTTCATCCTGTTCGTCATGTGTTAATATAGGTGTTTCCTCGATTGTGTTATTCAGCGTGGTTTCGAAAGCCTCCCAGTCTGCTAGTCTATAGTTGGGCCTGGGTGATTCCGTTTTAAAAGCTAAGGGGCTTCAATTTCTAATAGAACTGGGAGATGATCGGATGTTAAATCGTTGATTGCATGTGTGTTGGTGTTGTGGGTGATGTTTTTAAGTAGCACAACGTCTAAGATATCGGGTCTATGGTTCTGTATTCTGGGTATGTATGTTGGTTCCTCTGGTCCGGTTAGTAGAATATTGGAGTTGTTAATATAGGCAAGAAGTTTGTTGCCGGCAGTGTTTACTGTTTGGCGGTTCCAGAGGAAGTGTTTAGCATTTAAGTCTCCGGCTAAAACTACTTTGTGTGCCGTGTTCATGAGTGTGTTTAGGTCATCTGTGTCGATATCGCCCGGAGGGTTGTATGCCGCGATGAAAGTGACATCTGTGTTGTGTAGTTTAACCGTAACAGCTGTTGCTTCTAAGCGGTTTAATTGTGGTAGAGATGCTTGGTGATGTTGGACGGACTTTTGTATTACTATGGCTGTCCCTCCTCCTCTGTTTCTGTCGTTTCTGTAAACCGAATAGCCAGGGACTGTGAAGCGATCTGTAGGTCCCAGGTGTGTTTCGTTTAATGGCGCGAGTTGGATGCTGTTTCTTTGGAGGAAATCTGTGAGTTCATTTCTTTTTCTTCTGAGGTTGTTACAGTTCCAGTATACTGTGTTTATGGTGGTTGTGTTACACATCGCTGATCTGTGTTAGTATTCGCAGAAATCTTGTTACATGGTCAAAGATGTAAAGGGGGTCAAAGTTCGCTGATGCTAAAATCTCCAAGAGCCACCTGACATGATCTTGGAAGATCTGCCAACCTACGTTCACGTTGGGGATTCCTAGTTGTGTCAGGAAATCCGCCAATGCAAGGCCGTTTTCAAATGCTTCCCGGTGGGATAGCATGTATGGAATCAATATGCTTGATTCCTTGAGGTGTTTGGGTATCTGTTGTTTCTGTGTTCGTGTTTTGTCTGCATGTATACATTTAGGTTGTGTAGCTGGGGATGCACGCTGTATTTGGGTGGCTGTGGCTTGAGCGGGTTTGATCCGCTTGTCCACGGCTGCAGAAGGGCCTGGGCCGAGATAGGTCCTACCGCGGCGGTCCTGGGTTAACCATTGCCCTTCTGCTCTTGGCGGGCCAGCCTTGGAAAACTTTTGGTGTGCTTTTGGGGTGGGGTTTCCAGGCTGAGCCCTTGGCCTTGCTTTGGTCAGTGCGGCTTGGTATTTGATGCAACCGCGCCAAGTTGCACCATGACCTTGCTCTCCACAGAGGGCACACTTGCGCTCTTCTGGGGCCACTTTGCAGCTGTATAAGGGGTGGAGGCCTGTACATTTGGCGCATGTTTCTTTGGGAGCCTGGCATTCTTTTTAGTGTAACACAGCTGCTGGCAACGCTTGCATTGTTTTAGCTCTGGAGCGGACCTGTATTCTTCAACTCTGATCCTAAAATGGGCTAAATATTTGAGGCCTCTAATCTGTCTGTTTTCTGTGGTATCCTCCAGTTCAATAAGAAACATCGGGAGGGGTTCCTAGTCCTAGTTCTAGAGTGCATTTGCACTGCCCTAATGGCCTCAGATTGATGGCGTGCCAGTTCCTGCTTAATGTGTTCTCCGGTGAACGGGGCGCACAGATCTTTAATGACATGCCTAATGGTCCTAGTATCAGAGTGGGGGAGTAGGTAAAATTGTGCGCCCTCTGCCTTGAGGTGCTCCACCATATTGTGGTAGTCACTCAGACAGTGCATCTTTACGGCGAGATCACCGGAGCGGTATGCTGAGTGTATTGTGTAGGGGTATTTGGGTCTGTACTTGTTGTCAAAGGTTTGTGTGAGTGTGTGTATGCGTGTTGACTGGCTTTTGTATAGGTACAGTGGTGCCAAGTTTGGCTTGTACTCTGTGTAACTGTTTTGAGTTTTGGGAGGTGCCCTTACTGCGTCTGCATAAGTTTCAGGGATAGGTGACTGGGGAGGAGGTGGAGGTGTGGGGAGTTTAATGTCAGATTCGCTATCGTGTGAGGGTGTTTGTTTTGTTTCAGTTGAGCGCTGGATGCATGTCGTGAGTTGTGTAGTGTTTTCTGTTGTTGGTACGGTGAGTTTGGCTGTAGTATTTTGTGGTGTCTTTGGTTGTGAGGGTATGCTTTCTTGTATGTTGTTTGTGATCTCATTGTAAGTGTTTGGTGCTTGTTTTAGTGTGGTCTGATTTGGTGTGATTCGTTTTGGTGAGATTGGCTATGGTGTGTTCTGTTTTGGTGTGGTTGGTTCTGGTGTGGTTTGTTTTGGTGTGATCTTTTTGGGTGTGGTTGGCGGAGTGATATGTTTAGTCTGTGTGTGTGATCTTGTGTGTGGTCTAGTTGGAGAGTTCATAGCTGAGTTTTTAGTTGGTTTCTGTGTAGTGTCTCTGGGCGGTGAGTTGGTCATTTTGAGTGTTGTTGCTTTAACAGGTTTGTTCGGTCTGGATAGAGGTGAAGGGGAAAGGGTTTTGGCAGAGTGTCCTACTTTACCCATGTTCAAGATTTCTGGTGAATTGTGTTTAAGTGTGAGTGAGATGAGTGTTAGCTATATAGAGTTCTACGGGAGGCGCTTATAAACTAATAGAAAAGATGAAAAGAAGTTGTTAGAAGACAAAGAACAGATAGAGAGCGCTCTAAAGCCCGAAAGACAGAGGACCTGCCCTAAGACACCTGAGGTACCAGTCCGAGTACTGTTGGCTGCGGCCATGTCTTTCTACCCTGCTAAACTGTTAGGTGTTACCGATTGCGTGGGCCGCTTCTTCCGATGCTGGCTCGGATCCCTTCTTCTCGCCTGCCTAGGCTAGTCGGGCTCTTCTGTTCCGTAGATGTTGTCGTCTCGAAGGTTCGCTTTCCGCGGCAACAGCAGCAACAGAGGACAACCTGAAAGAAAACAGTGCCAACCTCGTGGAAAACACTTCAACATCAACGCAGACAGGGAAACAAGGCTATAACCAACGCCGAAAGGCGGTTCTTAAGGCACTTAATTGTCCGGCCCTCTGTGTTTCACGCAGTTTTGCAGCCTGTACTGCCAGGTAAGTTAATAGCCTAAGGTTAGCTGCAAACTGCATCTTGGTGCAGGGCAAAATGCCCGCACCACGTGAAGGTACTGACCAGCCCACCACCCACCTACCACCCAAACATCCGACACGGATGCCATACCAAGCACCAGCACTGGTGTAACCCACCCTGTTCACAGGGTACCAACCACTGCTACACGCACCAAAAGGCAGCGCCGACAACGCAAAGAAGGCGGAAATGGCGCTGCAAAACTTGGAAGCTTCCAATCCAGCTCAACTGACGTCTCTACAGATTCCATAGGCGGTATTCCGAGTGTTAATCTCGAGGAGAACGAAAGGACAGTCAAACGTCCTGAAGACTGATGCTGCCAGCCAGAGGGCCCCACCCAAGCGGCACATTCCTCCCATCATCGTGGATGACTTTCGGGGGTCGGTAAACTTCCTAAACGAAGTAATGCCGTCCCTCTCGAATAAATGCGAGGTGACGAGGAGGAAGAGCCGCTTTATTTTCAAGGCGACCAACATTGAGGACTACCAGTTGCTCCTCAGGGCACTCGAGGGGAAGAAGATTCCCTACTTCACCTTCAGCCTGGACAATGCACGTGACTTAGAAAGGGTGATCACAGGGTTACCAGTGGACACACAGGTAAGCAAGATCACAGACGATCTCACCCGACAGGGTATAACACCGCACTTGGTCAGGCAACTGACCAAGCCAGGACCGCAAGGTCAGCCTGGCCCCATCCGCATCCCTCTCTATCTAGTGATAGTAGAGCGGGCCAGCAACCCGGAGGCAGAGATAGATAGTGTCAAAACTATCTGTTACCTCCGGGTAACGGTCGAGGCCGTCAGAAGTTCTGGCGGCCCCCCTCAATGCCACCATTGTCTGGGGTTTATCCACTCCAGCAAGTTTTGCCGCAGAATGCAGCGATGCCTGCGGTGTGGAGAACCTCACGACAAGGAGGCCTGTCCGAGGTCGCTTACCAATGTGCCCACTTGCGCAAATTGCAAAGGTGCGCACATTGCCTGCTATGGCGGCTGCCCTGCCAGGAAGGCGGTTATCGCTGCCCGAAGACCGGCAGAGGAGAGGCAGCAACATCAACCAGCGCCAGCCAGGGAAGAGACAAGGGCACTCCCTTCCTCAATCTCCAAGGCTTCGACATCGCGCAGCCAGTCACCAAAGGAAGACCGTCAGCAGGGAGAACACCTCCCATCTTTTGCAGTAATTGTGCAACGATGCTCTGACACCCCAAAAGAGTCTCGTGGGAAAACACCAGCACCCACACAAAAGCGGAAACAATCACGGGCCCCAGCCCCAAGAAACACTGAGTCCAAACCAGACCTCAATGGGAGGAGACTACCTCGCCAACCCGCGAACCCGACTGTAGAAGTCGCGCATAGCGAACCTATGCCCCATAGACAGTTGAGGGACGAAAGGGCTCGAGATAGGCCTGCACCCATTAGGTTGTCCTCCCAAGCCAACACAAACATAGAATCCTCTACCACGGGCTCCACCCAACTAACCGTTTCCCTGGATCTCACGGAGGTGTTTAGGTGGTTGCAGAATCTGCTGCAATCACATGGACAGAAGATCTGTGAGATCATAGTGAAGTTTTTCTGCGCCTCAGACTTGGCAAGCAAGATGCTGGTTGCGATGGATGGACTTGCCCTACTGACAACTGGTATCCAGCAATCACAGAAAGGCGAATCGAACTAGGTTTCGCAACTCTTTTCGCTTCGCATTCTGGAATGCGGTGGCCTGGCTGATCAGGGGGTGAACTATTGCAGTTTGCTCGAGCAAATGCCTTAGACGTCATCCTAGTCAGCGAAACGCATCTCCGTCCAGACTCCCGTTTCCACATCCCGGGCTACATTTGCCATCGCACGGATCGCCAAGGCCGCCCTGGCGGTGGTACAATGGTACTTGTCCGGCAAAATGTAGTCCATAAACCCATCCAGCTCCCACCTCTATAAACCCTAGAGGCCACGGCAATTTGTCTTGACCTTGGCGGAACTGAGGTCCTGGTGGTCTCTGTAAACCACCAGGTAGTTCGTTCCAAACGATTACAGATCTATCCTAAACCTACACCCAAGTGCTATCATGGCCGGGGACTTCAATGCTAAACAACAGCGTTGGCACTGTGGTCTCGGGCGGATGCAAGAGGCAATCAAATCATTCGCCTAATAGATGGAGACCCACAGCTTCAAGCGCAGGGTCCCTGGCAACCTACGCACTACCCGCGAGGTGGAGGACTGCCATCAGTCATTGACTTCGCGATCACAAAAGTTTTTCCACTCCATCTCACACTCACGTCACTAAACGCACTTCATTCTGACCATTATCCGATGCTGACAGAAATCAACACCAAGGTTGCCAGTCATGACACCTCGCTTCAAACGCAAGAAGTCGATTGAGAAGGCGTTAGGAACTGCCTCCGCACTTCCATTCCACCGAACCCAAAAATAACCAACATCCCAGACATTGAGAAGGCAATCTCACCCTTCACTTCTATCCTGACGCGAACTGCCAAAAACCTAACAGTTCACGGACCTGCACCTCTTCATCCAGACGTTCTTCCTCTAGACATCACCCTCCTTATCCGCCGCTCCTGGGCGGCACGAAGACTATACCAGCGACACCGCACGCCACATAATCACGCGCTCTTGCAATGTTTACGTAGACTGGTCAGGGTCCGACTGCGTAAGCAAAAGGTGCAAGCGTGGGAGGACACAATGGCCAGACTGCCAGACTGTGTGTTGAAAATGGCGACGTGTGGCGTATCGCAAGAACCCTCAGGAATCGCAAAGGTCAATACACCTCACCTATCCACGGCACCCAAGGCCTGGCCTATGAACCCCAAGCCAAAGCAAATGCGTTCGCTGACTATCTTGAACGCACTCTATGTCCAAGAAAGGACCCCCAGGACGACATCTTTTCAGAACGTGCTCGTAGGGAGGTACGCCGATTCTTTCGACGCCCTCCCGCGGACGCGGAACGACTTCCCGTCATTCACCTAGTGGAGTACAAGGCGTACTCCAACGCCTCAAACCAAAGAAGGCGGCGGGGCCGGAATGGCTGACACCCCTCATGCTCCGTCACCTTCCCTTCAATGCCGTTCTTTTCCTGACCAGGATCTTTAATATGTGCGTCGCCTTAGGGCACTTTCCTCGCGAGTGGAGGGAGGCCCGGGTGATATGTATATTGAAGCCTGGGAAGGATCCGGTATATCCTTCCAGCTACCGGTCCATCAGCTTCCTCTCTACCCTCTCGAAGGTATTCGAGAGGTTAATCCTAAACCGAATGACTCCCATCTTGGGAGACATTCAAGCTATTCCTGCTCACCAGTTCGGATTTCGCCATGGGCACTCGACTACCCAACAGCTACTACGTATGGTGGAGAGAGCTGCCCTGGGTTTCCAGGAATGCGCTTTCACAGCAGTGGTGTCTTTGGACGTCGAAAAGGCCTTCTCCACGACATGTCATGCCGGTCTGATTTTCAAAATCATCCAACTGGGGCTACCTACGCAGCTAATCAACATCATACACAGCTTTCTCAGACATAGAACATTCAAAGTCACAGTAGCGGGGAAAACATCTACACTGAGACCCGTCAGAGGCGGAGTCCCCGAAGGCTCTTTACTATCCCCCACACTTTTTAGTGTGCTCATGGCAGACTTTCCAACTCAACCACAGGTCGAAATGGCACAGTACGCTGACGACGTGTTGTTGTTCTGCAAAAACAGACACATAATCAGAGCCTTCAATCCAATCCAGAGACACCTCCGTCTCCCACAAAAGTGGTGTAGGCATGTCCGTAAATCCGGACAAAAGCCACGCCATTCATCTTACAAAGCGCCACACCCCCGCTGACTGCCTCAACTTCCACTTTAGAGGCAGAAGGATAGAGTGGACTAATTCCATCAAGTACCTGGGCGTTCAACTTGATAGAGGCCTAACTTTCCACGGACACATCAGGGAACTATCGGCACGGGTTCAGAGGGCTATTGCCTCTTTGTAACCAATGCTGGGTTCGCGCTCGATGCCAGTCCGCTTAAAGCTACACCTCTTTCGAGCGCTGATAATCCCACTCATGTACGCCCGTGAGATCTGTGGCATGGTTGCAGATAGCTGGATAGCATATCTTCAGCGTGTGCACAGAATAGAGGACTCCGATCCATCTATTCTGTGGGTCGTTCTTTCCCCGTGAGGTTGCTTCACGAAGCTTCTCTTCTCCCATACGTGGAGAACGAAATTAGGCGCCGGGCGACAAAATTCTACGCTCAAATTCCAGCTCACAGAAGCGCCCTGGTTCGGTCTCTGGGAGATTACGACGCTACGAGACGCCGTTTCAGGATTTACCAGGTACCCCATATGGCATGCGGGCACCCGAGGTAACAAAGGAGTTAATCCAAACAGCAGCATATGCTGACTTTCAAAAATCTCCAAATGAGTTGTTTGGCTACAAAATTTACCCCACTTTATAGTAAAATAAAACACCAGGGTGTAAACAAAAAAGCGGTTTGGCATCCTGTAAAGAATAAAGAGGAGCAAAAAGCTACCTCAAAAATTTCCTCAATAAAATAATCCCACCTTATCCTGTAACCATCAAAATTATCAACCTGCGGTCAGATCCAAAAACTCGGTGGGTACGCAGCAAAAACCTTCTGGCTGTTAACAGCCTGTCAGTATCGACTTGGACTTGAAGAGAGTCAGTTTTGGAGTTGTAAACGGTGCAGAGTGCATGTGTGTAAGACGGACTTAAAGGCTTCGTACATGTTTGTTATGTCATCTTGTTATCGGCAGACCTGTACAAGTATATTTCTATGGAAATAGGGAACGTCTTGAATTTCTGCAAACTTGACTTTTGGTCCTGCGAACCCACAGTCACATTATTTTAGCTAAATTTATCAATTTACATCTGATGGGCAGAGCTGCAGCTAGTTTGCACTGGTACCACTGAAAAGTGCCATTTCCAAATCAGCTTATCTCCCTACCTGCTGAAGGCTGCATTTATTTGATTTTGCACCCAATATTAAAAACTCATCCAAAATTGCATTTCTGTTACTGCTGATTCTACATTACATGGAATAAGCCATTCCTTAGTCTAAGAAAATTTGAATTTTGTTTTGTGTTTATTAAGTGCCAACACTTGTATGAACTTCACTTTTTGATCTAGCATTAACATATGCTTTCTCCATGACTGATTAAAAGCAACTGAGAACTGACGAACAAAACCACTCTTTGACAGTAAACACGAGATATTTATTGTCTGTTGCTACAGCACTATTGTGTCAAAAGTGATCATCTGTCTTTTATTTTCTTGGCTGAAAGTTGCCTACACAGGTGATGTATTTATCAGCAGCAATAAAGAAAACGTGTATGGCATTTCTATTCAGATAGCATATGTTCATTTAATTACATAAAGCTCAGCTGCATTTCACTGATATTTAATATGTATAACAGAAAATTACGTATTAATAAGTTTCTATTACCATGTTTCTAAATTAATTTTTCTGGGAGCTCGAAATATTTAGAACTGGAATACATGTTAAAAACCTACACTCATTACAGTGTGTGTGGCCGCGCCGTGGCTCAGTGGTTAGACCGTTCGATCCTAGGATACCGCAAAGTGAGATTTGTGGTGGACAACATGGCGCTGGAGCGGGTTTTCTCCAAGAGCTCCGGTTTCCCCCGCCATCTCATTCCACCGGTGCTCGATCCTCATCTCACGTACCATCAGTGTCACTGCCTGCGGTGCCATATGTAGTAAAAGCGGGCGTTAAACACTACACATTTCAATTTTCATTACAGTGTATGTGTGTGCATATGTGTGTGTACTCCGTTTCCCAACAAACACTTGCTTCCCCTTATCAAATTTAAAACGTATTATGGATTACATTGATCACACAGAGAATGAAGCTAGTCACAGTGAAGCAACAAATATTACACAAATAAAAATATTTGCAACAAATCTCCACTTAACTTAAGAAGTTGATAAATTCCTTCTTCTTTATAAAAGATAGACTTCGAAGGCACATCGCCTTCGTCTTCAGTTTATTAACCAAACTCCGTTGTTAAGGAAATCTCGGTTACCATGTTATTTTCTTTCATTATGTAACGTTTCCAACATTACCAACATCTGAATACGAAACAAACCTAAAAACAGAATAAGTTGTCGGTATGTCAAAATTCATTATATGATGTTTATTTTTTAAATTTTGTATTTTTTTAACTGTGAGCAGTTCAATCCCAATATTCAAGGGACAGCCTTGGACATATAATTTGCACAACTTCAAAACATGGAAAGCACACAGTTTCATGTGGCATAGGTCCAGGGAGCCTGAGGAACCAGTGAAGTAGCTTCTTGCAATAAATTTTGAAATCCTACCAAACAAGACAAGAAAGTTCACAGTTCCACTGCCAGAGAAAAGAAAGCAGATGACAACAGATGCTAGTTGAGAGAGGTTGAAGATTGAAGCAATGGCTTCCGAAACCAGTCCCTCGATAATATAAAACTGTAAGTGACGAAGCATCAATTAAGTGCCTACAAATAGTTTTTTCAAATTTCTTCTTGCATGTTTAAGTATCTGACACGATTTTCAAAAGATATACCTCTTTTTTCTGTTCCTTTTATACCCTGCCTTTAACTGCAATGGTCATATTGGCAGCCGTTCTCCTTTGGAACATATCGAATGTGCTAACTCTTGTTCCGTTGGTTTTAATCATTACATCATGCACACACTCGCACTCTCATCCATACTTCTAGACTCTGGGGTAGATGTGGAATTATCTTGGATGGAGAAAAATCCCCACCCCCACCACCAGGAATCGAACCTGGGACCCCTAGCACGGCAGGCAGGTGCTCTACCGACTGAGCTACAGGGCCAGCCAAGATATACTTAATTACTCAAGGTTCTTGCCAAAATAAAAATAAGATTAAGCATATGGCTGTGATGTTCATCAATATAGTTCATAGTAATCCCAATTTTGGTGCATTGATTACAAATTAATAATCACTAATATTACTCATATAGAAAGTGACAGTGATCATAGTTGGAAAAGAGGAAAAAGATTGCACTACCAATACAACTGTATTACTGGGCTCAACTTGTTTGTGTAACTAAATTTAACAAAGTTAATGATGGAACAATTGATCAATGATTTATAATGTTCAGTGACAAACAATAATTTCATTTACATGGTCATATTGCATCACAACACAACTAACATTATGCTACAAAGGAAATTTTGCTCATGAGTCTCCCTTGTATGATAAAACAAATTGGGGTATGGTGCACAGAAAATGGATGTACAATAATATGCCTTATTTTTATCAGTGTAGCAGAGATGCAGAAAGGTACACAAATAATATACTGGCACAATGTTCCAAACATCTCAGGGACAATGAATGTCAGTCTGGATAATTTCCAGCAGGACTCTGCCACAGTGCGTACAGATTATGAGTTAATTTGTTGTAAAAAGTTTTGGCCTGGTCTCCTGATCTTACAGCATGTTTATTTATGGGACAATATAAAAAATAGAGTTAGAAGCTAATCTAAATGCATTAGAAGAATTACTGCACAATATGTGGACAAAAATCAACACTAATTTAGAGTACATAAAAAAATAAACTAATAACAGTGAAGCTATACAAATATTAAAATAAAATATAGTTAGAGTCAAACTGAAAATTTCAATGCCATGCCTGGGATTTGAACCATGGATCTTCTGGTTTCCATCCAGAAAATGTGGTAAAGCAAATTAGTTATCATTAAACTAACAAAAATGGATTTCTATAATATTTAAAATGAAGCATAAGTAGTCAGTGGAATTAACAGACATATACAACAATTGTATTAAAATATATGATACAAAATTCCGAGGGCTCCAAAAAGATAAAGAGCACAGTTGGAGAAAACAAACAAGAGTCATTCTGTAGAACCTTAGCTCTCCTTGCTTTGTATTAAGAACCTTAAAAAGTGTACTTAACCAAAATACCAAAAGAACAGCATATTTTACATACTTTCACTATCTGTTGTTATGTACAATTACCTGTGTGGGAATTCATTGTGCAGCAAGCAAGTATATACATCATACAAAATAACATATGCACTACTACAGCTGTGTGGACACAACAAGGCATTAGACAGCATGCACAGACCGGCAAATAGCTTAAAACTGTTCCAGAAAGTATATTATAATTCTGCATTAAACATTTATAACCTTCCCCTCTACTCAAACAAGTAAGTAATCCTAAACAACATTAAGCCACCTTGGTAGCACAGATAGTAGCATGTCTGCCTCAGGTTCAAGAGGTCCCGAGTTTAAATCTCAGTCAGGGTAAGTTACCTGGATAAAGTTTTTCCCAGGATTTTTCCTTAACATGAAAGACGAATGTCAGGTAACTCTAAGCTCCACAGACCCTGAACTCATTTCAGTATCATTTCAACAATTTCATTCATCATCCAATATGACTCAGCTTTGGAGGACGTAAATTTAAAAAAGAGCATTAAATATTCAAGAAAGATTTAAAGTCATTCTTATATATACACTTCCCATATAATATTGAAATATTCATTAATGCACCATTAACAGCTAAATGTTCAATATTTAGGTCGAATTTCATGCAATGGTATTCTGATGGTTTTTATGATATTGACCTACAGTAATGAATGTTCGAAGTAAATGCTTGAAATGTTGGTGGTTCATAAATTTTCATTTTTTAATACATAATATATCATAAAAAAGTAATTAAGGTATCAGAGTGCTTGGGTGGTGGGTGTATTATTAATTATGTTGCATGTGCCACAAATGTATAATGTGTTGGATGTCCATGTACTTTGCTCAGGCTGGCACCTGAGATATGAACAAAGAAACAAACAAAGGACACACAAATGTTATGAGTATGTCAGTAGGGTGGATAAATCGAATTGAAGAATGAATACGTATTTAAGTATGCATTAACTTACAATAATTACACCAACTATTTTGACAATTTTTCAGATGAATAAAATATATTATGAACACTCTACACTTCCTTTTACAATCTAATTTCTTTCATAACTTACAGACCACTAATTCTTGTGCAAAAATTGTAAGTACAGCTATAAGCACAAAGTGGTTACTTGGTATCTAATACTAAGCAGTGGGCAATGAAGCCATTCACTCTCTTGTACTCCAGTATTTTGATGTCATGTTGGTACGTTGACTAAAGGTTGGGCAGCTCCATCCATATCCTCTTTAACCTAGAAGGACTGCACCCATCATTTTGGAAAATGCGCTGCTTTAGAAGACATTTCTTGCTTATGCTTTTTCTACCCTTCCCATGTTCTATGACTTTTAATAAATACTTATGACAAACACGTTCACAAAGAATTAAGCATTTTGGACCTTTCTAAAAACTGGTACAAGAAGGACCGCCATCCGTCATTTTGACAGGTACGGAAGTGTGAACAATAGCCCTTGATCTGTCCACATCTGTTGTTTTCCTTCCTGATTGGTTTATGGCACTCTGCAGAACCTTTGTCGATGAGTAAGAAAGGCTTATTGCCCAAGTGGCGCAATTCATGCTACCACTTATGTATTTACGAGGTGTTGAAGCAAAAAACTTTCCGCTGAAGTTGTTATGGTCGAATACCTGGGGAACAACATTTTTCAGGAACACAATGAACAGAAACAAATTTGCTGTAATTTTCTGGTTTACGTGATTTGATGACAAGGATACATGTTCTCAAAGACTAAGTACAGATCGCTTTGCAGTTGCTAGTCCTGTCTGGATCCCTTTTATTGTTAATTCCTTGCAGTGTTACATTCCAAGTGAAAATATCACTGTGGATGAGCAACAGTTTGCTTGCAAGGCTAGATGTCCTTTCATTCAATATATGAGCGATAAACCGGACAAATTTGGGATCAAGTTTTGGTTTGCAGTTGATGCAAATTCAAAGTATCTGGTGAATCACTTTCCTCCCCTGGGCAAAGACGAGCAGCGCCCCACAGGTGTTCCTCTTGCAGAGCATGTTGTAATGCATCTCATACAGCCCTTTGTTTTTGCAGGAAGAAATATTACATGTCACAATTTTTTCACAACCAAATGCCTTGCAGAAAGTTTGAAGCATAAAAGTATAAGCATTGTGGGCACAGTAAAGAAATGTAGAAGGGAAATCCCTCTATCAGCAAAATGTGCTATAGCACCTTGCCACACAACTGTACTTTATAAGTCAGGTGACATAACTCTGACATGCTATCAGGCGGGAAAAAATGTGCTTCTTTCGAGTTCAATGCATGACACAGTTACTATAAATAAACAACATCCTAAAAAGCTACAGGAATCAGTGGCATACTACAATAAGCCCAAGTATGGCATTGACATCGTCGATCAAATAGCTCAAATGTACATGGTGAAATATGGATGTAGAAGGCAGCCTATGCATGTTGTTTTCAATATGCTGGCCTTGGCAGCTATTAAGGCATGGGTGCTCTATAAGGAAGTAACAGGTGAAAAAGTAAGTAGATCAGTTCATATACAACTTAGCAGAAGAGTTGCCTTTAGCATATAAATCCAACAAGGGTACAAAATACACTTCCTAACACAGTACCTCAGCAGAGCAACATTTGGAAGACTTACCAAATTGGCGAATACTGAGGCAAGGATAGCAGCAAGCATTTATGTAACAAATGCAGCAAGTATGTTTGTGGACCATGTTTAGTCAACACTGATTATACGTGTGTTATGTGCTACGATGCTGCAGCTGGCTTTGAATGAGCGAAATGAGGTTTACAAGTGTTCTTTCTACTATATACTGTGGTATTCAACATTTTATGTTGAAACACATGTGTTTGCTAAGGGAAGTTATCTATTTCACATTTGGTTATCATATATATTTGGATTAATTTTTAGGCTTAGAATGTTCATTTTACCATGTAATTCTTCAGACAAAAGTAAAATTATATACTATAAACCTGTATGAATAATATTAAATAAAGTGGTATGCATTCAAATTTGTTTACTATTTTAAAAAGGGCAAATAAAACTGCACCCGTCAAAATGACGGGTTGATCCTTCTCGGTAGACCATACTTGCTGGTCCTTTTAGTGTTAATTGTACAGAAAGGACACAGAGTAGATCTCACTATACCAATCCTTAAATGTTTATTGAGACAGTCACGGCCTGTTAGAAGTCTATAAGCTGCTACAGAGCACTTTCTTGGTAGTTTATTGATTCCAGTGATGCTGTTACATTTTCCCACAGTTTTCCTTTTGTTTGAAATACATTATCTTCTTTTATTCTTTTATTATATGTAGATACTACTATTCTTTTGATAGAGTGATAACTTCTTGGTTCAAATGAATTTGATGTAATTTTACTGACTTTTTTGACTAGTTGTTTCATTACCATATGCTCAAAATTGCTCGGATTGTACCAGTATATAAAAACAGGAGTGCTAACGTGTCAAATTGTAGACTAATATCAATTGTGTCACCAATAGCAAAAATATTGGAAGAATGTACTAAAAGCAAAATTGTAGCATTCATGGATATACATAATATCAGTATGGATTTCAAAAGAATACAAGTACGTTGGATGCAGCTGTAGGTATGGAGATTAAAATAGAAAAAGCACTTGATGAAAATACATGCGCTTCTGGGCTATCTTTAGATTTAGAAAAGGCTTTTGACACTGTAGAACATAATATATTATTTAATAAATTAGAAAACATAGGTATTTGTGGAATTGTACTTAAATGGTTTAGTAGCCAGTTAACAAACAGAATACAATATGTTTCCTTTGGAAAGTATGAAAGTGAATTAAGAATGGTTAAATGTGGGTTCAGTTCTAGGCAGGGGGTGTTAACTGGGATAGAAACTTTGAATCCGCATTAAGCTTCTCGAAACTGTCATTCGACAGATTGAGCGCTGCACATCAACTTTAAAATCTGTCGGTGTCAACAGATGTCTCTCTTCACCCAACTTTAAAATCTGTCGGTGTTAAAATTAAATGTGAAAACTGGTCATCGATTTGTAAAATTTGCAAGATTTGTAAGGCCTGTGATGGCATATGAGCAGCAAGAAGGAAGGGAATGGACTTTTACAAAGACCTATTGGTAAGTAAAATGCTAGCATATAGCTAAATATCGAAAATTAATATCATAACTTAACCTGAATTGTACCTTCATACACTTTCATTTGTAATTAAATTCTTTAGATTATGTACCACATACATGAAAAAGCATTAGTTTCATCAACCTTGTTACTTAATTATTAATGCAAAAACAATGTTTTTCTGGTTTTTTTTTTTTAGCTACCTCATCATCTCAGGCTACCGGGAATATGATGGCAGAAATCAAAAGTGCCGTATGATTAGAAATTTTGTGTTTATTGTTTTGGTGATGTGCAGTGATCTTCAGGAACATTATTAGTGTAGATCAAAGCTTTCTTTCTCACCTATACAGCAATTTATTGTGCCTTATCAGATATTTTTTAAAGTTTGTGCTTCATTTCAATATCAGTGGAAAATTAACAAAAACTTTGAGGAGTCTTGTGGCCAATATGTTCTAAATTTTCAGGAATTGAAGTTATTTTAGGCAGTTGATTGGATATATTCATTGGTTTTGTGTTAGAAGTTTTAAATTTAAAATATTTGAGTCATATATAACAGTCCATGTAAGGTAAGTAGTTTCCAGTTTAAATTACTGGAAAAGTAGCTTCCTTAAATTACAGCTATTTTGTAATTTTCATTCGATTTCCATGAGTTCATATAAAACAACAGTAAGCCAAAATTAAACACCATTAATATTATGTGATTTGTTTAATATATAAGCTTTGTTCTGGAGGTGTGGTTAATTTAGTCCATATAATTATCTGTCTTCAAAGACAGAAATATTTAAACAATTGCTTGTTAGCTTTATAGACATATCTCTTTGCATGTTGTTAACATATCTTTAATTCTCATGCTGTTTGTACTAACATGTGTACAACAAACTTGTACACGAAGATTTTCAAAAGAATTCTTCCATCTCAGACTACATTTTAGATAAAACATTTGTGCATTTCAGCCACAGTACTGTTCCTGGATTAAGTAATCTAAATTAAATGAATTATTTATAAGGATGTATTTGCAATGTTTGGTGGCAGCATCTGTTTTTGATAATGATATACTGTTTGCCTAGTGTATTACATGCTTCGCTGTGTCATTCTAACCCAAGTATGTGAATTTTCAGATATACGAAAACTGTGGCTGTGGATTGGTACAGAATTCAATTCTCTTCGATTTCTGTAGAATTTCTTTGTTTATAATTGGCATTATCAGTGTTTACATATAATATGGGGACTTAAATTAAAATCTTCGGGCAACATGCTTGGATATAACTTTTATAAAGTTTTTCTTTAAATTGCAAAGATATTTTGAAGAATTAGGTTCTCTCTCATAAATTCAGTTCGTTCTATCTTGCTTAATGCAGTAATCACTATGTAATATTTTACACATTACACCAAATAATGTACCTGAATAGCCATCTTAGAAGAGATCTAGTCGGATTATAATTCATCTTGTAAAAGCTTTAACATGTTTTAAGTGAAATTGTGCATTACAAGAAGTTATTAAAATGTCATTGTGCAATCATCATCATTATATGCCATTTTTATAATTATTTCCAGTATTCCACTTGTTCTTAAAATATTCTTAAAATATGTACAATGTCAGCTGCAGCTAGGACATAGAGAATGGCATGTTCCCAAATTAGTAAAGCTTCATAATAAACAATAGGTAGGGGTGGTGATATTTAACATTTTGATTTTTACATTTAGCATTTTGTAGCATTTATACATTTGCAATTTAGCATTTTATAGCATTTTGAAGAAAGTTTGAGTTAATTTAGTTAAATGATGAATATTAATATTATTTATACGAAATTTAAAACATATTTATGGAGGTTTATTAACGACCGTGAGTTAAAAGTGCATAAGGTGTCAATTTATTCCATATAAATATAGGTTAAGGGCTGGCCCCGTAGCTCAGTCGGTAGAGCACCTGCCTACCGTGCTAGGTGTCCCGGGTTCGATTCCCGGCGGTGGGGGTGGGGATTTTTCTCCGACCAAGATAATTCCCCATCTTCCCCAGAGTCTGGAAGTATGAATGAGAGTGTGAATGTGTGCGTGATGTAATGATAAAAAAAAACCCAAAGATAACGAGTTAACACCTTCAGTATGTTCCAAAGGAGAACGGCTGCCGATATGACCATAGTAGTTAAAGGCTAAATGGAACAAGCAAAAAAAAATATATATATATATATATATATATATATATATATACACAGAAATATAGAACAGTGTCATACAGACTAAAGTATATTCATAACACAAAGAAAGAAAAATCCATACTGATGTAGAACACAACATTCTGTTCTGTCATTTGAGTCCTCCTGTCACTCACAATCAAATTATATTTACTGAAATATCTTTCAGTATCTACACTGTTGATAGCATCCCAAATACATTGCAGAGCTATTCGGGCAAATTCTGGGTATTTGAGCTTAACAGCCAACATGCGTTACATGCAGTGATGCAAAGCCACATAATTTTGAAAAGCAGATATAGCCACACCTGTATAATGCAATTATTGTTTCACTTCATTGAACAGATAAGGGATTATGGACTGTCAAAAGAAATAATGCTTATATGTGTAAGCATTTTAGTTAGACCTATTAATGACTTAGACAGTTTCAGCACTTTCACAGCATAATTAAGACCACAAACAGCAGTAGGTAATAGTTCTGAGTGTAACCTTTCATTGATTTACTTATGTGATACACATTCAGTTGTATGTCATAGCCTGAGAGGTTTACACTATGCAGAGAGCACCAATTGCCATCTTAGTACATATATAGCTTAAAGTCTTACCAAGTTAAAGTAAGCCATTTACCATATCAGTTGCTGTACCAAGCAAATCATACTTCAGTCAGATAATTACATGAAATTTTGTCCTGTTGGAAGGTGCACTTTGCATTAAAATCTATTTTTAAAACTGCTTATTTTGTTTTTCAGCATTTATTACTGTGCTTATACATGTCATTAAAGCATTTACAAATTTAAGGCTGTAATATTCCTGTGTTTCAAAGACAAAAGCTTAGGACAATGTTAAATGAATGCTACAGTTTTTATGTACTTAATATTCTTCTTAGATTCATTGAACTGTATTTTTCATTCAAATCATAATTATTTATACTGCATGTGTGAATGATAATCCAAAGTGATCAGAAGTGAATACAGTAGTGTAGTGTCTTTTATTCAATGTATGTCTTTGCCTCATGACCCAATTTGTGAGGTTTTACTAATATCATGAATCAATCACAAATTAATATCACGAATCAATCAGAAATTTCAGGTTTTTCTTTGAATATTCTTATGTAACCTTGTGCTGAAAATGATGTATGTACTATAGAGCTTTTGAAATTCTTAGTAAATATAAACTATTAACAGAGCTTCTTTGTTTTCTATTCAAAGAGATAGTGCTATTTTTTTGTACATAGTTGTTTGTATCTTCACTTACGATTTAAATATACATTTCTTTAATAATGTTTTTCGTTTTTTGCTGTTTTTTTTTTTTTTTCTTTTGACACTTTTCTTCCAGGGAACTTTTCAACATTATTCTGTGTACAAAGAAATTGCATTACTCATGACATTGTGATATCCTTTCCAATTTTCCAGTACCTGTAGAATGCATTGATTTAATGTCAGGGGTTTTGTAATTATCACAGTAACAAGCTTAGGAATTCACACTTCAGGGAAAGGAAGTACAGGTGTCATGTATAACCACAACAGCATCTTGAGTAACCTCACTCTGTCAAAGTTGCAACTGTATCTTAAAGATCTACTTATTCATTTATTACATGAATATAAAAGCTATAATACTTAGTTGCAACAGGAAAAATATAAAGTTTGGAAGTGGCTTCTGAGACCTTTTTTTTTTCCGAATTTAATTAGTCAACTTCTTTCGAAGTCTCATCTCGCACATTGATGAATAATTTACGGACATTTACTCAGCATATTTACCGCGTATTATGCTAATATGTGATAAATGAATTGTGCCGTAAATTATTCGTTGGTGCACGAGATTAGGCTTCGAAAGATGTTGCATTCAATCAGTCGTTGAACATGGCTGGGAAGGGTGGAGGGAGGCCAATGTACCATAGCTCGGTCGAAATAGAAGCTCACTGCATTTCCGACGAGATGTTGGTTAGTTCACATAGCTGGCATCGAAAGGTACAGGAGCAGCGCCCTATGCGTCTTCAGTTTTTAACACGGAGTTGAGAATCTGGTATTAAACTGTGGTTCTAGGTCTGCTTCTTTTCCTTATTCCTTTAAGAGGCCAAGTTGTGTTGTATGCAGATGATACTAGTATTTTTTACACAAGTAGAATTTGGTGGGAACTGATGCCTCTGCAGGGGGCAGCAAATAACTTAGAATTGTTCGAGAAACAATGTTACTATTCCACTTCAATAATTTACAACAATCTTACATACCACTTGAAAGTAATACATAAACCAAGAGTCTTCAAGAAAGTTTTAAAGGCATTACACAAATACAACTATTTGCAACAAAAAGCTTCACTTATCTTAAGAAAATGACGTAAATTTTTCTTATTAATTGACAAGATCAATTTCATGAACATTCATCCGCATCCTCAGTCAAGTAATTAAGGATGAAGTCAATCTTATATACTTATTGCTCGTACAATATGGAGGAATTCTTTAACATTCCTTTCAACATTTAAATTTGTAATACACACGACAGATGACATAAGACTATGATTTGATGTTCTGCTTTATTACTGACCTACTGAACTGCATGTTCTGAGGTAATCTTTAAATGTTGGTGATTCACCAATTTTCAATGTTAATACATCAAGTTAAAAGAAAACACAAAATAATAGGTGTCAATGTAGTTGTGGTGCTGGTGATATTACTAGTAATAATGCATGTACCATAAATGTAAGACATGTGCAATGTCTTTCAGTTTTGCTCTCGCACGACCAAACAGCGGATATTGTTGACATTATAAATGGGAGATACCTATACGATTTTACACATTTATCGCACTCGTTTGGTCCAGAAGGGTCAATATAAGATCAAATAGAAGTTAATAACGTTTATGAAATTACCTTAAAAATTGTTTATAATCTGTTATTACTTCGGAAAACTGCCACTCGTCTTTTTTATAAGGTTAACTTTCATAACAAGATTACGTTTTGAAGACTAGAAACATTAGAGCTGCGACAGTTCCTTCAATAGCTCATAACAAACTAACTTCCAATTGTTAAAAGTACTATTACACCATGAACCTATGATTTGTATGTACTTTGCTCATGTCAATACCTACCCATCAAACAAAAATACAGGAACATATATATGTTAATTTACGCACTGCTATTTCTGAAAGTAGAATCTTGATTCGCGGTATTACTTAACCTTGGTTAATCTTGGTTTAATATTCAAGTAGCCACCACACTTCTACTTTATATCATTTATCAGGCTACAACTATTTGATTTACAAGGCCGTGATATGATTAATTTTTAATTTAGTCTGTCTGAGTCACGGGAAATTGCTTTGCCCAGCGCATATTAACACAAGAAAATAGATATGTTGAAAACATCAACATTGTGAGGGAATACGCATCCATAACAACGGCCATTCAAATTTGTAATAATTTTGGCGGAGTGGTCCGGCTCCAAAGTTCTACTTCAGGTTAGAATAATTACTGATGTTATGTTGGGTGATAAAAAAGACATGTTTTGATGTAAGGTGGCGGTAGTTAATATGATTTATGTTGATTTGGTGTGGTGGTTTTGTGTATGAAGTGTTCAATGCCCTAGAGCGCTGCTCAGTGACGAGACCAAACAAACAACAAACTGATTGTGTTAGCCTCATTGTCCTGAACCAGTTCCACAAATCTTGTAAGAACAAGTTTTTTCAGATAATAATTTTGACAGGTACATATTTCAGTGAATGTTGGAAGAATAAACTCAGTTTTTTTTAATTGAATTTCTCTTTGCAATGTAGCGTAAAGCATTGTATCGTATTTAACTCTGCGCATTGCCGTCTCTGGTAGAGTTGGTCAGTCACCTGGATTACGTCCATGAAGCTCAGGTACAACAGCTACTCTCGTATTAAACAAGTTTTTGTGCGAAAGTTTACAGATGTAGAATATATTGTTTTCCCAGGCGAGATACAACAGTACTTGGTAAAGGTGCACTTTAACGGCGTATCAATATGACGGGCGTGACTTCATGGCCCGAGCATTGCCAACATCCAAAACATGATTTCGCGGAAAATACCAACACTACGTAAGTAAACTAGCGATACTGTAATACGTAAGGAAACTGTGGCATTTGATCATTTCTTCCTCACTCTAATCTCGACAGCTTCACAATAATAATTATAGAAAGTAAGTTCATGGCATTGAATTTTTCATGTCGACTCTGGGCCTCTATAACGATCTCCGGTTAAGGTGTTGGTTAACAGTTAACTTGGAGTTACATGCTGATATCGGTATTACGCCCTTTGTCTAAGGGCTAACTGAGAGTTATTGCTGGAGGTAAACTAACCCTCACCTCGAGTAGCAGTTAGTGAGACAACTTGGAGTTATCTTCACACATTCAAAAAAGAAAATGTCGTACCTCCAGGCCAGATTGAATATTGACAGCGATTCTGAGGATGAAATGTTGGCACAGTATTTATTTAATAGAAGAAGAGCTATAAGAATTAGAATGCGGAAAGATAATTTCATACATATATTTGTGACATGTTGAAAATGAAATAAAATACGCCACATGAGTATTAGGTATCTTGACATAATAGATTATGGAATGACAATTTCTAGTGTCCCATGGTGTCAGTGACTTGTTGCAAGCAATGCAATATTTTATTCAACCATACTGCAACATGTTTTAACGAACATAAATGTAATAAACAAAGCATGTTAAACCTATACCGGAAAGTACACAAAATACTATATGTGTAGGTGGGTAGGTATAAATGTTCAGAAACATGCTGAAGTAGTAAACATTCAATTTTGCTAATAGTGGGTGCAATGTTTAATTTGCGTTTCGTTAAAGCATTACCAGAGGAAAGTAATAAACTGTAAAGCAAACAGTGAATAAAACAAATTTTTTAGGTTATGCAGTTTGTACTGATGTCCAAACCGTTATTGCAAATGCTGTTCACACATGTAACGTAGCTAATTACATGTACAATGCCATAATGGTTATGTCCTATAGTGTGCCTTAATAAATACCATTTGCTAATTATATTGCGATTTATTCAGTGTGTGCGCTGTCTCAATGCAAGTTGAGGTATTACTTATGATTCTTGCCGTACCTACTATAGATTGTGCAAATGCAGTACATAAATATATTTGCCGCGAATTGCATGCATAAAGAAATGTTAAAACCTGCCCATCTTGTATCCTGTGGTATTTAAATTAAGCCATTTATTTGTTCAATTACGTTTTTCAATCAAGGGCACAATGCTGTGACTGAAATGTGGCGTTTGATTATGAAGTGCCAAGAAGAAATAAAAGTTTTCTATAACCTGTTTTCTTAAAAGAAAACAATAGTTATTGCTTCATAACTAGCCAAATATATTATGTTTAAAAAAAATCAGGTACCACGTTACTGGTGCTAGAATGCATATTGTGACTTTGTGGGTTCGTAGAATTAAAAGGCTGAGTTGCAGAAATTAAAAATCTCCTTTATTTTTGTAGAAATACTCTTATAGATTACAGCAGCTTTACGTTATGTACACCATCAGTCTACCAAGGTCGATGACAATAACAGTGACGGCAGATTAATCATTCGCTCTCGTTACAACACTGACTGTTACATAACAACTGCTTCACAACTACAACTGTTTCACAAATGACTCACTTTGCGAGCCGTCACTTGCTTAAATATCTATTTCGTAAATTCGAGATATTTCTGGACCAAACAGGAATCGAATGTTTTATCACCTTACAGAAGCGTAACCCTGCCGGTGCTGGCAGGTCTTTTATCTCGCGCTATCATTATTTCTTCTGGCATACTCCTTATCTCCAGGCTTTTTGTGTACACAAGCCGCACTATCGAGATCGGGTTCGCGATAATATTTTATAACCTTGCTTTTATTCATGGATGACTTGTAATTTGTGGACCTTCCCTCTTTGCATATACCTCTGTGAAATGATAATTTAAATGAGAAGAGGTGATTTATTCATGAGCATAAACTACTAACGAAATGATTTTAGCCAAATTATATTTGTACAATACTATTTTCAGAATTAATAACAGTTATGTGGCCTTATTTTAAAATTTTTTGACTGGAAATCTCTTGGTGTTCATAAATTAACAAGGCATTCCATATATTCTCCATACATCTCACGTAATCTATAATAACACTAACCTAACGGAACCTATATTACTTAGAACTCTAACCTAAAACTATGAAAAAGACTAACGCTATGGAAAAATCTAAAGTGTAAATGAACTATAATAATAACTATTCAGAACTATGCTAGACCTTATTATGAATGAACTATTAATGAAAATATCACGAAAATGTACAGAGAACAGCTAATAAAAAGTTGCAAACAAAATAAAATCCTAATGGAAAATATAGCCAACTGTTCACATTCTACCATAATGCACAGGGTAACAAACCTACAGGTAAATCGAGTTTGTAATACAAGGCAGTGAACCTAATAGTTATCGATAACTGGAAGGTAACAAACTTCGGCTAGTAACCGGAGATCGTAATACAGGCCCTCTATCAATCCAATATCTTAGCCTGTATATGGCTAGTGTAAAGAAATGAATAATTTCCATCAGTTAACTTAAAGGAAGTTGTTTATTATTATTATCATCATGATCATTATCATTATTGTAGTCCTCATCATCATCATCATCATCATCATTATTAATTATTACTTGGTATTTGAGATTTGCAATTTATTGTTGTTGTTGTTGACTAATGGCATTGGGGATTAGTTAATTTGCATCATTTTCCCCCTAGCCTCCCAATATAAAGCCAGTAGGTTCCCACTTTTGAGACCATTACATTTGTCCAAATGGTGTTTATTTATTGTTATTGTAGTTATTCTTTAAAAACTAAAAGGAATTGTAGACAAACCTTTTGAATTAGTATAGCTCTTTCATAGTTAAACCTTTCCCTGTATTCATGTATTAAGCTTACTACACAGTATTCCCATTACAGTATCGCTAGTTTATAATAAGAAATAGGGAATGTTAACTTTAAAGAGAGTCGATTATAGACACTAAACAACACTTACTTTTAAATTTTTCCGGAACATGTTTCTGAGGCTTTGCCTCTATCATCAGCTGGCTCTCGACTGGTTCTCGTTGGTGTAGTTGACGATATTTTGTCACAGGTCTCCTCTGGTGGCGGTTCAAGGAACTTGCTGAACAAATCTTTCTGGGGGATGTCGAAATTGAATACTTTGTTCCTATTTTTTGAAATCAAGATTTGTTCCCATGTGGATAGTTCTTGTTTTCCTGATGTATGTTTTAGTAGTTTTGGTTCTGGATTTATATTGTGGTTTTTTTCCCAAAAATGTGTGGCAACTGCTGACTTTTCTAATTGTTTATATTTTATGTTTCTAAAGTGTTCCTTTGCTCTTATTTCTAAATTTCTTTTTGTTTTTCCAATATAAATTTGACTACAGTCCTTGCATTCAATTTGATATATACCAGATTTTTTGTTAGATAGAATGGCATCTTTGATGTTTGAGCAAATTAGGTTTTTTAAGGAGAAATGGTTGACTGGTGCTAGTTGAATGTTTTGTTTTTTGAAGACTTTTTTAAATTTATCATAGGCCCATGGATGGTAAGTGAATTTTTTGAAAATCATATTAGTTTCTGTAGCTGAGAGGGTTGTGGTTTTCTTTAGTAGCTTCTTCTTTTTTGCTAAGTTCACTTTTTTGTCCACTAATGATTTGGGAAAGTTATTTTTTTGTGCTATTTCAATTATTTTGTTGTATTCTGTTTTGTATTCTTCTGCTGTGAGAGGGATGTTTACCAGTCTGTGTGCTAAACTATTGAAGATTGCCTGTTTGTGGGATCTTGGGTTGTAGCTATTAGCTTTTATGTAGTTGTCTGTCTGTGTTGGTTTTCTGTAAATGCCAAAGTTTAGTCTGTTTTTATTCCTCATTATTTTTAGATCCAAAAATGGTAAATGCTCATCTTTTTCTATTTCTACAGTGAATTTGATGCTTTTTTCTTGGATATTTAAAAGTTTTAGTGCATCACTGATGTGTTTTTTTGGTACTATTGCAAAGATGTCATCTACATATCGTTGCCAGAGTTTGAACATCCAAGGGAAACCTTTGTTGAACCTTATTTCTAATGCACTCACGTACAGATCGGCCAGGAAGGGTGATAGGGGGTTGCCCATTACTAACCCTGAAGTTTGGTGGAAATATTTCGTTTGAAACTGGAAGAAATTTTGTTCTATGCATAATTTGGTTAGTTCGATGTAGTCTGAAATTTCATGTGATGCCATTCCAAGTGATTTGAGGCATTTTTCTATCAACGGTGGGAGTTGATTAACTGGAATGCTGGGAAACAGTGATTTAACATCAAACGAGACTAGTGTGTCCTCTTCTTTTAGTTCAGTATCCTTAATGTGTTCTATAAGTTCATAGGTGTTTTTGATGCTTAGGCTGTCGAATTTTGGAAATGAGTTGAATTTGTTTGTTAGCCACTTTGCAAGTTTGTATGTTGGTGAATTTATACTGCTAACTATAGGTCTCATTGTTATGGATGGTTTGTGTGTTTTGGGTAAGCCATAAAGTCTAGGTAAGGTTGGGTTATCCGGTTTAACTGCATATTTGTTTGGTATTATGCTTGATTTTGCTATTGTTTTTTCAAATGACTGTATGCAAGTTTTTAGAGGATTTTTGTTAATGATTTCAAATTCATTGTCAGTTGGCATTTTTTCCATTTTTTTCAATATAATCTGATTTTTCCATTATGACAATCTTGTTGCCTTTGTCTTCCTTTGTGTAAATAATGTTTTTCTGTTTCAAAGAATGGATAGTATTATGTTTTCTCTTCTGAAACGATTTGTTCTCTATTTCCTCCAAAATATTTTCACAATGGCTTTTTACTGAATTTTGTATGGATACTGGTAGAATTTGTGTCGAAATGTTGATATCTGCAATGTAGTCTTCAATTTTGTTTGAGAAACTGACGCATGTTTTTAATCCATTATTTAAAAGATCCAATTCTTTTTTGGAAAAATTTTGCTTAGATAGGTTTACGACATTTTCAAAGATTTGCATGCTGGATTTTTCATTTAAGCAACTTATTGTACTATTGTATTTACCGTGTGTGATGATTGCTGATCGACATACGTTGATATTCCCGATGTTTTTAAACTTTTTCCCCAGTATGATTTCGCTGTGAAGACATGTTGCACAGATTGGCCAGTTTGTATTTCAGTCGTACGTTTTTTCTCTCATTTTCTTGCTTAGGATTGCCAAATAATTATGTTCAAAGTTTTCCCACGTCATGTTTCCCAGCGCTTTCGTTAAAACTGAATTAGAGAAAACCAACACAGACAGACAACTAAATAAAAGCTAACGGCTACAACCCAAGATCCCACAAACAGGCAATCTTCAATAGTTTGGCACACAGACTGGTAAACATCCCTCTCACAGCAGAAGAATACAAAACAGAATACAACAAAATAATTGAAATAGCACAAAAAATAACTTTCCCAAATCATTAGTAGACAAAAAAGTGAACTTAGCAAAAAAGAAGAAGCTACTAAAGGAAACCACAACCCTCTTAGCTACAGAAACTAATATGATTTTCAAAAAATTCACTTACCATCCATGGGCCTATGATAAATTTAAAAAAGTCTTCAAAAAACAAAACATTCAACTAGCACCAGTCAACCATTTCTCCTTAAAAAACCTAATTTGCTCAAACATCAAAGATGCCATTCCATCTAACAAAAAATCTGGTATATATCAAATTGAATGCAAGGACTGTAGTCAAATTTATATTGGAAAAACAAAAAGAAATTTAGAAACAAGAGCAAAGGAACACTTTAGAAACATAAAATATAAAGAATTAGAAAAATCAGCAGTTGCCACACATTTTTTGGGAAAAAAACCACAACATAAATCGAGAACCAAAACTACTAAAACATACATCAGGAAAACAAGAACTATCCACATGGGAACAAATCTTGATTTCAAAAAATAGGAACAAAGTATTCAATTTCGACATCCCCCAGAAAGATTTGTTCAGCAAGTTCCTTGAACCGCCACCAGAGGAGACCTGTGACAAAATATCGTCAACTACACCAACGAGAACCAGTCGAGCGCCAGCTGATGATAGAGGCAAAGCCTCAGAAACATGTTCCAGAAAACTTTAAAAGTAAGTGTTGTTTAGTGTCTTTAATCGACTCTCTTTAAAGTTAATTTATCATAACAACACTGTTTTCAACACTTCCAAGAAAGGAATTGCAATAGAGAATGTGTTGGCAACTTGTCTCTGTATTCACTTATTTCAGAGCTCCACAGTTGGCAACAATTTGTTCCCTTGATGTCCTTCCATACCAACATGACTGTATTTTCCCCCGGAATTCATGTTCTTATTTTCTTATTCAAACCCCCACAATTGCAATGCTACATATGGCATGGTTTACGGTCTTCACAACGTCAGTTTGTTGGTTGTGTTACAGGTTTCTCAACTGCTAACCTGTACTCCATACATAATTTATCAGGTGATATTATCTTTTAAATGCATATTACTTTGACTTTTTTGGTAATGGTATCTCATCTTATGTACTTATGGAGTGATATATGTTACAAATTGTACTATTTCAAGTGTCAACAAAGCATTGTATTTAGCTAGAGTAGCTACAAAATAAGAATGAACATGGGCTGAGCCAATAGAGTTATCCTACTGTCTTGGCGTTGCCAATTCCATGGCTAGCGGGCGACAGAGATGGAAGACATATTGTCTTTGTCTCACCAAATCCACCTAGCAAGTATCATACAGATGCTGAGATGTACAGTGATACAGATGCTGACAGAGAAGTTTCCTTAATATTTCAGCATGTGTGTGACAACATACACAATAATCATAGCACAATCTGAACCTTAAAACCTGGAACTGGTGAACAGTTCGCCGACATAGCTATCATTCATATGCACACAAAACAAAATTATTAAAATTAGATGCATTCTATGAAATAAGATGTTTGATACAGTGAAACAAAATATTGACATTTCAATGATTTGTGAATATAGTTTCTATTTTAATGATGCCAAATTTGCATACTGCCTCTAATGGACTTTGAACCAATTTTTGTTTCATTAAAATACTTAATAAATACGGAAGATATGAATGTGTATTTATGAAGCATTTTGTCACCATGAATAACTTGTATTAATGTTGTGCATTGTGCACAGAAATTTTAGTCTTGCAGCAACATCGCTTCTTTCAAGCAGAAATTTGCAACCATCTATTGTTCTGTTATATTTGAACCCAAGAGATTTTAGAATATTTTGCATAGAAGATACAGAATCTGTATATTCTCTTTTCCCCCTCAATAAATTGGTCAGCCTTTTGGCAGTTCGATATTCACCCTTGTCATGAATCATAAACAATTGTTCTATGTGAAACACACTTTTGAAAATTGTCATAAGTTGGTAGCACGTTTTTAGCTCCCAATGTTTCCCTGGAGATCTAAATGTGAAAACATTTACTAATTTGGTAAACTGTTTGCCTTCTTTAACAATGTTCATCACTGTATGAGCACTCACTGACAAGCTTGTAACATTAATTCTCGACTCTGAGCAAAATTTGTACTTTCCGAAATGTCTTTAAGTAACATCTGTTTGAAAAATGAATACACATTAACAAGAATATTTGTAGTCTATTTATGGAAAATCTTATGAGTTGTTTCGCAGTTACTACTAGGTGCACCAGCACTAGGCTTGCTAAGCGGTATATTTACTAACTTTGAAAAGCATGTTTGCACCCTTAATAGATCACTACTTTACTGAATGCAGGGTACAAAATGCCATTTTAGATAGCACAAGTGTGCTTTTCTTCACTGACAGTTAATAATTCTTTTCTTTCTAGTCAGACGTCTTATCTTTCCAGATCTCCAAAACCAGATGTGCTCAAACATGAGGTTTGGACAGTAACCCTCAGAAAAAATAGCTCTGTAACATGGAAATAACAAAATAATTGTTTAATTGGTATGTATAGAGTATATAAAGAAATTAGCCATATGGTTTGTCAAAGCAAGCCAGTATGCGTGCTTAACTGTACAACGTTGCTCGTACCGCATTCGCTAGTAGCCATAGAACAGCCATGCCTAGCCCTGCCTTATGTTCATTCCTATTTTGTAGTTAAAGTGCTTTAACCTCAAGATAAGTAATGGACGAGTTCAGCCTTTGAGAACATAGTGATCCACAATGAAACCACTAGGAACTGAAATTTGTATATTTAACCCTGGATTAGGTTTAAATTACTGTGGGTTTGTGAGAGACTCAGTCTTAAATGTTGTAGTTCAGTATATTATACATGAAGAGGTCCGTCCCCAAACATATACATTATAATGATTCTGGTTTATATGGAGAGAGTTAAGACAACTTCATCTATGGTTGTATGTAAGTGTTAGGCTTCTGCTAGGAGCAGGAAGGCTGTGACATAGATAGCTGATGCAAAATGTGACATTCTTAAACTCTGAATATATTGCCAATTGTAAATATATAGAATAGAAATTCTTTCTTCTGTTTCTTTTTGTTTGCTGCTTTGTCCTATAGTGAGAAGCTCTACACAGTTAATATACTTTACCGGGTTTCTCTTTATGACATTGCAGTAAAGTAATATACGAACAATGCATGATGTACTGCTCAAACCTATAACAACAATACACCCATTGCTGTATTGAATGTGAAAAAAGTTGATTTTGTTGAATGTCTCTTGATGTTTTTATAAGATATATTGTTGCAGCTATAGCACCTGGCATTGTTGTATGTCTGAAATGTAGGTGCAAAATGGTTGCCTGCTTCAGTTATGGCCCATAGCTTTATGCAGTGGTATTGATCTGAAGATTGTTTTCGATTGAGTGCATGGATGTTTGCATGTTTCTACAGTGTGAACAATAGCAATTTTACCCGCCTTGGTAGCGTGGTGGTAGCATGTCTGCCTCACATTCAAGAGGTCCCGAGTTCGAATCTCGGTTAGGGCGAGTTACCTGGATAAGGTTTTCCCGGGGTTTCCCTTATCCTGATTGAGAATGTCGGGTAACTCTCAGCTCCATGTACCCCGGACTCGTTTGAGCATCATTTCACCAATTTCATCCATTGTCCGATATTACCTAACGTTGGAGGATATAAATTAAAAAAAAAAAAAAAAACTAGCATCTTCTCTGTGGAAGCATTGCACAAATCTAACATTAAACTTAAATTCATGCAGGTGTTATAGGAAACACTGAGCTAAAGTTTAAAATGGGGATTTATGGAGGCTATTTAACTGATTGGTTTCTCATTCTATCTGTATTGGGATCTATATTCTATGCATATATCTATTGTCTCACCCTGTATTGATTGCAGAAGACTGCTTAATTTTGCCATCATGACATTAAATTCTCCACTTGACTTGTATGTCTTCCCTGTAAAGCACTAGGGTCTCTCAAATTCACGATACACCATTTGTGGCAACTTTCTGTTCTCAGTACTTGACTTCCAGGCTTCATCATTAAACTTAAGTACAAAAGTGAATCGAGAAGATATTGACACATTGCTTCACTCACACTGTTTATTCACAGGACATGTTTCAAGAGCTTTTGCTCCTATCATCACCTGATACTGGATTCGTGTAAGTTGTAGTGGTTTCTTCTTTCTCCGTATTGTCAATAGATGGCATGATGTACTTGTCAAAGATGTCCGGTGGTGGAGTTTCAAAATTCATCACTCTATGACGATTTTTGTTAATAAAGATTTTTTCCCATACGGAAAGGTCTATGGGGTAATTAACATATTTTATTAGAGATGTTTCCAAGTTGATGTCATTTCTAGTATTCAAAAAATGAAAAGCCACTGCTGATTTTTCTGTTTCACCATTTTTAATGTTTCTTAGATGTTCTTTAGTTCTGATGTTAATATTTCTTTTTGTTTTTCTTATATAAATTTTAGGGCAAGTTTCACATTTGATCTCATAGATTCCTGGTTTTTCGTTGGTAGTGATTGAATTTTTGGGAGGGCCTTTTAACAAATTTCTGATATTAAACCTGTTTTGAGGTGCAAGAGTTATGTTGTGTTTTAAGAAGATTTTTTGGAATTTGTTATAGGCTGATGGGTGGAAGATGAATTTTTTAAAAAGTTGTTTCTCTTTTTCTCCTGTAGGTTCTAGGGTGGTGGTTTCTTTTATTTTCTTAGCTTTGTTGAGTCTGTTAACTGTTTTGTCTACTAAATTTGGGTTGAAACCGTTGGATATAGCTACTTTTTTTATGTGTAGGTATTCTTCTTGATAATCTTCTCTGTTTAGTGGAAAGTTGATCATCCGAAAGATTAAACTGTTGAAAATGGCATGTTGGTGTTGTTTTGGGTTGAAACTGTTCTTAATGTAATTATCTGTGTGTGTCGGTTTCCTGTAAATACCAAAAGTGAGTTTGTTGTTCATTTTTTTGATCTTGATGTCCAAAAAGGGGAGCACACCATCCTCTTCTGTTTCCAATGTAAATTTTATAGCTGGATTTTGTATACTCAAAAGTCTAAGACCATCTTGTATGAGTTTTTTAGGTACTATTGCAAAAATGTCGTCAACATAGTGATACCACACTTTGAAATAATTTGAAAAAGTTTTTGTGATGTGTGTTTCAAAAGCACTCATAAATAAATCTGCCAAGAAGGGAGAAATATCCTGTGAATAAACAGTGTGAGTGAATTTTTTATTAATTATTTTTTAATGTAAATTTATATTGAGTGAAGCAATGTGTCAATATCTTCTCGATTCACTTTTGTAGTAATTTGTGCTTCACTGTCCCTACGCTTCTTTCAAGTTTATACTTTGAGTGATTAGGCCTATAAGTCTGAGAAGCATTCAAATCTCGATAGTGTTATTTTTATACTGTCAACCAAGATGGAGGACCAACGAATAGTAAACTTGCTTTTCTCTTTCAATACTGTGTCTGAAGATATGAAAAAAGGCATCAAACTTTTTCTAAAGCTGAATCAAAAGAAAAGAAATACTTTTGCGGACATACGTTTTCTAAAGAAATGTTTGAAATTTAATATAACGCTCATTTTCGTCAGAAAAATTGTTAAACACAAGAATAATAGCAAACAACAAAAAGCAGCAGAAAAATGTGTAATTAAAATGGAAATAAACCACCACTACAATTCGTTACATTCCACAGAATTAAAAATATACGAACGACACTTAAAAATTTCGAAATGTATGAACCCGGCCATTTGGTCTAACTTAGAAAATAATATGCTGTGAATTCTTAATTTAAAAATGCGTAAGAAAACAGCCATTTTGAAACAAAAATTCATGAATCTTCAAAAGAAGCAAGAACCAAATCCACATAAAAAGCAAGATTTATTACTCTCATGTCAAAAACCTAACAATGTATCGAATCTATCCACATGCAACTTCACGGAGAAAGAAATAGATTTTCTAAACAAAGGCCTAAAACCATGTGGAGATTACACAAAAAACATTGAAAACTATATCGCGGACATTGAAATAGCAATATTTAATTTGCCCGATAATAAAAAATCTACGATCAGAACACAGTGCATAGAAACTCTAGATCATATTCAAAATGCAAATTCAAAAAGATATTCATATAAAAAATTAATCAAAAATTTAAATGAAAAACCGGTAGTCTACACAAAAGCAGACAAGGGTAACAAAATAGTAATATTGGACGAAGAAGACTATTGCAAAAAAAATGGACAACCTTTCAAACGGAAAAGAATTTGTTAAACTAGAAAACAATCCATTAAAGAAAGCATGCAAATCTGTGGAATTAGCAATTAAAAACAGTAAAATCATGACACAAAGAGATAAATTGAACAATAAAATAGTCCAAAAACACCATACGTATATGGTTTACCCAAAATACATAAACCTGAAATTACCCTCAGACCAATAATTAATAACATTGATGCACCCACTTACCAACTATCAAAATGGCTGGTTCAAATCTTCAGATCCTTCACAAAATTTGAAAATTTAAGTATCAAAAACTCTTTTGAATTGTTAAATCTCCTGAAGGACACAAAGATCAACTCTACAGATGCTTTAGTTTCCTTTGACGTCATTTCTTTATATCCAAGTATACCTACCAATGAGCTTATTCCACTTCTCAAAAAATGGCTGGAATCAATACAAATAACATCTGAAGAAATAGAAGAACTTTCACAACTTACAGAAATTTGTATCAATCAAAACTTTTTCAGCTTTAATGGACAGATCTATAAACAAGAAGCGGGTCTAGCTATGGGCAACTCATTGTCTCCCTTCTTGGCAGATTTATTTAAGAGTGCTTTTGAAACACATATCACAAAAACATTTCCAAATTATTTCAAAGTGTGGTATCGCTATGTTGACGACATTTTTGCAATAGTACCTAAAAAACTCATACAAGATGGTCTTAGACTTTTGAATATACAAAATCCAGCTATAAAATTTACATTGGAAACAGAAGAGGATGGTGTGCTCCCCTTTTTGGACATCAAGATCAAAAAAATGAACAACAAACTCACTTTTGGTATTTACAGGAAACCGACACACACAGATAATTACATTAAGAACAGTTTCAACCCAAAACAACACCAACATGCCATTTTCAACAGTTTAATCTTTCGGATGATCAACTTTCCACTAAACAGAGAAGATTATCAAGAAGAATACCTACACATAAAAAAGTAGCTATATCCAACGGTTTCAACCCAAATTTAGTAGACAAAACAGTTAACAGACTCAACAAAGCTAAGAAAATAAAAGAAACCACCACCCTAGAACCTACAGGAGAAAAAGAGAAAAAACTTTTTAAAAAATTCATCTTCCACCCATCAGCCTATAACAAATTCCAAAAAATCTTTTCAAAACACATCATAACTCTTGCACCTCAAAAGAGGTTTAATATCAGAAATTTGTTAAAAGGCCCTCCCAAAAATTCAATCACTACCAAAGAAAAACCAGGAATCTATGAGATCAAATGTGAAACTTGCCCTAAACTTTATATATGAAAAACAAAAAGAAATATTAACATTAGAACTAAAGAATATATAAGAAAATTAAAAATGGTGAAACAGAAAAATCAGCAGTGGCTTTTCATTTTTTGAATACTAGACATGACATCAACTTGGAAACATCTCTAATAAAATATGTTAATCACCCCATAGACCTATCCGTATGGGAAAAAATCTTCATTAACAAAAATCATCATAGAGTCATGAATTTTGAAACTCCACTACCGGACATCTTTGTCAAGTACATCACGCCATCTGTTGACAATACGGAGAAAGAAGAAACCACTACAACTTACACGAATCGAGTATCAGCTGATGATAGGAGCAAGAGCTCTTGAAACATGTCCTGTGAATAAACAGTGTGAGTGAAGCAATGTGTCAATATCTTCTCGATTCACTTTTGTACTAATTTGTGCTTCACTGTCTCTACGCTTCTTTCAAGTTTATACTTTTATTATTAAGTTAATTTATGAAAATTAATTGTTGTTTCACACTAGCTCTGTATAGGGTAAGGTTTTGGATAGATAGAGTTACACCAAAAAATTCAATGCCATGGCTACAGATCTCCTGGTTTCCATCCAGCGGCTCTTGATTAATTTGCCAGTCTATGGAGATTGCTTACATTTCTCTTGTATTTATGCAGAGATGAAAGGTAGGTTAACGGAGAATATATGTAACAATAAAGTTGTAACTGTTGTAGGAAGAGATAAAATATCATAGCAAAATCACAAGATGTTATTAACTGTAGTTCCTTTTTATCCAAGTCTCTTACTAAATCAAAAGTTACCGTGTATGTTTCTTTATCTAAAACTTGACTAGGATGATAGCGGAATACTGTTTAACCTCAGACATGCTTAACCACATAACCTCATAACCTACATGTTGGAAGTCGGCATAGAGACTCAACAGTTCTGATTCCTCTTTTTTTTTTTTTTTTTTTTAATCATTGACAAAAGAGAGTTTTAAGTGCAGTTGAGTTTTAGTAAGTCTGTTTAATTGGCTTTATGGTACACCAAGGAAATGTGTTAAAGGTATTAGCTATAACATAGTAATTACTAAGTTATAGTTTTTGGATTGTTAATGGATCAGTAATACTACTTGGAATAATACTTATTAGCAATGCTTTTGCTACATGGGTGAAAATTGGTATTTTGGATCAAGTTTTATGAGCAATTAACAAATATGGGCTTAAAATGTTCCTACACCCACCTTTTTCTTGTTAATGATTGAAATATAATTAAAAGCAGTAAAAAGTGTCCAAAATCTCAGTACATTACAGACATATAAATGCCCCAGATGTTCTGTAAACCAGCTTTAGCAAATGTTTTCAATATTTAGGCTTCATACTTAAGAATAACAACCTAGTTTTTTAGCATGCGTGGCTTGCTAGGGGAAGAGAGATAATTGATTTATTGCTTTAGTGCTCTCTGCACCAGACAAGCAGGAATAATAGATAGTTCCATCATAGAGCATCATGTTTTAGGTAAGAGGTTCAGCAGTGGTTTAAAGTAGCTTTTGTCATCTGTAAATTTCATTTTCTGTGCAGTTAATAAATGTAGTCATGCTTGCATAAATTTGCCAAACAGTTTTGCTGCTATGTGTGCAGGCAGTTTACTATAGAAAGTCAGCGTCAATCTCTGATAGAAAGTCTGAAACGAGCATATTTCAGTTACTCTGGCTGTCATGTTGAAGATGAAGACAAGCAATGAGCTCCTCATGTGTGCTGCATAACATGTTATTCCAATCTTATTAAGTGGATGAATGGTGACAACACTTGCATTATGTCTTTTGCAGTGCCACTGTGTGGTGTGAACCAACTAGCCACACAAAAGACTGTTATTTCTGCCTAACAAAATTTGGAGGACATTCAAAAAGAAAAAAATCCAAAATTGAGTATCCTTATGTTCCACCTGCAATAAGACCTGTCCCACATGAATATCAACTCGCAGTTCCCAGCTCACATTCACATTTATATGTAGCTGCTTCAGAATATAAGCAAGCAGATGAACCCATCCCTTCTACTTCCTTCAAAGCAGAATACTGTCCAGAATTTGAAAATAAACCCGTTCTGATCAATCAGTCTAGACTAATGGACCCAGTGAGGGATATGAATCTCTCAAAACAGCAGACTGAGGTGCTGGGTTCATGACTACATGACTACAACAGTAGAATTTACTAGCTTCCAATACCAGAATTTCAATTTTGAGAAAGATTCATGAATAATGTTGCAGTTACTATGCTATCAAAAATACACTTTGTGCATGCATAGACATAGGCTGTTTAATGAAATAAATAGGATTTCAACACATCCCTGAAGAATGCTCACTATTTGATGACTGTTTCGAGCTAAGTCTCTAGGCTGTGTTCCCCATAATACAAAATACCAAGCTAGCCACCAATACCAGTTGCACATTCAATAGAAGTGAAGGAAACCTATGAATGTATATCCGATCTATTAGGTACAGTTAATTTGATACAAAATGGCTGGCATATATGTGGAGATTTGAAGGTCACTACAATCCATTTTATTTGGATTAAAGGGGAATTTATAAAGTACTGTTGCTTTCTTTACTTGAGGGTCACACTACATTGTCAAAGAATGATCTCTAAGAGAAACTCATGTACCTTAATTGTTTGCCATGGAGAGATGACCAAAGATGGAATATTTGAATATAGCTGCTAATGTTATGAGTAAGAAGTGTGATGTATGTATGTATCACCTTTTGTGTGATGTATGTTTTCAGACTTTGGTTTCTTGAAGTGTAGATGATTTTACTTGGAATTCAGAAAGTTTGATTTCCAAAACATTTAATTTGTGAATGGCAGACTGTAAAGCCAGCTTCAGTTGAGTTATTGTTAGTATTGGGTATTGGTCTGTCAGCAGTATTAGAGGAACAGTTGGTTGATTGCAGACTCTATAACAGACATCAACTCCAGAGAGCACTCCTAATTAACAAAGTACTTGAATAAATACATAAAATATGAGCTATTAACAGTGAAGCAAACAAATATATACACATATAATAATTAGTAACTTAAAACTTCACTAATGTTATAGGAAATTATGAAACCTTTCTTACAAATTGTTCGGGATTGTGATTTCAAACAATTTATAAGAAAGGTTTCATCATTTCTGATAAGTTAAGTTTTAAGTTACAAATTAACATATTTTTCTATAAAGTACTTCAATTTTGCTGATACTGTTGTTTTCATCAGGTGTAAGATAAAACCAGACTAGTAAACAAAACTGCACTTGAAACTTTGTGTGGCTTTAATTTTTCTACAATACTGTAAGCACCATATGTTTTGCCTGTTTTCCCTCCCCAATGTGATACGTAATTGTCTTAAGTAATTAAGCACACAAGAAGCAGGTCTGTACATCACAGAAAAGGAACATGTGTATTATTCATGTCATTGGGTCCTGTCATTCCTGTAAGTCCTTATTTAAAACCCAAATAAAACAAAAGTGTACTCTTGCTGGTAAATACTTATATTTTCTCTTGAACTGCTTTAAAGTGATTTTAACATTAGAGCAAACCTTTCTGAGCATGCTCACAGCTTAAAGCATGCAGGTGATACTGATAGACCAGCAAACAGCTATAAATTGTTGCATAAAGAATGTTTATATTCCACAATAAAACCCTAAAGTAAGCTTCCCTATGATCTACATATATTAGGTAATTTAATCAACATAAACACTTTAAGTAGTATATGGTTATATACAGACTTCCATAGAATGTGGACAAATTCTTTAATATCATTGACAAGTCAAAGTTTATAAATAGGACAGATTCCTTGTGCTGGTGTATTGTATTGACTGTTGTTTATGTATCATACAATGAATCAGGCTAAAGGATTCAAAATATGATATACAACAATATAACATATATCTCAGAATTTCTTAACCACTGCATTAATGCCTCGCCAACACTGCTCCCTCCTCAAGGCTGGTCGTCCCGAACAGCACTATCATAGCGGGCCAGACGATCCAGGTGTACCAACAAGATCTTTCCTCGAGGCACCTTCTGGATGCGGTAGTTCACGTCGTTAATTCTCTTTACCACCCGGTATGGTCCTTGACACGGTTGTTGAAGCTTCAGGCAGCATCCCTTAGTCCGGGTAGGGTGGTACATCCAGACCAGGTCACCTTGCTGAAACCCTTGGCATTTGGCTTGCCTGTCATATCGGGTCTTCATACGGTCGCTCGCCCTCTGGATGTTCTGAGGAGCCATCTCATGCATGTTGTGGGGATGGTCCACAAGGTTCTCTACATACTCGGCTGCTGACTGTTTCTCTTCCGGGGGGCTCCCAAAAGCCAGGTCACAAGGAAGGCATAGCTCTCTGCGGAACATTAAGCTGGTTGGCATCATCCCAGTGGTGTCATGTGTTGACGAGCGGTAGGCCAGCAAGAACAGTGGCACCTTGACATCTCAGTCTCGCTAATGGTTGGCCATGACCTTTCTCAGATGTTCTAGGATCTTTATGTACCTCTCGACCATGCGTCCGACTCGGGTGAAGAGGTGTTGTGCGGACCTTGTTCACCCCAAGTTTTTCCAGTGCCTCCTTCATCAGGTTAGACTCAAAATTGGTGCCCTGGTCGCTGTGGAACTCTAACGGCACCCCAAAATGGAAGAACAGTTACTCCACGAGGCAGTCTGTGATCGTCTTTGCCTCCTGCTTTGGGATGGCATACACCTCCGGCAACTTGCTGAAGTAGTCCACGGCCACAATCAGGTACCTGTTGCCTCGGTCGGACACTGGGAATGGTCCAGCTATGTCGACAGCAAGGCGTTCGAAAGGCGCTCCGACGTTGTACTGCTGTATGCGATGTACTGCTCCTAGTTTGGGGTCCGCAACTCACCGCGCACACGTGACCTTGACGGCACCATCTCTCAGCATCTGCTCGGGGCCTCAGCCAGTAGTAACGCTGTCGGAGTTTGTCCATCGTTCGGTTTGCTCCCAGGTGTCCTCCTGAAGTACCGGCGTGCACTTCCTTCAAGACTTCCGGAACCCTACTCCTGAGAAGTACCAGCTGCTCTCTCTGCATCTTCCCATCGGGTGATACCATACCCGGAACAGTATATCCTCCTTGGTCTTCAGCGGATCTCATTGGGCCCAATACGACTTATACGCAGCGCTTCTGGGTGCGATATCCTCCCAAGTCGGTCTTGTCCCTGTGTCCACTAACCTCAAGAGTGGCCCCAGGTCTGTGTCCACCAGCTGCTCCCTCCTCAGGTCTGCACTATCCCAGCCGTCCACAGGCACTGCCCTGACCACTCTGACAGCTTCGGCACGCTCCTTCTCTTCCACTCTTGTGCATTGGCTGCATCCTTCCAGACAGGGTATTTGGGACAGTGCGTCTGCGTTGGCGTGGCTCTTAATTCTGCGATGTTCGGAGGTGAAATCATACTCCTGCAGCCTCTGGACCCAACAGGCTCTCTGACCTTCCAGGTTCCTAAAACTAAGTAGCCAGGTTAGGGCGGAGTGGTCAGTCCTCTGGTGGAATGACTGGCCATACAGCTACTTGTGGAATTGCTCCAAAGTCTTTACTACTGCCAGTAGTTCTCGTTGGGTGACTCAGTAGTTTTTCTCTGCTTTGGACAGCATCTTACTGCAGTAGGCTATCACTCGTTCATGGCCGTCCTGGACTTGGGATAGGACGCCTCCAATCCAAGGGTCGCTGGCGTCGGTGTCCACAATGATGGCACCGCCTGGTTGTGGGAATCCCAAAATAGTGCTCCTCAGTGTCTTCTTCAGGTGCTGGAGAGCGTCTTCGGGGTCCTCAGTCCACGCATAAGGCCAGTGTTTTCTGTCAGGCAGGTGAGGCGCTTGGCGATTTTGGAAATGGCGGTAATAACTGCACAGTCCCAGGAAATCGCAATTCTCGCTTATTCTTTGGCCGAGGCCAATCTCTCACGGCCTGTGTCTTCTCCGGGTCTGTGTTCACTCCTGTTGGTGAGACTATGTGGCCCAAGTAGTTGACTTCCTAGTGGAAGAGCTAGCACTTCTTCGCGTTTAGCTTCAGGTTGGTCGCCTGCATTCTCTAACACCTTGCTCAGATTGTCGAGATGGTCTTTGAATGTCTTGCTGAAGATGATGATGTCATCCACATATAGCAGGCAGGCATCATTGGTCAGTCCTCTCATCACTGACTCCATGATGCGTTGGAAGTTAGCTGATGCATTGCTAACACCAAAGAGCATAATGGTGAACTGCCAAAGCCCTTGGCATGTCGAGGATGTGGTCTTCTTCTTGTCTCTTGGGTCTAGAGCTACCTGCCAGTAACCCGACTTGAGGTCCAGGGTCGAGAATCACTAAACACCAGCAACTGTATCCAGGGTGTCGTCAATCCGGGGTAAGCGGAAGCAGTCTTTTCTGGTGACAGCATTCAGTTTATGCAAGCAGGATCAGATTTCTTAATTGCACAGAAATTGAAATTCCAAATGACAAAAGCCACTTAAGGCATTTATAGGTCCATAGTTAACATACTTAAATTTTTAAAAGTTTTTACTGTTTTTAAGTATATTTCAGCCACTTACAAAAATTGATGGGTGTAGGAATATTTTTAAGCCCATATTTGTTAATTGCTTATAAAACTTGATCTAAAATGCCATTTATCACCCCTGTGGCAAAAACCTTGTTAATTATTATTCCAAGTAGTATTACTTATCCATTAACTATCGGAAACTAAGTCAGTAATTACCATGCTATAGCTAATACCTTTAAGATATTTCCTTAATGTAGCAAAAAGACAAACAAACAGAATTACTCATACTCAATTGAACTTAAAAACTCTATAAAAGGTATATCCTAAATTTAACTGTAAATTTATATTGAATCTACAACCTTCACAGAGGTAAAATAGATTACCTCATTAAAAAGAAGAATCTGTTATGGTTGGGATGACATTGATACCAAATATATCTTAGCAGAGCAGAAAGACTCTTAGCCATACTTCATCGAGATCCAGATACATGAAGAAGATTCAGATGCAAAACAAAAATGAAGTTCATGCAATGAATGATTAGTAGGAAAAACTTCTCAGGTTATTAGCCATGTGATATTTATAAAATTGCTCAAACTTTTGGCCATTCTTGCTGAAAAAGGCCATAGAGCAAAGATGGCCGAAAGCTCCAGCAATTTTATAAATATCTTACAACTGGTAACCTGAGAAGCTCTACCTAATTATCATCACCATGAAAGCTACAAATCTTACACAATGAAAGCTTAGCTCTGATTGTTTTGTATTAAGAGATGTCAAAGGTCTTCTCAAACAAATTGACTTAGAGTATATTTTGTGTATGGTAATTCCTATGCTCACCCGTGTGGTGGCCGGATGTAAAGAATAGCCCCAAGGTAGACCATGCCTGTCGTAAAAGGCAACTAAAATGGTCACCCAGTGCTCGGGGATATAACTGGGCCACCCAGTCCCCTGGGACATAAATGTGGGACCTGGCCCTCCAGGTTCTGGGTTGGACGTAGGGTTAACTCCCGTACCTCGTAAAAAGAACTTTGTTACGGATACCCTAATACAGCCTCGGACTAACTCGGATACTCTGGAGACAACCCGGCAAAGAAAACGGCTAATGAGACGGAAAACAGACTTGGTAATGGCAACTTGGAATGTAAGGACACTGAAGAAACCTGGCAGGTTGAAGGAACTAAGGATTGAAATGGAAAAATATGGAGTGACGCTTGCAGCACTACAGGAAATTAGATGGAAAGGACAAGGAGCGATAGCCTCTAGGAACCACATACTGATGTATAGCGGTGGTAATACTGGTGAAACTTGCAACAATGCAGGAAATTAGATGGAAAGGACAAGGAGCGATAGCCTCTAGGAACCACATACTGATGTATAGCGGTGGTAATACTGGTGAAACTTGCAACACTACAGGAAATTAGATGGAAAGGACAAAGAATGACAGCCTCTGGGAACAACATACTGATGTATAGCGGTGGTAATACTGGTGAAACTTGCAACACTACAGGAAATTAGATGGAAAGGACAAGGAGTGATAGCCTCTGGGAACCACATACTGATGTATAGCAGTGGTAATACTGGTGAAACTTGCAGTACTACAGGAAATTAGATGGAAAGGACAAAGAGTGATAGCCTCTAGGAACCACATACTGATGTATAGCGGTGGTAATACTGGTGAAACTTGCAACACTGCAGGAAATTAGATGGAAAGGACAAAGAATGATAGCCTCTGGGAACCACATACTGATGTATAGCAGTGGTAATACTGGTAGTAATGGAACAGGATTCCTGCTACAAAAGTCTTTGAAGCAAAACATATTAGATTTCACAGCAATTACTGACAGGATGTGTTCACTGAGACTGCGGGCCAAGTTCTTTAATATTACAGTGTTCAGCATACATGCACCTACAGAAGAGACAGAAGAAGAAGTAAAGGATGAATTTTACACTAAATTAGAAGAAGAAATTAATATAGTTCAAAGGCATGATGTTAAAATGATCATTGGAGACCTAAATGCCAAAATTGGTAGAGAAGAGGTATATAGACACATAATAGGAAAAGAGAGTGTACATGAGTCTAGCAATGACAATGGGTTGAGATTGATAGACTTTGCCAGTGGGAAGGAAATGATAGTTAAAGGTACTTGGCACCCACTTAAAGATATAAAGAAAGAGACCTGGATATCACCACATGATATCACCAAGAACCAGATAGACCATGTCCTAATAGACAGGAGACATGCATCAGATAGAAGCTGCAGAGGGGCTGATGGCGACTGACCATTATCTTGTTAGGATCAAGTATAGACAAAAGATAGATGGGGCAAGAACGGAAAAGAAAAGAAGAAGTCACAAGCATAATGTTGAGGTTCTAAAAAAAGAAGAGCTAAGAGAGAAATACAAGGAGAAAATGACTGAAAAGTTAGTAACCAAAAGAGAACAGTGGTAGAAAGAAGAAATTCAAACAAAATGGGAGATTATTAATTTATAGATGCGTCGTATTTATTACACATCTGCTTCACTTATGCACCGATTCTGAGAACATGTTTCGCAAATCATCGTTTGCATCTTCGGCTCTTATGCGACTAAAGCTTGATCCAGCGGTGTGGGTAATTCTGGAGTTGCTGCTGCTATCTGTTGATTTAGTGATGAACTTAAATGTGGGATTCTCTTCTGGCAGGTTTTCAAAGTTCATTAGTTGGTTTTTATGTTTTTCTATGTATATTCTCTCCCATATGACGAGTTCACTATGTCTTTGTACGTATTTTAGTAATTCGGTGCTATCTTCAATTTCATGATTTTCAGACCAGAAATGAGCTGCTATTGTGGACTTATCAATATTTTTGTATCTTAAGTGCCTGAAGTGTTCTTTCTTTCTAGTGCCTATGTTTCTTTTTGTCCTCCCTATGTACATTTTTTCACAGTCTTTACACTTAATCTTGTAAATGCCTGAGTTTTCCTCTGGTTTTATCTTATCAGTATTATTACTGTTGAGTAGGTTTTTAATATTGTAATTGTTTTTTGGTGCCAATGTTATATTGTATTTCTTGAATATTTTTTGGAATTTTTTTGTGGCCCAACGCTGGTAAGTAAATATGGCAAATCTAATTTATTGTTTTATTGGTGTGAGAGCTGTGATCTGTTTTAATCTCTTTTGAAGTTTGAATGATTTTAGTTTTTTATCTACAAGGTTTTTTCCATATCCATTTTTAATTGCAGTTTTTAAGATTTGATGGTATTCTTTTTGATATTCTTGCTGGCTGAGAGGTAGATTTACTAATCTGTGTGTGAGACTGTTGATGGTGGCATGTTTGTGTGGAATTGGGATGAAACTATTTGCTTTGATGTAATTATCTGTGTGTGTTGCATTTCTATGGATACCAAATTCTAGTTTTTCATTGCTTTTTTGGATTTTAAGGTCCAATAAAGGTAGAGTACAGTCCTCTTCAGTGAATTGTATGCTGAGTTCTTGCAGGTTGAGTAGTTTCAAAGCATCATCTATTTGTTTGTCGGGCACTATTGCAAAGATGTCGTCTACGATGTCGTCATATTTTTAAAACATGGTACAGATACGTAGACGACATCTTTGCAATAGTGCCCTACAAACAAATAGATGATGCTTTGAACTACTCAACCTGCAAGAACCCAGCATACAATTCACAGTAGAAACTGCAGAGGACACTACTCTAACTTTTTTGAACCTTAAAATCAAAAAAAGCAATGAAAAACTAGAATTTGGTATCCATAGAAAAGCAACATACACAGATAAAAGCAAATAGTTTCATCCCAATTCCACACAAACATGCCACCATCAACAGTCTCACACACAGATTAGTAAATCTACCTCTCAGCCAGCAAGAATATCAAAACGAATACCATCAAATCTTAAAAACTGCAATTAAAAATGGATATGGAAAAAACCTTGTAGATAAAAAAACTAAAATCATTCAAACTTCAAAAGAGATTAAAACAGATCTCAGCTCTCACACCAATAAAACAATAAATTAGATTTGCCAAATTTACTTACCAGCCTTGGGCCACAAAAAAAAGTTCCAAAAAATATTCAAGAAATACAATATAACATTGGCACCAAAAAACAATTACAATATTAAAAACCTACTTCACAGTAATAATACTGATAAGATAAAACCAGAGGAAAACTCAGGCATTTACAAGATTAAGTGTAAAGACTGTGAAAAAATGTACATAGGGAGGACAAAAAGAAACATAGGCACTAGAAAGAAAGAACACTTCAGATACAAAAATATTGATAAGTCCACAATAGCAGCTCATTTCTGGTCTGAAAATCATGAAATTGAAGATAGCACCGAATTACTAAAATACGTACAAAAACCTAGTGAACTCGTCATATGGGAGAGAATATACATAGAAAAACATAAAAACCAACTAATGAACTTTGAAATCCCGCCAGAAGAGAATCCCACATTTAAGTTCATCACTAAATCAACAGATGGCAGCAGCAACTCCAGAATTACCCACACCACTGGATCAAGCTTTAGTCGCATGAGAGCCGAAGATGCAAACGATGATTTGCGAAACGTGTCCTCAAAATAGGTATGTAAGTGAAGCAGATATTGATAAATACGACTCATCTATAAATTAATAATTATTTCACTTTACTGTGGTGTTCCAGTACAGTTAAAGCTCAATAAAATGGGAGATATTACAAACGGGAGATATTAAAAACAATCATTAATGAAGTTGCAGATGAAACCTTGGGAAAGAAAGAATATATAAAGAGAACAGAATGGTTTGATGGGGAATGCTTGGCATTAATCCAAGAAAGAAATGAAGCGAGGAGAAAGATGATCCAAAGAAGAACAAGATTAACAGTGGAGGAGTACAGAGAAAAACGAAGAAATGCAGATAAGAAATGTAGATTGAAGAAAAGACTTTTTGAGAGAAAGAGAATGGAAGAATTGGATGAAATAAAAGATAGAAATGAGGTAAAGAGGTTCTATGAGAGAACAAGAGATCTTAAAAGAAGATTCCAGCCAAGAACTGTTTTCCTTAAGGATAAGGATGGCAACCTTATCGGGGAAAGAAACAAAATGCTGGAAAGGTGGCAAAAGCATTTCTATGAGTTACTCACCAGAAATGAAGAAATTGATAGTGAAGAGAGAAAGAGGAACGGGGAAAGGGAAGAACAGGAACAGGATGAGGAAGTAGAACAGCCTGATATAGTAGAAATCAGGAAGACAATTAAAGCATTAAAGAACAATAAAGCTGCAGGAGAAGACGGAATAGAGCCGGAATTACTGAAATATGGAGGAGAAGAACTGGAGAAGTCTGTTTGCAAATAAATTAAAGAAATATGGACAAAGGAAGAAATGCCTAATGACTGGAATGTGGGAATAATCTGTCCAATACATAAAAAAGGAGACAAGGCAGAGTGTGGAAATTACCGTGGGATTGTACTGCTAGATGGAACTTACAAAGTTTTTAGCAAGATACTTGCCATGCGACTGGAGCGATGGTTTGAAAAGATACTTGGGGATTACCAAGCAGGATTTAGGAAACAACGCTCTACATTAGACCAGATTTTTATATTACGACAAATACTGGAAAAATGTTATGAATATGACAGACAAGCTTCATCAGCTGTATGTAGATTTTAATCAAGCGTATGATAGCCTGGATAGAGCTAAAATTTATCAGATAATGAAAGAGTTTGGAATACCACGGAAACTGGTGAGATAAACAAAATACAGGGTTAGAATGGAACAAGATTTATCAGGTATGTTTACCATGGAGAGGGGGTTGAGACAAGGAGATGTACTATCCACATTACTGTTTAATTTAGCACTAGAAAAATTAATCTTTCAATTACCGATAAACCCTGGAGGAACCATACTTTCCAGATCAGTACAAATAGTGGCATATGCTGACGATGGGGCAATTCTTGCAAGGAATATAAGAGCTCTTGAGGAAAGTTATGTAGTGTTGGAAGAGAAAGCACAAGACCTAGGATTGATAGTGAGTGTTAGTAAAACTAAATATATGAAGATGGGAGGTGATCAAGATGCAAGAAGAGAACCTACAGTTAAATTACATGAGAAAGAATACCAAAGAGTGGAAAAATTTAAATACCTGGGATCTATAGTAACAGTAGATAATAAAACATCAGTGGAAATTCCAGAAAGAATAGCAAGTGGTAACAGATGTTTCTATGCCTTGCAGGATATGTTTAAATCAAGGAACGTCAGTAGGAATACTACAATTAAAATATATACAACTGTACTGAGACCAATAGTAATGTATGGTTCAGAAAGCTGGGTGTTGACAATCAGAGAAGAATAATGGTTATTACGGTGGGAAAGGAAGATTCTGAGAAATATATTTGGAGTGATAAAGGACTTGGACGGATGGAGAATGCGGACTAACTTGAAGTTACAGTGCCTATTTGGACAACCAAATATAGTAGTGAAAATTAAACAAGGAAGAATAAGGTGGATTGGCCATGTGCAGAGAATGCTGGAAATCAGTGTAGTTAAGAAGATATTCATAGGAAATCTGGATGGCAGGAGAAGAGGAAGACCCAGGAAAAGATGGGTAGATGGTGTAGAAGACGACTTGAGAAAGTTGGGGGTTAAAGGCTGGAGAAGAAAAGCAGAGGACCGAGTAGAATGGAAGAGGGTGGTTAGGGAGGCCAAGGGCCCACATGGCCTGTAGCGCCAACTATCATTCTTCATCATCATCATCATCATCATCATCATCATCATCATCATCATCATCATCATCATCATCATCATCATCATCATCACTTCCTCTGCTTATGTGGAATTTTCTTCTTGGGTGATTAAGGTACAGCAAGCAAGTATTTTTATTACAAAGAGGGCCAACAAAATATTTGATGTGCATGGTCCCGACATTCCTGTAGGCCCTTGTTTAAGATTTATTGTTATGGTGAATACATATTGTGACTTTGTGGGTTCGTAAAATTAAAAAATTCAATTACACCACTCAAAAATGTTCTTTTATTTCCACCTTATTCCAATGGCACAATTACAATTTCGTAATTTACACAATTACAACTAAGCCAGTTCGTCTTTGCACGTACACTCGGCGCGCCTTACACTACTGCTCGCCACGGCTCACTCAACACAACTCACCGTCGCCTCGCTTGTATTGATCGGCGGCCCGAAGTTTCTCGAGATTTCCTTTTATGGAGGGGGAAAACATTATCGAAGCTTCATCCTCCTTCGGGCAGCAGGAGGAGGGGGAAACGAAGACTCAGCTACCCCTGTGGTCGCCCCTCCCTCCACCGGCCTTCATTTATTGATCGGCATCGTGAGTTTGTCGCTTGGATAACAATATAGTCTCTGTTATGTTCCTGCTCTGCACGAATACAGCAAGAGAAGTGCAAGCAATGCTGTAATTGACTGGCAAATGGCTTAGAACTGTTCCCAAAGGTATATTACCTTCCTGCAATAAACATTTATAGTAATCTCTCATTCTACTTTAAACAATTTGTAATTCTAAACAAAACAAAACTTTCAAGAAAGGTTTAAAGTCATTCTTATGTACTCACTCCCTATATTACACTGAGATATTCATTAATGCCACATTCAGCAGGTAAATTTACAATACTTAGCTCAGACTACATGCAATGGTACTTTACATGTTCTGAGGTTAATGACATCCTCCATGACAACCATCTTTTCTGAGAGAAGAGAACAGACTGCAACAGACGCTACTTGGAGAGAGGTTGAGAATGGAAGTGATGACTTTCTAAACCAGTTCCTTGATAATATAAAAATTAAAGTGATGAAGTGTCAATAAACAGACTACAAATAGTTTTTTCAATTAATTTTCACATTACTGTAGAACCCAATTGTATCCTGATTTCTCGCCCGCCTCGGTAGCGTGGTGGTAGCAAGTCTGCCTCACGTTCAAGAGGTCCCGAGTTCAAAACTCGGTCAGGGTGAGTTACCTGGATAATGTTTTTCCGAGGTTTTCCCTTATCCTGAAAGATGAATGTTGACTAACTCTAAGCTCTATGGACCCTGGGCTCATTTGAGCATCATTTCACCCATTCCATTCATTGTCCGATATGACAACGTTGGAGGACGTAAAATTACAACAACAAAAACATTTCCTGATTTTTCCATTATTTTAGAAAAGAATGTCAGGAGCAAGACTGGCATCTAATTAGAAGTCAGTCTTTTATCTGTTTTGGTAGAGGCTCGATAGTTTGTTAATTTTTTCTGGAAGTATCACTGGGAAAAAGGAATATATTATGAATTTACATCCTCCAACAGTAAGTCATATCGGACAATGCAAAGAAATAACTTATTCAGCCCTGTTAAGTAATTTTTTAACAATTTGGTATTTCCTGATTCCAACATAAACAGCTATTGCTTCTGTCCATGTTGGAATGATGAATGAATAACGAGTAATGGAATCCTTTAAAATTATAGTTAATTTTGGGAAATGTCTTATAATCTTAAGTGCAGTTCAGTTTGAGTCAGTTATGTTGGTTTATTTTACAGCTGTATTAAGGCTATATCTGTTAAAGGATTTAGCAAAAGCACAGTAATGACTGATTTCTTTGTTTCCAATGTTCATTTGATCGATATAACAGCTTTGATTACTTTTCCGGTTTCAGTTTTATTTAATTCTACATTATTTCCATATTACTTGGAATTCATCATTTGTTAGTGGAAGAATGCCGTCCTTTTCCTCCATTAATCACTCCTTTAAGTATTTTACATTATTTTCTACAGTGTGTTTTAATGTTAGATTCATTACTCATGTGATACAGAAGGAACAAATTCCTTTGTTGTGCATAGAACTTCTTTACTACAGAAGTAATGCAAGGTTTCACCTTCAACACCTATGATAGATTTGTTTTCTTGGACAAAATAACTTCACATTTTAATTGCACTTTTTGCAATAGTTTTGAGTCTTGGCATAGAACCCACAGTTTTTATTTTTAACATTACTTTAAATCTATTGAATGCTTAACATAATTATTCTCATAATTTTACTGTTTGTGTTTTCAGTTTAATTTCTTACTATAGTAGGCACTAACAATTGCCAACGTGCTCTGACATACTATTTACAATAATAGTTATTGTACAATTTGAAATTCTTCTCAGTTTAGGAAACTCTTATCTCTAGCTGTATTTTTCTTATAAATTCTTGTCAGAGGGTAAACTGAATATTCAAAGTTAAATGTATGTAACAAGGAAGTGAAGTTAGTATAAAAATTATTTGTGGTTGGTTTATTGACACTCGTCACTTACTTTTTCATATATTTATGAGAGACTAGTTTCAAAGGCCCTGGCCTCCATTTTCAATCTCTTCCCAACTGGCATTTGTTGTTATCTGCTCTCTCTGGTGGTGGAACTATGAACTTTTTTGTCAAATTATCTGCTGGCGGGATTTCAAAGTTCATTACGCGATCCTTATTTATCCAGATGAATATGTTCTCCCATGTTGTCAATCTATTTTGGTTTATCACTCCTTTTAATAATTTTGGATTTGGATCAATGTCATGGTTTTCATTCCAAAAATGAAATGCTACTGCTGACTTGTCTTCTTGTTTCAATCTGATGTTTCTAAAGTGTTCTTTGACTCTGGTTTTTAAATTTCTTTTTGTTTGACCTATGTAGCATTTTTCACAATTCTTGCAATTTATTTGGTATATTCCAGATTTGTTACCTGAAGGAATTTCATCTTTTGTTTTTGAATTTAGTAATTTTAAAATTGAGTATCTATTAGTAGGTGCCAAGATGATATTTTGTTCCTTGAATATCTTTTTAAATTTATTAAATGTTTTTGGATGATATGTGAATGAACTGAATATGCTGTTGCTTTCTTTTTCTTTAATAAATGTGGTTGCTTCCTTAATGGTTTTCTTTAGTTTAGATTTTCTAATTTTCTTCAACACCAAACTTTTGTTGTATCCGTTTTCTTCTGCTATGTGTATTATTGCTTTTTGTTCCTTGAAATATTCTTCTTTTTCCATGGGTATGTTGACTAGTCTGTGTTTAAGGCTGTTTATTATTGCATGTTTATGTGTAATTGGGTTGTGGCTATTATTTTTTATATAATTTTCTGAATGTGTTGGCTTCCTGTAAATTCCAAATTTTATTTTTGTATCATTCCTGATGATATTTAGATCCAAGAAAGGTAGTTGTCCATTGATTTCCTTTTCTATTGTGAATTTAATAGTCCTTTCTTGCAGATTGAGTAATTTTAATGCATCATCTAAATGTTTACTTGGTACAATTGCAAAGATGTCGTCAACATATCTATACCAAACCTTGAAGATCAATGGGAAGGACTTTTTAATTTGTGTTTCAAATGCACTCATAAATAAGTCTTTTCTACAATTAATACTTTTCTCTCTGCTAGGCCTTTGAAACTAGTCTCTCATAAATATATGAAAAAGTAAGTGACGAGTGTCAATAAACCAACCACAAATAATTTTTATATTAATTTTGACGTCACTGTTACTAAATTCCTCCAAACACACATCAAGTGAAGTTAGTGTTTATTACACTGTTATTAATTGTGTTAACCTTAAAATGTCTGTAAGTAATTTGTTTAGCATCAGCAGTTTAAGCATGTGTATGATATTGTTCTTTCTAATCTCTGAATAAATGCTTGGGAGTGTTCTGTCGAAGCTCTATATCCTACTAAAACTATAAATCAGTCCCTCCCATATTCTACTTTTCTGAACTACAATCAAATTATTTTAGTTATAGATGCAACATTGATGCTTGTCAACTTCTTTTCTCAGCTAACAATTATACTCACTTCTGAACAACTTTATGTACTACAAAACCTGGAACATAATGTGTATCTATAGTTCCATTATGTAATGTGTTATGTAAACAAACACTGGTTGTGCTGCGTATTTCTCAACTGCTAAAGTCTGCTCCATACACAATTAATAATAATATTGTCGCGGCACTGGGCATAAACTTTTCGGCACAAATAAGAGGACAGTCAGCATTTATAGTTTCATGGTAATAATGAGCCTTGCTGAGTAGTTAATAATAGCGGTGCTATTGTAAGCGGGCACCGGCGGGCAGCGATAACAGAGGCAAAGGCCTTGCCGGGTAGATTAAGTTACATTTCTCGAAGGCGATAGAATGTTCAAATTATGTAACTAGATGCCTTGTTTTCCAGAAACCTCTAGTGATTGACAGAACAGTCTCGTAATCATGAATGGAGATATAAAAGGGATTGTGACACGCTAGCAGGACAGTTGTAGTTGTGAAGCAGTTGTTGTGTGACAGTGTTGTTGTAACAAGAGCTAGTGTAATCAGCTGCAAGTGTTTGTTATTGTCCTCGACTTTGGAAGATTGTGTGATGTAATGTTGTTACGTGAGAATTGGACAGTGTATTGCTACGGAAATAACGGAGATTTTTAATTTCTGCAACTCGGCCTTTTAATTCTACGAACCCACAAAGTTACAACTGGTGTCTGCAAGCGGGATATTACCACCATGGAGGCTGCATTGGAAAGGTTTCTGGAGAAGATGATGGAAATGAAGGCCGAACTAACAGCAAAGACGGAGGCGGCAAATAACAAACTGGCCGCAGAGTTGAAGCAAATAAAGACAGCTAACGATAAACTTACCGAGAATATGGAAGCCACTAACAACAGCCTCACCACGAAGATGACTGAATTGACCACGGAGATGAAAGCGGCAAAAGAGGCCCTCGCCGTCAAGTTTGAAGAGCAGCTGACCGGCGTGAGAGATGACGTCACGGAGCTCGGCAAGCGGATGGGTCAAGTGGACGAGCGCGTCGAAGATCTGGCAAGCCGCGTTGACGAGCTGGAGGGAAAGGCTGACAGCAACGCAAAGTCCCTGAATGCCATGGTGGAGGACGTCGTCAGCAGGAAGTTAAAGGATTCAAAGGTCGACGCACCGGAACGCCACACGACACATCTGCACGCGTCAAACTTCCTAAATACGACGGCGCGACAACTTTCGAAGTCTTCCGCCGCCAATTCGACACGGTGGCTAGACACAAGTGGTCACCAGATGAAGAGGCCGCACAGCTAATAGCTAGTCTACAGGGACGGGCCGCGGAAGTCCTGAACGTGGTACAGACAACGGCGGCCTCCAAGGATATCTGGGAGGCCCTGGAGAATCGTTTTGGAAACCACTGCTTAGCCGCAGCGTACCGCAGCCAGCTAAAGGCAAGATCACAGCAGCCAGGGGAGACGCTGCAGGAGTTCGCCCTGGCAGTTGAGCAACTGGCTAGCAAGGCCCTATTCGACCTCCCACCAGAGTTCGTATCTCGGGAAGCTGCCTACACATTCGTTGACGGGGTAAGAGACACGGAGATTCGTCAACGCCTAATGCTCGGCGATTATAAAACCATCCACGAGGCGCTAACGGCAGCATTCCGACCTTCTTCAAGCGGAGAGTTGGGTGAGGGCGGCCTTGGGAATATATACCCCAGGCGGCAGCCTGAGCGGCTTAACCCAACAGATCAGAGAAACCTATGCCCCGAGATAAACGCTTGAGACAAAAGACTAAAGACTTCTACACCGCCCAGATAAAGTCGCAGAAAGCGGCTAGGTGCTGGGCGAAACCATTCCGTACAGGTAAACTTGGACGACTCGATTCTTCTGCTGGTCTGCTGCTGGTCTAACGGCAGCATTAAGGATGGATAGCCAAGCTAACAGCTATCCCGTCGTCGAGAACGAGGAGTGTCCGCTACACCGGAGACAGAAGACAAGCCCAGGGACGCCGGCGAAGACCCGGTGGCGTGTGCTGCGGGTGCGGCCAGCCGGGACACACGGAGAGAGACAGCCGATACCCGGAAGAGGAGCCGGAAGAACGAGTCAGATCCCGTCGTGGAGAGGGGCACGTCGGCACCATCACCACCATCCCCTCGAGTGACACTGCGCGCCGTCAGCCGGCGTATGGATGAAGACTCATCGCGGACGGTTGGGTGAGAGGGAAGCCGTGCCGCGTGCCGGTAGACACCGAGGCAGCCGTGACCATCATCAGACCTGACGTGGCGAAGGGTTTACCGACAAGGAAGCCGAGCCGACCACACCAGCTTGTGACGGCATCGGGTGACACCTTGCCTGTGGAGAATGAGGCCCTGCTGAAGTTGACCTTGGGACGGAGTGTCGTGCGTCAATGGGTGTTCGTCGCGAAGGTGACTGAGGAGGTGATACTGGGATTGGATGCCCTCAGGAGCCACGAGGCGACGGTCGACGTCGGCAGGAAGGTCCTGCGGCTCAATGGAGAAGAGGTGATACTCCGGCAACCCGATGAGCGCCTTGGAATCTGCAGGGTCATCTTGAAGGAAGACGTGGTGGTGCCCGCGAGAAGTGAGGTGGTGGTGACGGCGCGACTGGAAGGTCAGCGGACGAAGAACATGATGCTGGACCAGATGACGCCTGTGCACGGACTTTGTGTAGCCAGGACATTATTGCCGTGCCGAGAGGAGGTGCCAGTGAGGCTGCTCAGCCTGCCAGACACCGATCACGACGTCCAGGCCGGAACGGAGCTGGGGACGTACGAGCCCGTGGTCAGCGTGACAACTGTCGACAAGACACAGGAACCGGTGCCGACGCAACACCTGGGGCCCCGGCTAGAAGGCTTATTGGAGAGGGCGGCCGACCACCTTATCGCAGAACAGCTGGAGAAAGTTCGAAAACTACTGAGGCGATACCAGCGCGTCTTCAGCCGAAGCGACAGTGACTACGACCGCACGAATAAAGTGCTTCACCGCATCGTCACCGGAGACGCCCGGCTATTCGGTAATCACCTAGACGCGTTCCGTTGGCGAAACAAGCGGCGGTACGGAATATGGTAGGCGACATGAAATCCAGGGGAGTGATTGAAGAGTCTGACAGCCCTTGGTGTTCCCCTGTAGTTCTGGTGACGAAGAAGAACAGCGAGCTACGCTTCTGCGTGAACTACAGGAGGCTGAACGCTGTCATCCGGAAGGACTATTTCCCCTTACCCCGGATTGACGACACCCTGGACACGCTAGCTGGTGCACAATGGTTCTCGACCCTGGACTTGAAGTCGGGTTACTGGCAGGTGGCTCTAGACCCGAGAGATAAGGAAGACTGCATTCTCAACATGCCAAGGGCTTTGTCAGTTCACAGTTATGCCCTTTGGCCTTTGCAATGCACCAGCCACATTTCAACGCCTCATGGAATCAGTAATGAGAGGATTGACATATGACACATACTTGCTATACCTGGACGAAATCATCATCGTCGGCAAGACGTCCGAAGACCATCTCGACAACCTGAGCAAGGTGTTACAGAGACTGCAGGCAACCAACTGAAGCTGAACGCAAAGAAGTGCCAGCTCTTCTGCAAAGAAGTTAACTACTTGGGCTACATAGTCTCACCAACCGGAGTGGCCACAGACCCGGAGAAAACCCAGGCTGTGAGAGATTGGCCTCGGCCAAAGGTTAAGCGAGAGTTGCGCAGCTTCCTGGGGTTGTGCAGTTATTGCCGCCGTTTCATAAAGGGGTTCTCCAACATCGCCAAACCCCTTCCCGCATGACAGAGGAACAACGACCCTATGTGTGGACGGAGGACGCTGAACACGCTTTCCAGCACCTGAAGAAGACACTGTGCAGTGCTCCAATTTTGGGATTTCCACAACCAGGAGGCGCTTTAATTGTGGACACCGACGCCAGCGATCATTGCATTGGAGGCGTCCTATCGCAAATTCAGGACGGCCACGAGCGGGTGAGAGCCTACTACAGCAAGACTCTATCCAAGGCAGAGAAGAACTACTGCGTCACCCGGTGAGAGTTACTGGCGGTAGTAAAGACCTTGGAGCACTTCCACAAGTACCTCTACGGTCAGCTATTCCACCTCAGGACTGACCATTCCGCCCTAACCTGGTTATTGAGCTTTAAGAACTCGGAAGGTTAGACAGCACGTTGGGTCCAGAGACTGCAGGAGTGCGACTTCACCTCTGAACATCGTAGAGGGAAGATCCACGGTAACGCAGACGCCATGTCTCGAAGACCCTGCCCAGAGCAGTGCGGCCAATGCACAAGAATGTAAGAAAAGGAGCGTGCCGGAGCAGTGCGAGCAATTACGGCAGTGCTTCGGATGGCTGGGATAGCGCAGGCCTGAGGAGGGAGCAGTTGGCGGACGTCAGACTTGGGGCCTCTCTTGAGAGAAGTGGAGGCAGGGACAAGACCGACCTGGGAGAACATCACACCGAGGAGCGCCACCTACAACTCGTACTGGGCCCAATGGGATTCATTGAAGACAAGAGAGGGCGTGCTGTTCCGGGTACGGGAATCTCCTCATGGGAAGACGCAGAGCGAGCAGTTGGTACTTCCCTGAAGTAAGGTCCCGGAATTCTTGGAGGAAGTGCACGCCGGTACTTCAGGAAGACACCTGGGAGCAAACCGGACGATCGACAAAACTCCGACAGCGCTACTACTGGCTGAGGCTCCGAGCAGATGCTGAGAGATGGTGCCGTCAATGTCACGCGTGCGCAGGGAGTCGCTCCCCCAGACTAGGAGCCGGTGTCGCATGCAGCAGTACAACGTCGGAGCGCCATTCGAAAGGATTGCCGTCGACATAGCTGGACCATTCCCCGTGTCGGACCGAGGCAACAAGTACCTGATGGTGGTCGTGAACTACTCACCAAGTGGCCGGAGGTGTTTGCCATTCCGAAGCAGGAGGCGAAGACAATCACGGACTGCCTTGTGGAGCAAGTGTTCTGCCGATTTGCGGTGTCACTAGAGCTCCACAGCGACCAGGGCACCAATTTTGAATCCAACCTGATGAAGGAGGCACTAGAAAGACTTGGGGTGAACAAGTCGCGCACCACACCCCTACAACCACAGTCGGACGGCATGGTCGAAAGATACATCAAGACCTTAGAGGAACACCTGAGAAAGGTCGTGGCCAGCCATCAGCGAGACTGGGACATTAAGGTATCCCTGTTCTTACTGGCCTACCGCTCGTCAACATACGACACCACTGGGATGACGCCAGCCAGTTTAATGTTCGGCCGAGAGTTACGCCTCCCCTGTGATCTGGCCTTTGGAAGCCCCCCCGGACGCAAAACAGCCAGCAACCGAGTATGTGGAGAACCTGGTAGACCATCTCCACGACATGCATGAGATGGCTGTCAGAACATCCAGAAGGCGAGCGACCGCATGAAGACCCGATACAACAGGCAAGCCAACAGCCAAGGGTTTCAGCAGGGTGACCTAGTCTGGTTGTAGCGCCCTACCCGGACCAAGGGACGATGCCTGAAGCTCCAGCAACCATGGCAAGGACCGTACCGGGTGGTAAAGAGGATTAACGACGTGGTCTACCGCATCCAGAAGGTGCCCCGAGGGAAGATGTTGGTGGTACACCTGGATCGTCTGGCCCGCTACGATGGTGCTGTTCGGGATGACCAGCCTTGAGGAGGGAGCAGTGTCGCGGTGCTGGGCATAAACTTTTCACCAAAAATAAGAGGACAGTCGGCGGATATAGTTTCAAGGTAATAATGAGCCTTGCTGTGTAGTTAATGATAGCGGTGCTCTTGTAAGCGGGCACCGGCGGCAGCGATAACTGAGGCAAAGGTCTCGCCGGGTAGATTAAGTTACGTTTCTCGAAGGCGATAGAATGTTCGAATTATGTAACTAGATGCCTTGTTTTCCAGAAACCTCTAGTGATTGACAGAACAGTCTCGTAATCATGAATGGAGATATAAAAGGGATTGTGACACGCTAGCAGGACAGTTGTAGTTGTGAAGCAATTGTTGTGTAACAGTGTTGTTGTAACGAGAGCTAATGTAGTCAGCTGCAAGTGTTTGTTATTGTGCTCGACCTTGGAAGATTGTGTGATGTAATGTTGTCACGTGAGAATTGGACAGTGTATTGCTACGGAAATAAAGGAGATTTTTAATTTCTGCAACTCGGCCATTAATACCTTTTATTACACACACTTACACATATAACTTATATTAAAACATATAGATTATTTATAATTTATGTTTGGACAACTATTTTATTCAGCTGGAAAATTGCTAAATTGAATTATTATAAGTTAATGCATACTCAAATACCTGTTTATCATGTACATCTTCATACATATTTATCCATCACAGTCACACATTCATAGCATTTGTTTGTCCTTTGTTTCTTTGTTCATATCTCAGGTGCCAGACTGAGCAAAGTACATGGACATTCAACACGTTATACATTTGTGGTACATGCAGCATAATTAATAATACACTACCACTACTAGTACTCTGGTACTTTATTGCTTTTTTGTTACATTATGTATTAAAAAATGAAAATTTATGAACCACCAACATTTCAAGCATTAATCTCAGAACATGCATTACTGTAGGTCAGTATAATGTAAAACATCAAAATAACCTGTCATGATATCTGACCTAAATATTGAAATGTACCTGTTGAATGGGCACTAATGAATATTTCAATATTACATAGGAAGTGAGTGTGTAAGAATTACTTTATATTCTTCTTAAAGATTCTGTGTTATTTAGGATTACTTAATTTTTTCAAGTAGATTGGAAGATCGGTATAAATTTTTATTGCACAATAGTAAAATTTTTGGAACAGTAAGTCATGCAGAACAGGAAAATAGAGTAACAGAGAATATATGTACAGTATACACCAAAATATGCAGTACTCTAAATTATGTTTTTTCTTTTTTTAAATGTACATCCTCCAACATTAAGTCATATCGGATGCCAATTATGTTGCTCATATTGTCATTACCTTACATATCGAGATGATAGTGTAAATATTCAAAATGTGCTCCTTAGTACTGTAGGTTGTGTTCATAACGATTACGGAGGTTTTCCAACATCTTCCGGAATGCAGGTTACTGTAGAGTCCCGAAGAATGAGATGATCTTCTGACCTAATGCAGACATAGTTTGGGATGGATCTGGAAAATGGAGACCTTTCTCCTTTAACATTCTCCAGTCGTAAGCATCAGAGAGCGGGGGAATGTGATGGGTAGGGGAACTGAACCCTGTGGGAAATTACTCGTCCTGGAAAGGTTTTGTGCAGCATAGCCATAGACTGTCGAGTGGTGTGGCAAGTCGTCTGTCTTGTTGGAACCACTGTCTATTCATCTGCATGTTCCTGGCATGACAAAACCTTCTTAAATCCTGAATAAATGGCACAATCACTAAGTTTATATGGAATTGGCCTACCAGTCCTTCCCTTCCGTTGACACAGTACACTACCCTCACAACGAAATTCTTTAAAAGCAGATAGCATAATAGTTTAGGTGCTGTCTTATTAAAGTGTTCACGATATGGTTCCACCACTAACAAACTTTTATTAATAATTCTATAAAATAAATAATTCTATAAAAAAATCCTGCAATACATTAATCACCCATCAGCTGTATGCATTGTGACAGAGTTCTGCTGGAAATATTCTGATTGTCATTTTATATCTGTCAGCTGTTGAAATTTTGTGCCAGTATATTATTTCTGTATCTTACTGCATATGTGGTACACTGATAAAATTAGTTCATATTATTCTACATCCATTTATTGTGCACCATAATGCAATTTTATCAACATACAAACTTTCCTTTATATGTAGTATATCAGATTTGTTGTGTTGCAACATGACCTTGGAAATGAAACCATTCATCACTGAACAGTATTAATTATGGATCAATTGTTGCATCATTAATATTTATCAAAACTTTTTGACCAGATTTACCGACTACAGATCTGTTGGTAGTAATTCCTAGACAAGAGTAACGTTGTATAGTTTTAGTTTTAAAAGTTTGTTGGTTTCTGTGCTGAAATTTTTAAAATGTCAGTTTCTTGTGCAGGGCGCTTAAGAAATTTTTTCTTTCCCTTAGGGACCAGATATGTGATGTGAATTTGTAAACTGACTGTTACTTGTACCTCCCATTTCTAATATCAATGTCTGCTGTGATAAACTAAGTGCTTTAATCTGAAGATTGATTTGAGTCAAACTTGGGCTTTCAGGACACTTGAACCAGTGCAAAAATAATTTAAAATGGCATTTGTATATTTAACACTGAATTTAGGCTTAAATTAGTGGGAATTTGTCAGACATTCAGTGTTACTGTTGTTGTTCAGCATACATGGAGAGAGCTTTAAACCCATTTACCGATATCGATTTCATATGACGTCCAAGTTAGAAAGCCCCTGTAACGGGATTATATTTTCGTTCATCTTCAACTAATAAGAAGCAAGTCAACTTTTTATAAGATCTAAGTCGAGTTTTAATATACTGAGAGTCGTGAGATCTTTTCTCAGGTGTGGATACGGATTTTTGGTGAAAATAAAATTTAGATGAGTCCAATTTTGTAATATATTATTTAATTATATAATACGAACTATGATTCACTCTTATCTATTATAAATATTGAATAACACTTTTTGAATCTTATTAATTTTCCTTTACAATTACAATCCTCGTAACATCTTTCCTCCTTCTCCAGCAAGACACAAGATTCTCACTTTTTCTAGATTATTGATTTTCTTGTCCCCATAGCAATTCCCACCTTATTTTGTGATTGGCCGATTCACTGACACGTCATCACACCACGTCATACCCTACTACTTCGGCCAATCACACAACTACATACATTTTTATATATTTATTATTCCTTCGAACATTACTAAACAAAAATACTGTTACAAATGCCCCTCTTCGAAATATATGGAAAATAACCAAACAAAGGAATTAACAATCTGTTTCCATATATTTCGAAGAACAGCCCCAATTAACAATTTCTTTACAACAATGAACTGTAACATAAATATAACATACATAAAACACAACAATAAATGAACATTAATTAAAATACAACAATATATTGACATTTAACAATAATATACATGTTTTATTATTTAACTATTTTAACAATAAGTACTCCGTTGATTACAAATCTCTTGTATCCACACTTGCTTCTAGAAATGCTTGTCTTATAGCTATGGGTAAAGGTCGGCTTTTATGTGTATAGGGAGCAGTATCATTCACTTTAAATGTGTGTGTGTATTTGTTACACAGTCCAGGTTTTGAACTAAAGGCTTTTCTATTCTTTAATATACACAATTTCAACTGTTCTTTTCTCGCTTGGTCTAAATTGTATGTGTTTTCTAACTTTACTTGTAATATTCTCTGGAATTCTATTTCTTCTTCCACTTGGCTTCCGCCGTTCTTATCTTGTATTGTATATAATTGGCAACAATGCTTTTCAAGGTCAGTTACATTATTTTGCAATCCATCAATAATTAAATTCTTCCCACAATTTTCATTTTCATCGTATTCAATATTACCATTTTCTTGCAAAAGTATATCTTCCACAAAAAAACTTTTATTATTTATATTATCCCTGTTCTCTTCTTTTCTTCCATCTTCTTCCAATAATTTTATTACTAATAAATCATTTTCTGTCTTAACCTTCATTTCATGCATTTCGAAATTCAATACACTTTGCCATTCATATAATAAATCATTACCCACAATTACATCTCTTGCCAAATGTGGAATTACCAACGCAATGAAATTGAAATTCCATTCACCTATTCGGCCCTTAATTAATACTTGATATTTAATCCTATCCTTTTTCTTCCCAATTGCAGTACTGCAGTAAACGTTACACACATTTAAATATTCCACTTTATAGTTAGCTAACAGATTTTTAAACAATTCCTCACTTATCACAGTAGAACTGGCTCCAGTATCAATCAAGGCTGTATATTCTTTATCCCATAGGTAAATAATTATCTGAGGTGGGTTAACTAATTCCTTATTTTTCTGCAAGAGAGTGAGCTTATTTCCGTTATCTTCAACTTTCAATTCGCCCTGTGTCATCCTCACCGAACCACTTTCCAGAGCACAAAATGATTTGGTTTTTAGTTTTCCATCTCCCTCTGATTATTACTTTCATTGTTGGTTAGGTTGGTGCTATCATTTATACTCACATCATTCTCTGTGCTTTGTGTATTTTCGACTCTTTCATTTTGATTACTTCTTTGAAATCTCACACCCCTAAAATCTCTTTGATTTGCACTAAATAAACTAGTACCTCTACCCCTATTAAAATTACTTATTCGCTGATTATTTCCTCGATAAAATCTTACATGGTTTATTTGATCATTTCTTCCAATTCTCGTCGACTGATTGTTATGATAATTCCTTTGCACGTTATTTTGAACTCCACTTCCTGTTCCGGGAATTACAGATTCATAAGTTCGTCTAGGATCATAACCTCTTCCTTCAAATCTTTGATTTCTCACGGGTGCCCCGCCCCAATTTAAACTCGTCCTATTATTCCTATTATTTGTAGGTTGTGATTCCTGTCGATTTCTTCCTCGCTCAATATGGACGTTATTATAGTTACCATCACAGGATGTAATATCATTAATGAGGTTATGTGCTTCAAATTCGGATAATAATTCAATCATATCAGAGAAATCGATAGGCTTAGCCACAATTAAATGATTTCTGATATGTGGTGGATAATGACGTATTAGCATGTTGACAATTTCTGTCTCAGAAATTTCGGGATTGATCAACTTACTTTTGTTTGCTAATTTTAAGAAATATTCAGTCATAGAAATCCCTTTTTTAAACTCAAACCTACCCGTTGCTAACTCAACTTTTATTCTTCTTTGTCTCTCAGGTCCCCAAAATCTATTTATAAACAGATTTCTGAAAGTACTGTATGTTTCATGTGAAGCCAAAGTTAACCTTAACCACTCAAGAGCATTTTTCTTCAAACAGCGTTTTACTATTACCATCCGAAATTCATTGGGAATTCTCTTAATACGGAAATATTCTTCCAATTCCCTAAGAAATACTTTTGGATTATCACCTGATTCCTCATCAAAACTTGGTGGACTAATATCATTTAGTGAATAATGTACACATTCATTTTGACCTAGACTGTGGAGTTGTGTGTGTGAGGACATGTTCTGTGTGTTTCTGTGATAATTAATATCATTATCTGGACTCACAAAATCACTACATTCACTTACTACATCACTAGACTTCTGTTGATTGCTTAATTCACCTGGTAAGTCACAATCGTTTATATTTGTAATTCTAGACATTTCTTTCCCGTTATTTACTTTTCTAGCCTGTAATGCAATTACAACTTGTGTCAATTTTCCTAAGTTATCCTTTTCTTTTTCAAAATGTTCTTTTACCTCTTTAATTTGCAAAATTACTTCTTCTTTTGCTTTACTTATCTCATCAATTTGTAACTTTATTTCCTCTTGGTGTATCTTACTTTCATCATGTTGTAATTGTATTTCAGAACAAATTACATTGATTCTTTGTTCTACTTTATCTCCTAATTCTTCTCTTTGTTTTTGTGTTATTTCTGCCTGTTGTATCCTAAATGTTTCTAACTCTTTGTTTAATTCTATTCTTATTTCTTGTTTCACTATGTCCTGACCTAACCTAGTTTCCTGAATTATCTCTCTCAACTCATTGACTTCCTTTCTATTCTCATCCTTATTAATCTCTATGATCTGCATGAGCCTTTCCATACTATCCCTACACTCTTTTCTCCCTTCTCTAATCTCCTGTGAAATTTCAGATTTTAATTCCTGTTTTAGCTTCTGTAATAAATTAATTTCTAAGTTACTCACATTTTGTGCTAGTTCCTGTCTTACTCCTACATCTAAATCATTCATTTTCTTAGTTAAATCATTTACATTTTGTTCTATTTTAGAATCTAAATTACTCATTTCTGATTTTACATCTTTCATTCTAGAATCTAAATTACTCATTTCAAATTTAACATCTCCTATTTTAGAATCCAAATTACTCATTTCTGATTTAACATCTCCTATTTTAGAATCCAAATTACTCATTTCTGATTTAACATCTCCTATTTCTGATTTTAAATCATTTGCATTTTGTTCTATTTTAGAGCTTTAAACCCATTTACCGATATCGATTTCATATGACGTCCAAGTTAGAAAGCCCCAAACTGATATGGACATGTATAGACGTACTGTGCTACCTGCATTTAATGCTTCTTTAACACCAATTATTTTAATCTTCCTATTTTACAATACACTTAAATTAGTTCTATAAATGATGAAAACATATCCTTAAAGGTTTCGTTTTGAATGGTACACCTTAAAACCTGGATAAACACAAGGGCATATCTTCAGATTCACACCAAATATTAGTTTCCTTTTGAGCTTCTTTTTTATGATGCACTAGACATTTTCGAAATTGTTGCAACTTTTTTGGTTGTGGGTTGTATCCTTTTTGTAAAGTGTTTTCTGTCAAATATGAGGGTGCTGTAGTAGTGGTGAATTTCTTCCACCCAGTATGAAGAGGCCTCTGAATTTTATAATACTCAATTAGGTTATGAGGTATTGATACACCTAAATCCACATAGGTCATTGTCTTGCATGAATTTAAAGCTCTGCAAATTACTTAACAATTGTGCATGGTTACATCCAGCTGATATATAAATACTTTTTTTACCATTTGACTGTTTTTCGTAAATAGGGATAGCTAGTAATATTTGACCCGTCATTTTGCCAAACAGTGGAGTAGCTAACATGCCATCTTTAGACTGGTACACTTCTAATGCAGGCTTACAAAATATAACACATGTACACTGTACACTTCTGAATTCTCCACTTCAGCCCTGAACTGCCTTTAGAGGTCAGAGCTTCTTTCATCCTACTTATATTTTATTTCTTGAACAATGAGAGACACTAAGTCAGGAATTTTTTTTTTTTTGTGTAAATGTTACTTTGTTGGATGTCAGAATTTAGCTGTACATCAGAAAATACACATGCCTATTTGTGTTCGAGTTATTTTGACCACTTCACAAAGTTGATTCTTACACCTGAAGGAAGCGGATCAATTTCTTCCTCACTGATACCTATATCCTGAACACTTCTTTCATAATCGCCTTCAATATCCAAGTCATGCCAAACAACAAAAGATCTTCCAGATTTTCTAAAGTGATTTCAGAAGCCTTTGCATATCGTATGCAAGCTAATTTATTTGCTACATTACTAGGATAAGCCATGGTTAACACTGAAATTTAAAAATTTCAAATGGGTCATTCATTGAGCCCTCGATAGCTATAAGAAATCACTCTGAACACTGAGAGAGTATATATAGCTAAAATACTGAGTAAAAGCAGCTGCATAAGGCTACTAGAAACTTTGATTGTGAAATACTGTAATAAGAGGTACATAGAGATGTTGACAGAGAGATTTGTTTCTTTCCAGCATGAGTGTGTGAAACAACATATACGATGATTATTACTTGGTATAGCATAAACTAATAGCTAAACCTTGAACTAGATAAGTCGCTTATGCAGCTATACATCATATATTCATTCTTATGCACACATATATTCATTCTTATGCTCAAATGGTAGACACATTTGACACAGAGAATGAAAAATGTGAAATTTCAACGATTTATTAATATAGTCCATACTTTATTGATACTGTATATGTATACTGCTATTAATGGGCTTTAAGCCAGTTCTTGTTTTGTTTAAATAACTTAATAAATACGGAATATACGAATGTGTTTATATGAAGCATTTTTACAGCATTTAACAATTAGATGTCTTGTTCTGTTTATTGGGTATGCGTTTCTGACCTGTTTAATATTTAAATGGCCATTGCTGAAGCAGTTAACACATGCACTATAATGTGTCTGATTTTATGTCAGAACTGAGTGACATGAAAATCATTTGTACATCAAGAAAAACAATAAAATGTTTCGTATTTACGATTGAGCCAGTTGCATTGAAAAACGAAAACAGTTCATTTAATACATAAACACAGATAATTTATATTAAATTACTGCTATAACCACTTAAATGAGGAGCCTAAACAAGCTATTAACAAAGTATAAACAACAATATTTAGTATGTAAAAACAGAACCTAACAATGGTACAGCAATACAAATATTACAACAAAATATAATTATTATTATATTTATTGTAAAAGTATTTAGTTTCAGACATTTCCAACACATCCTTTCTCCATTGAATATCTTCATAAAAAACCTTCGTTACATAATTTATGAGTTATAAAATGTTTTTCTTCCAGTAGCTTGAACAGGTTGAGCGCAGTAATGTAGTTGTATTGGTAGTGCAATGTTGTTCAGTATATATCTTGTGAAAATTCCATCACATACTTAAACATGCAAGAATCTATTTCATTGGCTTCTCTGGCTGCCTGGACCTATGCCTCGTAAAACTGTTCTTTCCATGTTTTGGAGTTATGTACTGTTAAATTATATGTCCGGAGGTGTCTCTTGTATATTCAAATTGAACTGTTGACAGCAGACATTGAGAAGCACTTTTGTCAGTTGAAAGAGTATGATATGCTCCATAAATTTCCTTCAGACCTTTTTATTTCAAATTCAACTAAAGCTTCTTACATATCATACATCTATCTGTTTTATATTTTAAGGATGCAATGTTTATTTTATGGAAGACGGATTCATATATTCTAAGACTCAGATATTTCATAAGAAATTGTTCTGCATACTCTCTGGAAAGATGTGACAAAGTAATATGACTTAAATTACAGATTCTCTGGCTGATCTCATGTACTGTCTCTCATAATACAATATATTGAATTGAATTTTACGTATTAATGTCTCTCATCATCTCATTCTATATTGGGTCTGAAAAAAGAACACTTAATTTTGTTAAAAGGTCTCTTTATTGGTGTCAAGTACTTTTATGTACCACAAATCTAAGATAACAGAGCACTAGTAAAACATTTACCATTTTTATGGGCAACGTATAAATATTGTCTCATAAGCAATGTCTTTCATTTAAGAATAATAATTATATCAAGTGTGTTCTGACAAGCAATTAACTAATTTTCTAGGTATAGACCCTTAGTTTCTGTGGTCTTGAGTCCTCAATCAGCGAGGTTTATTATTCCATGATGGTACAAGTCTCTGGTTTTTGAGGCAAACAATTCGGTGACACCCACTTGGCCATGGATCACAAAAGATGATAATGTGATGTGAGATCAGGACTGTATGCTGGCTGTGGTAACAGTTTTCTTCCAATAATATGAACAAGTTGAACCCAGTAATGTACTTCTACTAGTGGTGCAACAAAATCAACTAAAAAATCAAAATTTGATCTCTTCTCCATGCAAGCATAATGGGACTTCAGTGACATCATATAGAACCACGTATTTGCAGATGTGACAGTCACTTAATACCTGCTGTAATTCCATACCACCATGTTTGATTTAAATGTTGCAGCAAACCTTAAAGGCAATATCAAATACAGAGATATTCATTCATTTATTATCTGCTGTAAAATTACAAAGTAATTCATAGCATCATCAAGAAAACAGAAATACTAAAGAAAAAATTTGTACATTGCACAGTTGACATTTGACAAGTCATATACTTAATACATACTACAAACACATATACATATACTTAATATACTGGCTATAAATGATCTAAATTATACAAACATTTATTAATTAAATACTCTTTTAACTTATATTTAAAATATGTTTTTGAGGTGTTAACCAAATTTTTTAAAGCTACTAGTAATCTATTAAATAAGATTGCCCCTCGTGTATTGACATCCTTTTCCATGAAACTTTATTTGATCTAAAGAGATCAAATCGCCTGCGGTGCCAGATGTAGTAAAAGCAGGCGTTAAACACTACACATTTCATTTCATTTTAAAGAGATCAAAGTTATTTCTTGTGTAATGGTTGTGTACTTGACTGTTTCTTATTAATGGTTGTTTTGTTATATACAGTATGATTCTACAAACATACAGAGAATAAATGGTTAAAAGCTTATTATTGATAAAAGCAGTTCTGCATGATTCCCACATTGTCACCTTATATATAAATCTGATGCTTTTCTTTTGCAAAATAAAAAGTTTATTCATCTTGGTTTTAGCAACCCCCCCCCCCCCCCGCCCAATATCTCTATACCATATGTTAGATGAGGATATAGACTTCCAAAGTATATCAATTTCAGCATTTGAACATCTCCATAATTTTGGAAATATCTCAGTAAATATATTGATCTGCTGATAACATTACATACACAATGTATGTCTTCTGTCCATTTTAAACAGTTGTCTACCTGAAGACCTAGAAATTTGTGTGTGTTAACATTTTGAACTAGTGTATTACTAACTTGTATACTAAGATTGTTTAAATTTTTAATTGACCTACTGAATCCCATTATTGTTGTCTTTGGACATTACATTTCAAATTAAAAGATTCAAAATAATTAAGAAGAATGGAGGTAGATTTCTTCATATTTCTAAGTAATTCTTCATGTGTTTTTTCCCAGCAAATAGCTGTAATATCTCTCAGCATAAGTAACAATAGCACTATTTTTAGGAGGCATTATATCATTGACATAAAGTATAAACAATAATAAACCTAGCACTGTGCCTTGGGGTACCCCATATTTAACTATTTTTTTTTTTTTTTTTTTTTTTTTGGATTCTATATTTGTCCCACAGATGACTTGTAATGCTGCAGATACTTTATAGCTAATCTTTGTTATGTTTAATATTCAAATTATTTCCTGTACATGAGTATTGTGGAAGAACAGTTTATAAAATACAAACTGAACATAATAGTTGCCCACATAGCAATTTGCTTCATTTATATCTAATATCTGAGATTGCTTTGATCTTTATCCATGACATTTTAAACAGATTAGGAGGTTTAATGTTGGTATAGTATCTCAGTAAGCTAGCTGGAGTGATAATAGCATTGGCATAAACAGACAAGTATCTGTAGATTGAGTCCTGGTCATGTCTTTGAGTTTCTTAAGTCTATATGTGTTTGGAGGAATTTAGTAAGAGTGACGTTAAAATTAATCTCAGCAACTATTTGTAGTTGGTTTATTAATACTCGTCCCTTACTTGTTTATATTAATGAGAGACTAGTTTCAAAGGCAAATGAAATCAAATCAAATTTATTCACCATAAGATTTCCAATTACAGAAATATCGGCTTCGTCAATACAATTTTATATTACAGATTAACAGTAAACACATGAACGGATAAACAAATAAGGTGATAGTATTTACAATTGCAATTTAAAAAAAAAAATGGAATAGGCATTTACTGGTGAGATTTCAAAGTTCATTATGCGATCCTTATTTTTCCATATGAATATGTTCTTCCATGTTGTCATAAATTGAGTCTCTCATTAATATAAACAAGTGACAAGTATTAATAAACCAACTACAAATAGTTTCTGAGATTCTTAAGTCTAGTTCAACTTTCCAAGAAGTTGTTCGTACAGTAAGAGAACAGTCATGTGTAGTGTAGTTTGAACAAATTATTGATAGATTCAAAGAAGGTGTGGTTAAATGTATACATACTTTGTGGTACATATAATAATTTTCTTTCTTCACAGATTTGTTTCTGAAAATAAGATCTACATCTGATTGGACAACTGTTTGAAATGGATAAGAAATTAGAAATCAAAGAAGAGAATCCCCTCACAGATGACATAACCTCACAGAATGAGAGAGAGCTCATTCAGAAGATTGTTTCTATGAAGACAAGTACTGATACTGTACTTCTGGATACTGATCTTGACATGACAGTCAAAACTGAAATTAAATCAGAGACTCCTTTTATCAAATATTTTGTAAAACAGACTGAGGCCGAAACTGCTTCATGCAGCTACAACTGTGAGGTAGATAGGACAAATGAAGTTAAACAACAGCCCCTGTTTTCAGATGTTGCTTCACAGAATAAGGAGGAAGTACTTCCAGAGAATCCTGTAATTATGGATAAGAAATCCAACAGTGATCATGAAATGTGTAACAAAATAGAATTTATAAACATTAAAGAAGAACTTTGGCAGTTGGAAACAGAAACATCATCAGTTTGGGATAATACTAAGGTAAGTTGTCTAGAAGCCTATTGTAGCTAGAGAAATGTTCGTAATAATCATCCCAATATATTCTGTGCTATTGCAGAATGTTACACTCTGCTACACTTAAAAAGTAAAATGAATGGCAAATCAAATCAAGAATTCAAGGAAAACAGATAACCAAGATATGATTGTACCTGCATGTCACAATTACAGTAGTTGGTTATATAACTTTAAACTGTTGAGTTAGGTAAATATACAACTAGATGCCAAAATCTGTTCTAGATATCACAAGGCTTACATTCTTTTGTATATGAACTAAATGCTCATGATGTAATCCACCAATGCAATTTCTGGGCCTGTAGGCCATGGTCCAACTGAGGAATTATCACCTGACCTTTGGTCTGTAAGTCCTTTGAACATCTTCAGAGAGAGTGACTACTGGCTGCCGACAACTAGAGTGTCCGTTTTTTCCTTCTAAGTGGATGCAAATGAGCTTATGCCAATGCACGGAGAATGCAGAGTTTCGAGTTTAGCTGTAGCTTGTATTGTACTACCTACCAAAAACCATTCACTTTACAGGATTCGAGTGAGGAAGTGTTGCTATTGCATCTACAGATTCAAGTAGTGTGTATGATGACCGGCCATAGAACTTGGGTCAGGTGACATCTGTTGGCCAGAATATATATATGTATATATATGCATGTAATATATGCATGTATTATGTACTGAGCTAAACTTTGGTCTTTGTCTTGAGGTACATTAATTCTAGTATAGTGTGTCCTTAAAGTAGCTAGACCTGAGTGAGGTCTATGTCTAATTTGTGTTACATTGCCACATTCTTTGTTTAGATCTTTTTTTGGTAATAATTTTTAAATTCAAAACATATTTCATGCCAGCAGCCATTTTACGGGACATTTGACACAGTCTGCATACTAAGCAGGCTCAGTACTGTCTACTAAAGCTGACCTACCCTAGAAGGTCATGTAGACAATAGGCTATTTATGTAATGCAAGTGCCATATACATTGTGATATTACATTATACTCCTACCACCTGTAAAGGTTACAGCAATTATGTCAGGCTATTTTCCACCTACATGATCATAATACAATTGATTATTTTTTTGTCTATTTGTATCACCAACAAGACTGCATTGTATTATAAAGATGCATATGTGGATGCCACATCAGTGTGTAATATCACTGCTTGGTTCATATATGCTAACTTAATGACTAAATGTGCAATTGAACATAATGTGCCCTAGCAGTTCACTATACTATATGGTTTGTGCAACAATGCATTACATGTTATATTTATTCCAAATTTGGGAAAACATTCCAAGATGGATCAAACATTGAGCTTCATTGACCTTAACCCTCGAGACCAACTTAAGATATACTTGAATGGAGTGGTCTGTAGGGAATAACCTGTCACCCCTGTAGTGCAGGCGTAATGTGCTTCACATTCAAGGGGCTCCGTGTCTGAATGTCCATCAGCTTCAGTTACTTTAATTAAAAAAAAGTGTGTGACCTTGAACAGTATACCTTAATGCTCTGCAACATCATTTAGGTATCACTGAGCAGATTGATTGGTGCACGTTTAATCGTAATGAACAGTTTCAGCATCTCCTGTGATGTATTATTACCAGTGTATTCCCAGTATCACTTTAGCATATCACTCAGCAACAGTGCATTGTGTGACGTATGTTCATAGCCTTTTAGGCATCAGCTCCTACAATGTGACCCAGCAATTTAGAATACATCTTGGATATCATTATGTACAAGTATGTAAAAAGAATGGACATTGGAAGCTTTACACTTTAATTAGGCTCTGGGCTCAAAATCTCTATGCAGATTCAGATTCAGATTTTATTCTGCCATTTGCAACATGTTTTACAAAGCATCGTCGAAAAATAACACTACAGTTACATTTTTACAGTTCAATAATAAAACAAATAAATCTAATATAAAAATTATTTGTGGTTGGTTTATTGACACTCGTCACTTACTTTTTCATATATTTATGAGAGACTAGTTTCAAAGGCCCTGGCCTCCATTTTCAATCTCTTCCCAACTGGCATCTGTTGTTATCTGCTCTCTCTGGTGGTGGAACTATGAACTTTTTTGTCAAATTATCTACTGGCGGGATTTCAAAGTTCATTACGCGATCCTTATTTTTCCAGATGAATATGTTCTCCCATGTTGTCAATCTATTTTGGTTTATCACTCCTTTTAATAATTTTGGATTTGGATCAATGTCATGGTTTTCATTCCAAAAATGAAATGCTACTGCTGACTTGTCTTCTTGTTTCAATCTGATGTTTCTAAAGTGTTCTTTGACTCTGGTTTTTAAATTTCTTTTTGTTTGACCTATGTAGCATTTTTCACAATTCTTACAATTTATTTGGTATATTCCAGATTTGTTACCTGAAGGAATTTCATCTTTTGTTTTTGAATTTAGTAATTTTAAAATTGAGTATCTATTAGTAGGTGCCAAGATGATATTTTGTTCCTTGAATATCTTTTTAAATTTATTAAATGTTTTTGGATGATATGTGAATGAACTGAATATGCTGTTGCTTTCTTTTTCTTTAATAAATGTGGTTGCTTCCTTAATGGTTTTCTTTAGTTTAGATTTTCTAATTTTCTTCAACACCAAACTTTTGTTGTATCCGTTTTCTTCTGCTATGTGTATTATTGCTTTTTGTTCCTTGAAATATTCTTCTTTTTCCATGGGTATGTTGACTAGTCTGTGTGTAAGGCTGTTTATTATTGCATGTTTATGTGTAATTGGGTTGTGGCTATTATTTTTTATATTAATTTTTATATTAATTTTGACGTCACTGTTACTAAATTCCTCCAAACACACAACAAATAAATCTATTTACAGACTATTACCAGTTCTAGATATACACAACAGATTGATAACAAAATTTAATAAACTAAGTCACTCTTCCATTTTTGTATTTGTCAATTGAGTAGAAAGCATTTTTTACTAGGTAAGTCTTTATTGCGGAAATTTTCTTCACTTCTTCATTTATTGCCTTGATCGAGTGAGGTAAATGATTGTATAAATTTTTGGCAGTGCTTTCAGTACATTTGGCAGCTAATGTTCCCCTGAACCTATTTCTAAAGTAGTTCTGTTTTGTTCATGTATTATATTCATGAATGTTTCTATTTTTTCCTTCTATGTGGTTTCTTATTACATGTTTGAGACATTCAAATATATATAAACAGGGTAGTGTGAGTACCTTAAGTTTTTTAAAACTGCTTTAACATGATGGTCTCCTGTGGATCTTTTCCATTATTCTTATTGCTCTCTTTTGTTGCCTAAATGTTTTTAACATATTTTTCTTACCTGCTGCCCCCCATAAAATTACCCCATAACTTTGGTGTGCATGTATAAATCCATAGTAAACCTTTAGTGCACTGACTTCATCCATAATTTGTGTTGTCTGTTTTAATACATATATGCCCTTGTTTATTTTCTTGTTGATCTTTTCTATATGTTTGTGCCATTTTAAACTACTATCTATAACTAAACCTAAAAGGTTTGTCTGTGCTACTTGGCTAATTTGCTTATTTTGTACTGTTAATGTGATGTCAGATTTTGTTCTATTACTGAGCTGAGTTTGCATCCATTCGGTTTTGTTTGTGTTTAGTACCATTCCCAGTGCTTCTAAATAAGGGCTAAATGATTCTAATAAGCAGTTTGCTTTTTCCTGAACTTCTGCCTCTGTCTTTCGTGTTACCACTGTCTTACCTGCATATCCAATGGCTAATCCTCCTGCATCCTGTATTATTTTAAATAACAAATTTATATATAGGATAAACAGATATGGTCCCAATTTTGATCCCTGAGGCACTCCATGTGTTACACATTTGAATGCTGATTTAACTTTTTTCAAATGTCCTCCTGAATTGTGTATTATTTCGACACACTTCACCCTATTTTGCAGGTACGAGCTTAACCATTTAAATGGTATGCCTCTTATCCCATGGTTTTCTAATTTCGCCAATAGGTGTTTAATATTAACAATCGAATGTTTTTGATAGGTCAAGAAAAATCGCTATAACTAACTCCTTTCTATCTAATGCTCTAACAATTATATCATTTCCCTTACTAACTGCATGTACTGTTGATTTCTTTTTCTGAAAGCCAAACTGATTTTGTGATATAATATTAAATTTACTACAGAAGCTCTGGAGCTGTTCTAGGAAAAGTCCTTCGATAATCTTTGAAAATCCAGAGCAAAGAGATATGGAGCGATAATTTTCCATCATTTGTTTGGAGCCTTTCTGTTTATAAATAGGTCTAACTGTCGTTTGTTTTAGGTTACTTGGAAAGGTTCCTGAAATAAAACTTTCATTTATTATATGTGTGAATAGTATTTGCAGTATTTTATCATCTAATCCGCTAGATCTTTTACATTTTAGTGTATTTATTTGTCAAATGACATCACTTTGTGTAATTTCTCTAATTACCATTGAGTTACATATGGAACTTTCATTTGTTTTGTAGTCTCTTGTCTTAATTCCCATATTAGCTATTATATCTATATAATAATCATTAAATTCATTACTAATAATCACTGGGTCTAGTATTATGCAACTGGATTTTATAATTTGGAAGTTTTCTGTCCATTTTGAGGTTTTTTCTTTATGTAGTGTTTTAATAATGTTCCATATCTCCTTAATTTTATTTTCTGCATTCAAGAGCAATGTTTTATTATGGTGTTTCTTAGCTTTGTTTATCACTGCATTTAGAGTACTTTTATAGTTTTCTATGTATGTGTAGGACCGTTCATCTAATTTAAAAGCTTTTAGACTATTTAAGAATTTCATTCTCCTTTTGGATTTTTCTATCCCTTTGGTCAACCAGTTTAAGCTGTTCTGTTTTTTATGAATTGCCTTATACAGTGGCCTTGACTGCTCCAAGCATGACTTTAAAGTATTCATAAATTGTTCAAATTTTTCATCTATTTTAGTTATTTCAAATATATTACTAAATTTTGCTTGTTTAAGATTAATTCTTAATGCTTCTAGAGTACTTTTATTTACAATTCTTTTAATTTCCTTCAAATTATTTAATTTTCCGTCTTGTATATCTAAGGGCTTACTCTCTATTAATTGTCCAAAGTGGTCACTAAGCCCATTTTTTATTAAAGCTATATTTACATCTTCATCCTTTAAGTTAGTAAAAGCATGATCAATAACTGTAGAAGTATGCCGTGTTACTCTAGTTGGCCCTAGTGACTCTAGTTGCAAGGTTATGTCATCAAACCATCCTCATTAGGTCTTTGATGGACTATGAGTCCACTAGCTGTCGCTTCAGGTGTCACCGGGTACCCCATATAGCATGCTGGCACCCAATATAGCAAGGGAGCAACTCCTAGCAGCAGCTAAAACAGCTCCATTAATCCCCAGTTAGAGAGTCTGAGATTTAGAGAGTCTGGAATTTAACTTTACCCATAGAATTCAAAAATTTATTTACACCAAGGTGTAATGGGTATTGTGTACTACCAAAATAACTTAGAGGGACGTATCATACCCTCTAACATAGTTCCCATCTAAACCAAAGCCAGACACAACTACCTACACATAAATTTTTGTATCTGCAGCCAAACCCGATTAATGATGGGCATGCATCAAAATAATTCAGGCTTACTAAAGCTAATCAAAAAAACTACTTGCAGTCTAATTGTTGACACTTCATCAGTTAAATGTTTATATTATCAAGGGACTAGTTTCAGAAGACATTGCTTCCATTTTCAACCTCTCTCGAACATCTGTTGTCATTTGCTCTCTTCTCTCTGGTGGTGGAACTATGAACTTCTTTGTCAAACTACATACTGGTGGGGTTTCAAAGTTCATTACACGATCCTTATTTTTCCATATGAATATGTTCTCCCATGTTGTCAATTTATTTTGGTTTATCACTCCATTTAGTAATTTTGGATTTGAATCAATATAATGATTTTCATTCCATTATTGAAATGCTACTGCTGACTTATCTTCTTGTTTCATTTTGATGTTTCTAAAGTACTCCTTGACTCTGAGTTTTAGATTTCTTTCAGTTTGACCTATGTAGCGTTTGTCACAATTTTTAAAACTTATTTGGTATATTCCGGATCTGCTACTTGATGGGATTTGGTCTTTTGTTTTTGAATTTAGCAATTTTAAAATTGAGTGTCCATTAGTAGGTGCCAAGATTATATTTTGTTCCTTAAAGATCCTTTTTAAATTCATTACCTATTTTTGGGTGATATGTGAATGAACTGAATATGCTGTTGCTTTCGTTTTCTTTTGTAAATGTGGTTGCTTCCTTGATGGTTTTCTTCAGTTTAGCCTTTTTAATTTTCTTAAACACCAAACTGTTTTTCTATCCATTTTCTTCTCCTATGTGTAGTATGGCTTTTTGTTCTTTAAAATATTCTTCTTTTGCCATGGGTATGTTGACTAGTCTGTGTGTAAGGCTGTTTATTATTGCATGTTTATGTGTAATTGGGTTGTACCTATTATTTTTATGTAATTTTGTGAATGTGTTAGCTTCCTATAAATTCCAAATTTTATTTTTGTATTATTCATGATGATATTTAGGTCTAAGAAAGAGAGTTGTCCATTGATCTCCTTTCCTGTTTTGAATTTGATAGTTCTTTCTTGCAGACTGAGTAATTTTAATGCATCATTAAGAACTATTGCAGTGATGACATCTACATATATATACCAAACCTTGAAGATCTATGGGAAGGCCTTTTTAATTTTTTAATTTGTGTTTTAAATGCACTCATAAATAAGTTTGGCAAAAAGGGTGAAAGTGGTTTGCCCAGTGATGAAGAGATGGGTGAATGGTTCTTCCAATTCCCTGCATTATTAATACTATATAATATCCATGTTTATATGTGTTTATCTGTAATGATGTTGTTGAGAACACCTATAACCTTTAAGCCATTTGCATGTACTGCTTTATTATTATTATTATTATTATTATTATTATTATTATTATTATTATTATTATTATTATTATTATTATTATTATTATTATTATTATTATTATTATTATTATTATTATTATTATTATTATTATTATTATTATTATTATTATTATTATTATTATTATTATTATTATTATTATTGTTATTGTTATTGTTATTGTTGTTGTTGTTGTTGTTATTATTATTAGTATTATTATTATTATTATTATCATCATCATCATCATCATCATCATCATCATTATTATTATTATTATTATTATTTGTCACTGCCACTGCTACTGCTACAGTTTGTAGCAAGGATTCCACCAGTAACATCATTTATGTCAAGTCCTAGTATGTTATTCACGTATATGTGTGTCAGCCTTGTTTTCCCTTCCCTTGTTTTCTCATAACTTTCTGTATTAAGTTTAATAAATGCTTGACAATTTCAGTAATATATTCTGTTTTATTTTCTTTTTATTCTGTTCTTTTTCTTTTTTCTCTTTTTCTTTTTCTTTTTAGTTTTATTTCTGTTTTATTTTACCTGTTTTATATTCTGATCTATTATCTGTTTCATTTATTTTATCAATTCTGTGATCTCTAAACTAAACAGTTAAATACTTTCTCCCCATCTTGGTTTTCTTATACCTCATCACATGATAAAATATCAGATATTGTTTCCACATATGTTTTAGTTATGTTATGTAGGACATTAACACTATATAGATAATTCTGTCAAACTATACATTTGAATTATTCTGTTACAGGATGTTGATGTTCCTGCAGTAAAATCCTCAAGGTAAGATTTGTGCCTTTTCAGTTACAAGCTTTCTGCCTTTTATGTTTCGTTTACTTTCGTTCTTATATAACTCTCACATTTATGTTTCAGCACAAGTCTCATTGAACTCTTGAACTAATACAAATGGATATAGAGTAAAACTTGGTCTAAGTATAATCATATCGGACCAAAACAAATTGCTAAATTAGGCAACTTACCGGATTATACAAAATGCTATAGGCTATGTATACATTATCAATTACTATGCATCACAAATATATATATATATATATATATATATATATATATATATATATATATTATTTGTAATTATGCACATATGTAAAAGTACACTTTAACAGTTTTAGTATAGATTTTGTTCATTTATTTGCAGCTATTTTGTGCCATAGACTAATAACAATAACATGACTTGAACGTAATACATATTACTGGTTTCTGTTTCTATTCTCTCTAGGTTTAATTGCTTTTTTGATCACTGGGAGCAAAGTCTGTTTACATTTTTTCTTGTGGAACTTTTGCACTATAGAATGATTTGAACATCTTGGGAAAATAAGTATGTGTTGCCTATTTCATGATATTACTTGGATATTGTAACGCGAGCGCTGGAACACCCTGTGAACCAGCTGGGAACGGAAGGCAGGGGAGGACCGCGTTAGCCACACCTCCCCCTCGTTTGTCTTGTAGTGGTGACAGGCAGTGGTTGGGAGGAAAAACATCAGTGTGCCGTCTGTTTCTGTGCACCTGGTTCCAGAAATTACGGAATCTGGAGCATTCTCCTGGTCACTAGAAACCGGCGATATTCCTATATAAAGAGGGTTACAGACAGACAGAGGTCAGTCAGTCGGAGTTGGTTTTGTCAGTTAGTGAGTGAGGAGACAGTTCTTGGTGTAAGAGTTAGTCAGTGACGTGTTAATGAACGAAAGGGTTGTGCAACGGAAGACTGTACGAACTGTGTATGTGTATCGGAGTTCATGTAATCGCGAGTACAAGTGAAGTTGTAACGGACGAACTGGTAAATCGTAATTGTGTGCGGCAAGTAATTTTGTGTAATTGGCAAGTGTTAAACTGTAAGTCGGTGGAAATAAAGAACATTTTTGAGTGGTGTAATTGGACTTTTCATTTCACGAACCCACAAAGTCACAATATGTAATGGCTTCTTTAGGAGTATTAATTTTTCACATGTTCATTTTCTTCTCATTTTTCTGTGTTACCTTGTCATCTTCTGCTTTGCGGATTTCTGTTACATTTGTTGCTGAAGTATAAGTTACGTGAGCTGGCAGGTCATCACTTCCAGTGCAGCCCTTTGGACTACATCAAATGTTCCACATTTTAAATGTCAGTGCTTGCTTCTAGATATTTGAAACGGCCATATTTTGTCACATTTGCAATGACATGGCTTTTCCTGTTTGTTTCCACACAGCTATACATTGAGTATTTCTTTGGACATTTATTGCTGACATTCTTTTCACTTTGAATGCGGAAATATTTTAAGGAAGTGCATTATAAAACAGTCCCAGCCATAGTTGGATATAATATCATCTTCTATTCCTTAGCTACATTTTCCTCTAGATCCCCTATGAACTTACATAATTCTGCATGATGTGTTTAGTTTTGAAGCTGTCCAGCCATTCTGTAGATGTTTGTTCCTTATGTCCTAGCTGCAGCTTCACCCAAAACAAAACCTTGTGCATTATATTCAGGATATATTGTCTTCCCCTTATACAATTTAAAATCTAACACACCATTGAAATTTGCCAAAACAAAAACCTTTAGACCAACTGGGTTAGACTGCTTCATACCGCAAACTCCAGAAAATCGAACTATCATTTCATCTTTGCCAACATTTTCTTCCCTCTCCTGCTTCAGGCATCCTCTTATTTCATTAATAAGTGGACGTACCTTCCACAAACCTATCATATTTACGTTCTTCCTTGGAAATGTCATCAAATACAACCTTCAGAGAAGTCCTAATGGAGAAAAATTTATTCCTAGCCACACTGTTATTTATGATTGGTACCTTCCATCTATTGTACCAATACATTCGGTTATTGGACATTGTAAGCAGCTCATTATCATGCACATTACAATAAACGTTTTCAGTTCAAGGAAAATATAAATTTAGAGGTTTTGCTTTCATTTTTATATATATCTGACAAAACTTAACCAATATTGTTTGGATTATATCATTGACATATTGTTTAAAGTTATCAATGTTCTCAAAGATGCAGTTTTATCAATGGGAGCTAGCTTTGGCTGATAACTGAGACTGGAGCTGGTTTAAAATTTCTTCTTCCCCAACACCACCTGAACATTTGCACAGAATCCTGAAATATTAAAATTCTTCCCTTTCATGTAAAGTATTCTAGCTCCCATATAAACTTTATTGTACAAATGGAAGTTCAGTTTTTCAGGTCCTCAGTAGGACAATGTGTATAAATATAAATGATACAGTAATTAGTGACAGCCTACCTCATCAGAATCACTACTGCATCTCTCACTTACGCTTTCATCTTCGTCATCTGGAACAGGATTGTTATCTGCTATATTGCTGGTATTTCCATTTTCTGAATCCCCATCTGCATCAGAGAAGTCACTTTCAGAATCATCCGTATTTGCAAGTACTTTTACTTTTAAGAGATATTTCTGTGCTTCATTATCTAAATCAGAAATGAAATCATTAGTTAAATGCAGATTCATAAAAATAACGATTTTGGTGCTCAGAATTGCTTTTTTTAAATTTTACCAGGTGGATTATATTAACTGAGATCCAAAATACAGAAAGCTGACCTTCAAAAAAAAAGGGGTTAGGAAATCCTGAACAATGCCTGTGGATGTATGTATTTGAGATATAGGTTATCTTTTATATCAGTGAAAGAAAACTGTATCATTAACACAGAAACTGCTGTAAAGTGTTAATGTGCACTTACCTTGAAGGAAGATTTGCCATGCTACAAACTGCATTGTCATCTGTAACAAGCTGTTCACACAACCCAGTTGGGAGTGAAATGCAATAACAAAGTTCAGAAATGCCAGAAGCTCCTATTGAGCTAGGGGATACTCGTTGCACTTGCCTGCCATCTGCTGTAGAATTTCTACAAGTTACCCCGACCCAAGGGGCCTACTTCGGTAGGTACGGGATTGCCGATCCTGAGGTCCCGAGCCAAATCTCTCGATCGAGTGCCTCTGAGTGATGAGAGAGCTATTTCCAAACGCCCAAACAAGGTCGATATCCATGTTTAACCCTAACCTCCCTGAACGCATGTCTGATGGATACCTACAGCGGTCAGCGGAGGGGTGACTGGGTAATGCCTAACTCCCAGCTCCTGGTAATCATATAGGACTGTGTTCATATCCACCGATAATGGTCAGTCCTGGGGAGGGGCCATTGCTTGAGCTGAAGCACTCCTAAAGGCGTTTGGGTCCCTCTGTCTTTACACTGGAAGGTGAGACCCTGAGGTGAGCAAGGTACAGGCCAGGACTCACCTAATCCGGGATGGCGCACAGGATGTGAGCACGCCTCGGAGACGTTTGCAATGGTGGAGGATAATGTTGCTAAGAGTTCGAACAAACAAATTAACAAAACAGTTAAGAACAGTGTAAAGGAAGTAGTTGAGTGTGGTCCTCACTACTTAGTGATTAAAAGAACAAAGGAAGGCAGGAATTTTTTTATTGTTAATCCGTTTTTAATATAGAAGGGTCTCTACAATATATTTGGGGTGAGTGAGTGAGTGGGGTTTTAGGGCCCGTCGACAACAAGGTCATTTGGGCCCTAAGTCAACATTAAAACCTAAAAGCTACACTAATCAAGCTAAAAAGGTAAAATAAAATAAAAACATTCAACTATTAAAAGTACATAAAAAATCATCCCGGTCAAAATAATTTAAAAGCTCTAAAATTTATAAATATAAAATTCAAGTCATACTTGTGAATAAAAACCGATTTTAAAAACAAACCGCAGTGCCTTATCCAAGGCCACTGGGTCGTCACCTAAAATACTGGGCAAGTTAGCTCCCAAGCCTATTGACTGGCGCACGCGGGCGTACTGCGGGCACAATATATTTGGTGCTGTAAAGTCCTATACTAAATCAAGAGGTGGCACGCTACTTGTAGAAGAAATTTCAGCATCCCAGGCAGCTGAGATTCAGCGAGCTAGCATGCTACACAGTTGTCCTTTAAAGGTTCAGTTGCATAGGACCCTGAATTCCTCGTGTGGTGTCGTAAACATTCTTGCACTGGACGGTATGTCCAATGAGGTTATTCTGGAGAACCTTCAGGAACAAGGTAACAGCAGTATTCCGTGTGCAACGAGAGAGCGAGGGGAAATGGTCTCTACTGGTAACCTGCTCTTGACATTTGATTGGGTAGGTCTCCCACAAAGGATAAAGGCAGGGTGTGAAGTAATTGAGGTTAGACCATATATTCCCAACCACCTGAGGTGTTATAAGTGTCAGCCAGCGACTTCTGTAATGCTTTACTTACATATGTGAGCTGTGGAGGCGGCTTGTATGAAAATGCATGTACATCACCTGCAGCATGCGTTAACTGTAGTGATGAACATCCATCTATTTCACGAGAATATCTCCGTTATATTGAGCAGTGAGCTGTTCAAGAGATCCAGGTTTCTCGGAGGCCCGGAAACTTCTTCATACCCACAAGCCCTCTGTAACGAGTTCCCGTACCTACAGCTCCGTGGTGGCTACCCCATTACTAAAATGGGAAACTGGTACTCGAACATGCAATATGAACGGTATAACCACATCAGAGAAAGTCCTAGTACGTAGATCAGCACCAAAGGAATTCCCAACATGTACACAGTTTCTAAGATCACAGCAAGTAACAACACTTCAGTTAAGTTACCAGACAAACGAGCGACATTCGTCGGTCATATTTTCCAATCGGTTCGAGCCTCTCCTGCCGAAATGAGTGTTAGCTCAACACCCAAGAAAGGGCAAATGGATCCGATCCCCGGTGAAATCTACGTAACGTGCATATAGATTTGATATCTTATCCCGTTGCTGTTGCCATGGCTATCCTACAGTGGAACACACCAGGTTTGAGTGCTTATTGACTAGAGCTCGAACTGCTAAACAAGCACGAACCCTTGTTGGAATGCTTACAAGAGACTAGGCTACGATCACAAGACATTTTTAAAATCAGGCATTACACATTATTAAGGTGTGATACTGAAGAAGAGGGCATTTCTGCTCACCGGGCACTACGATGCTCCGCAGGGATGACTTATTGGTAGATTCTCTACAGTTGCACTCTGACATCCAGTCAGTAGCTGTAAGGATTAAACTTCCATCAATCGAGTTTTGTATGTGCAATGTATATCTACCTCCATCTGGTGACCTCTCATTACCTGACCTAGAAAAGCTGGTTTCCTATCAACGCCGTTTCTCATAGTGGGAGACTTAAATGCCGATCATCCACTTTGGGACTAAAATCGGTCATGTTGGAGAGGCAAACTCATTGCACAATGTATGGAGAGCAATAACTTGGTTCTCCTCAACACCGGAGAGCCAGCGTTCCTTTCAGACTCCTTTAACACCGATTCCCACATTGATTTGCAGTTTTTTCATCCCAGTTAGTAGTTTCATTAAAGTGGAATGTCAACTCTGATGTATATTCTGCTGACTATCTTCCATGTCTTCTTAGTCTGTTAGCAAAAGATGTGTCTCACGTATACCTAGCTGGCGCTTTGATCGTGCCAACCGGAACCTTTACACCCAGTTGGCAGTTTTTATTACCACGAGCACGATTCTATAAATGATTTATTTGATCATCTCACACAGAAAATTCCTCCACTGCAGAACAGTCTATTCCACGTTCGACCGCCCACCCCAGTCGACTTCCTGTCCCATGGTGGACGAACGACTGCCGGAATTCTATTCTTGCTCGTCGACGTGCTCTAAGGGTATTCCGACATCCTACCCTAAGTAACGTAATTGAGTACAAGAAAGCGCGTGCAAAGTGTAGGCAAATAATTAAGCATAGCTAAAAGACATGGAACAACTTTGTATACTCTTTTAACAGACGTACACCTTCCTCTGTTGTATGGGATAAGCTAAGGCGCGTGGCCGGAAAACCGATCCAATTGCCAAACGCTGGTCTGAAAACATCTGCAGGAGTTGTTGATACGTTTGACGGGGCTAACACCTTCGGCAGTGCTGCTCAAGTGTCTAGCTCAAATCGTTATGCTCCTGAGTTTATCTCAATTAAGACTCAGGTAGAATGCCAAGGTTTCGTGTTTCATACCAGAAACCTTGAAGATTATAACCGACTCTTCACCTAGGCAGAGCTAGAACATGCTCTTTCGTCTTCGCGGCTGTCAGCACCAGGACCGGACGGAATCCACGTTGAAGTGTTACATCTCTCACCTAAAGATAAGGCATTCCTGCTCGAGGTCTTTAAGCGTGTTTGGGTTGATGCCACTTTTCCTGATAGGTGGCGAGAAACCACCATTACACCTATTTTGAAAGCTGGGAAGGACCGTCACCTCTCCTACCGTCCTGTTTTCCTCACCAGCTGAGTGTGCAAGGTGACGGAACGCATGATTCATGGGTGTTAGTTATGGTGGTTGGAAACGCACAACCTACTGAGTATAATCCAGTGCTGTTTTCGACGACGCCGTTCAACTGTGGATCATGATGTATCCATGTCGACACGGATTTTGAACGGATTTCTTAAGAATTGTCAAACCGTGGGAATATTTTAACCTGGAGAAGGCTTGTGATACGTGTTGTCGGGCAGGGTTGCTACGCACTCTGCATACCGGGAATATACGTGGACGCATACCACTCTTCCTTCAGGATTTCTTGAAAGACGGCGTTTTCGAAGTAAGAGTCTGGTCAGTTTCTTCGAATATTTTTGTTCAAGAGAACGGTGTACCATAGGGATCGGTACTAAGTGTTTACGTTGCTTGCTATTGCGATTAATTCTCCCTCGAAATGCGTTTCTCCGGGGTCCTGTAATGTCTGTTTGTAGACGACTGTGTCATCTACTGTACATTTCACCTCATACTCTTTCTAGAACGGCGTCTACAGACCACCTTAGACAACCTGAAGGATTGGCGTTTAAAAAACGGGGGCCGCGCCGTGGCTCAGTGGTTAGACCGCTTAGCTCTCACCAAGGCGGCCCGGGTTCGATCCCAAGCGACCGCAAAGTGAGATTGTGGCGGACAACACGGCGCTGGGGCGGGTTTTCTCCGGGACCTCCGGTTTCCCCCGCCATCCCATTCCACCGATGCTCAATCTTCAGCTCATGTACCATCAGTGTCACCGCCTGCGGTGCCGTATGTAGTAAAAGCGGGCGTTAAACACTACATAGTTCACATTTTAAAAAACTGTTTCTGATTGGTATGCATTGGTATGCCTAATATGTATCTACGAGAGAGAGGGTATACCCGCCTTGATTGTGCGGATCGTCCCATGTAGATCTGGGCATGACTAAATCATGTGTTTGTCTAGTATCCGCACATAATGCGTTATAAAGACCATTTTTATTTTATACTGATGGCTGAAATAGTGTTGGTTGTGCCTATGTGTGGAACCGAACCGTGTACATTCGAATTCCATATTTGCACTTCCATTTACTGCAGAGCTTTATGCAATATACCGGGCCATTTTACCTTTACGTAGACGAAAGATGGGAGACTGCTTAACCATGAGTAATTCCCTCAGTGCACCTCAAAGCCTTCGGGGCCGCGCCGTGGCTCAGTGGTTAGACCGCTTGGCTCTCACCAAGGTGGCCCGGGTTCGATCTCAGGCGACTGCAAAGTCAGCTGGACAACACGGCGCTTGGCGGGTTTTCTCCGGGACCTCCGGTTTTCCCCGCCATCTCATTCCACCGGTGCTCCATCTTCATCTCATGTATCAGTGTCACCGCCTGCGGTGCCGTATGTAGTAAACGCGGGCGTTAAACACTAGACAGTTCATTTTCAAAGCCTTCGGCAGCTGAACAACTACCATCCAATTGTGCAACGTATCCAGGATGCCCTCCACGGTTTCCACGCTTCTGGCGTTAGCGTGGTATGTGCATGGACTCCTGGTCACGTTGGCTTGCTTGGGAATGAAATGTCGGATTCAGCAGCTAAAACGGCTGCCATGTCATTTGTAACATCGCAAGATTTTATGCATGAATTGCAGACAGCTTTACATTCCTGTTGGAGGGAAGAGTGGTCCACTCTCCGCAGCAATAAACTTAGAACTTTGAAAGAACTTCCGATACCCTCGATTACTTCCTGTGGTTCATCTCTTTGAGAGGTGAGTTTGTCTCGGTTGCGGATTGGGCACTGCTTTTCTACACATGGTTGTTTGCTAAGAAAGGACCCTGCTCCAGTCTGTCGGTTTTGCAACGAAGATTTATCCGTCCGTCATGTGTTGCTGTAGCGCTCTTGCCTCGCACACCTTAGTACGTCTCTGCAGCTCCGACCAGCGCTGCAGAGATGCTGGTGGATGACAACAAAACAGTGGAGAAGGGTTTTAGGTAGTTTTATAAGTTGTTTTAGAATTTGGTGGATATTTGTTATATATTTTCGCCTTACACGTTTATTTATTGTTTTCCTTAGATTTTGCTTTATTATTTTCATTTATCTTATGACGCTTTTATCTACCGCTTTACTAATTTTAGTACTGTTTATATCTGGCTTTTGCCGTGAGTGGTTCTTAAAGGGCATTGATAACTAGTGCAGTAGAGCGCCCTTATATACACATCTATCTACAAGTTACAGTTCAGCATACTGCACCATGGGTCCCAGGACAATATAGTTACTTTTCATGAATTTATTGAACTAGAGTTGTTAATTGTACGTGTAATAACATATTCTGTTTTCAGACTTTCCCCAGAAAGAGTTGGTGGTGCATTTCCTGTAAAATCACCATTGCTCCCTACTGGAATCCAAGCAAGAGATACAAGCTTATATGAACATTTTGAATTCGAATATCAAAAAAGTGATGTTACAGATATCCTAACTGCCAAGGAAGAAGTTCACTCTGAAAAATGTGGGACATGCAGTGATGAGGGTAACAGGTACATAGAGCCCTTACACTTGAAACCTCAAAGTTTTGGTAATGTGTGCAAAAGGCCACAACAGTGTAGTATTTGTGCGAAGACCTTTACTTGTCCATCACATCTGAAACTACATGTTCTCATACATGAGGGCAAGAGGCCACACAGGTGTAAAGTTTGCAATAAGAAATTTACTCTTTTGTCAAATTTGAAAATACATAATTTAGTTCATGAGGGTAAGAAGCCTCACCAGTGTAAAGTTTGTAATAAGAGGTTTACTCACTTGACAAGTTTGAGAACTCATAATTTAATTCATGAGCGTAAAAAGCCACACAATTGTAAAGTTTGTGATAAGAGGTTTACTCAGCTGGGGCATTTGAAAACACATTATTTAATTCATGAGGGTACAAAGCTATACCAATGTAAAGTTTGTGGTAAGAGTTTTACACAGTCTTCCAGCTTGAGAAGACATAACTTACTTCATGAGGAGAAGAAGCCACACCAATGTAAAGTTTGTGACAAGGGATTTACTCAGTTGTCAGCTTTGAGAACACATAATTTAGTTCATGAGGTTAATAAGCCACACCAATGTAAAGTTTGTGATAAGAGCTTTACTCGGTTGTCATATTTGAAAACACATTATTTAATTCATGAGGGTAAGAAGCCACACCAATGTAAGCAATGTGATAAGAGCTTTACTGACTTGTCAAATTTTAGAAAACATAATTTAGTTCATAAGGGTAAGAAGATACACCAATGCAAAATGTGTGATAAGAGCTTTACTGACTTGTCAAATTTGAGAAGACATAATTTAATACATGAAGGTAAGAGGTCATATAAATGTAAAGTTTGTGACAAGAGTTTCACTCAGTTGTCAATTTTGAAACGACATAATTTGGTTCACGAGGGCAAAGAGTACACGGTGTAATACCAGGTTTACTCAGCTGTGAAATTTCAAAAGTTAATTCATGAGGCTAAGAAGACACCAATTTAAAATTGATTAAAAGACCTTTACTCAGTTTTCACTTTTGAAAACCCATAATTTAGTTTGATTGAATGAAGACAGCAGTGTAAAATTTGTGCGGAATTATCAGTCAATTGTGAGGTCTATAAACCGGTAGTTGTATGAGGGTAAATAATGAAAGTGAATTACGTGTCAGCATAAGTACCATGCTCGACTCGTTTTAAAGAAGTATTTCTTAGCTGGATTTGCCTAAAGTGGAGTTGTGCCACTGTGGTGTGAGGACGGGTTTGTGTCTTATTCTTGGGTTTCGAAGTATTAATGTAGCTGGGTGCAATACCTAACTAAATTCCAGAATTTTGGGTAAGGGCAAGCTCTAGCTTGTTGCTTAAAATTAAGTGCTATCTCCAATCCATAAGCCTGCAATAAATGAATCCTTCCGAAAGGGAAAGGAAATTGTAAAAGTGCTTACGCAGAATCTAGCGTTTTATTTTATTTACCCACATTTTACTTATATTCTGCAAGTAAGTAGGTGACATCTTAAGATAAATTTAGAATTAGAAACATAACTCGTAGAATAGCAAACTGAAGGTAAGGAAGTGCCAGCTCCTAACATGCAGTGACTGCTTTGGGATAAGTAAAAACCCTCAGCTTCAATGCCTGAGTTAGGGGATAATTATCAGTAATCTTTACGAAGGACTGTTAACAGATATGTTTGTATAATTCACTATGAGAACAAACATGAAAGGATAACGAATTGATATGTTCTGTATAATAATGTTTCAGATATCCTTAGCCAATTTGAAAATAATCCTTGTCTAAATACACCATCCACGTTGTCATCTGACTAAAATGCCTTCCAGCTGGCAGCTCCCGCTTGACACCCAATTTACTTTCTCCAGCACGTACAGCGCTGTTAGAGAATTGCAGCCCTGAAGCTTCGTACCGAGATTCAAATTTAAAATGTACGTTTTAGGATCAGCTGAATCCAAAAGAGCACGTCTTAGCAAAACGCCTGTTTGTCGTCTGACTAACATAATTCCGAAACCGGGTTGGTTAGACAACCCTAGGATATTAGATCAGCGTCTTCCAAGAATGTGGTAGAAACATTTTCGCCACTTTTTCTTATCACATTTCTTTTAGTAAAGTAGAATCCTCTACGGACCCGTGGAGCGCCCTGAGATAAGAGATGCGACTCGGGGACCGATTTAGAATGGTATAAGTGGTGCATCAAACTTGGGGGAAACGCCATTTACACGTTTACTGCTCACTTGCAACCTGCTGGGAACATCCATCTCACATAAGACAGGGTTATATCCCAGTGGCTTGCCTTGCCAAGACTAAACTGCAGATTAACGGCAGGAGTGTGTTCTGCACAATATGAGGGTTATGAAAGAACGATAAATTATCTCTCCTATAGAACAGTCCAAATTAATAGTGCCACGTTCTGATCTTCAGGTAGGGACTTGAACACTTCAATGGAAGGCAGCAGTTTAGGTCGAAAATTAATGTCACACTGGCAAGTTGGTCATGGTAGCTCAATGGTTAGACCAATCGGAAGGAGACCATGAGATCCCTGTTAAAATCCCGGCTATAGTATTGCATTTTTTATTGTGGCTCTATTTGTCCAATGTTGGGGCTGTTCGATATTAGTTCTTAGATCAATTTATTTTCAGGAGATACTTAGTCATTATGCACACTTACTGTAGTATAACTATCAACCATGTCCGGAATGTTTAGTTGTCGCAATGATTGTCCTCAACGGCTACACGCTTTATAGCAATCGCTTCATGTTTCTGGTGGCATTCAGCAGTATGTCAGCAGCAGTAGGGAGACCATTCATATCCCATCGTCCTAAACCCTCTTCTTCAACACATTCCTGCATGATTCTATCTATTCCATGTGTTAAAACGTGGTCTACTTTAGAGTTTTCGCCAGTCAAACACTTACAAACCTTTCCTGCAAATGTATCGAACGTTTCAATATAACAGATGTCTGCAGTTAATGATTTCGAATTGATTGTGTATTAGAAATGTATCAGACAAGATTTTTGTCCCCTTTAAAATGTAAATCAAAAACTTATTTCGTGGTGAGCTTGCGACAATGTGCCTGGAATTTCACCATCCACTCTTTGTCTAGATAGCAAATCACTAATCATATTACCTTTTCCAGGAATGTGACGGATTTCAATAACGCAAGATATTGAGCCGAACGCTCACTGCTTTACCGGCCGGATGGTCTAGTCTCGAGTTGCCGTGTTTTTAAGCGCTTGGCGGGGCTGGGTACACAGCCGAGCTTTATTCACAAGTGGGTCTGTAGCCTTGTGTCTGTCGGCGTAAGTTGCTCACCTGGCTGGTGAAGGGAATGTGGCGGACGTGTAATAATTTATACTAAAATATGAAGATATTAGAAGTAGTAAATTTGCAAGATAAAGCTATAAAATTTACATTAGAAACTCAAATTATTGGATTTCTTCCTTTTATAGATCTAAAGATAATAAGAAATAATAATAAATTAAGCTTTGAAGTTTATATGGAGTCTGCTAATATTGATAGTTATATAAAAATAAAATTTCTAAACCCTTTTCACATAAATTTGCTGTTTTCAATAGTTTGATTATAGATTAAGCATATAAACGTGTTAATACTGCTTCAATTAATGGATATAATAAAGATTGAAAATTTCAATTATCGAGAAACTGTTAATTATATCTAACATTAGAAAAATAAATTACGATTATATTTTTAAAAAAAAAAATTACTTACCATCCTTTGTGTAATAAACATTTTCAGAATTTTTTGAAGAGTTTGGTATAACTTTAGTTGCCCAAAATAAATATAGTATTAAAATATATTTCATTTCTCTATAAAAGATAAAATTTCTAATAATAAACAATCTAATTGTTTCGATTGTGATAAAGTTAATACTGGAAAGACAAAACGTGAATTAGAAACCAGAACGAAAGAACATTTTCCTAACGGTAAGTAAAAAGAGACCGATACATCGGCCGCAGCTGATCACTTTTGGTCATTTCACCATGAAATAAGTCCAGCAGTTAAATTATTAAAACAATTAAATGGCCCGATAGATTTATTGGTTTGGGAAAATATGTTTATTTTAGAAGACAACGCGCAATGAATTTTGAAATACCGGCGGTCGATTCTGTGTTACAATTTGTTTTATATTCAGATTTGGTAATAGTAAGAGAACATATCGACATTTAGTGTTCGTAACAATAACAGCTTTGTTTGCGGTTGAAGACGTGTACGAGTTTACATGAAATCACGTACCCGGAGAAGCTATAAGAATTATCATTTCTTATACGATAAGTGAAGTTTTAAGTTACAAATTATTATTATATTTGTACATATGTAATAATTTGTTTTAAAACGTGCTTTCAGTTTTTAGTTTCTACCAGGTCCCTTGTGCTAGCAAGATCGGAGAATGGTTGGCAATTTAAAGTCTTTAGTTGGACTATCAAAAGAAAATTAACCTTATATAACTGAGGGGTGAAATAAAATATTTAAAACAGACCCACCAATAATTTGGTTAGCCATATTCAGAAAGGGGCGCACCTTCACCTCTTGATAGATGTTGCCGTATAACTTTCTCCGTTTAATCCATCGGTTCCTTGTTGCGTCTGTCATCCCACTATTTTTTTTAAGAATTTTGCACCTTTCACTCTGACGAGGATCGCCGCAAAAGTTGGTAGCAGAACGTAGTTAGTTATATTTTGCTAGGTGAATAGAACTTTATCGTTGGTGAATCTGAATTTGGTATATCCTGACGTCTCACATGGATGTACACCTCTTGAGGAAGGCTGAAGTGCTGTTTAAGGTCAGGGATTCACGTCCGCTCCCAAAAATGCCCGCCTCGGTAGCGTGGTGGTAGCATGTCTGCCTCACGTTCAAGAGCTCCCGAGTTCGAATCTCGGTCAGGGTGAGTTGCCTGGATACGGCTTTTTCCGCGTTTTTCCCTTATCCTGAATGACGAATGACGGGTAACTAAGCTTTATGGACCCTCGGCTCATTTGAGCATCATTTCATCCATTTCATTCATCGTCCGACATGACTTAATGTTGGAGGACGTAAATTACAAAGAGCGCTCCTAAAATGGCAGTGTTGGTTGATAACTTTAGGCAAGTGAAAGACAGGCCTTATATAGTATTTGCAAGATTAAAGGGCTTGATAAATACAATAACACGTGTTACGGCCACTTTGTTACCTGTGACGGCCCTGAACGAAGCAGATTTCAAGGCTTTTGTCCCACATAGGGCACTGCATGGATTAGTGCAGGATTATTATTTACAGCCACAGTGCATTACAGAAACATTTGTGGATTACGCTGCACGAGTTAAGTTGCTTGCTCGAGAGCTTCATTTGACAGTTACCGAAAATCAGGTATGTGACGTAATTGTTTCCGGTCTTTTTCCATAAGTTCTTTCGGCTTTGTAATTTAATGAACGTCCTACAGATTTTGCCGCATTCAATGGTTTGATACCACAGTTGCCAGAAATTTGGAATATATGAAGTGCGTTATGTGGATGTTACGGGACCTCCACCTATTGTGACTTTGTGGGTTCGTGAAATTAAAAAGTTCAATTACACCACTCAAAATGTTCTTTATTTCCACCTTATTCCAATATCATAATTACAATTTAATGTACACAATTACATTTTTGTCACTTGGTCTTTACACGTACGCCCGGCCCTACTTACACACCGCACGCCACATCACTACTTGCCCGGCTCACACACTCAACTGACTGTCGCCTCGCTTGTATCGATCGGCCCCGAAGTTTCTCGAATCTCCTTCTATGGAGGGGGAAAACATTCTCGAAGCTTCCTGTCATTTCGAGCGGCAGGAGGAGGGGTAAACGAAGTCTCAGCCACCCCTCCTGTATCCCTTCCCTCCACCTGCCTTCATTTATTGATCCGCATCGCGAGCACGCCGCTTGCGTAACACTCATCCTAAGGGCCGCAAGTAATAGGTATAATGTAAAGCCACGTCGTGGCGACAGTTCCACTCAGGAGCCATGTTTCGGTGTGGTTCCATGTCACATAGAGTTCGACAGTTTTGGGTTCCGAGGAGAAGCAGCAGCTATAGAGCTAGCAGCGCTACTGGAGGTCAGTACCGGGCTACGCCAATTCAACGCCAGCAATTACCCGCGGTTGCAACTTGTGGAGGCGCGTTCCGTCGGTCGTTTGGGACACCGATGACTAGTTCAAACTGCCGTAGAAGTCAAGCTTTATTGGCACTGCTTGATTCTGGTAGTTCATTTTCCATGGTGGATGAGGATTATTTTTGCAATGTTTTTTGAGTACGGGTGCTGCTAAACAAGAAAATTGTAATGTCGAGTGTGTCGCGGTCAATGGTAAAATCTGTAAGGTGAAAACACATTTTCGGTTGACTTGGCGCTTTCCGCGTTTCACGTGGACACATTTTGTTACCGGATCTCCCATATAAAGTGATCTTGGGTTCATATTTCATGACTAGGGCGAATCTTACATTGGATTTCCGGGTGGGAGAGATCACGTTTGCGTTTGCTCCTCATGAAAGAATTCAGTTTCACCAATACGAAATTGGTCAAACCACTGCTATAGAGTATATGAAGTTTAACACGGCAAGGAACAACCACGGGGGACATTTTTTTGGTAATTTACGTCCTCCAACTGAAGTCATATCGGACGGTGAATGAATTGAATGAAATGATGCTCAAATGAGTCCAGGGTCCATGGTGCTTAGAGTAACCCGACATTCGTCTTAAAGGATAAGGGAAAAACTAGGAGAAACCTTAACCAGGTAACTTATCCTGACCGAGATTCGAACTCGGGACCTCTTGAACGTGAGGCAGACACGCTACCATCTACGCTGCCAAGGCGGGCGCCACGGGGGACAGTTGGCCCATTTGACCTTGGATCAGACAGCTTGATTGGAACATTTGGGTAGTAAAAATAAGCGTCTATTTTCCGACAAACTGGGAGCGACTAATTTAATTACATACTCCACTGAATTAGCTCATCCTACTCCGCTAACATTTCCACCATACAGATTAACATCACCGAAAATGCCTCTGTCGAGGAAAAACGTTGATGATAAGCTCACTAGGGGCATCGGAGTCCAACTATAGTAGTCCAGTATTTTTTGGTGCCAAAGGCCAATAATGATTTTAGACCGGGGTGTATTATCGCCTCCTATATAAAAGGATCAAAACAAGCTCAGCCCATGTCACAACACCACATGGCTACGCACCATTTTGCGAAAGCCATAGTGTTTACCACTATGGATCTGAACAGTGCCTATTTCCAAATGCCTTTGGCAGAATCCTGTACGCATCAGTGCATTGTCCACAATTTGGAGGTACGAATATCAAAGATGACCGTTTGAGATAGTGATTGGGGTGCAAGTCTTATCACGTCTGTGGGGTGATCTATTTTCGGACATCAAGTTTAAGTACCTTTACCATTATAATGACATGGTGGTTTATTCTCCTGATTTTTAAACTCATTATCAGCATCTAACCGAGGTTTTCTATAGCCTGGAAGAGGCCGGGCTCACTTTACGTAACGAGAAGTGTACGTATGCTACACCTCAGATATATTTCTTGGGACATATTGTCTCCCCCGGGGAACCACTATTGATCCTGACCGCACTATAGTGATCCGCCATTTTCCACAGGCAAGAAGTATTAAAGCATTGGCCAGACTCATTGGTATGGTCAATTTCTTTAGCAAATTTATTGCTGATTTTGCTGCTCGTGTGGATCCACTGAATTGCCCCAGGTGGAAGGGAGCACGGTTTCAATGGAGCGAGGGCCAGCAGCGGGCCTTTCTAGATCAGAACGCTGTTGTGGTCATCGACCTTGGAGATCGTGATTGTGCTGTAATACTGCTACTGTGAGTATATTTCCACTCACAGAGCGCTTTGAATTTCTCAAAATTTGACTTTGAATTCTGCGAACCTACAGTCACATTATGTTCTCAAATGCGACAGTCGAATGAAGCTCCTATCAAAAACTTTATATTTGTATGGCCTCTTAATCTTGTGATCTAGCTTATGTGCTTTCAAAATTCACCACAGGGAAAAGATCTCCTGCATTTAACTTTATATAGGTGTGACTTATCCTCATGAACTAAATTGCCTTTTCAAATTAAACAACTGACTAAAGCTCTTGTCACACACTTTACATTGATGCGAGTTCTTATATTCATGAACTGAATTATGTTTTCCAAAAGCTGCCAAATGGGTAAAGCTCTAATCACAAAGTTGACATCGGTGTGGCTTCTTACCCCCATGAACTAAATTATGTCTTTTCAAATTAGACAACAGAGTAAAGTTTTTATCACACACTTCACATTGATGTGGCCTCTTATCCTCATGAAATAATTTATGTGTCCTCAAATTTGACAAGTCAGTAAACCTCTTATCACAAAGCTCACATCTGTGTGGCTTCTTACCCTCATGAACCAAATTATGTCGTTTTAAATTAGACAACAGAGTAAAGCTCCTATTACAAACTTTACATTGATGTGACTTCTTACCATCATGAACTAAATTATGTCTTTTCAAATTAGACAACTGAGCAAAGCTCTTATTACAAACGTTACATTTGTGTGGCTTCTTACCGTCATGACCTAAAGTATGCCTTCTCAAAGTTGACAAGTCAGTAAAGCCCTTATTACACACTTTACATTGGTGTGATTTCTTACTGCCATGAACTAAAATATGCCTTCTCAAAGATGACAGGTAAGTGAAGCCCTTATTGCAAACTTTACATTGGTTAGACTTATTATCTCCATGAACTAAATTATGTCTTCTCAAACTTGACATGTCTGTAAAGCTCTCATCACAAGTTGTACATTGGTGTGGCTTCTTAGCCCCATGAATGAGAATATGTGCTTTTAGATGTGACAGACGAATAAAGGTCTTTCCACAAATGCTACACTGTTGTGGCTGTTTACTTACATGACCTGAACTTTTGAGTTTCGAATATAGAGGCTGTATGTACATGTCCTCATCACTGGTTCTCCCATCTTTTTCAGAATGAACATCTTCCTTTGCAGTTAGGATATCAGTAACATCACTTTTTCGATATTCATAGTCAAAATGGTCCAATCCACTGTCTCTTGCTTGTTTTTCAGCACAAAGCAATGGTTATTTGCCATGAATAGCACCAACAACTGTTTCTGGGGATAATCTGAAAACAGAATTTCAGAAGAAGTACAGAAATAAGTGATAATTTTAGTGAATTTGATCCATGCAATATAACTAGTGAGTCAGTGAGTGTGTGGTGTTTTAGGGCCCGTCGACAACAAGGTCATTTGGGCCCGAAGTCAATACTAAAACCTAAAAGCTATAAAAATTCAGATAAAACGGTAAAATATAATAAAAACACTCAACTGTTAAAAGAACATTAAAAACTATCTAAAGACTAATACTTTAAAAACTCTAAAAGTAATAAATATAAAATACAAGTCAGACTTGTTCATTAAAACCGATTTCAAAAACAAACCGCAGTGCCTTATCCACGGCCACTGGGTCGTCACCTAAAACACCTTGCAAGTTAGTCCCCAAGCCCAAAGGCTGGCGAACGCGGGCGTACTGCGGGCAATCCAGCAATACGTGCCGCACCGTGAGGCGTACTGCACACGGAGCACACAAAGGGGCCGGTTCCCCTCTTAACAGGTGGCCATGAGTCGTTCGTGTGTGCCCAATTCTCAGCCGGGTGAGTATCACCTCGGCTCGCCGGTTATCACTGCAGGAAGTTAGCCAGGGTTGTACGCTCTCCTTTATTGCCCGGAGTTGTGTGCCTTCCAAAGCTGTCCAGGAGTGCTGCCAAGCAGATAGGAGTTGGCGACGGAAAAAACGTTGCACATCTTGGTATGGCACAGTAGTTGTTAAACTCCAGGGCAAACGGCAAGCGGACTTTGCAGCCGCGTCCGCCTCCTCGTTCCCGGAAATCCCCACATGGCCTGGGGTCCAAGTAAAAACAAAATTGTACCCGCGCCGGAGCATTTGCCAGATCTGGGCCTGTATTTTTAAAACGAGGGTGTGAGCGGCAGTGTGCTGTTGCAAGGCCTGAAGAGCACTCAGAGAGTCAGTGCAGACAATAAAAGAGCCAGGAGCTAACTTGCAAATAAAAAGGAGCAAATAAAAGATGGCATACAGCTCTGCTGAGAAGACCGAAGTGGAGTACAGAAGTCGAAATTTATGGGCCTCAACGTTAATGAAGAACGCGCAACCCGTAGTGCTACCTAGCTGAGAACCGTCCGTAAAGACCGGAACATATTTAGGATAACGGCCCAGTAATTCGGCAAAAAGTTGTTGGAACACCGAATGTGGAGTAGCGAGTTTAGAGTTGCTGGAAAGAGCGAGATCGAACACCGCACGATCCAGTTGCCAAGCAGGATAAGGGCTGATGGACGACCTCTCCACGCGAGGCATTCGGAGGCCATGCGAATGTAGGAGATCCCGAAATCTTATTCCCATGGGGCGTGTCCGAGAACCAGGGCGCATATAACGGTGGACTAAATCTGGACACAGAACTGGTTTAAAACAAGGATGATTGGGATAACTTGCCAACTTCGAGACGTACGAGCAGAGTAACAGCGAGCGACGAATATGGAGTGGAGGTTCGCCTGAGTCTGCATACAGGTAGTGGACTCGACTGGTGCGGAAAGCTCCTGTGGCAAGGCGGATGCCAGTATGATGCACGGTGTCTAAAAGGCGAAGTTTAGAGGCGCTCGCTGCGCCATAAATAAAACTGCCATAGTCCAGCTTGGACCGAACCAGAGAGCGGTACAGCCTCAACATTACCGTGCGATCGCCCCCCCCCCCCCGATGCTCCAGATAATACCTTCAGCACCCTCAGAGAACGATCGCAAGAGGCTCGAAGATGACGAATGTCGTGCTCCCAATTGAGTTGTCGGTCCAAGTAGAGGCCCAAGAACTTCAGGTGCGAGACAAATGGCAGGGGTGTGCCATTCAAATTAAGATCAGGAGGCGGGTGAATACCTCGTAGGCGGTGAAAGTGGATACACTGCGTCTTCGCAGCTGAAAAACGGAAGCCGGTTTCAAGCGCCCAAGCTGCTAGCTGGGTAATGGTCAGCTGCAGTTGGCGCTCAATGTGATCTATGTTGGCAGACCTATGATAAACTGCGAAGTCGTGAACATAGAGGGATGATGGAATTCCACTTCGAACGGCACTAGTGATGCCGTTAATCGCTACGGCGAAAAGGGTGACGCTCAAAATCGACCCTTGAGGTACGCCGTTCTCCCGTATCCGCTCCCGTGATATCGTGTTTCCTATGCGCACCCGAAAAGGGCGAAATTTTAAAAAGCTGCATAGGAATTCGGGTAGATGTCCACGCTTACCGTAACCATGTAGGTTACGGAGTATGCCGTACCGCCAAGTGGTGTCATAGGCTTTCTCCAGGTCGAGGAACACGCCCACGGCATGCTGCTTCAGAAGAAGGGAATCGGAAATATACCCCTCAAGGCGTGTTAGATTATCGACACTTGAGTGATGGCGACGAAAACCGCATTGCAAGTTGGACAGATGGTTATGTTTTTCTAGCCACCAATTTAACCGAGCGTTTATCATTCGTTCGAACGTCTTACAGATGACACTCGTCAGGCAAATGGGGCGGTAGCTAGATGGAAGTGTGCGGTCCTTTCCGGGACGAGGGATGGGGATGACAATACCCTCTAGCCAGGAGGAAGGGAAATCCCGCTCATGCCAAATGCGGTTATAGATGTTTAAAAGGAAACATATTGCCTCAGATGGAAGATGTAGCAGCATCTGTCGTTGTACGTCATCGGGACCTGGAGAAGAATCCTTTGCTAACGCCAGAGAATGGGCGAGCTCGGCTGCGGTAAAAGGTTGGTTGTACGGCTCGGTGCAGTCACTATTAAAATTAAGTGGTGCCCGCTCCGCCTTTTCCTTAATAGGCAGGAAGAGAGCGTCATAGGGGGCAGTTTGGCTAGTAGCAGCAAATGTGGTAGCTAGGGCTTCAGCTATGTCCTGCTCGGTGGTGCACATGGAACCGTTGATGGCAAGGCCGGGAATTACCGTCCGGCGATACTTGCCATACATCCGCCGAACAGCTGACCATACTTGTTGGGTAGAGCTGCGCCGGGAAAGCGAAGACACATAGGCTCCCCAAGATTTACGCTTTGCGTTGCGCAGTATAAAGCGTGCCCTAGCGCGAGAACGTTTGAAGGCGACGAAGTTCCCTTCCGTCGGGTGCCGCTGAAAAACGCGCAAAGCACGTTTGCGTGCTTTGACAGCCAAACTGCATTCCTCAGACCACCACGGTACAGGGATACGACGTGATGTAGGTGAACCTCGAGGAATGCTGGATTCTGCTGCGAGCAGGATCGAGCAAGTAAAATATTCGACCATTTCATCGATGGTGTCGAAACCATCGTCGATGAGGTGTATGAGGGATTGGAATTTTCCCCAGTTAGCTTTGGAAATAATCCAGCGAGGATGTCGAGAAGGTACACATTGGCGGCCAGAAAAATGAATGTTAATGGGGTAATGATCACTGCCAAAGAGGTCGGAAAGTACTGACCACTCAAGTAGTGGTACTAATGACGGACTGCAGGAAGAAAGGTCTAGTACGGAATGTGTACCATAAGCGGATGATAGGAACGTCGGGTCACCAGTATTTAGCAGAAGCAGGTCAGACTTATCGAAGACGTCTACGAGGAGGCATCCACGGGCGTCATCAGTGTCTGATCCCCAGAGCGTGTGCTTGGCATTCAAATCTCCCACAAGGAGTAGTGGTGAGGGGTGCTGAGCCAATAGCGCTAGAAGATCCCGCTCTGGAACTATACTAAGCGGCGGCAGGTACATGTTACAGATTGTAAAACAGATGCTCTCCAGCTGTATCCGGACGGCCACAGCTTGCAATGGTGTGGTGAGAGGAACGTGGGCGGCCGAAATGTTAGGCGCCACTAAGGTAGCAACGCCACCGCTTGCACGCATACCTGCAAGAGAGTCGCTTCTAAATGCAGAAAAAGAGTGAAGGTGCAACGAGTGATTGGGATGTAAGTGGGTTTCCTGGAGGCAAATAATTGACGGTGACCGTTGAGAAACTAAATGTTGTAGGTCTTGAGCACGAGCTCGAAAACCATTGACATTCCACTGGATTATTTCCATGAAGAGTTTTTAACGGGCCGTTTTAACTTTTTTCTTGACCTTGGCTGACTTGGGCCCTACGATTCGAAAATCGTTAGCCTCCTGTGACTCCGCTGATGTTCGTGAGTCAGAAGTCCTACGGCTCGTAGAACGAGACCGGGATCTAACAGAAGGCGAGCGACTTCGCGATCTATGTTGTGGCCGGGTTCGGCTTTTCGCAGTTACTACTGGATTGTTGTTACTCGGTGATGGCTGTGTGGCTGGAGTCTGTATGGCTGAAACGGAGGTAGTGCTGGTGGATATACAAGCAGTCTGAGACGTGGGTTTAACGGCTAGAAAGTCAGTCTGTGTGGAGGCGTGGGCGACAGGGACGTGTTGAACAGCAACAGTGGCATTTGGAGTACGGCGAGCTGCTAATGCATATCCAGTAGTAGTGGTAGCAGGCTTTAGTTGTTCAAAGCGCCGTCGTGCCTCTGGAAAAGTCAGGCGTTCCTTTACACGTAGCTCCATAATGCTTCTTTCGTCCATGAATCTAGGGCACTGTCGCGAGCTGGATGGATGACTACCTCCACAGTTCACGCAGCAAGGTGTTCGACTGCAGTTTGGGTCGTCGTGTTTCGGTAGGCCACATTGTTCACAAAGAGCAGGATTGGTACACGCGACCTTAGTATGTCCGAACCGCTGACATTGGAAACAGCACATGGGGTTCGGGACATACTGGCGGACGCTAGCACGTTCATAGCCGCAATTGATGTACTCGGTTAACTTAGTCCCAGCAAAAGTTAGAAAAACCGTACGTAATGGGTACTCCTTGCCATCTTGCTTTCGTGTAAGCCGGTACGCCTGACAAACAAGTTGGTCAGAGAGGCAACTTACTATTTCTTAATTAGCTAGACCATCTAAGCTGGAGGTGGTGACTACTCCTCTACAGGAATTCAGCGTTTTGTGTGGGGCTACCCGGATAGGGTAGGAGCCCAACAAAGAAGCTTTTTGCAGTTTTTTACGTTGGTCCGCTGTTGTGGTCTCTAATAGTAAGCTGCCATCTCGGAGACGTGTAGCGTTTTTAACAGGGCCACTGATCTTATCGAGCTCACGCTTTATATAGAATGGACTAATATCCTTAAAGGTTTTGCCATCACATGCCAAGGTCATCAATAAGTAAGGGTCAATGAAGGAGGTTTTGCGCGGAGACATGATGATATAGACCCCCATCCGGAACCGTCGGCGTCAGCCTGCCATCCGGGGGTTAAAGAAAGACACCGAATCTTCACGGTCTGTGCCGTCATGGGGACCCCACCCATGACCGATCTCATTTGTACCTCAGAAAAGGTACCCTTCAATAGCCACAGCTTGTCCGTATGGGTAAACCGTTCACCACGCACACCCCGGCTTTATGTCCTTACCACAGGAATAACCGCCTGTGGCTCCCCACTTTAGGTCACGCTGCGTGTAATAGGCACACGCGGATTCAGGGGACTTGTGGTTGATTACACCGGGGTTCGTCAGCGGTAACACGTCCGGTCCGTGATACTAACCCGACACACGGTCGTCGGGAGATTAACACAGACTGGGCCCTCAAGGAGCTACGTGGGTGTACTTGACGGTGTGGACGGGCTCCGCACCTAAGGCTACACATAGGGGCAGTGCGAAGGGTCCGCTCAACCTTCACTTTTGAGACCTCCGGAGAGTACACATGTCGGAAACCGCGCTGAAAACCGTGGGACAGAACCACGGAGATAGGAGGGATCCCTGCTGGTGAGACAGGAGTTATAAACCTAAGACCTTACTTGCTAATAATAATAAACTAGAAGGGGAAGAATGTGATGCTTACTGACAAGCAGTAGCTCAACGTGGCACAGTTGATGGAGATGAAGGGGATGAATTGAGGGTGAGTGGCTAGGGACCCCGGGATCGCCAATCCCGTACCTACCTTAGTAGGTCCCTGGGGAAAAATACCAGAGCCTCTTCTGCCAGTTTTCGGGGTTACCGATGGACCTTCTCTGTCGCCGTAGCGGTCCTGGGGTACACCAAGTGCCCACCGTACATCACCCCGTCAGTCCCCTACTTCCTGTCGCCCACCTCTCGGGACGAGGACCGCACAGGTTGGATTTTGAGGGGCTCCTAAATAACCATGGTACAGTATGCCGTACGGTAACTTGTAAATGATCTCCATGAGAGCGCAGGAACAGTAATGGATCCCTGTTAGCCCAATTGGAGCGGCAGATATCAATGGCGAATTCAACGAAGTTGAAATCTTTGTTACTACATTTCACGCTTATTGATTGATTGTGTGGATTTAGGGCGCTCAACAGCAAGGTCATCAGCACCCTAAATGATCTAAACGTTCTAAAACCTAGATAAAAAATCTAAAAGAACATACATCCTAGGTAAAAAAACAAGCACATGCCGTACGTCAAAGACTAAAAGACGCGTAAAATCATAAAACAGTTAATAGTGGATAAAAACGAAAAGACTAAATTCTAAAATTGATATTTAAGAGTAGTTTAAAAACCTTCGCCACCGCTGTCTCGTCATCTGCGAGAATCTCCGCCAGGCTGGCTGGCAGCTGGAGAGAACTGCGGAAACGTTCAAGACTAGAACAGGCACAGAGCACATGACGGACCGTCAGCGCTGCACCGCAAAGCGGGCAAACCGGAGCTGGAGCCCTGTTTAATAAAAAACTGTGAGTAAAATAGCAGTGACCAAGGCGTAACCGAGCCAATCTCACTTCCTGCAGACGGGACGGACGGCAGGACGTTACCCAAGGGATCGGAACAGCTTTGACGCAGCGGAGCTTGTTTCTGCGCAGGGCGGACCACTCCTTTCGCCAGGAGGACAACACAGCTCTGCGCAATTCTAGACGTAGGTCTTCCGATGTTACCGTGGATATGTTAACAATGGGCTGTGAGGTGGCCGTCTTCACTGCTGAATCTGCTAGCTCATTCCCTGAAGGGCCCACGTGTCCGGGGATCCAAGCACACACCACGCTAACGCCGGAGGCGTGTATAACGTGGAGGGCGTCCTGGATTCGCTGCACAAGGGGATGAAAGTTGTACAGCTGACGTCGGCTCTGAAGCGCGCTAAGGGAATCGCTGAGTACTAAGCAGTCACCCATGTTTCGTCGGCGTACGTGTAGAGTGGCTCGGTATAGGGCGTAAAGCTCTGCGTTAAAAATAGACGGGAGGCTATGGAATTCGAATGTATATTGTTCGGATCCAGAAACATAAGTGCATGCAACTCCGTTTGAGGTTTTAGAACCATCGGTAAAAATGAAAACACGATCACTATAACGTGATAAAAATTCTAAAAATTAGCTGCGGATGGTACAAGGAGCCATCGTAGACTTGTCGCAATTTGTCATGTAAAGATCGACTGGTGGCGTTCCACGCAACCAAGGAGGGTACACTCTCTGGCCCATAGAAAACATCCTAGGGATTGTAATGTCGTGCTTGCGGAGGAGCTCCCGAAGACGAAAACCGGGTGGCTTTGGACTGGGAGTAGTGTTCCGATAGCGCGCATCTAGCGTGGTGTTGAAAAATGGCGCGAATGTGGGATGCTTAGGCATGCAAAATAGTCTACAGCCATAATTAGCTAATAAAAGAACACGCCGGTACCTAAGAGGGGGTTCAGCAGCTTCGGCGTACAGACTGATGACCGGACTGGTAGGATAGGCTCCAATAGCTATCCGTAGGCCGCAATTATGGACCGTATCTAACTTTTTCAACACTGATGGACGTGCTGAAGAGAAAACGATGCAGCCATAATCCAGTTTGGATCATCAGTGTGCGGTAGAGTCGCAGCAACACTGTGCGATCTGCTCCCCACGATTTGCCACTTAGTACCCGCAGAATTTGTAGGGAACGGTCACAACACGCTCGCAGCTGTGCTATGTGAGATGACCAGTTAAGTGCTCTGTCGAAGACCAATCCCAGGAATCCTGTGTTATCTGCATAAGGAAGTAAATGCAGGCCCAAACGGAGTGAAGGAGGTAGTCGACTCCGACGGCGCCAGAAATTCACACAGATGGTTTTCACTGCAGAGAACCGAAAGCCGTGTCTCAGGCTCCAGTCATGCAGATGGTCTAAGCATTGTTGTAAGCACCGCCCGACAAAAGGTGTGCGCGGAGAAGTGCAATAGACCGCAAAGTCATTTACGAATAAACAGGACGACACGCCTTTGAAAGAACCGAGCCGACCCGTACTCGGAAGAAGCGCTGTTTCAGGAACTCCTGAAGAAAAGTGGTAGGCGGTCACGAATGTTCCAGCTGTGTAGAGTACGGAGCAATCCTGCCCACCAATATGTATCATATGCTCTCTCTAGGTCAAAGAATATTCCAACGGTTTGATAACCCTTCAGGAAGCCGTTCATGATATGTGTCGACATCGACACATGGTGGTCTATTATGCAACGGCGTCGACGAAAACCGCATTGGATATTTGTTAGCAGGTTGTTTCGTTCCAGCCACCACACCAGCCGTGCGTTAATCATGCGTTCTAGCGCTTTGCAGACAGAGCTGGTGAGAGAAATGGGACGGTAGCTAGAGCAGAGATGACGGTCCTTTTCGGGTTTCAATATAGGTATAATTGTGGCCTCCCGCCACCTTTCAGGGAAAGTGCCATCAACCCATATACGGTTATAGAGTTCCAGCAGGAATGTCTTGCCGTCAGGAGAGAGCTGTTGTAACATGCGGACGTGGATACCATCTGGCCCTGGCGCTGATAGTCGCGCTGCTGAAAGAACATGTTCCAACTCTGCCATGGTTATATTCCTCGAGGTTTCGAGAGCGAAAGCAGAGACCTTGAGATTCTACCAGAGTTTTAATTGAAACTCGGGTGCATACTGATCGGAGCTAGACACGCAAGCGAAAGCTCTGCCAAGGGTGTTAGCCACTTCCAGTGGATCCACGATGATGCCTGCAGGAGTTCTCAGACCAGCGATCGGCATGTGGGTCGATTTGCCGTATCTTATCCCATACGACAGAGGAAAGTGTTTGGCGATTGAAGGACACAAATGAAATCCATGAGGTCTTTTTGCTATTCTTAATTACATACCTAGACCCGACACGCATTTTCTTATACTCAATCAGGTTCTTCAGTGTAGGATGTCGCTGGAAAACCCTGAGAGCACGCCTACGAGCCCGAACAGCATTCCGGCAATCGGTCGTCAGAGAACAGGAGGGCGACGTGGATCGGTGGTTGAGCGAAGAATAGAATATTCTGCGGCAGAAAGGATTTGCTCTGTAAGATGCTCAACTAAGGCGTCCACAGAATCGTGCGCGTCGTAACTAAATACAGCCAGCTGGGTGAAAAGGGTCCAGTTGGCGTGATCGAGGCGCCAGGTAGGCAAACGGGCGGAGTTTAAGTCGTGTGCTAAGAGATTAACAGGGCACGGAAAGTGATCACTAGAATGTAGGTCAGAGATGATACTCCATTTTAGGGAAAGTGCTAGCTGAGGTGAACAAACTGCCAAGTCGAGCTGCGAGAAGGTGTTGAAGGCATCAGATAGAAACGTAGGTTCTCCGGTGTTCAAGAGAACCAGGTTACTGCTGTCAAGGAATTCGGCAATACCTTTGCCCCTCGCACAGGTTCGAGCTGAGTGACTGAGTGAGTGTGTGGGGTTTTAGGGTCCGTCGACAGCAAGGTCATTTGGGCCCGAAGTCAATAATACAACCTAAAACCTACACAAATTTAGCTAAAAACGTACAATAAAATAAAACACTCAACCATTAAAAGCACATAAAACCATCTAAAAACTAATAATTTAGAATCTCTAAAATTAATAAATATAAAATACAAGTTAGTCTTGATTATTAAAACCTATTTCTAAAACAAACCGCAGTGCCTTATCCACGGCCACTGGGTCGTCACCTAAAACACCGGGCAAGTTAGCTCCCAAGCCCAAAGACTGGCGAACGCTGGCGTACTGAGGGCAATCGATTAATATGTGCCGCACAGTGAGGCGTACTGAACACGGAGCACACACAGGGGCCGGTTCCCCTCTTAATAGATGGCCATGAGCGGCTCGTGTGTGCCCAATTCTCAGCCGGTTGAGTATCACCTCCGCCCGCCGGTTATCCCTGCAGGAAGTTGGCCAGGTTTGTACGCTCTCCTTTATAGCCCGGAGCTGTGTGCCTTGTAAAGCTGTCTAGGATTGCTGCCAAGCAGATAGGAGCTGGCGTCGGAAAAAAACGTTGCACATCCTGGAATCGCACCGTAGTTGTTAAACTCCGGGGCAAACGGCAAGCGGACTTTGCAGTCGCGTCCGCCTCCTCGTTTCCGGAAATCCCCACATGGCCTGGGGTCCAAGTAAAAACAAAATTGTACCCGCGCCTGAGCATTTGCGAGATCTGGGCCTGTATTTTTAAAACGAGGGTGTGAGCGGCAGTGTGCTGTTGCAAGGCCTGAAGAGCACTCAGAGAATCAGTGCAGACAATAAAAGAGCCAGGAGCTAACTTGCAAATAAAAAGGAGCAAATAGAAGATGGCATACAGTTCTGCGGAAAAAACTGAAGTGGATTCCAGAAGGCGAAATTTATGAGCCTCGCCGTTAATGAAGAATGCGCAACCCGTAGCGCTACCTAACTGGGAACCGTCCGTAATGACCGGAACATAGTTAGGGTAACGGCCCAATAGTTCGGCAAAAAGTTGTTGGAACACCGAATGTGGAGTAGCGAGTCTAGAGTTGCTTGAAAGAGCGAGATCGAACACCGCACGATCGAGCTGCCATGCAGGATAAGGGCAGATGGACGACCTCTCCACGCGAGGCATTCGGAGGCCATGGGAATGTACGAGATCCCGAAATCTTATTCCCACGGGGCGTGTCCGAGAACCAGGGCGCATATAACGGTGGACTAAATCTGGACACAGAACTGGTTTAAAACAAGGATGATTGGGATAACTTGCCAACTTCGAGACTTACGAGCAGAGTAACAGCGAGCGACGAATATGGAGTGGAGGTTCGCCTGAGTCTGCATACAGGCAGTCGACTCGACTGGTGCGGAAAACTCCTGTGGCAAGGCGGATGCCAGTGTGATGCACGGTGTCTAAAAGGCGAAGTTTAGAGGCGGTCGCTGCGCCATAAACAAAACTGCCATAGTCCAGCTTAGACCGAACCAGAGAGCGGTACAGCCTCAACATTACCGTGCGATCGCCCCCCCCAAGATGCTCCAGATAATACCTTCAGCACCCGAAGAGAACGATCGCAAGAGGCTCGAAGGTGACGAATGTGGTGCTCCCAATTGAGTTGTCGGTCCAAGTAGAGGCCCAAGAACTTCAGGTGCGAGACAAATGGCAGGGGTGTGCCGTTCAAATTAAAATCAGGAGGCGGGTGAATACCTCGTAGGCGGTGAAAGTGGATACACTGCGTCTTCGCAGCTGAAAAACGGAAGCCGGTTTGAAGCGCCCAAGCTGCTAGCTGGGTGATGGTCAGCTGCAGTTGGCGCTCAATGTGATCTATGTTGGCAGACCTATAATAAACTGCGAAGTCGTCAACATAGAGGGATGATGGAATTCCACTTCTAACGGCACTAGTGATGCCGTTAATCGCTACGGCAAAAAGGGTGACGCTCAAAATCGACCCTTGAGGTACACCGTTCTCCTGTATCCGCTCCTGGGATATCGTTTTCCCTATGCGCACACGAAAACGGCGAAGTTTTAAAAAATTGCATAAAAACTCGGGTAGATTACCACGCATACCGTAACGATGTAGGTTACGGAGTATGCCGTACCGCCAGGTGGTGTCATAAGCCTTCTCCAGGTCGAGGAACACGCCCACGGCGTGCTGTTTCAGTAGAAACGCATCGGAAATATACCCCTCAAGGCGTGTTAGATTATCGACACTTGAGCGATGGCGACGAAAACCGCATTGCAAGTTGGACAGATGGTTATGTTTTTCTAGCCACCAATTTAACCGAGCGTTTATCATTCGCTCCAACGTCTTACAGATGACACTCGTTAGGCAAATGGGGCGGTAGCTAGATGGTAGCGTGCGGTCCTTTCCGGGTCGAGGGATCGGGATGACGATACCCTCTCGCCAGGAGGAAGGGAAAACCCGCTCATGCCAAATGCGGTTATAGATGTTTAAAAGGAAACATAGCGCCTCAGATGGAAGATGTAGCAGCATCTGTCGGTGTACGTCATCGGGACCTGGAGAAGAATCCTTTGCTAACGCCAGAGAATGGGCGAGCTCGGCTGCGGTAAAAGGTTTGTTGTACGGCTCGGTGCAGTCACTATTAAAATTAAGTGGTACCTGCTCCGCCTTTTCCTTAATAGGCAGGAAGAGAGCGTCAATGCGGGCAGTTTGGCTAGTAGCAGCAAATGTGGTAGCTAGGGCTTCAGCCATGTCCTGCTCGGTGGTGCACATGGAATCGTTGATGGCAAGGCCGGGAATTACCGTCCGGCGATACTTGCCATACATCCGCCGAACAGCTGACCATACTTGTTGGGTAGAGCTGCGCCGGGAAAGCGAAGACACATAGGCTTCCCAAGATTTTCGCTTTGCGTTGCGCAGTATAAAGCGTGCCCTAGCGCGAGAACGTTTGAAGGCGACGAAGCTTCCTTCCGTCGGGTGCCGCTGAAAAACGCGCAAAACACGTTTGCGTGCTTTGACAGCCAAACTGCATTCCTCAGACCACCACGGTACAGGAATACGACGTGGTGTAGGTGAACCTCGAGGAATGCTGGATTCTGCTGCGAGCAGGATCGAGCAAGTAAAATATTCGACCATTTCATCGAGTGAGTGAGTGTGTGGCGTTTTAGGGCCCGTCGACAAGGTCATTCGGGCCCGAAGTCAATACTAAAACCTAAAAGCTATAAAAATTTAGCTAAAACGGTAAAATATAATAAAAACACTCAACTGCTAAAAAAAAAACATTAAAAACGATCTAAAGACTCTTACTTTAAAAACTCTAAAAGTAATAAATATAAGATAAAAGTCACACTTGTTTATTAAAACCTATTTTAAAAACAAACCGCAGTGCCTTATCCACGGCCACTGGGTCGTCACCTAAAACACCTTGCAAGTTAGTCCCCAAGCCCAAAGACTGGCGAACGCGGGCGTACTGCGGGCAATGCAGCAGTACGTGTCGCACCGTGAGGCGTACTGAACACGAGGCACACACAGGGGCCGGTTCCCCTCTTAGCAGATGGCCATGAGTTGCTCGTGTGTGCCCAATTCTCACCCGGGTGAGTATCACCTCGGCTCGCCGGTTATCCCTGCAGGATGTTTGCCAGGGTTGTAAGCTCTCCTTTATACCCCGGAGATGTGTGCCTTCTAAAGCTGTCCAGGATTGCTGCCAAGCAGATAGGAGATGGCGACGGAATAAACGTTGCACATCCTGGTATGGCACCGTAGATGTTAAACTCCGGGGCAAAAGGCAAGCGGACTTGGCAGCCGCGTCCGCCTCCTCGTTCCCGGAAATGCCCACATGGCCTGGGGTCCAGGTAAAAACAAAATGGTATCCTCGACCGAGCATTTGCGAGATCTGGGCCTGTATTTTTAAAGCAAGAGAGTGAGCGGCAGTGTGCTGTTTCAAGGCCTGAAGAGCACTGAGAGACTCGGTGCAAACAATAAAAGAGCCAGGGGCTAACTTGCAAATAAAAGGGAGCAAATAGAAGATGGCATACAGCTCTGCTGAGAAGACCGAAGTTGAGTCCAGAAGTCGAAATTTGTGAGCCCCACCGTTAACGAAGAACGCGCAACCCGTAGCGTTACCTAACTGAGAACCGTCTGTAAAGACTTGAACATAGTTAGGGTAAGGGCCCAGTAATTCGGCAAAAAGTTGTTGGAACACCGATTGTGGAGTAGCGAGTTTAGAATTGTTTGAAAGAGCGAGATCGAACTGCGCACGATTGAGCTGCCATGCAGGATAGGGGCAGATGGACGACCTCTCCACGCGAGGCATTCGGAGGCCATGCGAATGTAGTAGATCCCGAAATCTTATTCCCACGGGGCGTGTGTGAGAACCAGGGCGCATATAGCGGTGGACTAAATCTGGACACAGAACTGGTTTAAAACAAGTATGATTGGGATAACTTGTCAACTTCGAAACGTATGAGCAGAGTAACAGCGAGCGACGAATATGGAGTGGAGGTTCGCCTGAGTCTGCATACAGGCAGTCGACTCGACTGGTGCGGAAAGCTCCTGTGGCAAGGCGGATGCCAGTATGATGCACGGTGTCTAAAAGGCGAAGTTTAGAGGCGGTCGCTGCGCCATAAATAAAACTGCCATAGTCCAGCTTGGACCGAACCAGAGAGCGGTACAACCTCAACATTACCGTGCGATCGCCCCCCCAAGATGCTTCAGATACCTTCAGCACCCGAAGAGAACGATCACAAGAGGCTCGAAGGTGACGAATGTGGTGCTCCCAATTGAGTTGTCGGTCCAAGTAGAGGCCCAAGAACTTCAGGTGCGAGACAAATGGCAGGGGTGTGCCGTTCAAATGAAGATCAGGATGCGGGTGAATACCTCGTACGCGGTGAAAGTGGATACACTGCTTCTTCGCAGCTGAAAAACGGAAGCCGGTTTGAAGCGCCCAAGCTGCTAGCTGGGTAACGGTCAGCTGCAGTTGGCGCTCAATGTGATCTATGTTGGCAGACCTATAATAAACTGCGAAGTCGTCAACATAGAGGGATGATGGAATGCCACTTCGAACGGCACTAGTGATGCCGTTAATCGCTACGGCAAAAAGGGTGACACTCAAAATTGACCCTTGAGGTACGCCGTTCTCCTGTATCCGCTCCCGTGATATCGTGTTTCCTATGCGAACCCGAAAACGGCGAAGTTGTAAAAAGTTGCATAGGAATTCGGGTAGATGACCACGCATACCGTAACCATGTAGGTTACGGAGTATGCCGTACCGCCAGGTGGTGTCATAAGCCTTCTCCAGGTCGAGGAACACGCCCACGGCGTGCTGTTTCAGTAGAAACGCATCGGAAATATACCCCTCAAGGCGTGTTAGATTATCGACACTGGAGCGATGGCGACGAAAACCGCATTGCAAGTTGGACAGATGGTTATGTTTTTCTAGCCACCAATTTAACCAAGCGTTTATCATCCGCTCGAAGGTCTTACAGATGACACTCGTCAGGCAAATGGGGCGGTAGCTAGATGGTAGCGTGCGGTCCTTTCCGGGTCGAGGGATGGGGATGACAATACCCTCTCGCCAGGAGGAAGGGAAAACCCGCTCATGCCAAATTCGGTTATAGATGTTTAAAAGGAAACATAGCGCTTCAGATGGAAGATGTAGCAGCATCTGTCGGTGTACGTCATCGGGACCTGGAGAAGAATCCGTTGCTAACGCCAGAGAATGGGCGAGCTCGGCTGCGGTAAAAGGTTGGTTGTACGGCTCGGTGCAGTCACTATTAAAATTAAGTGGTACCCGCTCCGCCTTTTCCTTAATAGGCAGGAAGAGAGCGTCATAGCGGGCAGTTTGGCTCGTGGCAGCAAATGTGGTAGCAAGGGCTTCAGCTATGTCCTGCTCGGTGGTGCACACGGAACCGTTGATGGCAAGGCCGGGAATTACCGTCCGGCGATACTTGCCATACATCCGCCGAACAGCTGATCATACTTGTTGGGTAGAGCTGCGCCGGGAAAGCGAAGACACATAGGCTTCCCAAGATTTACGCTTTGCCTTGCGCAGTATAAAGCGTGCCCTAGCGCGAGAACGTTTGAAGGCGACGAAGTTCCCTTCCGTCGGGTGCCGCTGAAAAACGCGCAAAGCACGTTTGCGTGCTTTGACAGCCAAACTGCATTCCTCGGACCACCAGGTACAGGGATATGACGTGGTGTAGGTGAACCTCGAGGAATGCTGGATTCTGCTGCGAGCAGGATCGAGCAAGTAAAATATTCGACCATTTCATCGATGGTGTCGAAATTATCGTCGATGAGGTGAATGAGGGATTGGAATTTTTCCCAGTTAGCTTTGGAAATAATCCAGCGGGGATGTCGAGAAGGTACACATTGGCGGCCAGAAAAATGAATGTTAATGGGGTAATGATCACTGCCAAAGAGGTCGGAAAGTACTGACCACTCAAGTAGTGGTACTAATGACGGACTGCAGAAAGAAAGGTCTAGTACGGAATGTGTACCATAAGCGGATGATAGGAATGTCGGGTCACCAGTATTTAGCAGAAGCAGGTCAGACTTATCGAAGACGTCTACTAGGAGGCATCCACGGGCGTCATCTGTGTCTGATCACCAGAGCGTGTGCTTGGCATTCAAAGCTCCCACAAGGAGTAGTGGTGAGGGGAGCTGAGCCAATAGAGCTTGAAGATCACGCTCTGGAACTATACTGAGCAGCGGCAGGTACATGTTGCATATGGTAAAACTGATGCTCTCCAGCTGTATCCGAACGGCAATGGCTTGCAATGGTGTGGTGAGAGGAATGTTGGCGGCTGAGATGTTAGGCGCCACTAAGGTAGCAACGCCACCGCTTGCACGCATACCTGCAAGAGAGTCGCTTCTAAATGCAGAGAAAGAGTGAAGGTGTAACCAGTGATTGGGATGTAAGTGGGTTTCCTGGAGACAAATAATTGATGGTGACCGTTGAGAAACTAAATGTTGTAGGTCTTGACCACGAGCTCGAAAACCATTGACATTCCACTGGATTATTTCCATAAAGAGTTTTTAGCGGGCCGTTTTAACCTTTTTTTGACCTTGGCTGACTTGGGCCCTACGATTCGAAAATCGTTAGCGTCCTGTGACTCCGCTGATGTTCGGGAGTCAGAACTCCTACGGCTCGTAGAACGAGACCGGGATCTAATAGAGGGCGAGCGACTTCGCGATCTATGCTGTGGTCGGGATCGGTTTTTCACAGTTACTACGGGATTGTTGTTACTCGCTGATGGCTTGGTGTCTGGAGTCTGTACGGTTGAAACGGAAGTAGTGCTGGTAGATATACAAACAGTCTGAGACGTAGGTTTAACGGCTAGAAAGTCAGTCTGCGTGGATGCGTGGGCGTGTTGAACAGCAACAGTGGTATTAGGAGTACGGCGAGCTGCTAGTGCATATCCAGTAGTAGTGGTAGCAGGCTTCAGTTGTTCGAAGCGCCGTCGTGCCTCTGGAAAAGTCAGGCGTTCCTTTACACGTAGCTCCTGAATACTTTTTTCATCCATGAATTTAGGGCACTGTCGCGAGCTGCAGGGATGACTACTGCCACAGTTCACGCAAGGAGGTGTTCGACTGCAGTTAGGATCGTCATGCTTCGGTAGGCCACATTGCTCACAAAGAGCAGGATTGGTACTTGTGACCTTAGTATGTCCGAACCGCTGACATTGGAAACAGCGCATGGGGTTCGGGACATACTGGCGGACGCTAGCACGTTCATAGCCGCAATAGATGTACTCGGGTAACTTAGTCCCAGCAAAAGTTAGAAAACCCGTACGTAAGGGGTACTCCTTGCCATCTTGCTTTCTTGTTAGCCGGTACGCCTGACAAACAAGTTGGTCAGAGAGGCAACTTACTATCTCTTCATTTGCAAGACCATCTAAGCTGGAGGTGGTGACTACTCCTCTACACGTATTCAGCGTTTTGTGTGGGGCTACCCGTATAGGGTAGGAGCCCAACAAAGACGCTTTTTGCAGCTTTTTAGACTGGTCTGCAGTTGAGGTCTCTAACAGTAAGCTACCGTCTCGGAGACGCGTAGCGTTTTTAACCGGGCCGCTGATTTTATCAAGTTCGCGCTTTATATAAAATGGACTAACCTCTTTAAACGTTTTCCCATCACAAGCCAAGGTCATTATCAAAAAAGGGTCAATGAAAGATTGTTTGCGCGGAGACATGATGATATAGACCCCCATCCGGAACCGTCGGCGTCAGCCTGCCATCCGGGGGTTAAAGAAAGAAAGACACCGAATCTTCACGGTCTGTGCCGTCATGGGGACCCCACCCATGACCGATCTCATTTGTACTTCAGAAAAGCTACCCTTCAATATCCACTGCATGTCCGTATGGGTAAACCGTTCACCACGCATACCCCGGCTTTATGCCCCTACCACAGGAATAACTTCCTGTGGCTCCCCACTTTAGGCCGCGCTGCGTGTAATAGGCACCCGCGGATTCAGGGGACTTGTGGTTGATTACACCGGGGTTCCGTCAGCGGTAACACGTCCGGTCCGTGATACTAACCCAACGGCAACGCGGCCGTCGGGAGATTAACACAGACCGGGCCCTCAAGGAGCTACGTGGGTGTGCTTGACGGTGTGGACGGGCTCCGCACCTAAGGCTACACATAGGGGCAGTGCGAAGGGTCCGCTCAACCTTCACTTTTGAGACCTCCGGAGAGCACACTTGTCGGAAGCCGCGCTGAAAACCGTGGGAGAGGACCACGGGGATAGGAAAGATCCCTGCTGGTGAGACAGGAGTTATGAACCTAAGACCTTAAGTGCTAATAATTATAATAAAAAACTAGAAGGGGAAGAAAGTGATGCATACTGATCAGCAGTAGCAGAGCGTGGCACAGTTGATGGAGGTGAAGGGGATGAAATGAGGGTGAGTGGCTAGGGACCCCGGGATCGCCAATCCCGTACCTACCGTAGTAGGTCCCTGGCGAAAAATACCAGAGCCTCTTCTGCCAGTTTTCAGGGTTACTGATGGGCCTTCTCGGCAGCCGTAGCGGTCCTGGGGTACACGAAGTCCCCACCGTACATCACCCCATCAGTCAGTCCCCTACCTCCTGTTGCCCACCCCTCGGTACGAGGACCGCAGAGGTTGGATTTTGAGGGGCCAGGTTCGAGCTGAACCCCAGAGATGGTGGTGAGCATTTAGGTCTCCTATCAACAGAAAATGTGCAGAGCTGAGAGACCAACCCCTGTAGTTCATTAAGTGAGAGGTCAGCAGATGGCGGAACATAGACACTGCAGACGGCGAATTGCACTGTCGGCAGAATAATCCGTACAGCAACCGACTGTATGGGAGTCTGTAAAGGTATAATATCTACATATGTATCATCTCTGACGAGCACCATAGTGCCTCTATGCACTGGAATGCCCTCTTCCGGATCAAGGTCATGCCTAAATGACGTGTACCGCCGGAGTGTAAAGGTGTCTTGGAGACATAGCTTAGTCTCTTGTAAGCACACGACTTTTGGGTTATGCTTATTGAGCAACAAATCAAGCTCTGCTCGATGTGCTCGAAATCCGCGAATGTTCCATTGAAGAATAGCCATTGGAGGTATGGCATAAGATGGTAATAGTTACGCAACTTATGATGATTTTGACGGTGGCCGAACGAGTTTACCCTTTTTCTTCGGTGTGGGGCTAACACCTTTTACGTCCGGTTTATCCTGGCGCTTTTTACTAGCCGTCCGGACTGTGTGGTCCGTATCCTCTTGTTCCATTTCTTCAGCGGGTGAGATCCCTTTCCCTATTGAGAACTTCTGTTCGAGAACCCCAAACCGATTGGAAACAGAGATCGACGGAGATGACGGTCGTCGATCCGAGACCTCTCCGGAAGACTCCTCAGAGGTGGAACTTCTTGATGCCCGAGGACTTTTATTTTTGCGCATCGGACGAACCGCATCCTTCAGAAAATCAGACCGTTGATAGCTGGTCTTAAAAGTTTTGGGTGGTGCCTCGTACACAACTGGCTTAGCAGGCTTCGTAGAGCTCGATGCTCTGACCGGAGACCTGGGAGGTGTTTTCTTTCCTGCTGGTGCTTTGGACGAGGTAGAAGTAGATTGAGATGTCTTGACAGGCTTCGGAGCTACTGAAATAATAAGAATTCTGTCAGAGATACTGGCCTCACTGATATCGCTGGTCTGAGTTGCCATCTCCCTTCGCGGGACCGGCTTAGCTACAACTGAGCTATAGGTACCGGACATCGCAACGGAGGGCATGCGAGTACGTGCGAGTTTCCGGGCTTCCGAGAAGGATATCTTCTCTTTCACCCGGATCTCCTGAATCGCCTTTTCCTCGCGGAATCGTGGGCAATCTCTGAAGCTGGAAGGGTGTTCGCCAGCACAGTCCACACATTTTACGGGTGATGTGCACCCACCTTCGTGCAGCGACACCGCACAATTCATACATGTAGGCGCACCATTACAGAAGTCCTTAGTGTGGCCGAAGCGCTGACATCTGTAGCAACGTAAGGGGTTCGGAATAAATGGCCGTACCTCGATGACTTCATGCCCTGCCCTAAGCCTTTGTGGGAGATCTACCCAATCAAAGGTCAGGAACAGGGTACGGGTAGGCACCAATTCCCCTCGCTCTCTTCGCTGAACACGATATAGAGCTGTCACCCCTTGGTCTTTCAGGTTCTGCTGGATCTCCTCGTTGGTCATTCCGTCCAGCGCACGGGTGTTCACCACACCACGCGAGGAGTTCAGGGTCTTGTGTACGGAAACGCTCACCGGATAACTGCCTAGAATGTTGGCCTTCAAGATCGCTGCTGCCTGGGAGACGGAATGCGCTTCCACCAGCAGCGTGCCATTTCGCGATCGAGTACATGATTTTACCGGACCAGCTATCTTGTCTAATCCCTTCTGGATGGCGAAAGGGTTCACTGATGTAAATTTCTTGTCCTCCTCCGTTCTGCTTATCACCAAGTAGCGAGGACCACAGGGCTCTTCTACTTCCTTTCCAATATCCTTTACAGTTTTAGATTTAAGAACACGTGCCATTGGGGTAATGTCCTCCACCATTGCAAACGTCTCCGATGGCGTGCTCACATCCTGGGCGCCACCCCGGCTTAGGTGAGCGTCCTGGCCTGGACCTTGCTCACCCTAGGATCAACCTCCCAGTGTAAAGACAGAGGGACCCAATCGCCTTCAGGTGTGTAACAGCTCATGCAATAGCCCCTCCCCGGGACTGACCTTTATCAGAGGATACGAACGCAGTCCTACATGGTAACAAGGGGCTGGGAGTTAGGCGTTACCCAGTCACCCCTTGCGCTTCCCACTCCAACCACCCACGCTATGTTACCCGTCAGACATGTGTTCAGGAAGGAAAAAGAAAAGGAACAAAAATAAATGGGGTCAAACACCGAAGTGGACCATGGTTTGGACGTTTGGCGGACCACTCTCACCTCGCGGAGGAACCCAGTCTAGAGATTACACCAGAGCCTCTTCTGCCAGTTTTCGGGGTTATTGATGGACCTTCTGGGCAGCCGTAGCGGTCCTGGGGCTCACCAAGTCCCCACCGTACATCACCCCATCAGTCATTCCCCTACTTCTTGTTGCCCACCCCTCGGGACGAGGACCACAGAGGATGGATTTTGAGGGGAATTTCACTTTAACTGTATTGTGTGAACAGCTTGTAAAAATGGCAATGCAACATTTGCAACAGGACAAACACTTCTTTAGAGGTAAGTGCAAATTAACACGTTGCAGCAGGGTGTTTCAGTTCTAATAATATACTTTTTCTTTCACTGATATTGAAAGATAACTTATATCTTAAATCCATACATCCTCATGCATTGTTCCCGAATTTATAACCCCATTTTCCATGAAGTACAGCTTTCCATATTTTAGAACTTGGTTAACATAATCCAACTGGTAAAATTTAAAACAACATCTGCGCAGCAAAAACTTGGTTTTATGCATGTGCGTTTACCTAATGATCTCATTTCTGATTTAGACGATGAAACTGAGAAATATCTTTTAACAGTACTTGCCCTTATGGATGATTCTGAAGGTGATTTTTCTGATCAAGATGAGGATGCAAAAAATGGAAATACTAGCAACACAGCAGATAGTTCCTATTCCTGATAACGAAAACGAAAGCAAAAATGAAAGATCCAGTAATGCTTTTCATGAGGTATGCTGTCACTGTTTACTAAATTATTTAATGGAAAATAATTGTTCTTTCACAATAGCTGTGTGTAGGACGCACAGGGTAGAGCCAGACTGAAAAATTCAATGCCATAGCCGGGATTTGAACCACCGATCTTCTGGTTGCCGTCCAGCCGCTGTACCCTTGAGCTTCTATGGCCAACGTACCATTAAATTCTCCAACTGACTCGTGTTTTTCCCGGTAAACTCCTAGGAGTTCTCATAAACACATGAGACAACTACCTTAATGGCGACTTACTATGCTGTAAGTACTTTAAGGCCCGGGCTTTATAGTTCGGACCACTATTAAGTACAATTAATGGAAATTAATTGTTCTTTCACACTAGCCTAAGTAGGACGCACTATGAAAGGGTAGAGCCAGACTGAAAAATTCAATGCTATAGCCGGGATTTCAACCATGGATCTTCTGGTTGCCGTCCAGCCGCTGTACCCTTGAGCTTCTATGGCCAATGTGCCGACATGACGTTAAATTCCCCAAGTGACTCGTGTTTTTCCCGGTAAACTACTAGGATTTCTCATAAACACATGAGACAACTACCTTAATGGCGACTTACTATGCTGTAAGTACTTTAAGGCCCGAGCTTTATAGTTCGGACCACTATTTCACACTAGCCGTGTGTAGGACGCACTATGAAAGGGTAGAGCCAGACTGAAAAATTCAATGCCATAGCCGGGATTTGAACCACCCATCTTCTGGTTTCCGTCCAGCTACTATGGCCAACATGCCATTAAATTCTCCAACTGAGTCGCCTTTTTCCCGGTAAACCACTAGGAGTTCTCATAAACACATGAGAGAACTACCTTAATGGCGACTTACAACATGTAAGTACTTTGAGGCCCGGGCTTTATAGTTCGGACCACTATTAGGTGCAATTAATGGCAATTAATTGTTATTTCACACTAGCCGTGTGTAGGACGCACTATGAAAGGATAGAGCCAGACTGAAAAATTCAATGACATAGCTGGGATTTGAACAACCGATCTTCTGGTTGCCGTCCAGCCGCTCTACCCTCGAGCTACTATGGCCAACATGCCAACATCACATTAAATTCTCCAACTAACTCCTGTTTTATCTGGTAAACCATAATGCGTCCTACACACGGCTAGTGTGAAAGAACAATTAATTTCCATTAATTGACCTAATAGTGGTTAACTATAAAGCCCAGGCCTTAAAGTACTTACATGTTGTAAGTCGCTACTAAGGTAGTTGTCTCATGTGTTTATGAGAACTCCTAGTAGTTTACCGGGAAAAACACGAGTCAGTTGGAGAATTTAATGTCATGTTGGTCATAGTAGCTCAAGGGTAGAGCGGCTGGACGGCAACCAGAAGATCGGTGGTTCAAATCCCGGCTATGGCATATAAGTTTTCAGTCTGGTTCTACCCTTTCAGAAATCATTTAATTTTAAATACATTTTCCCACCAACAGCGTTCAAAATTGAACATTATTTTGTACAACAGAGTTTATATGGAAGCTGGAATACTTCACATAAAAGTAAAATCAATATTTCTGGATTCTGTGCAAATGTAGAGTTGTCATTGGCAAAGAAGAAATTGTAGTCCTGCTGCAGTCTCAGTTATCAGCCCAAGCTAGTAACCAATGATACAATTGCATTGGAGAATGTTGATTACTTCAAACAATACTGGTAAGTCTTGTCAGACATACATAAAATGAAAGGCAGGTCTCTAAATTTATATTTACCTGAATTTAAAATGCTTACTACCATTTGCATTACAATGAGCTGCTTACAGTATACAATATTCCGAATGTATAGTGAGTACCAATCGCAAGTGACAATATGGCTACAAATAGATTCTTCACCATTGGAACTTCTGTGAAGGCTGTATTTGATGAAGCCATTTCTGAGGAACACAAAGATGATATGTGGACGGTATGTCCACTTATTAGGTAGTTTCATAAATAAATTCAGTCTTTTATTTTTGTGTTTTGGAACATTTATTGAGTTTCTTAGGTTTGGCAATACTATTTACAGATACCATGGCTAGTGTTGTGCACATTGCTAGCATGTATCAGTCTTAAGTTCTTAATAAACACTCGCAGAATGGAGATAAAGTTTAAACTTAAGGGTCCTCCTAAACACAGTTGGAAACAAGATTATAAATCTGCTGCCGTAGCTTATATATGTGAAGTGAACATTGTACATTGAAATTTTTCACACATTTTCTTCAATGAATTTAGATATAAAGAGACATAAGAAACCCACTTTCACATATGTTTTCGGAAATAAGGTCTCTGGCTCTCAGGAGGATATTGTTCATTACAACAAAGTAACTTTTTTGATCCAAATATCTGGAAATAACTAATAAACTCTTCCAATGAACCATATGGTAATAAGTCTGACGTTTGTGGTAACACAAGCATAGTGCCATATATGTACTGAGAATTACATTAGCATCATGATTTGCTCTAAAGACAATCAAAATAATGTTTCAAGCAATTCCTGTGTTTATGACCTTCAGCAAGTAGAAATATTTCTACCAAATTATTATTAAGGAGCGAAAAAGAATACCTTTAAGTAAGATGGATCACTTCTCAAGATGAATTCAGTACAGCACACCACAAGATACTAATTAAGAACAACCAAATATGAGTAAAAAGACAGCAGCTGGAAATGCTTAAAAAGAGTTTAGTGACTGGCTGTATGGGGAAATCACAAGTCAAGACGACTTTATCTCAAAATAATGAGAAATAGGAGTACATGTTTTATTACACTCTACAGATTGGCCAGCAGAAATAAATATGCACAAATGATATTAATTTAATATTTCAGTTTTAGTTAATTGATGGAAATTATCATTTCTTCACACTAGCCGTATTTAGGCTAAGGTTTTTGATGGATAGAGTCAACATGAAAAATTCAATGCCATGGCGGGAATTTGTGCCACGGATCTTCTGGTTTCTGTCCAGTCGCTCTAACCCATTGAGCTACCGTGGTCAACGTGCCGTCCTGACGAGTCAAGTGGAGAATTTAATGTCAGGACGGCACGTTGACCATGGTAGCTTAATGGGTTACAGCGACTGGACAGAAACCAGGAGATCCGTGGTTCAAAGCCCGGCCATGGCACTGAATTTTTCATGTTGACTCTATCCATAGTATTTCAATTTTCATGTCTTTAAATGTAAAGTCATAACACAGATGTACTTCTAAAAATGCCCTCTTTATGATTCAGGAGATTGTAAAACAAGCATTTCTAGTGAAATATAAATACTGGGCTTTGAGTTGAATAAAATATTACTTGTACTTAACAGAGAATAAAGGGTTCGAATATTCCTATACTACATTCATAATTGCTAAATGAGTGACATTTGAATCAAGAGACAATGTTTAAAAAGGTGGAATATATCCTCTGCACTAACTGACATAATGCAATATTACAAAATTCTGATGCAAGATCTAAAGAGCTACAGATGGCGAGTCTATCTGGAATTATATTTAGCTTTGTTTACATTAACCTGGAAGATAAATGTATATCAGTAAAATCAAGTGTCAAAATGGAACAAGGATAGAACCACTCAAACTAAATAGGAAAACAATTACTTCAAATTACTCTATTTCTGAAGCCTTTAGTAAGTATTACAGCTCTCAGCATAAGCTTTCTTCTGAAGCCAAAAGAAAACTGCAAATTCAAAAAATTTCAAAACATTTAAAAAGTGCCCAGAACAAACAAATGATGTATTCAGCAAAGAATTCACCATAAGGGAACTACATTATGCCATCCGTGAGTTGAAAGATAAAAAGCCTCCTGGACCAGATAAAATAATTTCTTACAAAGGGAAGATATACTACTGAAATTATGTAATATATCATGTATCTCTACTGTACCTACAGAGTGGAAAAAGCAATAATTATTCCATTCTAAAATAAGACAAAGAACCTGACAAAATAAATAATTACAGACCAATTTCCTTAACAAATGTCATTGCAAAAACAGCAGAACGTATGATTTCAGCAAGGCTAAACTGGTTATTAGAAAGTAATAACATATTAACAACAGGAAAAACATGATTCAGACAACACTTGTCTACTAAAGAAAATGCAATTCAACTATCCCAAGATGTCAAAGAATCTTTCAACAAAAATCAAGATACGTTACCAACTTTCGTTGATTCTAAAAAAGCATACGATTCAGTATGGACGTATAAACTTCTTGAAAAGCTTACAAAAGTAGGCATTCAAGATAACATCTTAAATTGGATCACTCAATATCTCTCTCAACGTTTCTGTGCTACAAAATACAATGACCGTACATCCAAATTCCAACAAATAGAAATGGACCTCCCACATGGTGCAGTACTGAGTACAACCTTGTTCCACATCTACATCAATGATCTTCCCTCGGCTGTATCAAACACAGAAATAAAGACAGCTTTTTTTGCAGATGACAGGATCATGTGGACGTCTTCCCAACAAATAGAGAAATCCAAAGCTTCAATGGAAAAGTCTCTGATACTATTGGAAAAGTGGACTAACAACAATTTGATGAAAATAAATACTGTGACTTTGTGGGTTCGTGAAATAAAAAGTCGAGGTTACAAACACAAAAAAACTGCACTTTATTTTCGTAGCAATACACTGTTCACAATTACAATTTGCTAGATAACCTAAAACTGTTTATTTTAAAAACACTTCGCTCAACTGACTGTCGCTTCCGGTAACGATCGGCCCCGAAGCTTTCCGAATCTCCACCGGCCATCATTTATTGATCAGTATCGCGAGTCTGCCGCCAGGGTAACACTGCTCCCTCCTCAAGGCTGGTCGTCCCGAACAGCGCCTTCGTACCGAGCCAGGCGATCCAGGTTTACCACCTGAAGTACCGGCGTGCACTTCTTCCAAGACTTCTGGAACCTTACTCCGGGGAAGTACCAACTGTTCTCTCTGCGTCTTCCCATCGGGTGATTCCCATACCCGGAACAGCACACCCTCTCTGGTCTTCAACGAGTCCCACTGGGCCCAGTAAGACTTGTAGGTGGCGCTCCTCGGTGCGACGTCCGCCCAGGTTGGTCTCGTCCCTGCCTCCACTTCCCTCAAGAGTGGCCCCAAGTCTGCGTCCGCCAGCTGCTCCCTCCTCAGGCCTGCGCTATCCCAGCCATCCGCAGGTACTGCCGTGACTACTCGAACTGCTGCGGCACGCTCCTTCTCCTCCACTCTTGTACATTGGCCACACTCTTCTGGACAGGGTCTTCGGGACATAGCGTCCGCGTTACCGTAGCTCTTCCTTCTGCGATGTTCCGAGGTGAAGTCGTACTCCTGCGGCCTCTGAATCAAACCTGCTGTCCGGCCTTCCGGTCGCGCCGTCACCATCACTTCGCTCCTCGCGGGGACAACCACGTCTTCGTTCAAGATGACTACCGATTCCAAGGCGCTCTTCAGTTTGACGGAGTATAACCTCTTCTCCGTTGAGCCGTAGGACCTTCCTGCCGACGTCGACCGTCGCCTCGTGGCTCCTGAGGGCATCCAGTCCCAGAATCACCTCCTCAGCCACCTTCGCGACGAACACCCACAGACGCACGGCACTCCGTCCCAAGGTCAGCTCCAGCAGGGCCTCCTTCTCCACAGGCATGGTGTCGCCCGATGCCGTCACAAGCTCATATGGTCGGCTCGGCTTCCTCGTCGGCAAACCCTTCGCCACGTCAGGTCTGATGATGGTCACGGCCGCCCCCCCGGTGTCAACCAGCACGCGGCACGGCTTTCCTCTTACCCAGCTGTCCGCGATGAGGTTGTCATCCATCCGCCGGCTGACGGCGCGGATTGTCACTCGAGGGGATGGTGGTAATGGCGCCGACGTACCCCTCTCCACGCCGGGCCTTACTCGTTCTTCCCGCTGCCCTTCCTGGTGTGGGCAGTCTCTCTGCAGGTGCCCGGGCTGTCCACACCCCCAACACAGGCCACTAGGTGTTCGCCGGCGTCCCTCAGCTGGTCTTCTGTCTCCGGCGTAGCGGACACTCCTCGCTCTCGACGTCGGGATAGATGCTACTTTGGCCGCCTCCATCCTTAATGCCGCTGTCAGCGCCTCGTGGATGGTTTTATAATCGCCGAGCATTAGGCGTTGATGAATCTCCGTGTCCCGTACCCCGTCGACAAAGTTGTAGGCGGCTTCCCGGGATACGAACTCCAGTGGCAGGTCAACCAAGGCCTTGCCAGCTAGCTGCTCAATCGCTATGGCGAACTCCTGCAGCGTCTCCCCCGGCTGCTGTGGCCTTGCCTTTAGTTGGCTGCGGTACGCTGCGGCTAAGCGGTGGTTCCCGAAACGATTCTCCAGGGCCTCCCAGATGTGCTTGGGCGCCACCGTTGTCTGCACCGCGTTTAGGACTTCCGCGGCCCGTCCCTGGAGGCTGGCTATTAGCTGTGTGGCCTCCTCCTCCGGTGACCATGTGTTGTGCTTGGCCACTATGTCGATCTGGTGGCGGAAGACCTCAAATGTTGACGCGCGCAGATGTGTCACGTCCCGGCGCGTCGGCCTTCAAATCCTTCAGTTTCCTGCCGACGACGTCCTCTACTATGGCGTTCAGGGACTTGACGCTGATGTCGGCCTTTCCCTCCAGGTCGTCAACGCGGCTCGCCAGGTCCTCGACGCGCTCGTCCACTTGGCCCATCCGCTTGCCCAGCTCCGTCACGTTATCCCTCACGCCGGCCAACTGTTCTTCAAACTTCACGGCAAGGGCCTCGTTTGCCGCTTTCATCTCCGTGGCCAGGCTGTCATTCGCAACCCTCATTTCTGTGGTCAGTTCGGCCATCTTTGCGGTCATTGTCGTTGCCAAGTTGTTATTTGCCGCTTCCGTCTTCGCTGTTATTTCCGCGGCCAGGTTGTTATTTGCCGCTTCCGTCTTCGCTGTTATTTCGGCCTTCAGTTCTTGCATCTTCTCGGCGATGTTGTCGTTGGCCGTCTTCATTTCTTCCATTTTGTGTAAAATCTTTTCCAGTGCCGATTCCATTGCCGTTATCCCACTCCTGACGCCAGTTGTGACTTTGTGGGTTCGTGAAATAAAAAGTCGAGGTTACAAACACAAAAAAGTGCACTTTATTTTGGTAGCAATACACTGTTCACAATTACAATTTGCTAGATAACCTAAAACTGTTTATTTTAAAAACACTTTGCTCAACTGACTGTCGCTTCCGGTAACGATCGGCCCCGAAGTTTTCCGATTCTCCACCGGCCATCATGTATTGATCGGCATCGCGAGTCTGCCGCCAGGGTAACAATACTGATAAAACATTCCAAATATTTAGCTTAAAAAAGAAAATCCCTAAACTAAATCAGCAGTTCAAGAAACCAAACCCGAGACAAAAATAAGAAACAAAATATTTAGGACCAATTTTGATTCAAAATTATCTTTGAGACATTATATTGAAGCTGTAGTAAACAAATCAACAACAAAAGTTTCAATGTTAGCTGGAATCAAGTGGGGAACTATTTGGGAGACGCTGAACACCACATACAGAACATTCATCAAGCCAATACTTCTCTACAATGCAGAAGTAATAACTACAGCAAACAGTTCTAACATAAATCACCTAGAAGTATACCAAAATCAGGCCCTGCGACTAATAACAGGTGCAGCAAAATCAACTCCAATCACGGCAATCTAAGCCTTAACTCAGAACTCTCCAATACATCTAACTTAAGAGGAAACTTTTGCCGTTAAGAACAACAAAATGTGAGAAAAGATTACTCCAACCAATCAAGATGAAAACACAAGTTTCCTGCACCAAGTTAAGGAATAAGAAAAGAAATTTGAATCTTCCTAATTCTAAATAAAACACTTTAATCAAAGAAAACCCACTGACTTTTGAACCAATTAATATTCAATTAGATTTAGAACAAATAGTTACAAAATCTGAAACTTCCAAAGCTGTACTAAAAGCACTAGCATTAGAAACTGTGAACAATAGATACCCACCTGAAGAATGGTTACATATCTACACAGATGGATCTAACTTGGAGCAGGAATTAAGTGTGCACTGTTCTCATTCTATCAACCAACAGGATATCATACAACAAATTTTGATGCAGAGGTAACAGCTATTCATATTTCACTCCAACGCCTTCTATACAGAATAGATAAATTTAAAAATGCTGTCACACTTTCTGATTCTAAAGCAGCATTATATGCAATAAGTTCATATAAAATGAGGTCAATCCAAATTAAAGAATGTCACCAAATGATCCAACAACTTCTCAAACTACAGAAAAGAATTAAATTATAGTGGATACCTGCGCATTGTGGAACTGCTGGAAATGAATCAGCTGATTTTCTTGCCAAAAAAGGTGCAAATTTAATTCAGAACAAAAGTAAAAACATATCCTTTACATCCATAAAAAGATGAATCAAAAGCAAATATAAAAACAAACAAAACCAATCAATATCTAACAAAGCCAAAGATAAAAAATGGAACATTTTAATTAAAAATCCAGAAATTATTCCAGAAATCCCACGTAAAGCTGCAGTAGCAAAATTTGGATTACTTACGGAACATGATTATTTGGTCAAACACTTACACAGAATAGGAATTTATACAAGTCCAAATTGTCCTCTGTGCAACAAAGATGAGGAAATGAATGAAGAACATCTTTTAACCTGTGAAGCCCTACCTGCCGGACCCACTACACAGAAATATTGGAGAGCAAGAGAGCTAATGGCTTTATTGCCAAAGCCTAGCATTTGAAAACAACATTAACCTGGAAGAGTTTAGTGCAGTGCTACAAGATTTTTTCTGCTCTGGATTGTAGTGAAGAATGTCAAAAAACACCTCAATGTATCAGTTAATGCCCACAGAACAAAGTAAGGTGGTTAACTATACCATAAAAAGATCTGGTTATACAATTAGAGCAAAGGTACCTCAAATGTCACAAAACACTGCATTGAGTTTACTTTACTGCCGTCTAAATATAAATGTGCAACGAAATACTCACATTATCGCTGTGTGGAAACAACCAGGAGAAACCACTACTATTGCAAAGGTGACAAAATACAGCTGTTTCAAATATCTAGGAGCAAGCACTGATACTTAAAATGTGGAACATTTCATGGAGTCCAAAGGGCTGCATTAGAAGTGATGAACTCTTGCTAACTCACATAACTTATACTTCAGCAACAGATCTAACACAAATGCACAATGCAGAAAATGACAAAGAAACAACGAAAAAGGCAGTGAAAATGAAAATGTGGAAAATTAGTGCCCCTGAACAAATAATCACATATATAAATATTATCATGAAATTGGCAACACATACTTATTTTTCCAAGATGTTGAAACTAATCGACAGTACAAAAAATTGTACAAAGAGAAACAAATGTGAACAGAATATTCGAAGAGACTTTTCTCCCAGTGGCCAAAGAAGCAAGTGACATATAAGTCAATTAAACCTATGGAGAATAAAAAAGAAAGCAGTAATATGAATTACAGCTTAAGTTATGATATTGTGGTAGTGTTATTTGTAATATTGTATTAATCTGATACAAAATACCTGCAACTAAATGAACAAAATCAATGCTACAACAGCTAAAGTATGCATTTACATATGTATATATACGATGCATGGTAACTGATAATGTATACATACTCTATTGCATTTTGTATAATCCGGAAAATTGTCCAATTTAGAAATTTTTTTGGTCACATATGAACACATTTAGAGCAAGTTTTACTGTATATCCATTTGTATCAGTTCAAGAGTTCAACGAGACATGTGCTAAACATAAATGTGTGAGTTATATAAGAACAAAAATAAACAAAATAGGACAGAAAGAACGCTTGTAACTTACCTTGAGGATTTTACTTCAGGAAAGTCAACATCCTGTAAGAGAATAATTCAAATGTATAGTTTGACAGAATTATCTATATAGTGTTAATGTCCTATACAACATAGGTAAAACATGGAAACAAACATTTGATATTTTATCATGTAAAGAGGTGTAAGAAAACCAAGTTGCGTAGAAAGTATTTAATTGTTTTGTTTAGAAAACACAGAAATGGCAAAAGAAATATTTAATAAATGAGAATATATTTAAATGATCAAGCATTTAGGACACTTACTACAGAAACATATGATAAAACAGCAGAGGAGAAAAAAGACTGATATACATAGCCAAAAATGGCAGCGGCTTGTATTAGTTGCTATAGATCGAAGCTTTGAAATAATGTAAGAAATGACGAAAACAAAGCACAGCACAGACATAAAAGTGAATGTTATGAAATTGCTGACAATAAACAACATTACAGAAATGAAGGTAGTGCCGAAAACTCAAAGGAAGAAGAAAGATATACAGAAAATGCCACGGAGAAACAGATGGCAGCAAAAAGTTTGATAACCTCAAAAGACGACAAAGAAAGCATCTTATCTTTACAGCTGATTATAGAACTCTTAACGAAAGATTTAAGGGAAGCAACAGAAGAAATAGTGCAACTACGTGTTAAAAACACCTGCTTAGAAAAGGAATTACGAGAAAAGGATGAAAATAAAAACTGGGAAAAACCGAAGCATCAATGGAAATCGTGGCCAAAAAGCAACGCGAAACAGCACAAATTGGAAATAAAGAACCGATTCCAGACTTTTGGGCTGCTAAATGAAGAAACTGAGGGAGCTGAGGAGGGCAGATGGCAAAAATCAACAAAGCTACATGCACCTACAAGGAAGAGGATTAAAGTGCAGCAATTAAGAATTCTATTACTAGTACTAATGGGCCGTTCAAATAATGTGTCAAACAACAAAGTGCAAAGTGTGTACAGTAATCTTAAATGATGCTTAGCAAAACTGCAACATACTAATGTGTTAATTGTAAATTTACCACATAGACATGACCAAAATAGTAACTCGTATGTCAACACAAAGGTAAGAGAATGTAGTGAAAATATAACAAATATCTGCAAAAGATTCCATAATGCTAAGGTAATAGATATAAGCAATTTAGACACAGATTTACACACAATGCATGGGCTTCATTTAAATATAAGGGGGAAAGAATGGGTGGCAAACAAAATAATACAGGCAATAAATATTAAGAAATCCAAGGAATCACTAAAAGTACCAATACGCTTAGTAGAGAAAAATAGGTCAGAACAGGGAAACGTTTAAACATGGCTGGGTCGTTAGAAACTCGGCCAGTTGCTAGTACAAACATACATAGTAAGAACTAAAACCTGCTTAAAGTAATTCATCAGAGTGTACAGTATCTAAGTAATAAGTTCGATGAAATAACTCTATTTCTGAAAGAACACAATCCAGAGGTGTTGGCAATCACAGAATATGGGTTAAATGATAACGAAATAGGTCAATGCCAATTTGATGGTTACAGGAACTTAACTTCATACTGTTGAAAACATTTTAAAGGTGGAGGGACATCACTACTAGTAAATAAAAATATAAAATATGTTAAACCACTTACATGGTTAAAAGAGAAAAGTATAGAAAAGGTATGCGAACTGGCGGGAATTGAAGTACAAAATTGTCAAGGGAAAATCATAGTTGTCGTATCCTACCGATCTCCATGCAACAGTACTAAGGAATTTTGCCAATACTTAACTAAAATACTAGATATAATTGAAGGGGAAAATGTGATATTGTTAGGAGACATAAACATAAATAAAAATGAAAACAATTATGAATATAAACAACTATTAGATGTAGCAAACATGTATAAGATGTGTCTGACAGTTAATGAACCTCATAGAGTTAACAATAAAACTGCAACAATAATTGATCAGATTGTCACAAACATACCCCTAAGCAAATATAAAGTAAGTGTAATACAGAGCCATCTTTCAGATCATTATGCACAGGAAATACAAGTTCACTTTAATATTCAGGTACAAAACTTTTATTGTGAACAAATAAGGAATTTAAACAATGACTCTTTTGACGAACTGTGCATATTAGTGCAGGAAGAAAAGTGGGGTGGGGAAGTCTACAATGAAATAAACACAGTTAAAAATGGGACAATTTCTATAAAATATTTAATCATTACTGTAACATAGCATGCCCTAAGGTAGTGAAAAAATATGTAGAAATCAACAAAACAAGCTGATAGATAAGGAAGTATCTGAAGCAAAACTTAAAATGAAATTATATTATGATATATATAAGCAGTCGAAACTAGAAACAAATAAAAATAAATACACAAAGAGTAAAAAACAATTTAAAGTTATATTAAATCAGGCCAAATCCAAACACATCAAACAAAAACTTGAACTTTCTACTAACAAAACAAAAACAATGTGGGATATCATAACTAAAGACTGTGGAAACATAAAATATGAAATGCACAGATACTTGAGTATAGAGAACGGAAATACAATAACAGATAATCCTGATGAAGTATGTAATATATTCAATAATAAATTCTTACACGTATAAGTTTAACAGAAAATCTGTAGCCAACACAATTTATATTGGTGAGGTATCACAAAAAGAGGTCTTAAAAACTATAAATAAGATGGAAAATAAAAATTCAGCCGGACTTGATAAAATCTCTTCAAAACTTTTAAAAAAAATGTGCACCATACTTGCTAGAAGTGCTAACTCATTTAATTAATTCAACCTTAAGAGAAGGCATATTCCCAATGTCCCTAAAGAAAAGAGTTGTAAAGCCCTTACACAAAAAAGGAGATGAAGTAGCTAGTAATAACAGTCCAAGAGCCCTGGTATCGACACTATCTAAACTGCTAGAGAAGATAATTGCAAATAAACTCATATCCTTTTCAGCAAAATACAAAATACTAAACATCGCTCAGTATATTTTCAGAAAAAATATGTTGACAATTAAAGCTATAGCAGAAATAATAGACTATATAATAGATAACATGGATAAACTTGTACACAACAATTGCATTTTCTTAGACTTGACTAAAGTTTTTGACTGCATAGATCACAAATTACTCCTAGATAAGTTGCATCACTACGGAATCAGAGGAATTGCATTGAATTTAATAAAACCATATTTAAATAATAGAACACAGCAAGATGAGTTATTTTAACTCATCTAACAAATCAATGCTTGAAAGACCATTATTCAAAAAGTATAGAAGTAAAACAAGGAGTTCCACAGGATTCTGTTTCAGGACTACTACTATTCACATATACATAAACGATATACTTAATCATCCAAAAAGTAGAATCATAATGTATGCAGATGATACAACAATTATAAATACAGGAAACAGTATAGAGAACCTGGAAAATGTAACAAATCAGAACACTATCCAAATTATCCTGCACCTTAAACAAAACAGCCCTTTTATAAACACATATAAAACTATATACGTTTCCAAACCATTCAAAATAGAAATTGTGCAAATTCCAAATTATCATTGAGAATAAAGAAGTAGACTCAACATAATTTTTAGGGTTAATGGTACACAAATATCTGAAATGGGACAACCCGCTTTTACTACATACGGCACCGCAGGCGATGACACTGATGATACATGAGATGAAGTTGGAGCACCGGTGGAATGAGATGGCGGGGGAAACCGGAGATCCCGGATAAAACCCGCCCCAGCGCCGTGTTGTCCACCACAAATCTCACTTTCCAGTCGCCTGGGATCGAACCCTGGCCACCTAGGTGAGAACCAAGCAGTCTAACCACTGAGCCACGGCGCAGCCGACAATTATGTAGACAAATTGTGTAATAAAATATATTCAGGATTATTTATAATGAAAAGAATTTCAAATTTAAAAAATATAGAACCTCAAGACAATTTATTACAGTCAAATCTACCCACATATAGCTTATGGAATAATAGTATGGGGTCGCAGTACAAAGAAAAATATAGAACGAATATTTAGACTACAAAAACGAGTAATTAGATTAATTTTAGGTCTAAAATACAGGGAATCGTACAAAGAAAGTTTTAAAACATTAAAGATACTCATGCTATACTCCCTGTACATATATGAAACAATAATATACCTAAAAAATAAAAATTCCAACACAGAAACAAATCAACAAATTCATGACCATAACACAGGAAGAAAAAATAATTACCATATACAAGCACATGCGTTACAACTATACAATATGAAACCTACAGCAGTGGCAACTGAGCTTTACAATAAATTACTTGAATATATTAAAAATATAAGAGATAAACCGATTTAAAAGGGAACTGAAAGAGTTCTGCATAACACCTTCTTTGTATTCACTTGAGGAATATCTAAATAGATAGTAATAATTATTGTTGTAGAATGGTGTGTTAACTAAAATGTTACTATGTAACTCTCATATGTAGAGTAACTACATAAAAATGTATGATGGTGACGACGATGACGGTGATCATCATCATCATCATCATCATCATCATCATCATCATCATCATCATCATCATCATTACCACTATTTATTATTATTATTATTATTATTATTATTATTATTATTATTATTATTATTATTATTATTATTATTATTATTATTATTATTATTATTATTATTATTATTATTATTATTATTATTATTATTATTATTATTATTATTATTATTATTATTATTATTATTATTATTATTATTATTATTATTATTATTATTATTATTATTATTATTATTATTATTATTATTATTATTATTATTATTATTATTATTATTATTATTATTATTATTATTATTATTATTATTATTATTATTATTATTATTATTATTATTATTATTATTATTATTATTATTATTATTAATGTAAAGTGTTATATAATTGTGTAACATTGTATGTTCCTTTAATATGTAATATAAATTTAACTGATGTATCCAACAAACATATATTGTGTTATAAAAGGATGAAAATAAATAAATAAATGCATGAATAACATACTAGGACTTGACATCAATGATGAAATCGTGGAATCCTCGATACAAGCTGTATCAACTTTAATTATGGTTATAATAAAGCAACACACACAAATGGTCTTCTCAACAACACAATTACCTATGAACATACTTAAACATGGACATTATATTATGTTTATAATGCAGGGCATTGGGAGAATATTTTACCCATCCGTCTACTGCTGCTCTCAGGCTTTAGTAAGCCTGAATAATTTTGGTGTACGCCACCCATTAATAACTGCATTAACTGCAGGTATGAAAATTTATGCATAAGTAGTTTCAGGTGTGTCTTTTGGTTTAGATGGGAAGTATGTTAGAGGGTGTGATTTGCCCCTCTAAGTTATTTTTGTAGTACAGAATACCCAGTACACTTTGGTGTAAATAAGTTTTTGCATTCTTATGCGTAGATTTAAAGGCAACACTGTGAATGGGAGTTAATGGAGCACAGCTTTAGCTGCTGCTAGGAACTGCTCTTTTGCTTACTCGGGTGCCTGCATGTCATACAGGATACCCAGTGATTCTTGAAGTGGCATCTAGTGGTGTCATAGTCCCTAGATACCTAACGAAGATGCTTTGATGTTGACGTAACCTTGCACAGAGTTTTTGAGCCTGGTACCTAATTAACATCTAAAGATGCCTATGTTCACTCTTTTTACATATTTGTAGATAATGATATCCAGAAAGTATCTAAATTGTTGGGTCACATTGTAGGAGCTGATACCTACAGTGGTAGGAAAATGTCACACAATGCATTGTTGCTGAGTTATATGCTAAAGTGATAACAAGAATACACTGGTAGCAATGCATAGAAGGAGATTTTGAAGTTTTCCACAATGACAGAACATGGACCAATCAATCTGCTCTGTCATTCCTAGGTTATGTTGCACAGCCTTGAACTGTACTGTTTCAGGTCACACACCTTTTTCTTTGTTCTTATTTTTTATTGAACATACTCCAACACAGCTTGAAAAAGACACTAAATGAAATGAGAAAATAATGCTCAAGTGTACCAAGGGTCCATTGAACCTAACCCAAATTCATCTTCCAGGATAAGAGAAAATCCTGGAAAAGTGCATAAAGTAATTCACCCTGATGGATAGTCAAACTCGAAGCCCCTATCCCTACACTACAGGGGTGACAGGTGATTCACTACATATCACTCCATTCAAGTGTATACATAAGGAAAAGTGTAATAGGTTAAGCTCACTGAAGGTCAATGTTCAATCCATCTTGAAAAGATTTCCAAAATTTGGTATAAATATAAAATGAAATGCATTGTTGCATAAACCATATAGCATAGTGAACTTCCAGAGCACATTATGTTCATTTCCGCATCTCTTCCTCACTCGAATCCTGTAAAGTGAGGGGTTTTTGGTAGGTAGTACTGAACAAGCTACAGTTAAACTCAAAACTCTGCATTCTCAGTGCAGTTGGTGTTTGGCCATAAGCTCATGTTTTGTGCACTTATGAGGAAAAACACTGACACTCTAGTTGTTGGCAGCCAATAGTTGCTCTCTCTGAAGATGTCCAATAGACTTACGACAAAAGGTCAGGTGATATGTCCTCAGTTGGTCCTGGGCCTACAGGCCTGGATATGACGGTGGACTACATCATGAGCATTTAGTTCATACACAAAACAATGTAAGCCTGCTGATATCTAGAACACAGCTTAATAACTGCGCATAACAAACTACTCTACTTGTGACGTGCAGGTACATTCATATCTCGTATCAACTAGGTTTATAGCTGGGTTATCCTTGGCTTGATTTGCCATTCATTTTACTTTTTAAGTGTAGCAGATTGTAATATTCTGCAATGGCATAGAATATATTGGGATGATTATTACACAGATTTCTCTAGCTACAATACGCTTCTAGACAACTTACCTTAGTAATATCCCAAACTGATGATGTTTCTGTTTCCAAATGCCAAGGTTCTTCTTTAATTTCTATTTTGTTACCCATTTCATGATCACTGTTGTATTTCCTGCCCATCGTTTCAGGATTCTCTGTAAGAAATTCTCCCTCATTCTGTGATCTAAAGTCTGAAAATGAAGCCTGTTGTTCAATTTGTGGTTTCTTATCTATCTCGATGTTGTTATTGCTTGTAGCAGTTTCAGTCTTATTTTGCATTAGCAAAGATTTGATAAAAGGAGTCTCTGATTTAATTTCATTTTTGATTGTCATGTCACAATCAGTGTCCAAAAGTACAGTATCAGTACTTGTCTTCATAGAAACAATCTTCTGAAAGAACTCTCTCTCATTCTGTGAGGTTATGTCATCTGTGAGGAGATCCTCTTCTTTGATTTCTATTTCCTTATCCATTTCAAAAAGCTGTCCAATTAGATGTAGATCTTATTTTCAGAAACAAATCTGTGAACAAAGAAACATATTATATATACCACAAAATATGTATAAATTTAACCATACCTTCTTTGAGTCTATCAATAGTTTGTTCAAACTACACTACACGCAAATGTTCTCTTATTGTACAAACAACTTCTTGGAAAGTTGCACCAGAGTTAAGAAACTCAAAGACATGACCAGAACACACTGCAGGTACTTGTCAGTTTGTCAATGCTGTTATCACTCCAGCTATCCGAGATACTGCACCAATATTAAACCTCCTAATCTGCTTAAAATGTTGTGCTAAAGCAATCTCAGATATTAGATATAACTATATGTTAACAACTATTATGTTTAGTTTGTATTTTGTAAACTGTTCTTCCACAATACTCATGTACAAGAAATAAATTGAATATTAAAGATAACAAAGATCAGCTATAAAGTATCTGCAGCATTACAAGTCATCTTTGGACATCATATCTCTTTATTTGATATTGTCTTTAAGGTTTACTGCAATATTTAAATCAAACATGGTTTAACACTTGCATGGCCATACCAGTTAAAGTAACAGAAAATCAACAGAGAGGAACAAATCCCATTGTTTGGTAGATAACATTTTCATGTGTAATGCAACTTTGTCCCACAAATGGCTGTTCCTAAACATCTTCTCCAAGTCACAATATTGCCAATACTGAGTTTAGAGCAGTTTGTTAACCAGACAAACCATATATATATATATATGACACATGGTTTTCTGTACTCTTCTAGTAAGTATTACTACAAATTAAATTTAAAGGGAGTCGATTAATGACACTAAACAACACTTACATTTAAATTTTTCCAGAACATGTTTCAGAGACTTTGCCTCCATCTTCAACCGGCCATCAACTGGTTTTCATTGGTGTAGTTAATTTGAGCCATTTTTCTATCAATGGTGGGAGTTGATTTATTTACTGGTATGCTGGGAAAGTCCATCAGCAATCGTTACACATGCTAAATGTAAAAGTGAAATAAGTAACGTAAATGCAAAAACGAGCACGCAAGTCTTTGAAAACGTAAACCTATCCAGTCAAGATTTCTCTAAAAAAGAATTGGGTCTTCTAAATAATGGATTAAAAACATGTGCCAGTTTCTCAAACATAATTGAAGACTACATTGCAGATATCAACATTTCAACACAAATTCTACCAGTATCCAAACAAAATTCAGTAAAATGCCAATGTGAAAATATTTTGGAGAAAATAAAAAACAGATACTTTCAGAAGAGGAAACATAATATTATCCATTCTTTGAAGCAGAAAAACGTTATATACACCAAGGCAGACGAAGGTAACAAGATAGTCATAATGGATAAATCAGATTATATTGAAAAAGTGGAAGAAATGCTAACTGACAATGAATATGAAATCATTAACAAAAATCCTCTAAAAACTTGCATACAGTCATTTGAAAAAACAATAGAAAAATCAAGCATAATACCAAACAAATATGCAGTTAAACCGGATAACCCAACCTTACGTAGATTTTATGGCTTATCCAAAATACACAAACCATCCATAACAATGAGACCTATAGTTAGCAGTATAAATTTGCCAACATACAAACTTGCAAAGTGGCTAACAAACAAATTCAACTCATTTCCAAAATTCGACAGCCTAAGCATCAAAAACACCTATGAACTTATAGAACACATTAAGGATACTGAACTAAAAGAAGAGGACACACTAGTCTCGTTTGATGTTAAATCACTGTTTCCCAGCATACCAGTAAATCAGCTGCCACCATTGATAGAAAAATGGCTGAAATCACTAGGAATGTCATCACCTGAAATTTCAGATTACATTGAACTAACCAAATGATGTATAGAACAAAATTTCTTCCAGTTTCAAAGTAAATATTTCCACCAAACTTCAGGTTTAGCAATGGGCAATCCCCTATCACCCTTCCTGGCCGATTTGTATACGAGTGCATTAGAAATAAGGATCACCAAAGGCTTCCCTTGGATGTTCAAAATCTGGCAACGATATGTAGATGACATCTTTACAGTCACTTAGGTTATTGTTTCTGCAAACAATTAAAAAGTTATTCTTATAATTAATAAATGTATAAATGAAAATAAGAAATAGTTAAAAGGTTCCGATATAGAATCTAGGCATCGGAACATAAGAAAGCAGAGTTTATTTTTTTTTTTTTTTTTTTTTTTTTATCTTTACAATACTACCAAATAAACACATCAGTGATGTACTAAAACTTTTAAATATCCAAGAACAAAGCATCGAGTTCACTGTAGAAATAGAAAACGACGAGTATTTACCATTTTTAGATCTAAAAATAATGAGAAATAAAAACAGACTAAACTTTGGCATTTACAGAAAACCAACAGACAACTACATAAAAGCTAATGGCTACAACCCAAGATCCCACAAACAGGCAATCTTCAATAGTGAAGACTGGTCAACATCCCTCTCACAGCAGAAGAATACAAAACAGAATACAACAAAACTATTGAAATAGCACAAAAAATGACTTTCCCAAATCATTAGTAGACAAAAAAGTGAACTTAGCAAATAAGAAGAAGCTAATAAAGGAAACCACAACCTTCTCAGCTACAGAAACTAATATGATTTTCAAAAAATTCACTTACCATCCATGGGCCTTTGATAAATTCAAAAAAGTCTTCAGAAAACAAAACATTAAACTAGCACCAGTCAACCATTTCTCCTTAAAAAACCTAATTTGTTCAAACATCAAAGATACCATTCCATCTAACAAAAAATCTGGTATATATCAAATTGAATGTTGTGACTGTAGTCAAATTTATATTGGAAAAACCAAAAGAAATTTAGAAACAAGAGCGCAGGAACACTTTAGGAACATAAAATATAAACAATTAGAAAAATCAGCAGTTGCCACGCACTTTTGGGAAAAAAAAACCACAACATAAATCCAGAACCAAAACTACTAAAACATACACCAGGAAAACAAGAACTATCCACACGGGAACAAATCTTCATTTCAAAAAATAGGAACAAAGTATTCAATTTCGAGATCCCCGAGCGAGATTTGTTCAGCAAGTTCCTCTAACCGCCACCAGAGGAGACCTGTGACAAAATATCATCAACTACACTAATGAGAACTATTTGATGGCCGGTTGATGATGGAGGAAAAGTCTCTGAAACATGTTCCGGAAAAATTTAAAGGTGTTGTTTAGTGTCATTAATCGACTCGCTTTAAATTTAATTTATTATAACAACAGCGTTTTCAACACTTCCAAGAAAGGAATTACTACAAATGTTAATCTACTTTATGTTGATTAGAATAAAAGTGTGTGGAACTTTTCATTTTCTTATAAGTACAATGACATATGGGAATACAGAAGGTTTTAAGCATTATTCGAGTCTTCAAAGACCTGGTTCCTTGGTGATGTCATTTAAGTTCCATTCTCCTTGCATGGAAAAGAGGTAAAATTTTAATTTTTCTTTAGTTTTGCTATTCCAGGACATACACACATCTGTGTACTCTGGGGACAGCTGGTTCCCAGGGTAGCATGACTTGGTTCAAAAGGCAGTAAAGCCGGTGGTCCAGCAGTGTAGATTTATGTCACATAAAAGAATCCAATATCTAATAAAGAGAACCACCAGCAGAATTATGCAATTTGTCATGCCCAATGTAGAATGTGATAAGAGAAGTAGAAAGGTCAAAGGGCATCCATAAATAAAACTCAATTTTAATGTCCTTCATAATTATTTATGAGAGCTATTATATAAGAACAAAGTTAATAATATCTGCATTTACTAAGGGACATCACTTTGTCACATCTTTTCAGGGAATATGCAGCAAAAGGGACACATATATGATTTGTAAGTAGCTTCAGTTGAAAATGAAATGAGAAGTCTTATGTCTGAAGGAAATTCATGGAAGGTCACAAATTCTTTCAACCAACAACAAGGTTTCCCAATGTCTGCATTCAACAGTTCAACATCAACATACAATAGACACCTTTTGACATATAATTTAACAGCACACAACTCCAAAATATGGAAAGCACAGTTTCATGTGGCACAGGTGCAGGCAGCCAGAGCAGCCAGTGAAACAGCTTCTTGCACGTTGAAGTGTGATGGAATATTTATAAGATATACTTATATAATGAAGAGTCCTCAAGAAGGATATAAACTTAGAAATAAACTGAACAAGCCTTAAACATGAAGTGATTTCCAGCATCATCAGCTTCGAGAAGCTACATGGAAAAAGTGTGTTCCAAGTGATCCTATAAATATATATATATATATAGAGAGAGAGAGAGAGAGAGAGAGAGAGAGAGAGAGAGAGAGAGAGAGAGAGAGAGAGAGAGAGAGAGAGAGAGAGAGAGAGAGAGAGAGAGAGAGAGAGAGAGAGAGAGAGAGAGAGAGAGAGAGAGAGAGAGAGAGAGAGAGAGAGAGAGAGAGAGAAGAGAAATCTGCTAATCATCTCTGGAACATATTCAAACTTCTATAGAACACTGAAAGCCAGTCTACATGGCCACTAGATTTTATGTGACTTTGATGTAATGAAGGTATTCATGAAGATATTCAATGTACAAAGAATGTGTTACAAATGTTTGCAAAACTAAATGTTTTTACAACAAATATCGTAAAGAGTATTGTTTATTGTCCTAAATACAAAACATCTTGTTTTTCTTGTTCCAGAACTGATATACATGTGACTCAGTTTTGAGAATTGTCTGTATGTATTTACTAAGGTAGGAAGAGGACAAGTAGACTATTGAGTTTTCCTATTAATTCAGTTAATCTGAGAAAACATGAGTTTGGTGTATATGAATGTATTGTCAATTTAGCACTTTGTTAAGCTGCAGACTTACTAAGGTAAGTCCTTATATTGAACTTGAATTTCTCTGCTTATAATACTTTGTACCTCCAAAGCAAACTGAATTAACAGTTGCCCTTAGTTTCTCTTCTCTGCATGTAAACTTTCATCATATACATTATAGTGCATGTGTTAAATGCATATGACTCTCCATGTGGAGTATGCAGAATTATAACAGCGATACTGAACTATGATAACTAGTGTTAAATATACAAATATCAGTCCCAAAAGATTTCATTATGGATCAAATGTCCTGAAAGTTAAAGTTTGACTCAAATCCATCTTGTGGTTAAAGATCTTAGCTTTTTACAGCAGACATTCACAGCATGGGAGGTTCAAGTGAGTCATTTTACAAATACTAACCACACACCCCTCTGGACAAAAAATGGAGAAAGTACACACATGTGATGCAAGAAGGTTCATGAATGTCCTTTTACAAGACAGATGCCTACTAGCCTATTGATCGTTGATTTAGCGCTGACATGCACAACCGTAGTAATTGTAGCCAATCCCTAAATTTGTCTGTAAATGAATTCAGGGATACATGATCATTGTTTACAGCAAAACAAATGTGAAAACTTTTGTAATTGTAAAAATTTACACACAATCAGCAAACGGCTAGAATTTTCATCACAAATATCTCTTTGGTGCTTTGTACAAAAATTTCAGCACGGAAAGCAACAGAATTTCTAAAACTCAAACTATACAAGATTACTGTTGTCTAGGAATTACCGCCAAATAATTACTAGTCAGGTAAATTTGTGTAAAAAGTTTTCATGGAAGCTAATGATCGAACAATCGATGTTATTAATATTGTTACCCAGGCGGCAGACTCGCGATGCCGATCAATAAATGATGGCCGGTCGAGAGAGGGGAGACAGGAGGGGTAGCTGAGTCTTCGTTTACCCCTCCTCCTGCCGCTCGAAGCAGAACGAAGCTTCGAGAATGTTTTCGCCCTCCATAAAAGGAAGTCTCGGGAAACTTCGGGCCGATCAATACCGGAGGCGACAGTTAGTTGAGAGGAGCGAGTCGTGGCGGGCGGTGTGTACGGAGCGCCCAGAGTGTACGTGGAAAGACGAACTGGCTTAGTTTTAATTGTGTACATTACGAAATTGTAATTGTGACATTGGAATACGGTGGAAATAAAGAACATTTTGAGTGGTGTAATTGAACTTTTTAATTTTACGAACCCACAAAGTCACAACTGGCGTCAGGAGTGGGAAAACGGCCATTGAATCGGCATTGGAAAAGCTTTTGGAAAAGATGAGCGAATTAACAGCGAAGACGGAAGCGGCAAATAACAACCTGGCCGCGGAACTGAAACAAATGAAGACGGCTAATGACAACATCACCGAGAAAATGGAAGAAATGAAGACGGCCAACGATAACATCGCCGCCAAGATAGAAGCCACAAACAGCAGTCTGACCGCGAAGATGACCGAATTGACCACGGAGATGAAAGCGGCAAACGAGGCCCTTGCCGTGAAGTTCGAAGAGCAGCTGACCGGCGTAAAAGAGGACGTCACAGGGTTAGGCGAGCGCGTCGAAGACCTGGCGAGCCGCGTTGACGAGCTGGAGGGAAAGGCTGACAGCAACGCAAAGTCCCTGAACGCCATGGTGGAGGACGTCGTCGGCAGCAGGTTAAAGGATTTGAAGGTCGACGCACCGGGACGCGACACATCGGCGCGCCTCAAACCTCCGAAATATGACGGCGCGTCAACGTTTGAGGTCTTCCGCCGCCAATTCGACGCAGTGGCCAAGCACAACAAATGGTCACTAGAGTAGGAGGCCACACAGTTAATAGCCAGCCTCCAGGGTCGGGCCGCGGAAGTCCTAAATGCGGTACAGACAACGGCGGCGTCCAAGGACATCTGGGAGGCCCTGGAGAATCGTTTTGGAAATCACCGCTTAGCCGCAGCGTACCGCAGCCAGCTGAAAGCAAGGTCACAGCAGCCGGGGGAGACGCTGCAGGAGTTCGCCCTGGCAGTTGAACAACTGGCTAGCAAGGCCCTAGTCGACCTCCCACCAGAGTTCGTATCCCGGGAAGCTGCCTACACATTCGTTGACGGGGTACGGGACACGGAGATTAGTCAGCGCCTAATGCTCGGCGATTATAAAACAATCCACGAGGCGCTAACGGCAGCATTAAGGATGGAGGCGGCCAAGGTAACAGCTATCCCGTCGTCGAGAACGAGGAGTGTGCGCTACGCCGGAGACAGAAGACCAGCCGAAGGACGCCAGCGAACACCTAGGGCCTGTGTTGGGGGTGTGGACAGCCCGGGCACCTGCAGAGAGACTGCCCACACCAGGAAGGGCAGTCGGAAGAACGGGTAAGGCCCGGCGTGGAGAGAGGCACGTCGGCGCCATTACCACCATCCCCTCGAGTGACAATCCGCGCCGTCAGCCGGCCTATGGATGACAGCCTCATCGCGGATGGTTGGGTGAGAGGGAAGCAGTGCCGCGTGCTGGTAGACACTGGGGTAGCCGTGACCATCATCAGACCTGACGTGGCGAAGGGTTTGCTGACGAGGAAGCCAAGGCGACCATACCAGCTTGTGTTGGCATCGGGCGACACCTTGCCTGTGGAGAAGGAGGCCCTGCTGGAGCTGACCTTGGGACGGAGTGCCGTGCGTCTGTGGGTGTTCGTCGCGAAGGTGGCTGAGGAGGTGATTCTGGGACTGGATGCCCTCAGGAGCCACGAGGCGACGGTCGACGTCGGCAGGAAGGTCCTGCGGCTCAATGGAGAAGAGGTTATACTCCGTCAACCCAAAGAGCGCCTTGGAATCTGCAGGGTCGTCTTGAACGAAGGCGTGGTTGTCCCCGCGAAGAGCGAGGTGATGGTGACGGCGCGACCGGAAGGCCAGACAGCAGGTTGGGTCCAGAGGCTGCAGGAGTAGGACTTCACCTCGGAACATCGCAGAGGGAAGAACCACGGTAACGTATACGCCATGTCCCGAAGACCCTGCCCAGAGGTTTGCGGCCAATGCACAAGAGTGGAAGAGAAGGAGCGTGCCGCAGCAGTTCGAGTAGTCACGGCAGCGCCTGCGTATGGCTGGGATAGCGCAGGCCTGAGGAGGGAGCAGCTGGCGGACGCAGACTTGGGGCCACTCTTGAGGGAAGTGGAGGCAGGGACGAGACCAACCTGGGCGGACATCGCACCGAGGAGCGCCACCTACAAGTCTTACTGGGCCCAATGGGACTCGTTGAAGACCAGAGAGGGTGTGCTGTTCTGGGTATGGGAATGACCTGATGGGAAGACACAGAGAGAACGGTTGGTACTTACCCGGAGTAAGGTTCCGGAAGTCTTGGAAGAAGTGCACGCCGGTACTTCAGGAGGACACCTGGGAGCGAACCGGACGATTGACAGACTACGGCAGCGCTACCACTGGCTGAGGCTCCGAGCAGACGCTGAGAGATGGTGCCGTCAGTGTCACGTGTGCGCGGCGAGTCGCGGCCCCCAGACTAGGAATCGGGGTCGCATGCAACAGTACAACGTCGGAGCGTCATTCGAAGCGATAGCCGTTGACATTGCTGGACCGTTCCCAATATGCGACCGAGGCAACAAGTACCTGATGGTGGTCGTGGAATACTTCACTAAGTGACCGGAGGTGTATGCCATCCCGAACCAAGAGGCAAGGACAATCACAGACTGCCTCGTGGAGCAAGTGTTTTGCCGATTTGGGGTACCATTAGAGCTGCACAGTGACCAAGGCACCAATTTTGAGTCCAACCTGATGAAGGAGGCACTAGAGAGACTTGGGGTTAACAAGACCCGCACAACACCTCTACATCCCCAGTCGGATGGCATGGTCGAGAGGTACATCAAGACCTTAGAGGAACACTTGAGGAAGGTCGTGGCCAGCCATCAGCGAGACTGGGACGTCAAGGTGCCACTGTTCTTGCTGGCCTACCGCTCATCAACACACGACACCACGGGGATCACTCCAGCCAGCTTAATGTTCGGCCGAGTTACGCCTCCCCTGTGACCTGGCTTTTGGAAGCCCTCCGGGAGTGAAACAGCCAGCGACGGAGTATGTGGAGAACTTGGTGGACCAGCTCCACGACATGCACGAGATGGCTCGCCAGAAAATCCAGAAGGCGAGCGACCGCATGAAAATCCGATACGACAGGCAGGCCAACAGCCAAGGGTTCCAGCACGGTGACCTGGTCTGGTTGTACCGTCCTACCCGGACCAAGGGACGCTGCCCGAAGCTTCAGCAGCCATGGCAAGGACCGTACCGTGTGGTGAAGAGGATTAACGACGTGGTCTACCGCATCCAGAAGGTGCCCCGAAGAAAGATGATGGTGGTACACCTGGATCGCCTGGTCCGCTACGATGGTGCTGTTCGGGACGACCAGCCTTGAGGAGGGAGCAGTGTTACCCAGGCGGCAGACTCGCGATGCCGATCAATAAATGATGGCCGGTCGAGAGAGGGGAGACAGGAGGGGTAGGTGAGTCTTCGTTTACCCCTCCTCCTGTCGCTCGAAGCAGCACGAAGCTTCGAGAATGTTTTCGCCCTCCATTAAAGGAAGTCTCGGGAAACTTCGGGCCGATCAATACCGGAGGCGACAGTTAGTTCAGAGGAGCGAGTCGTGGCGGGCGGTGTGTAAGGAGCGCCCAGAGTGTACGTGGAAAGACGAACTGGCTTAGTTTTAATTGTGTACATTACGAAATTGAAAAACAATAGGCCTGGAAATTAACATATCTAAAACAAAAGCCATGATACAAAGTAGGAGAAGAAAGTATACAGGAACACTGGAAATGGACCAACATAACATAGATATAGTAAGGAACTTTAAATATCTGGGAACAATAATTAACAACAATAACGATGAATCGGAAGAAATAAAAACAAGAATCTTAATGGCTAATAAAGTTTATTACTCACTTCACGCAATACTTAGATCTAAACAAATCCATAGGAACAACAAAATTAGGTTATACAAAACATTAATAAAACCAGTACTGTGCTATGGAAGTGAAACATGGGTATTGACACAGAATTTGGAAGATGCCCTAAAAACTTTTGAAAGAAAGATTCTGAGGAAAATATATGGACCAATACAGGAAGGAGGGCAATGGCGTATAAGATGGAATGAAGAATTGTACAGCATATATAAAGATATAAATATTGTTCAGGATATTAAAATCAGGAGGATGAGATGGGCAGGTCATATAATAAGAATGGAAGAAGGAAGAATACCAAAAAGAGTCCTTAATGGTAAATTCTACAACACAAGAGCAGTAGGAAGACCGAGAATGAGATGGGAAGATGCCATACAGAGAGACACACAACATATATTGGGAATACGAGGGTGGAGGAAGAGAGCTGAAAATAGAGAGGAATGGAGGCACCTGCTGAAGGAGGCCAAGGCCCAGAAGGGGCTGTAGCGCCACTCGAGAAGAAGAAGAAGAGACATTACGAAATTGTAATTGTGACATTGGAATAAGGTGGAAATAAAGAACATTTTGAGTGGTGTAATTGAACTTTTTAATTTTAAGAACCCACAAAGTCACAATATTGTTCAGTGATAAAGAATGGTTTGAGTTACAAGGTCACGTTGCATTACAGCACATCTGATATGCTACAGACACAGAAAATTTTGTTCATGAGTATCCCTTGTATGATTAAAAACATTGGGGCAGGATACGCAATAAATATATGAAGAATAATAGGCTGTATTTTTATCAGTATACCACATATGCAGAAAGGTACATCAATAATATGAAAAATAAGCTATAGAAATTAATATTGTGAATTTGTGGGTTCGTAAGATTAAAAGTCAACTTTGCAGAAATTCAAGACATTCTTTATTTCTGTAGAAAGACACTTGTACAGCTCTGCCATTAGCATATTACATAATACACATGTACGAAACATTTAAGTCTGTCTGACACACGTGCACTCTGCACCCTTGGCAACTCCCCAGTGGCTTCTTGCTGATCTACTGAACTCGCCCAGTGCTCCCATTTACATACATCATTCGCAGTATCTGGAAGTTTCCCAAAACCAGATGCTACACGAAGCCAAACGGAGCCTCACAGACCCTCGCGGTGGGGCTAGAATAATACAGACCATCACTGTCTCTTTCTCCCTATGTTGCACTCTCTCTGCCAATGCTTCAGCAAGTACCAACCAATCACACGAATGGGCGTGGCTTGAATGCTATCTGTCTCTTTCTTTCCCTGCCAGCTGGCTTTGGCCCATCGCAAAACAATCCCTCACCACAATGTAATATTAATTTACACATATTATAAGAATTATTATATCAGGACAGAAGTTAACACTTAAAATAGACCTCACTTGTGTTTTTAAGAAAGCAGATGAATTTTGCATAAAATTAAAGAGAGTAACTTCCCGAATACTGTTCTGAATCATCCTTCATTTTGTTTATGCCTGTTGTTACACTACTGCCACTAGGTGACATTATTTTTGTACTTATTACCAAACACTGAAAATAAAACAACCTGAAAGACAGAACTGATTGCCTCTATTTGAAATTTCAGTATGCAATTTCTATTTCTTAAGATAAATATTTTCTCAGAAACAATTAAAAGTATCAGATCATTTAATTGGTTTAATAATTTACCTTTTGGATTTATTTTATGGCTAAATGACAAAAGTGATCTTATGCAGCCAATTGATCAATCTGTTTATAGCTAATATTTCCAAAATGTTCCTTCATTCTGGTTTTTAAATTATGTTAGGTCCTTCCACTATAAACCCGGTTGCAATCTGAAGAAATTGATAAATACCAAATATTTTACTATCACAAATTTTATCATTTTTAGAAAAATGTAGCAAATGTCATATATTAAATTTGAGAAACCAAAATACACTGAATTCTTTCAAAAAATTTTGAAAGTGCTGGCCCAGGCATAATAAGTCAATTTTTTTAAATTATACACAGCTCTTATTATTTTATTAACCTATAAACTAAACTAGAATTAACTTTTCCCTACCATATTGATTTTCATTGGTGCTACCACAAAGTATTCTGAGGTATTACATGTTAGATAGTTGTATAATATGTTCTATATGCTTCAGCCTGATTCATTCTAAGAAATAAAAAAAGACTCAATACAATATACTACACTTTCACTACACCTCCGAATGATATTAAAGGATTTTCTCCCTTTGTATTATCAACTGGGAACATTATGGATATTTTTAATGCATTTAGAAAAGTCCCCTTTAGAGGACCATTGTTAATACAACATGTAAAAGGAGAGGCAAGCTAGTGCGTAACTATTTTAAGAAGATTACTTGACATAACATAATATCTAAGCTACATGAGGGCTTAAGTTTTCATATTTAATAATAGGTTTTAATATTTATAAATGACATAAATGCGCTTCATTGTGTCGTAGTCCTTACACATTGGAATCCATCTACTTTGTTCAGGTTGTCACATAAGGAATGTTTAGTGGCTCTACTGTTGTTATTTCTTTGAGCAGCACATAATGCATTGATATATTTCTTTACTAAAATCTGCTCATAATGAGAAACCTGGTAAAATATGTTAATTATGTATATATATATATTTATCTATTTGTGTATGTGTACAATACAGAAAATGTGGTTAACAATACATTGATATGAGTGAGGATTTCAGGTTGTCACACTGAACATCCATTATCTACGTGACAGCCTTACTGCTTCTACCAGAGGCCTAAGTGCTTTCTTACAATCTCAGATGAAGTTGTCTTAACTCTCTCCATGTAAACCAGAACCAAGAGGATGAACCTCTTCATGTATAATATGCTAAAGTGCAACACTTAAAATTGTGCCTCTAGCAATCTCACCGTATTAAATATACTAATTTCAGTTTCTAGTGGTTTCACTGTGGACTACTATATCCTGAAAGTATGAGTTAGTCCTTACTTATTTTGAAAACAAACCACTTAGTTAAACACAATGCATTGTTGACAATTAAAATGTAACATCATTTTGAAAATTTGCAACATACATCAGTCCAGAAGTACACTAAGGCAAGATACTGTTAACAACGTAGTCAAAATACATCATGTGTATTAAATATATTAATATTACCTGAGTAACTGAAAGGAGTAGAGTTTAGTAGTTGAGAAACATACAAGACAAACATTGTTTGTGTTAGACTTATTGACTTTTAATTATTTTTCACAAATCAGAATGTAATGCAAGCTGCAATGATGTCATGTCATTTGCATAACATGTTTTGCTTAAGAATAAAGAAGTTAAGGTTTGCAGTGTTCAAAATTGATGCAGGAGTAATAAAATAAAATGCTGTTGACATTAACTAATAATATGGATGTAAACATACTACACTTCTGAGGTAACAGGGCACTTCCTTGTGTTTTTGCAGAAGAATTTAAATATAATGACCATGAGAGGGTTGTAACCTGTCATTATGAGTAAGGAAGGATGGTTAGTTGGGTTTAAGGGCGCTCAACTGCCAAGGTCATCAGCGCTCTTAAACCAATTGTGTTGAAAGGGGCTAAAACATGGTCGTAATAAAAACAAGATAAAAACAAACACCATGGTAGTTAAAAGTCTAAAATAAATCTAAAAGCAATAAAAAGGTTTAAAAGCCTAAATGGCTGGTAATTATTCCCTAAAATTGACATTTAAAAAGAATTTTAAAACCCTGGCCACTGCTTGCTCGTCGTTCGCTAGGATCTCTGCCAAGCTAGCCGGCAGGTGGAGAGACCTGCGAAGACGCGACAGGTTAAAACATTCGAGCAGGACATGCCTGACAGAAAGAGCTGCACCACAAAGCGGGCAAACTGGAGCGGGATCCCGACGTAATAAAAATGAATGAGTAAAAAAGCAGTGGCCAACGCGCAACCGAGCCAAACGTACCTCTTCCTGGCCTGATGCACGGCAGGAGGTTCTCCATGGCACCGGAAGGTCCTTTATGTCACGGAGCTTATTGCTGTTCAGAGCACGCCACTCGTCGTGCCACGAGCGCAGCACGGCTTTCCGTAACAGGCCGCCAAAGTCTTCCGCGGCTACAAACTGTATAGTGACCTGCGGCTGTGTGTTGGCTATCTTCGCTGCCGAATCCGCCTGCTCATTCCCTGCCAGGCCCACGGGACCAGGGACCCAAGCACATATCACACTGACGCCTGAGGCGTATAAAAAGCATAGGGCGTCCTGGATACGCTGTACAATAGGATGGTAACTATACAGTGGCCGTAGGCTCTGAAGTGCAGTCAGGGAATCGCTTAAAATGAGGCTAGCACCAAGGTTTCGTCGACGTACATATAAAAGAGCTCGGTAAATTGCATAAAGTTCAGTGCTAAAAGTAGAGGTGCTGCTATGGAATCCGAATGTATATGGTTCGGTTCCATAGACAAAAGCACACCCAACCCCACATGAGCTCTTTGAGCCATCAGTATAAATTAAAATTCGATCAGTAAAACCAGATAAAACTTCTAGAAAACAAGTATGGATACTACTGGGAGCCATGTCAGATTTCGCATAGCGCGTCATGCCCAGATCTATGTGTGATATTTCGCGCAACCAAGGACGATACACACGTCCACCCCTAGGAAACATTCTGGGCATCTCGAGTGCAAGCCTCCCAAGCAGCTCCCGGATCCGAAACCCCGGGTGTTCCTATACTAGACATCAAAGAACGTGTCGAAAAAGGGTGCAAACGTTGGATGCGATGGCATGGTATTTAATCCACAGCCATAAGTCCCCAGCAAAACGTCACGCCGATATTGTAGAGGAGGTTCTGCCACTTCGGCGTAGAGGCTAACGACTGGGCTAGATGGAAATGCCCCAATACCTAAACGAATGCCAGAGTTATGGACCGTGTCTAAGAGCCTCAGCACGGATGAACGAGCTGCTCCATAAACGATGCACCCATAGTCCAGCTTGGATTGGATCAGTGTGCGGTACAAGCGAAGCAGCACTGCACGATCCGCTCCCCAGGATTTCCCGCTTAGTACCCTCAAGATATGAAGAGAACGCTCACATCGTGCTTTCAACTGCCCTATATGCGACGACCAGGACAGCCCGCCTCGGTAGCGTGGTGGTAGCATGTCTGCCTCTCGTTCAAGAGGTCCCAAGTTCGAATCTCGGTCAGGGTGAGTTACTTGGATAAGGTTTTCACCGTTTTTTTCCTTATCCTAAAAGACGAATGTCGGGTAACTCTAAGCTCCATGGACCCCGGGCTCATTTGAGCATCATTTCACCCATTCCATTCATCGTCCGATATGACCTAACGTTGGAGGACGTAAAATTACAAAAAAGAAGACCAGGACAGCTTTCTATCAAAAACTAGTCCGAGGAACCTTGTTTCATCGGTAAATGGTAAAACATGGCGACCTAGTCGGAGGAAGAGTGATAACCGACTCTTGCGGCGCCAGAAGTTAGAGCACACTGTCTTCTCAGTAGAGAACCTAAAGCCGTTCTTAGAGCTCCAGTCCTTAAGATTGTCTAAGCATTGCTGTAGACGACGCTCTAGGAACGGAGTACGCAGAGCAGTACAGTACACGGCGAAATCGCCCACGAATAGGCACGATGAAACCCCTCGAGGAACACAGGTAGAGATAGAATTAATCGCAATAGCAAACAATGTTACACTTAGTACTGATCCTTACAGAGGGATTAGTTTATTGTCTATTCTAGGGAAGATTTTCACTGGAATTCTAGCAAATAGGTTGCAAAATTGGGTTGAGAAGGAGAATAAACTATCGGAGTTCCAAGCAGGTTTTAGACCGGGCAGGAGAACATCGAACAACATCTTTATTATTAAATTTTAGATGAGTCGTATTTCTTACACTTCTGCTTCACTTTCGTACCTATTTTGAGGACATGTTTCGCAAATCTTCGTTTGCATCTACGGCTCTTGAGTCGCACAAGAGCCGTAGATGCAAACGAAGATTTGCGAAACATGTCCTCAAAATAGGTACGAAAGTGAAGCAGAAGTGTAAGAAATACGACTCATCTAAAATTTAATAATTTTTCGCTTCACTGTGGTGTTCCAATACAGTTAAATCTCGATAAACCTCTTTATTATTAATACAATTGTACACAAATATCTGAGCAATAAAAGGGGAAGGGTATATATGATATTTATTGATCTAGAAAAGGCATTTGATTCTATTAAAAGAGATGCATTGTGGATAAAATTAAGCAGTAAGGGGATAAGTCAGGCATTTATGGAAGTAATTAAAATGATTTACCAAGAGAATGAGTTGTGTATAAAACTACCAGGCAACAAAGTAACTAAATCTATATTGAGTATGGCAGGAGTACGGCAGGGATGTAAACTTAGTCCAGTATTATTTAATCTTTATATCGATGGAATTTTAGAGGAGATATCAAGTTGTAGGGTACATTCACCAGTTATTAATAATAAAGAAATACCGGGGCTACTGTTTGCAGATGACCTAGTAGTTGGGTCCATATCAAGTGGAGGGCTGAGAAGAGCAATCGAGGCAGCCAATTCTTATTGTAATAAATGGGATTTGAAAGTGAATGAAAACAAAACAAAGATTATGGTCTTCAAAAGAGGATACAGGTTGCGTAAGGATGAGAAGTGGGAGGTTACTAGAAGAGAAATAGAGGTAGTAAGGAGATTTGATTATTTGGGTACAAGGTTGAGTTCAGATGGCAGCTGGAAAGAACAAAAAAAGATGTCTGTGGCAAAAGGTAAAATGGCCATGAGAGTGATAAGATCATGCTACAGTAAACTGCCAGATATAAATGCCAAATCGTTGGGGAGGATTTATACGGCAGTAGTAGAAAATAGAATGTTACACGGAGCAGAGGCTTGGGGAATAGATGAGGCTTGGAGAGAGACTGATAGAGTGCATAGATCCTTTTGTAAATACATATTGGGATTACCAATAGCATCACCTAATGGGGCAGCACAATTAGAACTAGGCAGGCATTCTACTAAAATTAAAATCTTGTCAAGGGCAATGAAATATTTATACAGAATCACTAACTTGGAATATGGCAATATAATTAAAGAATGTTTTCATATTCAAAAGAAAAGTAACTGGGGTGGGTCTTGGGCACATAAAATGTATGACTTGTTGAAGCAGATAGGTATGGGTCATTCTTGGATAAATGCAGAGTATGGGTATAGAGGTTTCTGGAAAGAAGTTAAGCTAAGATTAGAAGATATTGACAGACAAGACATTTTTGCCAATACAAGTGACAGAAGCTCATTAAGATTATATAGAGAAATAAAAACAACCTGGGGGAGGGAAGGATATATAGTTATATGTAGTAAGTTAGGGCGAGAAGGTTTTTTGCTTGGGCGAGAACAGGAGTGAGAAACTTGAAAGGTATAGTTCAAGAGAGGGAGCTAGATAAATGTCCATTGTGTGGAGAAGAGAATGCAGATTTCCATTGTATATTAAATTGTAGTCAAACCCCCCAGGGGCCTACTTCGGTAGGTACGGGTTTGGTGCTCCCGGGGTTCCGAGCCAACAGTCTCCCTCTTGTGGGCTCCTCTTCATGGTTGAGGGAGACGGTCAACAGGCCCACCCACGTGTAGGCCGTGCGTGGAGACCCGTGGAGAAGCTTTTTAGATTCTTGTCTAGTTTAGAGTTTAAGATTTAGTGAACGAAATTTTTAGTAGGTTTTGATTGATGTTTTTTATGTATGTGTATTTTTAATAGATTTTGTTACACTTGTATAGCTTTTTGAAAGTTTTATATCTGGCTTTTGCCATGACTAGTTTTTTAAAGGGCGCTGATGACCGCCGTAGTTGAGCGCCCTGATATATATATATATATATATATATATATATATATATATATATATATATATATATATATATTGTAGTCAAACAAAGATATGGAGAGAGCAGGCTTGGCTACATAAATGGGACAATTTGGGGGGTGAAGTAGTAATTAGAAACATGTTGTCAGTAAAAGGAGAAAAGAACAGGAGAAATATAGGGAATTATTTAGGGAAAGTTAAAGAGAGATGGCTAAGAACAATTAAGAGAAAAATGTAGTGTGGGATAGGTGAAATGGCAGAAAGTGTAAAAAGGAGCAGAGGGCATCAAATACACAAAAACCTAGGGTTAGGTGTATGGGGACTGAATTATTATTCAGTGGTGGGCAACATGATAACATGATAGGATTTTCAGGATTTAGGAATATATGGCATATTTCAGTATGGATTTTATAATTGTAATTTTGATTTTGTATTTCCATTTGTTGATGTAAAAGGAAATAAATTACTATTACTATCAGTACCGATCCTTGTGGGACCCCGTTCTCTTGGATAAAAGGGTTTGAATACACCGCGTTCGTTCATAAACTCCCGAAGGAACACGGGTAGGCATCCGCTTAGATTCCAGCTGTGCAGGGTGCGTAATAGACCTGCACGCCAACAGGTATCATAGCTTTCTCAAGGTCGAAATATATGCCCACGGTCTGATAGTTCTGCAAGAAACCGTTCATGATCTGTGTCGACATCGACACGAGGTGGTCTACTGTCGAACGGCGACGTCGGAAACCACACTGGATGTTGGTCAGAAGGTTGTGAGTTTCCAGCCACCACTCCAACCGCCCATTGATCATGCATTCCATCACCTTGCAGACGCAACTGGTGAGGGAAATAGGACGGTAGCTGGAAGGAAGATGTCGGTCCCTCCCGGGTTTCAGAATTGGAATAATGGTGGCCTACCGCCACTTAGCAGGAAAACTGCCGTCAACCCAATTTCGGTTATAGACTTCAAGTAGGAAAGCCTTCCCTTCGGGAGAGAGATGTTGTAAGAATCGAACGTGGATGCCGTCTGGTCCCGGTGCAGAAGCTCGGGAAGTTGAAAGTGCGTGCTCTGCCATGGTGAACAGGCGACTGTAGTCTTCAAGGTTTCCAGAAAGGAAACAGAAACCTTGAGATTCCACCTGATGCTTAATTGTGAGGAATTCAGGTGCATAATGATCTGAGCTAGATACCCGAGCGAAGGCACTGCCGAGGGTATTAGCCACGTCTAACTGATCCACAACGACGCCTGAAGGAGTTTTCAAACCAGCAATTGGAAGGTGGGTCGATTTTCCGGCCACGCGCCTTAACCTATCCCACACTACAGAACAAGATGTACGGCGATTAAAAGACTCACAAACACAGTCCATGATTTCTTTTTGCTGTCCTTAACTACTTGCCGAGACCTGGCACGCATTTTCTTGTAATGAATGAGGTTCTCCAGTGTAGGGTGACGTTGGAAAACTCTAAGGGCACGCCGACGAGCACGGATTGCATTCCGGCAGTCATCCGTCCACCATGGTACAGGACGGCGGCGGGGATTGGGAGACGACTGCGGAATAGACCGTTCTGCGGCGGCAAGTATTCGCTCGCTAAGATGTTCTCCGAGCTCGTTAACAGAGGCGTGCTCCTCATAACTAAAAACCGCCCACTGGGTGTAAAGGGCCCAGTTGACGTGATCGAAACGCCAGGTAGGCAAACGTGTGGAACACACGTTGTGTGCAAGGAGACTAATGAGACACAGGAAGTGGTCACTGGAGTGCAGGTCAGAGATAACGTACCATTGGAGGGACACTGCTAACTTCGGAGAGCATAGTGCCAGATGCGAAAAGGTGTTGAACGCGTCAGAAAGAAACGTAGGTTCTCCGGTGTTAAGGAGAATAAGGTTGTTACTGTCCAGGAAGTCGGAAACAACTCTACCTCTTGCACATGTTCGAGTTGAGCCCCAGAGAGGGTGATGTGCATTGAGGTCTCACACCAACAGAAAGGGGGTGGGTAACTGGACAACTAAGATCTTGGAGCGTGGTAAGTGATAGGTCATCTGAGGGTGGAATATACATGTTTCAGAGAACCAGCTCTATCGTTGGCAGTACTATAGGGGCAGCAACGGACTGGATGTTAGTGCGTAAAGGTATCACGTCCACATATACGTCATCTCTGACGAGTATCATCGTGCCTCCATGCGCCGGAATACCCTCTTCCGGAGCAAGATCACGCCGCAAGGGAGTATACCGCCTTAGTACAAAGGAATCCTGAGGACGCAGTTTAGTCTCCTGCAAGCACACGACTAGTGGGTCGTGCTTATTAAGCAGCAAATCAAGCTCTGGGCAAAGTATCCTAAGCCCACGTATGTTCCACTGGAGAATCGCCATTTAAACCGTGGGATTAAAGGCTAGGGGTTATTCAATTCAATTTCGGTTTCGGGCTAACTTCTTTCCCAGCCGGATCATCGGGTCGTTTTCTGGAAGACTTCCTCGCAGTGTGGTCCGTATCCTCCTGTTCCATCTCCCCTGCGGATGAGGCCCCTTTCCCGATAGAGAACTTCGGTTCAAGGGCCCCAAACCGATCAGACACGGAGATCGACGAGGTGGATAAGCGTCGATTGGAGTCCTCGCCGGAAGACTCCTCAGAGGAGGAACTTTTAGATGCCCGGGGACTCTTCTTACGGCTAGCAGGTTTGGTGGTAGCCTACAGAAAGGGTCTTGAACACTTTGAGAGGTGCATCTTACACAACCGGCTTGTCATTTTTGGACGTTGAGGTTTTACTCGGTGACTGTGCTGGTGATCTCTTTCCAGATGGGGGCCTAGGTTTCGTGGGTGCAGTTAAGGCTGGTATTGTGCCAGGCTTCGGAGATGGCAGAATAATTTTCTCTGCAATTGTGGTCTCACGCATATCACTGGTCTGAGTGACGATCTCTCGCCGCGGCACCAGCTTAGTTGCTACCAAGCTGTAGGTAGCGGACAGCGGGAGGGAATGGTAGTCGAGTACGCGCGAGTTTCCGGGCTTCCGAGAAGGTAACCTTCTCTTGCACCCGGATCTCCTGGATCGCCTTTTCCTCGACGAAGCGCGGGCAATCTCGGGAGCTGGATGGGTGTTCTCCAGCACAGCTCACACATTTCACTGGCGATGTGCATGCACCCTCAAGCTGGGACATCGCACAGTTACAACACATAGGCGTCCCGTTGCAGAACGCGCTAGTGTCCGAAGCGCTGGCACTTAAAACATCTTAGCAGATTAGGGATATAGGGACGTACCTCGATGGTCTCGTACCCTGCCCTAAACCTTTGCGGGAGAGCGACCCGATCAAAGGTCAGGAACAGGGTACGTGTAGGCACCAATTCCCCTCGCTCTCTGCGCTGCACATGGTACACAGCCATCACACCTTGATCTTGTAGGTTTTCAATGATTTCATTAGTCATGCCATCCAAAGCACGGGTGTTAACCACTCCGCGCAAGGAGTTGAGGCTCTTGTGGACTGTGACCGTCACCGGGTAGCTGCCTAACAAATTGGCCTTTAAGATGACCACTGTCTTGTTGATAGAGTGTGCCTCAACCAGGAGCGTACCATTTCTTAAACAAGTACACGACTTTACAGGACCAGCTATTTTATCCAAACCCTTTTGGATCACGAAGGGGTTCAGAGCCAGAAAGTTCTTGCCTTCCTCCGTTCTAGTTACTACTAAGTAGCGAGGACCAACGGACTCAACTACTTCCTTTCCAGCAACCTTCACACTTTTGGGTTTAGTAGAGTGCACCATAGCGATAGTATCCTCCACCATTGCAAACGTCTCCGATGGCGTGTTCACATCCTGGGCGCCATCCCGGCTTAGGTGAGAGTCCTGGCCTGGACCTTGCTCACCCTACGGTCACACCTCCCAGTGTAAAGACAGAGGGACCCAACCGCCTTCAGGAGTGTAACAGCTCACGCAACGGCCCCTCCCCGGGACTGACCTTTATCAGCGGATATGAACACGAGAGGCTGGGAGTTATGCGTTACCCAGTCACCCCTTGCGCTTCCCACTCCAACCACTCGCGCTACGTTACCCGTCAGACATGTGTTCAGAAAGGAAAAGGAAAAATAAATAAATAAATAGGGTCAAACACCGAAGTGGACCATGGTTTGGGCGTTTGAAGGTACACTCTCACCTCGCGGAGGAACCCAGTCGAGAGATTACATCAGAGCCTCTTCTGCCAGTTTTCGGTGTTACTGATGGGCCTTCTCGGCAGCCGTAGCGGTCCTGGGACACACCAAGTCCCCACCGTACATCACCCCATAAGTCAGTCCCCTACTTCCTGTTGCCCATCCCTCGGGACGAGGACCGCAGAGGTTGGATTTTGAGGGGCTGTCATTATGAGTAACAGATCACACAGATAAAGCTTATATCATCTCTAAAAACTGATATCTTCCCTTCAGTATCAAAAGATGCATTTTTCTTATATAATCGAAACATAAAAGGGTGAATAGTAAACTGGAAGAGATAAGTAAGGTTTAAGTTGGAACTGCTTTGTAATTTGTATAACAGAGCACCACATAACTCAAGCTGAGCTAAAAATGTGAGTAACCTTAGGTATATGTTATGTTCCAGGTTTTGTAGAACTACATTTAGAGAAAAAACAAACAAAAAACAGAAAAATCATATATGGACGAGGACATTAAGACTCAGATATAACAATCACATAATAAGTGAAGTATCTGCTAGCAAATTTATTGGGCACAAAACAGATGAAACACTCAATTGGAGAAAACAAACAAGAGCTATCAAAGCTTAGCTTGTTGCTTTGCTTAAAGGAACTTAAGGAAATCTGGTTAAGGTACCATAGAAGTTAATAATATTAATGAAATTACTTTACAATTAATTGCAAAAACTATTTGTAGTTGGTTTATAAATACTCATCACATACTTTTTTATAATAATGAGAGACTAGTTTCAAACTTTCCAAGTTGGAAACAGATTGAAAATGGAGGCGAATGCCTTTGAAATTAGTCTCTCATTAATATAAAAAAGTAAGTGACGAGTATCAATAAACCAACTACAAATAGTTTTTGCGATTAATTTTGACGTCACTGTTACTAAATTCCTCCAAACAGATATACTTTAAAATTTTTTCTGGTGTAGGTAAATGCTACCACTTCAAAATCCTGCGGCCCACGCACTCACCTTATTTATAAGGTTAACTTTCAGAACAAAAACAAATTAGGTTTTGTAAATGCGAAACCAAGTCATATGTAGGATACTGCAGCTGTGAATGCACATAAGATGCAAACTTCCAAATGATAAAAGTATTATTACACCATAAACCTATGATTTGTATGAGCTTTGCTCATGCCGGTAACCTTCAAACAAACAATTTTTTTTTTTTAAATAAATTACGTCCGCCCCAACGTTAAGTTATATCGGACGGTGAATGAATTGGGTGAAATGGTGCTCAAATGAGTCCAGGGTCCATGGAGCTTAGAGTTACCTGACATTCGTCTTGAAGGATAAGGGAAAACCCTGGAAAAACCTTATCCTTTAGGTACAACTTTAACACGAGAGAGAATAGGTATGTGGAAGATATCAACAGTGTGAGGGAATACAGATCAATAAGTACAGCCATTGAAATTTGTAATAATTTTGATCGAGTGGTCTGGCTCCGAAGTTCTACTTCAGGTTACAATAATTACTAATGTTATATCTTTGGTAGTGGTGATAAAAAAGACATGTTTTGATGTATGAAGGTGGTAGTTAATATGATTTATGTTGATTTGGTGAAGTTAATTTATGTATGAAGTGTTCAATGCCCTAGAGCGCTGCTCAGGGACATGACCAAACAAAACAAACTGATAGTGTTAGCCTCATTGTCCTGAACGAGTTACACAAATCTTGTTAGTACAAGTTTCTTCTGATAATAATTTTGACATGGGCATGTTTTAGTGGATGTTGAAAGAATAAACTGTCAGTTTCTTAAATTAAATATTTCTTTCCAATGCAGCGTAAAGCATTGTGACGCATTTAACTCTATGTGCATTGCCGTGATTGGTAGAGATGTAATGGTCCGGATCACCTGGATTACGTCCATGAAACTCATGTACAATAGCTACTCTCTTATTTAGCAAGTTTATGTGCGAAAGTTAAAAAATGTAGAATATCATATTTTAACCAGGCGTCATACAACAATACTTGGTAAAGTTGCCCTTAAACAGCGTAACAATGACGGTCGTGGTGTTGCCAACATCCAAAACATACTTTCGCGGGAAATGCCAACACTACGGAGGCAAACTAGCGAACTGTAATACGTAAAGAAACTGTGGCATTGGATCATTGTTTACCCAATCTAGTTTCGAAGGTTGATAGAAAATTGGTTGTGATTATTCATTCATTCAAGCAGCTGGGGGCTGACTGAGGGTCAGCACGACGTGTGTCATTCGTGTACCTGTCCTACACGGACTTAACCACTTAATGACAGGATATGAGGGGTTTTGCAGGGTGGTGGTTTAAATTTAGGTGGATGAAAAGAAGGGAGGTAGCCGTAGCTCCTCAACTCGGGTGCAACGCTATGTGTGCACCGCTGGTGTGAGGAAATTTAGGAACAGTTTAGTTTAGAATGATTAATCAATTTTCAAACAGTAATAAGTTTGAAGTTCTAATAGCAACTTTACTGTTACCGGGTGTGCCCGCATGCCATGCGCGGAAGCCGGTAGAGCTTGAAGCATCTTTCTGAGGAACCATAGTTCCCTAGTAACCTAACCAGGGCGCCTTGATGTTGAGGCAAACTCGCGTAGAATTTTGTGGCCCGGCGCCTAATGACGTCTTCCACATAGTGGAGAGATGACGCTTCATGAAGGTATCTCACGGGAAACCTCCAGCACACAGAATAGATGGCCCTAAGGCATCTATTTGGTACACGCTGGAGTTGTCGCAGATTGGTCCCTGCGACCGTGCCCCAGATCTCACACGCATAAAGCATAATTGGATGAACTAAAGCTTGAAAAAGGCGCAACTTAAGAGGTGTTGGCATCCCTGACCGCATTATAGGGTATAACGCAGCCGAAGCTCCGCTAATACTGTTGATTAGATATCTATCCAAAACCTTAGCCTATATAGGGCTGGTGTGAATGAATGAATGAATGTGTGGTGTTTAACGCCCGCTTTTACTACATACGGTACCGCAGGCGGTGACACTGATGATACATGAGATGAAGATGCAGTACCGGTGGAATGAGATAGCGGGGGAAATCGGAGGTCCCGGAGAAAACCCGCCCCAGCGCCGTGTTGTCCACCACAATCTCACTTTGCGGTCGCCTGGGATCGAACCAGGGCCGCCTTGGTGAGAGCCAAGCGGTCTAACCACTGAGCCACAGCGCGGCCCACTGGTGTGAAGAAATGATTAATTTCCAATTAACTACAATTAATACTAGTTATTATTATTATTATTATTATTATTATTATTATTATTATTATTATTATTATTATTATTATTATTATTATTATTATTATTATTATTATTATTATTATTATTATTATTATTATTATTATTATTATTATTATTATTATTATTATTATTACTGTTACTGTTACTGTTACTGTTACTGTTACTGTTACTGTTACTGTTACTGTTACTGTTACTGTTACTGTTACTGTTACTGTTACTGTTACTGTTACTGTTACTGTTACTGTTACTGTTACTGTTACTGTTACTGTTACTGTTACTGTTACTGTTACTGTTACTGTTACTGTTACTGTTACTGTTACTGTTACTGTTACTGTTACTGTTACTGTTACTGTTACTGTTACTGTTATTATTATTATTATTATTATTATTATTATTATTATTATTATTATTATTATTATTATTATTATTATTATTATTATTATTATTATTATTATTATTATTATTATTATTATTATTATTATTATTATTATTATTATTATTATTATTATTATTATTACTATTATTATTAATGCTGTTATTGTTTTCTAGTTCTAACTCTACCTGTCGCGCTTGGCTTAACCCTAACCCGAGTCGTAGCCCTGGCTCTAACGCTAACGTGAGCCCTAGCCCTGACACTATCGCAAACGCTAGCCCTAGCATTGGCTCTAACCCTAACACTAACCCAAACCCTGGGTATAACCCTAACCCAAGCCCAAGCCCTAGCCCTGGCTATAAACCTACCCAAGCCCAAGCCCTGGCTATAACCCTTACCCAAGCCCAAGCCCTGGCTATAAACCAACCCAAGTCAAAACCCTGGCGATAACCCAAGCCCTCACTATAACCCTAACCCAAGCCCAAGCCCTGGGTATAACCCTAGCCCTGGCTATAACCCTAACCCAAGCCCTAGCCCTGGCTATACCCCTAACCCAAGCCCTAGCCCTGGCTATAACACTAACCCAAGACCAAAACCCTGGCTATAACCCTAACCCAAGCCCTGGCTATAACCCAAGCCCAAGCCCTGGCTATAACCCTAACCCAAGCCCTAGCCGTAGCTATAACCCTAACCCAAGCCCTAGCCCTAGCCCTGGCTATAACACTAACCCAAGTCCTAGCCCTGGCTATAACCCTTACCCAAGCCCTGGCTATAACCCTAAACCAAGCCCAAGCCCTGGCTATAACCCTAACCCAAGGCTTAGGCCCTAGCTATAACCCTAACCCAAGCCCTAGCCCTGGCAATAACCCTAACCCAAGCCCTAGCCCTAGCCCTGGCTAATACCCTAACCCAAGCCCAAGCCCTGGCTATCACCTTCACCCAAGTCCAAGCCCTGGCTATAACCCTAACCCAAGCCCAAGCCCTGGCTATAACCTTAACCCAAGCCCAAGCCCTGGCTATAAGCCTAACCCAAGCCCTAACACTAGCCCTGGCTATAACCCTAATCCAAGCCCTAGCCCTGGCCCGTACCCTAACCCAAGCCCTAGCCCTAGCCCAGGCTATAACCCTAACCCAAGCCCTAGCCCTACCTATAACCCAAGCCCAAGCCCTGACTATAACCCTAACCCTAGCCCTAGCCCTGGCTATAACCCTAACCCAAGCCCTAGCCCTGGCTATAACCCTAACCTGAGTCCAAGCCCTAGCCCTGGCTGCAACCCTAACCCAAGCCCTAGCCCTAGCCCTGGCTATAACCCAAGACCTAGCCCTACCTATAAACCAAGCCCAAGCCCTGACTATAACCCTAACCCTAGCCCTAGCCCTGGCTATAACCCTAACCCAAGCCCTTCCCCTAGCTATAACCCAAGCCCACGCCCTGACTATAACCCAAGCCCAAGCCCTGGCTATAACACTAACCCTAGCCCTGGCTATAACCCTAACCTGAGTCCAAGCCCTAGCCCTGGCTACAACCCTAACCCAAGCCCTAGCCCTGGCTATAACCCTAACCCAAACCCTAGCCCTGGCTATAACCCTAAACCAAACCCTAGCCCTGGCTATAACCCTAACCCAAGCCCTAGCCCTAGCCCTGGCTATAATCCAAGCCCTATCCCAAGCCCTAGCCCTGGCTATAACCCTAACCCAAGCCCTAGCCCTGGCTATAACCCTAACCCAAACTCTAGCCCTGGCTATAACCTTAACCCATGCCCAAGCCCTGGCTCTAACCATAACCCAAGCCCTAGCCCTTGCTCTAACCCTAACCCAAGCCTTGGACCTGGCTCTAACCCTAACCCAAGCCGTGGCCCTTGCTCTAACCCTAACCCAAGCCTTTTTCCTGGCTCTAACCCTAACCCAAGCCCTAGCCCTGATTCTAACCCTAACCCAAGCACTAACACTGGCTCTAGCCCTAACCCAAGCCCAAGCCCTATCTATAACCCTAACCCAAGCCCATGCACTGGCTCTAACGCTAACCCAAGCCTAACCCTGGCTCTAACTCTATACCAAGCGCTAGCCCTGGCTCTAACCCTAACCCAAGCTCTAACCCTGGCTCTGTACCTAACCCAAGCTCTAGCCCTGGATCTAACCCTAACCCAAGACCCAGCCCTGGCTCTAACCCTAACCCAGGCTCTAGCCCTGGCTCTAACCCTAACCCAAGCTCTAGTCCTGGCTCTAACACTAACCCAAGCCCCAGCCCTAGCAATAACCCTAACCCAAGCCCTAGCCCTGGCTATAACCCTAACCCAAGCCCAAGCCCTGGCTCTAACCCTAACCCAAGCTTTAACCCTGGCTCTGTACCTAACCCAAGCCCTAGCCCTGGCTCTAACCATAACCCAAGCTCTAGCCCTGGATCTAACCCTAACCTAAGACCCAGCCCTGGCTCTAACCCTAACCCAAGCTCTAGTCCTGGCTCTAACCCTAACCCAAGCTCTAGCCCTGGCTCTAACCCTAACCCAAGCTCTAGTCCTGGCTCTAACACTAACCCAAGCTCTAGTCCTGGCTCTAACCCTAACCCAGGCTCTAGCCCTGGCTCTAACCCTAACCCAAGCTCTAGTCCTGGCTCTAACACTAACCCAAGCCCCAGCCCTAGCAATAACCCTAACCCAAGCCCTAGCCCTGGCTATAACCCTAACCCAAGCCCAAGCCCTGGCTCTAACCCTAACCCAAGCCCAAGCCCTGGATCTAACCCAAGCCCTACCCTGGATCTAACCCTAACGCGAGTCCTTACCCTGGCTCTAATCCTAGCTCAAGCCCTAGCCTTGGCTATAAACCTAACACCAGCCCTAGACCTGGCTATAACCCTAACGCAAGCCCTAGCCGTGGCTATGAACCTAACGCCAGCCCTAACCCTGGATCTGACCCTAAGCCAAGCCCTAACCCTGGCTCTAACCCTAAAGCTAGCCCTAGTCCTGACTCTAACCCTAACCCAAGCCCTAGCCCTGGCTCTAAACCTAACGCTAGCCCTAGCTCTAAACCTAATGCTAGCCCTAACCCTGGCGCTAACCCTAACCCTAGCCTTAACCCTGGCATTAAACCTAACCCAAGACTTAGCCCTTTCTCTACCCCTAACGTTAAACCTACCTCTGGCTCTAACCCTAACCCAAGCCCTAGCTCTAACTTTAACCTATGCCCTAGCCATGTCTCTAAACCTCACGCTTGCCCTAGCCGTGGCTGTTAACCCTAACATTAGCCCTAGCCCTGGTTCTAACGTTAACGCTGTAACAGTAGTTTCGAGTTATAATTAGAAAAGTTATGAAAAGTTTATACATTTATAAAAAGATGATAATGTAAATCTACTTAGTAATAATTGTTTTACGTAATGTTGTGACGGAATTAAATCGGCCAATCACAAAATTAAGATAGGAGTAACGATTTTTACGAAAAATCAATAATCTTGGTAGAGATGTTTTCTAAGCGTGAGTGTGATGCATAGTGGTGCAAGATCAAGAACTTTTATGTAATAGTTTGAACTGTTTAAATATAACAAAGTAAGTATTTATCGATATGTTGGAAGTAACCTGCAAGTGACTGGGAAAGGAAGTTGAAGTAAAATGTAAAATGATTAGCTTCAAATGAAATATTCTTCCATTCAAATAAAATCCCTTTTCCCATATTCCTGATGCCTTTACTTTATATATCCGTCTGTTGTATAACCTATGATTATCCAGTAAAGTTATGTGCAAATGTAGATTGACATATTTACAACTTTAACAGCATCATACTTATCTCTAACTTTAATTGCAGTTGTTAAAATCATTAATATTTATAAAGAACCTTTGCAATAAATGAAGTGAAGTATAAACTTATACGGGAAGCACATGCACTAATTAAGATTCCAAATATTGCTTTAGCTGACCTCCCTACTCCTTCATATATTTCAACCAGGTGAAGTTTGGGCTCGTTATTAGGTCTATGCTTAATTATTCAAATTACTACAGGACTATTTTAGCAGTGCATTATTCTGCTATTATTGATTTAGCTTTTTCAAAAGCAGCTCCTAATTGTCAAGACGTTAATTATTTTGAAAGTATAGAATTTAGTTGCTTAGAGTGTATGTATTAGAAATACAACAGGCAAACAGTATACGGTAACAGAACAGAGTCATATTCTGGTATTTGCTACAAGATGCTACATATTCATGGATATGACACTATTGAAACTCTTAGGAAAGCGGAACACTGCCGCAACGGAATAAATGCTTCAGAATAACTTTCGCTTAGGGAGAATGGGACATTTCCGCTGTTTAAGGATAGCTATTTCCTTTCAGACAGTATTATTTATAGAAAGCAAACATACAATTCCCAGTTAAGAGGATGACAGCCACAGCTGAGTATTCAATGTGGAATACTGCTTATACATGGAGATGAGCACTTATCTCGGTTGAGCACTTATCTCGACATCTGTCTTTCTCAGGGGGGGGCGATTATGTAGAAGAGAGAGCATTATTTGGGCATCTCTTTTAACATTGGACTTTCTTGTCGAAGAGAAATTTTAGAATGTTCAAGTGGGGAGAAGGGAGCCCCGGATCAGTGTCTCCTGTAAAATGTGGCTTGATCATGAAAATGAAACCTGCAGATTGTCTAAATAAGTTCAGACGAACATTTCCTCTAAAACATAGCATATTCACAGTCAGCGTTTAGCTAAGGAGAACAGAGCCGCGTCCTGCGAAACATCGCTTACCCCCCCCCCCCCCCCCCAAAAAAAAATGGAAAACGTTCAAGCACGAAATGGCAGCACTACAGTCGAGAATTTGGCTCACATTACAGTTACATTACATTAAGTGTTTAAAAGAGCACAACCGGACCGCAGTTGGGCATCTCTTATAGAATGTATGAGGTGACTTGTAAGGCGTTTAATAATGGAGGTCCCGCTCGGTATGTGAATGAGAATGTGCCTCGAAATGTGGAATGTAATGTCTGTCCAAGAAGTGCTAATGTCATAAAAGTGTGAAGAGTGGTCCCTGTCGCTAAAGTGCAAAAAGTCAGGAGTGAACGAAAAATAGTCAAAGTGCGATGTGTGAAAAATTCAAAGTCCAGCGTGGCTAGAATGAGCGAAATAATCCCAAGTGTGGCGTGCGAGTGAAATATTGCCAGTGTGATAAATTCAAAGTCCCACAGTGCCCGACATTTTCAAAGTCCAAAGAGGGTAGCAAGAGCGAAATAGTTCTAAGTCTCCAGTTTATATATATATATATATACACGAGAGTTGGAACTATAACGCGCTTTTACCGTGCCCTTGTAGTTGAAACATTTTAAGTGGGGGCAGTTCGTTGGCCTGGCAGTGGGCCGGTGAGCTGTCCCCAAAAGAATTTTTCTTCGAAGTCCAGCGCGAACAAGTGCAACGAGCCTCTGACCTTTAAAAAAAATCAAGTCAACTCGAACCCTTTATAGAGGCCTCGTCTAGCCGACAAGACGAATCCTCCAAGCGAAGGGATGAGTCTCAACAGATCGCAGCGTGGTAACTGGTCTACCGGGTACGACACTCCGCCCGGTACCTAGGTAGTCTACAGACGATTCCGAGTCCCGACTTCGACTGTTTGACCCATCATCGACCGTTTGAGGCGGGACGGCAGTTGCCAGAACGTGTCCTGTCACCGTCCTAGTGCCCCCACCGGCAAGTCGGCCTTTCTTCGACCCGGCGCGCAGAACGCGACCGGCCTAAGGCGCAATCACATTGTTTGCTGCCTTTCTACCCACGGAACTCCCTAGTGATATCGTTGCATTTTCAAAGTCCCCCGGGAGGTCGCGTTGTACATGGCCGCATAGTACATGGGAGAACGACCACTTTCTGTGCAAAGCGGTAGTGAAAATGGAGAAATTTGCAAAACCGGCGCTTAGGACGTGTTTCCTTTATCAAACAAATACCACTAATGCATGTTTTACATTTATCAAAAGAACTTTTTTCACTCCGATCAACATTTTTCTAAGTCCAACTCCGAGCAAAAATTTTCAAAGTCCCCCGGGAGGTCGCCTAGGAACCATGCCGGCAGTTGAGGCCTCGCCGCCCGAGGGCCGAGAAAGTCGTCTTGTAGGCTCGGTGCAACGCGCCATCGAAAAGCGGGGAAATTTGCAATAACGATTCTCGGGATGAGTTTCCCCTTCTATAAGAATGTCGGTGATGTATATTTCATGTTATTAAAATAATTATTTTTGCCCGATATCGAAACTTTTTCTAAGTCCAATTCGGTGCAACGCGCTAGTGAAAAAGGGAGAAATTTGCAAAAACGGCACTTAGGATGTGTTTTCTTTATCAAACGAATACAATTGATGCATGTTTTACATTTATCAAATAAACTTATTCACTCCGATCAAAATTTTTAAAAGTCCAACTCCGAGCGAAAATTTTCTAATCCCAGAGGCCGCGTGGTACATGGGAGAGCGACCACTTTCAGTGTAAAGCGGTAGTGATAAAGGGACAAATTAGCAAAAACGGCGCTTAGGATGTTTTCTTTATCAAACTTTGTGGGTTCGAGAAATAAAAGTCCAATTACACCACTCAAAAATGTTTTTTATTTCCACCTTATTCCAATGTCACAATTACATAGAATTTCGTAATGTACACAATTACTATTTCACCCGTTCGTCTGTCCACCTACACTGGGCGCTCCTTACACACTGCTCGCCACGCCTCACTGAACTCAACTGACGGTCGCCTCTCCTGTATTGATCGGCGGCCTGAAGTTCCTCGAGAATTCCTTTTTATGGAGGGGGAAAACATTCTCGATGCTTCACCCTCCGGGCGGCAGGAGGAAGGGGAAACGAAGACTCAGCTACCCCCGTGGTCTCCCCTCCCTCCACTCTGTCTCGCCTGCATTTATTGATCGGCACCGTAGAGCTTGCCGCTTGGGTAGCACTGCTCCCTCCTCAAGGCTGGTCGTCCCGAACAGCATCATCGTAACGGGCCAGGCAATCCAGGTGAACCACCAACATCTTTCCTCGGGGCACCTTCTGGATGAGGTAGACGACGTCGTTAATCCTCTTCACCACACGGTACGGTCCTTGCCATAGCTGCTGAAGCTTCGGGCAGCGTCCCTTGGTCCGCGTAGGGTGGTAAAAACAGACCAAGTCACCTTGCTGGAACCCTTGGCAGTTGGCTTGCCTGTCGTATCGGGTTTTCATGCGGTCGCTCACCTGGATGTTCTGACGAGCCATCTCGCGCATGTCGTGGACGTTGGTCCACCAGGTTCTCCACATACTCGGTCGCTGGCTGTTTCACCCCCGGAGGGCTTCCAAAAGCCAGGTCACAAGGGAGGCGTAACTCTCGGCCGAACATTAAGCTGGCTGGCGTCATCCCCGTGGTGTCGTGTGTTGACGAGCGGTAGGCCAGCAAGAACAGTGGCACCTTGACGTCCCAGTCTCGCTGATGGCTGGCCACGACCTTCCTCAAGTGTTCCTCTAAGGTCTTGATGTACCTTTCGACAATGCCATCCGACTGGGGATGTAGAGGTGTTGTGCGGGTCTTGTTAACCCCAAGTCTCTCTAGTGCCTCCTTCATCATGTTGGACTCAAATTTGGTGCCTTGGTCACTGTGCAGCTCTAACGATTACCCCAAATCGGCAGAACACTTGCTCCACGATGCAGTCTGTGATTGTCTTTGCCTCTTGGTTTGGGATGGCATACACCTCCGGCCACTTGGTAAAGTAGTCCGCTACCACCATCAGGTACTTGTTGCCTCGGTCGGAAACTGGGAACGGTCCAGCAATGTCAACGGCGGGCCGTTCGAATGGCACTCCGACGTTGTACTGCTGCATGCGACCCCGGCTCCTAGTCTGGGGGCCACGACTTGCCGCGCACACGTGTCATTGACGGCACCATCTCTCAACGTCTGCTCAGAGCCTCAGCCAGTAGTAGCGCTGCCGTAGTTTGTCAATCGTCCGGTTCGCTCCCAGGTGTCCTGAAGTACTGGCGTGCACTTCTTCCAAGACTTCCGGGACCTTAGTCCGCGGAAGTACCAACTGTTCTCTCTGCGTCTTCCCATTGGGTGATTCCCATATCCGGAAGAGCATTCCCTCTCTTTTTCTTAACGAGTCCCATTGGGCCCAGTAAGATTTGTAGGTGGCGATCCTCGGTGCGATGTCCGCCTAGGTTGGTCTCGTCCCTGCCTCCACTTCCCTCAAGAGTGGCCCCAAGTCTGCGTCCGCCAGCTGCTCCCTCCTCAGGCCTGCGCTATCCCAGCCATCCGCAGGCACTGCCGTGACTACTCGAAATGCTGCGGCACGCTCCTTCTACCCTCTTGTGCATTGGCCGCACTCTTCTGGACAGGGTCTTCGAGACATAGTGTCCGCGTTACCGTGGCTCTTCCCTCTGCGATGTTCCGAGGTGAAATCGTACTCCTGCAGCATCAGAAACTAACGTTCTGTCTGGCCTTCCAGGTTCTTAAAGCTCAATTGCCAGGTTAGGGCGGAATGGTCAGTCCTCAAGTGGAATGGCTGACCATACAGGTACTTGTGGAAGTGCTCCAAGCTCTTTACTACCGCCAATAATTCTTGCCGAATGCCGCAATAGTTCTCTCTGCCTTGGATAGCGTGTTGCTGTAGTAGGCTATCACCCACTCATGGCCGTCCTGGATCTGGGATAGGACGCCTCCAATGCAATGGTCGCTGGCGTCGGTGTCCACAAGGAAGGCGCCACCGGTTGTGGAAATCACAAAATTGGAGCGCTGCACAGGTTTTCTTCAGGTGCTGGAAAGCGTCTTCAGCGTCCTCCATCCACACATAAGGTCGGTGTTCCTCTGTCAGGCGGGTGAGGGGTTTGGCGATGTAAGAAAACCCCTTTATGAAGCGTCGGTAATAACTGCACAGCCCCAGGAAACTGCGCAACTCTTTCTTATCCTTTGGGCGAGGCCAACCGTTCACGGCCTGTGTGCAAGTGCAACGCGCCTCTGACGTTTAAAAAAAAACAAGTCAACTCAAACCCTTTACAGAGGCCTCGTCTAGCCGACAAGACGAATCCTCCAAGCGAAGGGATGAGTCTCAACAGATCGCAGCGTGGTAACTGCTCTACCGAGTACGACACCCCGCCCGGTACCTAGGTCGTCTACAGACGATTCCGAGTCCCGACTTCGATTGTTTGACCCATCATCGACCGTTTGAGGCGGGACGGCGGTTGCCAGAACGTGTCCTGTCACCTTCCTAGGGCCCCCACCGGCAAATCGGCCTTTCTTCGACACGCCGCGCAGAACGCGACCAGCCTAAGACGGAGTCACATTGTTTGCTGCCTTTCGACCCACGGAACTCCCTAGTGATATCGTTGCATTTTCAAAGTCCCCCGGGAGGTCGCGTTGTACATGGCCGCATAGTACATGGGAGAACGACCACTTTCTGTGCAAAGCGGTAGTGAAAAAGGGAGACATTTGCAAAACCGGTGCTTAGGATGTGTTTTCTTTATCAAACGAATACCACTAATGCATGTTTCACATTTATGAAATGTGAAGCGTCGGTAATAACTGCACAGTCCCACGAAAGTGCGCAACTCTTTTTTATCCTTTGGGCGAGGCCAACCGTTCACGGCCTGCGTCTTCTCCGGGTCTGTGGCCACTCCTGTTGCTGAGACAATGTGGCCCAAGCAGTTCACTTCCTTGCGGAAGAGCTGGCACTTCTTCGCGTTCAGCTTCATGTTGGTCACCTGGAATCTCTGTAGCACCTTACTCAGATTCTTGAGATGGTCTTCAAAAGTTTTACCGACGATGATGCCCAGGTATAGCTGGCAGAGCCTTGGGCCTGTCGAGAATGCGGTCTTCTCCTGTCTCTCGGATCTAGAGCTACCTGCCAGTAGCCCGACTTCAGATCCAGGGTCGAGAACCACTGCGCACCAGCTAGTGTGTCCAGGGTGTCGTCAATCCGCGGTAAGGGGACGCGGTCCTTCCGGGTGACAGCGTTCAGCTTCCTGTAGTCCACGCAGAAGCGTAGCTCGCCGTTCTTCTTCGTCACCAAGATTATAGGGGAACACCAAGGGCCGTCAGAGCCTTCAATCACCCCCCTGGATCTCATGTCCTCCAGCATGTCTCGTACCGCCCCTTGCTTCGCCAGCGGAACGCGCCTATGTGGTTGCCAAATAGGCCGGGCATCCCCGGTGTCGATGCGGCGAAGCACTTTGTCCGTGCGGCCTTGGCTTAAGACGCGCTGGTATCGCCTCAGCAGTTGTCGAACTTTCTCCAGTTGTTCTGTGGTCAGGTAGTCGGCCGCCTTCTCCAGTTTGCCTTCTATCCGGGGTCCCAGGTGTTGCGTCGGCACCGGCTCTTGTGTCTTGTCGATTGCTGTTACGCTCACCACTGGATCGCACGTTCCCAACTCCGTCCCGACCTTAACGTCGTGATCGGTGTCCGTTGGATTTAGCAGTCTCACTGGCACCTCACCTCGGCACGGCAGAAATGCCCTGGCTACACACAGTCCGCGTACAGGCGTCTTCTGGTCCAGCATCATGTTGCTGGTTCTCTGGCCCTCCAGTCGCGCCGTCACTACCACCTCGCTCCTCGCGGGGACAACCACGTCTTCGTTCAAGACGCCCTGCAGATTCCAAGGCGCTCTTCGGGTTGACGGAGTATATCCTCTTCGTTGAGCCGTAGGACCTTACTGCCGACGTCGACCGTCGCCTCGTGGCTCCTGAAGGCATCCAGTCCCAGAATCATCTCGTCAGCCACTTTCGTGACGAACACCCACAGACACCCGGCACTCCGTCACAAGGTCAGCTCCAGCAGGGTTTCCTCCACAACCAAGGTGTCGCCCGATGCCGCCACAACCTGGTATGGTCGGCTCGGCTTCCTCGTCGGCAAACCTTTCGCCACCTCAGCTCTGATGATGGTCACGGCCGCCCCGGTGACCACCAGCACGCGGCACGGCTTCCCTCTTACCCAACTGTCCGCGTTGAGGCTGTCATCCTTACGCCAGCTGACTGTGCGCAGTGTCACTCGAGGGGATGGTGGTAATGGCGCCGACTTGCCCCTCTCCACGCCGGGCCTTACTCGTCCTTCCCGCTGCTCTTCCTGGCGTGAGCAGTCTCTCTGCAGGTGCCCAGGCTGTCCACACCCCAACACAGGCCACTAGCTGTTCGCCGGAGTCCCTCGGTGGTCTTCTGTCTCCGGCGTAGCGCACACTCCTCGTTCTCGACGACGGGATAGCTGTTACCTTGGCCGCCTCCATCCTTAATGCTGCCGTTAGCGCCTCGTGGATTGTTTTATAATCGCCAAGCATTAGACGCTGACCAACCTCCGTGTCCCGAACCCCGTCAACGAATGTGTAGGCAGCTTCCCGGGATACGAACTCTGGTGGGAGGTCGACTAGGGCCTTGCTAGCCAGTTGTTCAACTGCCAGGGCGAACTCCTGCAGAGTCTCCCCTGGCTGCTGTGACCTTGCCTTTAGCTGGCTGCGGCTAAGCGGTGGTTTCCAAAAGGATTCTCCAGGGCCTCCCAGATGTCCTTGGGCGCCACCGTTGTCTGCACCGCGTTTAGGACTTCCGCAGCCCGACCCTGGAGGCTGGCTATTAACTGTGTGGCCTCCTCCTCTGGTGACCATTTGTTTTGCTTGGCCACTGGGTCGAATTGGCGGCGGAAGACCTCAAACGTTGAGGCGCTGTCATATTTAGGAGCTCTGACGCGTGCAGGTGTTGTGTCGCGTCCCGGTGCGTCGACCTTTTTAAATCCTTTAACCTCCTGCCGACGACGTCCTCCACCATGGCGTTCAGGGACTTTGCGTTGCTGTCAGCCTTTCCCTCCTGCTCGTCAACGCGGCTTGCCAAATCTTCGATGCGCTCGTCCACTTGACCCATCCGCTTGCTGAGCTCTGTGACGTCATCTCTCACGCCGGTCAGCTGCTCTTCGAACTTCACGGCAAGGGCCCCGTTTGCCGCTTTCATCTCCGTGGTCAATTCGGTCATCTTCGCGGTCAGGCTGTTGTTTGTGGCTTCCATCTTCTCGGTAAGGTTATCGTTAGCTGTCCTTATTTGTTTCAGCTCTGCAGCCAGGTTGTTATTTGCCGCTTCCGTCTTTGCTGTTAGTTCCGCGGCCAAGTTGTTATTTGCCGGTTCCGTCTTCCCTGTTATTTCGGCCTTCATTTCTTCCATTTTGTGTAAAATCTTTTCCAGTGGGGATTCCATGGCCGTTATCCCATTTCTGATGCCAGTTGTGACTTTGTGGGTTCGTGAAATAAAAGCGCATTTACACCACTCAAAAATGTTCTTTATTTCCACCTTATTCCAATGTCACAATTACATAGAATTTCGTAATGTACACAATTACAATTTCGACCGTTCGTCTGTCCACGTACACTGGGCACTCCTTACACACTGCTCGCCACGACTCACACAACTCAACTGACGGTCGCCTTTCCTGTATTGATCGGCGGCACCCAACAGAAAAGAACTTCGTTGCTTTTAAACGTTCTCAAGCTAGGGCACGTTTTGTGCTTCGCAATGCGAAACGAAGATCCTGGGAAGCCTACGTTTCTTCCCTTTCTCGTCGCAGCTCCGCCAAACAGGTATGGTCAGCTGTTCGGCGGATGTATGGCAAGTATCGCCGAACGGTCATTCCCGGACTTGCCCTCAACGGTTCCATCTGCACTACCGAGCAAGATATAGCCGAAGCCCTTGCCACCTCATTCGCTGCTACTAGCCAAACGGCTAGTTACGACGTCCTCTTCCTTCCTATTAAGGAAACTGCGGAGCGAATAAAACGTAATTTTAATAGCGAACGTAATGAACCGTACAACCAACCTTTTACCGCTGCCGAGCTTGCACATTCTTTAGCCCTAGCTAAGGAGTCTTCTCCCGGTCCCGATGACATCCACAGACAGATGCTGCTACATGTTCCACCCGATGCGATGTCTTTCCTTTTAGGCATGTATAACCGCATCTGGCATGAGCGGGTCTTTCCATCTTCTTGGCAAGAGGGTATTGTCATCCCCATCCCTCGACCCGGAAAGGACCGCACACTTCCATCTAGCTACCGCCCCATTTGCCTGACGAGTGTCGTCTGTAAGACCTTTGAGCGAATGGTAAACTCTCGGTTAGTATGGTGGCTCGAAATCAATAACCAGCTGTGCAACCTTCATTGCGGTTTTCGTCGCCATCGCTCTGGTGTTGACAATCTAACACGCATTGAGGCTTACATTCATGATGGCTTTCTACTGCAGCAGCATGTGGTGGGAGTTTTCTTTGACCTGGAGAAGGCCTATGACACCACTTGGCGGTATGGCGTACTACGTAACCTCCACAGTTACGGTATGCGGGGCCACTTACCTGAATTTTTAGGTAACTTTTTAGCACTACGTCGTTTTCGTGTCCGTATAGGGAACAGTATTTCAAGGGAGCGGATCCAGGAGAATGGTGTACCTCAAGGGTCGATTCTCAGCGTCGCCCTTTTTGCCGTGGCTATTAACGGCATTACTAGTTTCGTTCGCGGCGGAATTCCATCAGCCCTGTATGTTGACGACTTCGCTATATATTATCGTTCTTGTAACTTAGATCATATAGAGCGTCAACTGCAGTTGACCATCAACCAGCTGGCAGCCTGGGCGCTTCGAAACGGCTTCCGTTTTTCGCCTGCGAAAACACAGTGTGTCCACTTCCATCGCCTACGGGGTATTCACCCTCCACCTGATCTTCACTTGAACGGCACACCCCTGCCGTTTGTCCCGCACTTGCAATTCGTAGGCCTCTATTTGGACAGAAAATTGACTTGGGAGCATCATATTCGACACCTACTAGCTTCTTGTGATCGTTCCCTCCGGGTGCTCAGGATTTTATCTGGGGTATCTTGGGGGGCGATCGGACAGTGATGTTGAGGCTGTATCGCTCCCTGGTCCGATCCAAGCTGGACTACGGCTGTTTTATTTATGGCGCAGCGACCGCCTCTAAACTTCGCCTTTTAGACACCGTGCATCATAATGGCATCCACCTTGCCACAGGAGCTTTCCGCACCAGTCGAGTCGACTGCCTGTATGCAGACTCAGGCGAACCTCCACTCCATATTCGTCGCTCGCTGTTACTCTGCTCATACGTCTCGAAGTTGGCAAGTTATCCCAATCATCCTTGTTTTAAACCAGTTCTGTGTCCAGATTTAGTCCACCGTTATATGCGCCCTGGTTCTCGGACACGCCTCCTGGGAATAAGATTTCGGGGTCTCCTACATTCGCATGGCCTCCGAATGCCTCGCGTGGAGAGGTCGTCCATCTGCCCTTATCCTGCATGGCAGCTCAATCGTGCGCGGTTCGATCTCGCTCTTTCAAGCAACTCTAGACTCGCTACTCCACATTCGGTGTTCCAACAACTTTTTGCCGAACTACTGGGCCGTTACCCTAACGATGTTCCGGTCTTTACAGACGGTTCTCAGTTAGGTAGCACTACGGGTTGCGCGTTCTTCATTAACGGTGAGGATCATAAATTTCGCCTTCTGGACTCCACTTCAGTTTTCTCGGCAGAGCTGTATGCCATCTTCTATTTGCTCCTTTTTATTTGCAAGTTAGCTCCTGGCTCTTTTATCGTCTGCACTGACTCTCTAAGTGCTCTTCAGGCCTTGCAACAGCACACTGCCGCTCACACCCTTGTTTCAAAAATACAGACCCAGATCTCGCAAATGCTCAGTCGCTGATACAATTTTGTTTTTACTTGGACCCCAGGCCATGTGGGGATTTCCGGGAACGAGGAGGCGGACGCCGCTGCTAAGTCCGCTTGCCGTTTGCCCCGGAGTTTAACAACTACGGTGCCATACCAGGATGTGCAACGTTTTTCCGTCGCCAACTCCTGTCTGTTTGGCAGCACTCCTGGACAGCTTTGGAAGGCACACAACTCCGGGCACTGAAGGAGAGCGTACAACCCTGGCTAACTTCCTGCAGGGATAACCGGCGAGCCGAGGTGATACTCACCCGGCTGAGAATTGGGCACACACGAGCGACTCATGGCCATTTGTTAAGAGGGGAACCGGCCCCAGTGTGTGCTCCATGTGCAGTACGCCCGCGTTCGCCAGTCAGTAGGCTTGGGGACTAACTTGCTGGGTGTTTTAGGGGACGACCCAGAGGCCGTGGTTAAGGCACTGCGGTTTGTTGCCGAAATTGGTTTTAATAAACAAGTCTGACTTGCTTTTTATATTTGTTAATTTTAGAGACTTTAAATTATTAGACTTGGGACGGGTTTTTTATGTACTTTTAATAGTTGAGTTTTTTATTGTATTTTACCTTTTAGCTTAATTTGTGTACGTTTTAGGTTTTAGTGTTACCTTCGGGCCCAAATGACCTTGTTGTCGACGGGCCCTAAAACACCACACACTCGTTCTGCATGTTTCATTAGAGGTTACATTTCCTTAAGAATTTAACTGGCTTGTGTATTGTTATGTTCTTAACTTGTGGGAATATTAGTTCTACTTATAAATGTATAAAGATTAGCTTCATATACAAAATTCTGCTATTCAAATAAAGTCCCCTTAACTATATTCCTTGTGCCTTTAGTTTCTTTATTCCTTTGTTATATAAATTACGATTATGCAGTACATTTATGTGAAAATATAGATTGCCATATTTACAACTTTAATAGCATCATGCTCGTTATTAACTGCGATAGAAATTGTTGCAAGTCCAACTCGGAGCGAAAGGTTGCAAAGGCCAACACCGACTGAAATTATTACAAGTTCAACGCTGGCATCAATTGGAAGGAGGCTGTTGAAACTGTACGATTTAGTGATTAGAAATGTAACAGGTGAACAGTTTAAGCGAGCAGAACAGAGCCATGCTCTAGTATTTGCTTCAAGAAGCTACTTATATCCTGATGTATCACTAGAGGTTACATTTCCCTAATATTTTAACCTTCTTATGTATTGCTATTAAATTAGCTTGGAGGAATATTAGTTTTATGTATAAATTGTATGTAAAATGATTAGCTTCAAATGAAATATTCTTCCATTCAAATAAAATCCCTCTTCCCATATTCCTGATGTCTTTTCTTTCTATATCCGTCTGTTGTATAACCTATGATTATCCAGTAAAGTTATGTGCAAATATAGATTGACATATTTACAACTTTAACAGCATCATACTTATCTCTAACTTTAATTGCAGTTGTTAAAATCATTAATATTTATAAAGAACCTTTGCAATAAATGAAGTGAAGTATAAACTTATACGGGAAGCACATGCACTAATTAAGATTCCAAATATTGCTCTAGCTGACCTCCCTACTCCTTCATATATTTCAACCAGGTGAAGTTTGGGCTCGTTATTAGGTATAGGCTTAATTATTCAAATTACTACAGGATTATTTTAGCTGTGCATTATTCTGCTATTATTGATTTCGCTTTTTCAAGAGCAGCTCCTAATTGTCAAGACGTTAATTATGTTGAAAGTATAGAATTTAGTTGCTTAGAGTGTATGTATTAGAAATACAACAGGCAAACAGTATACGGTAACAGAACAGAGTCATATTCTGGTATTTGCTACAAGATGCTACATATTCATGGATATGACACTATTGAAACTCTTAGGAAAGGGGAACACTGCCGCAACGGAATAAATGCTTCAGAATAACTTTCGCTTAGGGAGAATGGGACATTTCCGCTGTTTAAGGATAGGGAAACGTGGCTATTTCCTTTCAGAGAGGCCTTATTTATAGAAAGCAAACATACAATTCCCAGTTAAGGGGATGACAGCCACAGCTGAGTATTCAATGTGGAATACTGCTTATACATGGAGATGAGCACTTATCTCGCTTGAGCACTTATCTCGACATCTGTCTTTCTCGGGGGGGGGGGGGGATTATGTAGAAGAGAGAGCATTATTTGGGCATCTCTTTTAACATTGGACTTTCTTGTCGAAGAGAAATTTTAGAATGTTCAAGTGTGGAGAAGGGAGCCCCGGATCAGTGTCTCCTGTAAAATGTGGCTTGATCATGAAAATGAAACCTGCAGATTGTCTAATTAAGTGCAGACGAACATTTCCTCTAAAATATAACATATTCATAGTCAGCGTTTAGCTAAGGAGAACAGAGCCGCGTACGAGCTTCTACTGTGAAACATCCTTACCCAAACAAATGGAAAACGTTCAAGCACGAAATGACAGCGCTACAGTCGAGAATTTCGCTCACATTACATTAACTGTTTAAAAGAGCACAACCGGACCGCAGTTGAGCATCTCCTATAGATTGGATGAGGTGAGACTTGTAAGGCGTTTAATAATTGAGGTCCCGCTCGGTAGGCTTTGAACTACAAACATTAACATATATTCGGGACACCTTAAATAATTCTCAGTCCTTCGTTTCAAGCAAGAGCTCAGCCCATTGGTCGACAGAGACCGTTTTCAATGGCGGCAGGAGGTGGGAATAATTTGCTACCGTCATTGTCATTGGTCCTCCACGTGTGTACACCGGGCGGAGCAATGCTCAGGTAAATCCGCCCTTAGTCGATTGGGCCGCCACCTGTCCTCACCTGCGCCAATTACAACAATCAATCACGTGACAGTAGTTTCGAAACCACACACCAGGGGCGGTTGAGTGCCAAAAGCCGGACCTCACCCAAGTCAAGATTGGATGCAAGAATAATATTCAGAAACCACCATAATTAATGAAGGGCCTTAATGTGCGCCTTACGGCATTTGGAAAACTTTGAAAAGGGTGGCAGTTCTTCCCTCACGGGGCGTTTGCCGGCAAACTATCGATTTCTTGCATCTAAAAGTTACGCCTTCTTTGCAAAACTGTTGATACTGTTGATACTTCTTGAAATCAGAAAAACTTGTAAAACTAGATAAACTAGAATAAAAAGTATTGCGGGAGATTAAATTTATCCCTCCGCGGCCTTTTGCGCTCAAGTGTTAATGTTTCCCTCAAAGGAGGGCTCCGGAGAGACCATCACGGATGGCGATGTGGAGGTGAGCTAAAACTCGAAGTTCGGCGTCATGTCGGGAAGTTAGTATTGCGAGAGATGCAATTCCCCTCCGCGGCCTCTTGGCGCTCAAGCGTTGTTCCTCTCCAAAAGAGGTCTCCGGAGAGGCTATTACGGAGGGCGATGTGGAGGTGAGCTAAAACTCCAAGTTCGCCGTCTTGTAGGAAAACTAGTATTACGGGAGATGCATTTACCCTCCGCGGCCTCTTGGCGCGCAAGTGTTAAGATTTCCCTCCAAAGGAGGGCTCCGGAGAGACCATCACGGAGGGCGACGTGGAGGTGAGCTAAAATTAGAAGTTCGCCGTCGTGTGGCAAATTTAGTATTGCGGGTGATGCATTTACCCTCCGCGATCTCTTGGCACTAAAGTGTTAAGGTTTCCCTCCAAGGGAGGGCTCTGGAGAGACCATCGCGGAGGGCGATCTGGAGGTGAGCTAAAACTCGAAGTTCGGCGCCGCGTAGGAAAACTAATGTTGCTGGGTACGCATTGCCAAGTAAGTGAACATGTTTTGGGATGCTTGGGCCCAGTTTTCGTTAATTACAAACGGTCGTGTTTAACTTGCGATTGACGTTATTCTTTTAAACACTGGTCCACAGAATACATTGTACAAATTTGCTCGGGGACGGTTTCGAAGCCAGAGGCGTCTCAGATGTCGCTGACCAAGAGGTGAACGCCACCTGCAAGGAAATTGCCAAGGGTGACGTAATCCTGAGTCATCACTCTGTTCGTGCATGTGAATGGCTTCCAGTCAACGGTCACATGATCAATCAGTTTGAATCACAACGGCCGTGGGGGCGGACGAGGGCGCACGCGAGTGCTGCGTTTCTCATTGTTTTCACTTTGTGTTTCAGGCAGCCGGAGTTAGGAGGGTAACGGGGCAAGAGGAGGAGGAGGAGTGTTCGGAGAGCCCAAAAGCAGCTGACGTAAGGCGCCAAGAAATCCTTCGCGCCAAAAGCTCAATCGGCGTGCCGTGATTGTAGCTCCTTTGCGGAAGTTATGTCATTACTAATTACTGGAACTTTCTCTATTTGATCATTATAATATCACTTATCTAAAACTTTATCTCAACAGTGAATCTTACCCCTATCAGGACATGAATTTGGATTTCACCAATTCAAAATTCGCATCTCTATATGATCAATATTCTAAATTTCAATCATCCTACTACGGTAAGGAGAACTACCCTCTTTTGAAATGGAATGACTTTCTGAAATATGCACCGCAATGCGTCATCGATTGCTCTCATCAACCTGAGGATACCGTGACGGGAGCAGTGAACGTCAGATTGGAAGTTCAAGCATCATCAAAATTTCCTGCACAAGCTTCATTATTCTGTTTAATTTTTCATGATAAATTATTCACTTATAAACCATTAAATCATGTTGTACAATCTATCATATAGTGTAATAGAAGAATACAATTTCAAATTATCTTTTTATTAACTTTCACATACATCTCCAATATCCTCCTCCTTGCACTCCTGCTTCTTGCATCATATGAACATAATGATTTATGAATATCATATAGTTGATATAAATTTCTTTCAATATATGGAATTAGTCTTTTAAGTCCATTAAATGCAGTACTATTCAGATTTATACTACTTACATTTAAACATGTATTCACAAACGTTATTTATTTCATGTTATTCATACATAACATTATATTAAATACATAAATTACATTTTCACTGTACGGTGCACAATGATGTTTACCATCTTTCAGATATGTGTCCAACACACATATTTAATATTATTATCTCCCAATCCTCTTTTGTAATATACACAAACGTATCACCATGTGAAGCTTTGATGTAAACGGATGGGAGTTCATTGTACAATCCTATGTTCACACGATACTCGGTGCTAATGGAGATGTCATTATCGTTCATGCACACACTATTTACCATCACTCGCAATTTCTTCTGCGAAGGGGGTGAAGGGCTCGAACATTATTATGATGAAACTGTCTTGATCGAACGTCTTCTTGGCTTTGACGATCCTCGGTTTGCAGTTCGTCTTTTTGTTCTCTGCTTTCTTACAGGATTTGTGGACATACACGAACTATGTTTCAACATAGAACAAATTTCTATACTTGTTAACATAAAACATCGTATTATTTGATACTCACTTTTCTATAGCTTCCTCATCGGGTTTCGATGTAGCAACATCCTTAGACGGACGATCTGTGTACGAACCGCACACATCTAGACCTTGATCTGCTCGGACTTGCATGCAACGTCATCACTTTGGGATTTTCTGAAATATACATATTTGTCTTTAGCTATGTAACACATAACGACACTTCCATGTTATCACACAATTATAATTCTACTTACCCACGATACACTTTGCAGTTCAATCCACATTGAGCATACGATGTAATTGCATCATGATCTGCAGGATTCTTGCATATCACTTGATGTATCCTTCCATCACACGTTTCCTCATGATGCTCAACCCAATGTTTTTGCAGATCTTCATAGTCATGCAGATTCTCCCAGAATCTAGCATCACTTTCAATAATAGGAGTTGTTGTACCGCTCATATTGACGTTGCGACGTGAAGTGATTGTAGAAACTTGTTCCTTCCTGCGCGAGCGGTATGTATGGAGGGGGGGGTGAATCATGATGAAACCTGTAGAATCGGGGTTACTATGTTACTGTTTTATCACATACCCCCTCCATACCTTCTCATCACCGTACGGAGGTTGAGGGTTTCCAGGTATCGAAACCTGGGACACCATATTCATACATCAGGAGCCTCGATGTTCACACATGAATGTTTAAACGCCACAACTCTTAACACCCATTCTTCAAGACTCACAAACATCTCATATCTTAAGTTTAAAATCGAATGTGTGTTTTTACCATCCAAGATACGAACCCGAATCTATTATCATACATGAGAGTTCAAGCACACACACCCCTCGACACTAAGAACCCCGCAACCCCGCCGCCGTCCCCACCATTCCAAACAACACACACCCATTCAAACACATACACACACAACGATCCTGGGGAACGGCAATACGCCACCGACCTAAACAACAGAAAATCGTAGAATATCAAACATGAGATATCTAAATCATAGGAGAATTCTACATCATACACTTATTAACACAGGTGAGAATTCTGGATCATATCCAGTGTGATGCAGAGTACTCACATACATACTACTCGAGGGGTTTAAATAAAAAATTATTACTTTGAGTTAATTTTCATACCTCAAAATTCCTTTAAGACAATCAAATATCCCATTTAGAAATGTCAACCTCATGTACTGCTTTCAGAGTCAAATTCCCAAATGTTTAATCTACGTTTGAGTTACTGACTTAGAACAGTAGGTTTGAGTTTGCTAATAAGTTCCATGCACCATCAGTAAGTAGTTGTTAATATGTATATGTAATTTGTAAACAGTAAATGTCCAAGTGTTTGCCAAACAGTGACAGTTGACACATAAGATGTTGAAGATCGTGAGTATATTATAAAGTTGTATGATGTGGTACAACTATACAAATGTGTGTACCTGGTTAACCAAGCAGGATAGTTTTATCTATAAGGGTAGAAAGTAAAGAAAGGTTAGAGTAAGTACAATATATTACAAAATAAAGATTGTCTTGTTATAACGTAACTTATAATTTGTAAACTGTTATTTATAACTGTGCAATATTTTGACGATATGATTTAAACAGTACAGATTTCAACCAAAGTTAGAGGATTGGTACTCTACTACATATAGCAGGTACGGACTATATTGTTATCTACCGAGACTTCACTGTAAATACATGTTTGGAGAACTTTTGAATCAATCAAATTGAACATTTTATAACAACGTCCATGGTATAACAATGTCCAGTAACAACATTGTATATGTACCTTTGTTGATGAAAAACCAATTTACCGCCCTACGGCTTTAAAGGTTTATATACCAATTGTCACACAATAATTGAAAATGTTGTGTGGAAGTAAGTGGAATTTAAGGTTGATAAATATGCTTCTCAAATTAGTGTACTTGATTCTTACTGTCTCTTATATTATACAAGTGTTTTACTTTAATCGACTATCGACTAAACACCACGTTCGTGTTAACACAGACCTGGTAGTCAACACAACTTACACTTCTAATTGTTATTACAGAAACAGTAAAGTTAGAGCAACAATAGTTAGAGCAACTTTACAAATAGGTCTATGTGTCTGTAAACGACAAAACCTCAAAAGTAAATCACTCAACATCCACCTAGGATATCAGACGTACACAAGCAAGAATATCTCTCAACTAGCGTTTACATGGAGTGTTTTTGAAAATGTTAATTTTCTGAAGGAAAAAATGGTTCTAAAGTACTTTCATGATGAAAGATGAAGATATATTAATTGTTCCGGGATGTCGTCGGAAGATCTTATATTCGTGTGACTTTTGTATAAGTGACAAGCCGTAAGAGATGAACAAACTCGAAAATTAAATCTTAATCAATTTACACTGCAACTAGCTGCAATCTTCCACGACATAATAATATTAAAATCGTTAGGTTTACTCCAATTATAATGAACATCAATAAGCCGTGACAAGGAGTAGACAATTAACGTTAGTACATCGACTGAAAAACAGAAAGCTTTCCAACATTATTCATTATTAGGCTTTCCACTCATTAGTGGTTGCCTTTATTCCTGTTAAATACCTCCAAGATATTCCTGCATTGCTTTAATAGCTTTGTCCAAATAAGTTCCAACAAAACGTTTGTTGTGTTGTAAAAGAGTAATTCAAATTAAGTCAATCGTTTAGTTTTTTTTTAACGTGGAAGGAAAAAACTGGAATTTACCCACACCAGCCCATGGGGCTGGTGACATAGGAGTCCCCGCCTCGGTGGAGTGCACCATTGCGGAATACTTAGTAAAATCCTCCACTACCTAGGGCAGCAACCCTGGCGATGTTTCGCTGGTCCCGCATTAAGCACCCAATTCAATTCAATTCCAGGCTGGCAGGCTGTTTGGAACAGCCCGAAGGGTGGTCAAATTGTGTACCTGCTCTGGGAAGGGCTTTACCACGTAGTGGCGGGATGTGGAAAATGCAGGATGACGGATGTAAATTAAGTGGGTGTAGAGAAGGGAGGTAGCTTGTTGCACCTCAGCGAATGATGAACCGGGTGCCACAGAGAGCGTGCACCGCTGGTGGATTAGTTAATAAACTTGGAAGAAGATAAGTATAATTTTGAGTTTTCCAGAATAAATTTTGGATAGCTGTAGTTTAGTTTAGGCTGGAATGGGGATCATGTGGTTACCGGTAATGACCGCAAGACATGCGGGGTAACCGGTATCGCTTTAAGCGACGCTCACGAGGTACATAGTCCCCACGGGATGTGACTAGGGCGCTCCGGTGGTGAGGAAAGCTCTCGAAGAATTAAGTCGCCCGGCGCCTAATTTCATCCTCCACCTAGCGGAGGGATGAAGCCTCGTGAATTAGTCTCACGGGGAACCTTGTGCATACAGAATAAGTAATCCGAAGACATTTATTCCGTGCACGTTGGAGCAGTACTAGGTTTGAGCCTGCGGCCATACCCCAGACTTCGCACACATAGAGCATGACAGGGAGGAGCAGAGTCATAAAGAGGTGCAACTTTAGGGAAACAGACATCGCAGACCTAAGCACAGGGTATAGTGATGTCACGGCACCACACGACCGATGCGCTTGCTCGCGGATGTGTCTCCGAAAAGTTAGGCCCTTGTCCAGCTTGACTCCCTAGTATTTGATTGAATTCTCCCACCTGATCCCTTCCCCAAAGTAGGTGAACGTGGGGTAATTGGCGGGAAAGCGGCGCTTGTTGAACAGTATCGCTTGGCTTTTCTCCGTGTTAATGGACAATCGCCAAAGCGTGCACCAATCCTGGAGGAGGATTAAATAACGTTGAGTGGGATTGAAGGTTCTGCGTGGGTGTCTGTTTGTTGAAAATAGCAGCACGTCGTCAGCATATTGTGCTATGTTGACGTGCTGTTCAGTGGGAAGGTTAGCCACATAGACGCTGTAGAGCGTCGGGGATAACACAGAACCTTCGGGGACTCCACCGCGGATAGACCTTCGTGTAGATATTTTTCCCGCCACTGTGGCTGTGAAGAATCTATGTTTTAGGAAAGAATGTATGAAGATGTAAGACGTGAGTGGGTAGCTCCAGTTGGATGAATTTGTACAGAAGACCCGCGTGCCAGGTAGTAGGGAAGGCCTTTTCCACGTCCAGAGAAACCGCTGAGGCGAATGCCTTCTCCCGGAAACCCAGGGCTGCAGCCTCCACCCCGCGCAGCAACTGCTGTGACGTAGAATGCCCAGGACGAAAGCCAAACTGGTGAGGAGGGATGGCTTGAATGTCTACCAGAAAGGGGGACAAGCGGACTAAGAAAAGTCTCTCGAAAACTTTCGAGAGAACAGAAAGGAGGCTGATGGAGTGGTAGTTGGCAGGATTAACCGGGTCTTTCCCTGGCTTCAAAATGCATATCACCCGAACCTCTTTCCAGCTACGCGGAATGTGACTCAGAGAGAGACACATATTGAAGACTCTTGTGAGAAATAACACGGCCCTGAAAGGAAGGTGGCGGAGCATGATTGGCGTTATGCCATCAGGTCCCATCGCCTTTTTTTGTTTGAGACGCCGGAGTACGCCCTGGAGCTCACTAGGTCTTATAACAGGGAGTATGTCCGCCGCAGCCGGAGGTCACCGAAGGTATCGAGAACCTCCTGCCTAACGCGATCAGAGAAGGCAGTGTCCTGGGGGTCTTCTCTAGGCCTCATGGTCCTCTCAAGGTAGTCGTCGAACACCGTAGCCTTGGCCTGTTGTTGTTAGGCCTTGGGTACCCTGCAGTGGGGAATTTGGTGTCCCTTGGCGGTTCTGAAGTCTTTTAATGACCCTCCACACGTCTCCGTCCTCGAGGTTCATACGAGACATCGTGTCCTCCCACGCGCGCACTCTGTGCTCATGTAGACGGACACGAACCTCTCGGTACAAGCGCCGATCAAGCCCTCGATTATGAGGCGTGCGGTGTCTCTGGTAGAGCGGTCTTGCTGCCCACGAGTGGCGGATAAGAACTAGAATGTCCAGGGGAAGAACATCCGGATGAAGAGGGGCTGGGGTGATAACTGTGAGGTTGCGGACCGTTCACTTCACGACAGAAGTGAAGGATGAGACCGCGGCCTCTAGGGAGGGGATGTTGATTATGTTGGGGATGGGGGGAATGGAGTCATTCAGGCAGACTTTGACGCAATCCAATTCCACGTCCCGGTTTGAACGGGGACGTCATGATTGGCAATCCGTGTATTAACCTCGGCAAGTATTGGGTTGTGATCAGAATGTAATGCGTTAAGCGAAGTGAGTGAGAAATGAAATGGAAAGCGTTTGATGATAGCGAAGTCGATATGAGATGGGCGACCCCGACCACGAGGGTAATGAGTGGGTTGCCATGGGCCCTCAACTCGAAGGTGACGGTCCGCATCCACCATGCGGATCATGTCACTGCCTCTCATATCCGCTCGGGGACCGTGATGCCAACGCTGATATTTAGCATTGAAGTCCCCGGCCATAATGACCTTAGGATGTAAGGAAAGTATGGTTAGGTAGTCGTTGGCTACGAACTGAGTACGGGGAGGGTGGTAGGTAGATACTACCAGGACTTCAGAACCGCGAAGGTTCACACAGGCTGCCGTGGCTTCAAGAGTCTGGAGTTGTAGAAGATGGACAGCTCTATGGACCACACTTCTCCTCACCAGGAATTAAGCACCCAGATTCAGTTGTCTGTTATATGTATGCGGCGAACCGCTATGGTGTGTTAGGTAGGGAGGCGTCATGGTCAAAGGGCCCTGATGCCCACCTTTCCATTATTGGTAATCTTGGGCAATGTGCCGCACGTTCAGGATGTAATCAGTTCTGCGCATAGCGCTTACGTCGTTAGTAGTCTATTCTAAGTCTCCTAGTCCCTGTGTACAAGTGGCTAAAGTTGTATGTATGCTACTGTACATAACATGCAGGTGGCATAAAATCAGCCTGGGGGCGTCATCACTATATAGTATAGCATCTCGAGGTAACGTCAAGCTTAATTGAAGCATATAGTGTGTAATAGCTATTTGTTAATGGAACTAATATATGTTTCTTAGCCTTACGACTGCGCTGTCACTCGTATCCATTGGTGTGCAAACTTCCGTCAGCAGTGCGCACATGGAGGGCAGCCTGCCTTTGCTGATGCAGGTGCGCGCCTGTGCCACTTGCGGGGGGGCCCTCTACCCTCGTGTCCACTTTGGCTGTGTAGCACAAGGACTTCGAGGACTGCAGAAGGGCAGTGAGGGTCTTGATTGTCTTGTTAGTTAATTCGCTGGTTGCCTAAGTCGGGTGAGATAATCATTCACGTCTTCGTCATCGGTGTGATTGTTTATTGGGGTGGTCCTGTTAAACAGCAACAGGGGTCTTTTGCGTTTGCCTATGTTGGCGTCATACTGCCCAGGTTCGAAATGGGGGGATTAAAGTGATTCTGGCTACTTTTGTACATCTTAAAGGCTAGCCGCTTAATAAATTGTTTTATGGTGTGCAAGTTGAGATTGTTGTGGAGTATATCTACTGGTGCGGTCCGTGGTACTTTGGTAATTATCCTTAGTATTTTATTTTGCAGCACTTGGAGCTGTTTTAGGTGTGTCTTTGCGCAATGGTTCCAGACAGGGGCTGCGTATGTAATGATTGGTATTATCACTGTTTTATAAAGTGATAGGCCTAGTTTGGTGCTAATTTCTGTGTTTCTATTTAGTTAGGGGTATAGCCGGTGTAGGTGATAGCTGGCTTTTCGTTTGACGCTCTTCACCTGCTGAGCGAATGTTTCTTATCAAGTATAACTCCGAGAGATTTTACGTGATCTGTCCACTGGATATGTTCCTGAAATAATGTGAGTGGCCTTAGGGTAACTTTATGGGATGTTCGCTGCGTGAAAAAACCAACTGTGATTTAGTTGCGTTTACTTTTATACGCCAACTGCTTAACCAGGGCGTTAGATCATCTATGGTGCTTTGCAGTCGTCCACGACTGCGTGGTTATTGCCGTGTCATCCGCGTATACTGATAGTTGCGTATTCGCGGCGGTGGGAATGTCGTTTATATACATGTTGAATAATACGGGTCTCAGGATACTCCCCTGGGGATCCCCGGATCTTATGTGTTTTGGAGTTGAAGCGGTTTCATTCATTCCTACCTGAAAGGTACGTTCGCTTAAGTAATTAGCTATACGTTTCACGATGGTATCGGGAAAGTTTAATCTCCTCAGCTTGTATAACAGGCCTGGGTGATACACCGTGTCAAATGCACGTTGGATGTCAGGAAAGGCCGCGGCTGTACATCGGTTAGTATTGTCGCCATTCGTAATATTTTCCAGAAATCTGGTGAGTAGTGGAATGTCTGGCCCGAAAAACAAAGTTGTTCATTAATAAGTATGTTGTGCTTTTTGATATGGGTAATTTAGTCGCTTCAGTGTGACTTTTTCTGCCACATTACTAACGCTGTTTAGTAGTTGATATGCCTCTAGTTGTTTGGCAGCTTAGGGTCCTTCCCCGACTTTGGGAACATTAAAACTCGGGCATGTTTCCATGGGTGTGGAAGGTAGCCAAATTGTAGGCAGTAGTTTGTGACATCGCAAAGTATCTCTAATGCGAGGTCACTCAGGTTCTTCAGTACCAAATTAGGTATTTCGTCGGGGCCAGGAGCTTTAGTGTCCTTGAGGTTCTTAATTAGCCACTTTAGTTCCCCTTTGTTCGTTTTTCGTGCTCTATTGTGTGTAGGATTCGTTAGGAGAGCGGCAACACTTTGTTCTAATTGCGTGCTGAAGTTTGCGTCGTTAGGTTCTTGATTGGGACAGCAGGTTGCTTCGAATGCGTCCGCAAGTAAGTTCACTTTGTCTTCCGTGGTTTAGGCATAACTATTTGGGGTATTCGGTATGCTCAGTTGTGGCACCTTGAGTGGTTCCTTAATTAACATTTTAGTTAACTGCCAAATCTGGCGGCTGTCCTCTTGCGCACTCGCAATGGTATTTTCCCATTGTTACTGCAGCATTGCGCTTATTCGTGTCTTTATTTGGCTGTTGAGTGCGGCGTGGTTTACTTTATGTACAGTGTTTCTTTTACGCTGCCATTTACGCCTTTCGCGATCTCGCTCTCGCATTAGTACGATTATGCCCGGCGGGTAGTTTATTTCAAGTTTCGGTGGGGCCTTTAGTGGGACAGTTGAGCATATTGCCAGCTCAAGTATAACAGCCTGTCTGTCTACCGTTTCCTGGTCCTGCAGAGGTTCGTGTACCTGGAGGTTAGATTCTAAGTTTACGCGGAACACCGCCCAATCTACACGATGAAAATCCTTTCTTAGCGATGGGTGGGTAAGAGTTGGTGGTTCTTCTATTTCAATTTAGACAGCGTAGTATTCTGATGCTAGGCTGTCTATTAGCCGTAGGTTATATCTAAACGTTGTGTTTTTAAAAAGGACAAGATCTAGTGTGTTAGGTCGTTGTTGCCTATTTTTGGGTATGTATGTGTGTTCAGGTGTGAGTGCAATTATATAATTGCTCATTAGCATGTGTCTGTGTAGGGTATTGCCAGTCACACTGTTTGAGTGGCACTCCCAACTTAAGTGTTTGGCATTGAAGTCCCCTGCTACTATGACTTGCCACGCTAGGTTAAGTATTGTGTCTAAATCTTGATATAAGAGCTGTCCCGGTGGGTTATATATGCTCACTACTGTTAACGATTGATCTCTGATGTTAATGGAAACTGCTGTTCCCTCCATGTGAGTTAGCTGTGGAATAAATTTTTGGTAATGGTCTATTGTATTGCGGTTTCTCCTCTTGCTACTCCGGTTGGGCGGTCAGTGCGGTAAACGCGGTATCCGGGTATGGAGAAGCGGGCTCTTTCGCTCAAGAACGTTTCATTGAGTAGTACTAACGTTATTGGGTTTTGTGCTAGATGATGTTTAGGTTCGTTTAGCTTAGAGCGCGCTCCTCTGCAGTCCCAGAACATGAATTTCAAGCGTTGTCCATTGTTATATATGGAATGTCAGGGGGTGCATTGTCTATTTCGTCCTTGGTCAACGCGACATTACATGTGCGTGCCGAGCAATCACATGTAGGTACGACATTATTTGCTGTTCGTTCGGTCTCTTGAATTGGAAGCGATGGAACAGGAAATCGTGTATGCTGATAAACAGCAGGTGACCCGCTTCTCCGTCTCCAGCTCCTACGCGGGACAAGAACCACTCTGGGCTGGGGTCTAGGGTGATGGTGCCCAGCTCTCCTGATGGATCAGGGGTGTATGTTGGCTTGGATAGTGGACTGTGAGGGGCAGGGATTGTTGCGGTGTGTTGCCTCCTCGCTGGTCTGGGTGTCCGTTGCGGCTGTGGCGCCTCTCAGACCGGTGCGGTCTGTAGTCTTGGTGCTGTCCTCTATTGCGACATTGGCGGTGGTGTCCTCTGTGGTGCCACAACATTGGGATGAGGGTTAGGTCGGGTAACTGCAGCATAGGAACCGCGGTGACTGGACGCCACGTCCCATATCCACCGGTTACCTGGAGCTGCAGGTGCCATCGGTAGTCCAGCTAGTTGCCTATGCACCGGACATTCCTTCCACCGTGCCCCGTGCTCCAGTGACCCACGCAGGGCGCACTTTCGGCCGGGAGTCTCACAGCGGCTTACGTGGTGGTTCCCAGCACACCGAGAGTAGACTTGAGGCGAATGACAGTTCCGGGCCAGATGCCAGAAGCGGGGACACCGGCCGCACTGCACCGGATCGCTGGGAGGGACGTAGTCTTTAATACGCACTCTACAATGCGCTAGGTCTGTAAAGGGTCTTAATGGTCGTAGAGTCAGCCACATTAGGCAGATCAACTGTAAGTTTCGGTAGATGAGCCCTAGCCCTACGGGAGTGCAGCTGGCCAACCTTCAGGACTTAGAAGCCCAGGCTCGTCAGCCCCACCTTAACCTCCTCCACGGTCTTGTTCCCATACAGCCCCTTGATAACAACCTTGTAGGCTCTTTGGTAAGGAGGGGTAGTAACGTGGAAAAGAACCTTGTTGGTGCGGCAGTGTCGTAGGAAGTTATTGTAATCGTCCAGTGTGGTAAATTGGAAACCATGGTAACCAAATCGGTAGGACGACAGATACTTTTTGGGTCCGCAGACCCTGTCATACTCGCCGGTCAATGCAGCCAGGCTGCGTTTGTAGTAGTGCGCTGCATAGACCTTAGCAAGATTCTGCCTCGGTTGGTGCAAGAAGCGCTGGTCCAGGGTTTCCCCTAGCTGCCTCTCCTCGGCGCCCAGAGCCTGAGGAACCCTCCCTTGTGCAGCAGCGGCAGGTTGAGGTGTGGTGGTCCTGATGATACATGGCGGTGGTTGAGGGTGGTCATCATCGCTGTAGCTGTATGCCAAGTCCTCATCCAAAATGGATGCCACGGGTTCACTTAGGTGCGATTTGTTCTTCGAGTCCTCATTAGTCCTCTTAGTCTTTTTTGTCTTTTTCTTAGTTAGTCCACTAGTGCTCGGTTAGTCCCGTGGCATTTCTAGTGCGTCCTGGTGTCGTGACACAGGGGCCATGTCCTTGTAAAGCTAGTCAAACTAAATTAAGAGAAGAGGGAAGAGAGAAGAAGAGTAAAAACCTAGTAGTCTACCTTATATATTATCCTATCAGGGACCTTAAACACTAGACAGATATAGAGGTGGATAGTTCAGAGTGAGAAGAACAGATAGTGGGCGCTGAGAAGCGCGACCAACAGAGGATCAACCCAAGCGGGCGCCTTGATTCCAGTCAGAAGACTGTTGGCTGCAGCCTTGTTGATCTACACAGCTAAGCTGTTAGCTCGATGCAGTTGATCGGCTCGGCGCATCAGAAGATTTCGCTGGCTCGGGCTCCCTTCTTGTCGGTTGGGATTGTCCCTGTCAATGCTAGTCGGGGTCTTCTTGTTGCAGGTGTTGCCTCCTCGCCGCCGAAATATCTAGTGATATAGTTAGTTGAGGAGACTACTTTTCTGACCTACAATTAATGGTTTACTCGATATTGCCTACACATTGTCGACTAATTATCGGAAGGCCCGAACAGCTAGCAGCCGGGAAGGCGACAGGAAGCATTCAGGCCATGCCTACCCATTTGTCTTGTAGCGCTAACGAGGGGGATAATTGGAAAAACATCGCTAGCCATCTCTTCCCCCTCCTGGACGTCTGGAACCTTCAGGATGATTCATTGAACCACGAGACTTCCAGAAACAGCGATATGCCTATAAAAAGTGGCTGCAGTTGGCGAGTCAGTTCAGTTCTTGGCGAGCAGCTGAAGGAGCGCGATGCTAGTGAACGGACTGGAAGACTGTGTACGTGCATCGGAGTTGTACGTAAATGCGAGTGCAGAGTGGACCTGTGACAGACGAATTGGTGAATTGTAATAGTGTGCGCTACGTGATTCTATGTAATCGGCAAGTGTCCCAACTGTAACTCAGTAGAAATAAAAAACATTTTGAGTTTGTGCAATTGGACTTTCAATTTCACGAACCCACAAAGTCACAACTGGTTGTCAGGAGTGGAATAACGACCATGGAATCGGCATTGTAAAAGATTTTGGAGAAAATGATGGAAATGAAGGCCGAACTGACCTCGGAAATGAAGACGGCGAATGACAACCTCGCTGCGAAGACGGAAGCTGCAAACTACTTGGCTACGACAATGACTGCCATGAAGGCCGAATTATCCACAGAAATGAGAGCAGCGAACGACAGCCTGGCCACGGAAATGAAGGTGACAAACGAGGTTCTCACCTCCAAATTTGAGAAACAGTTGGTCGGCGTGAAGGATGATGTCGCGAAGCTGGGCAAGTGGATGGGTAAAGTAGACGAGCGCCTTAATTATTTAGAGGAAAAGGCCGACAGTAACGCCAAGTCCCTGAACGACATGGCGGAGGACGTCGGCAGGAGGATAAAGGACTTGAAAGCCGAAGCGCTGGGACGCGACCCAACATATGCGCTCGTCAAACCGCCTAAATACGATGGCGCGACAACTTTCAAAGTCTTCCGCCGCCAGTTCGACGCAGTGGCCAGGTACAACTAATGGTCACCAGAGGAAGAAGCCACGCAGTTAATAGCCAGCCTCCAGGGACGGGCCGCGGAAGTCCTGAACGCAGTAAAGATAACGGCGGCGCCCAAGGACATCTGGGAGGCCCTGGAGAATCGTTTTGGAAACCACCGCTTAGCCGCAGCGTACCGCAGACAGCTAAAGGCCAGGTCACAGCAGCCAGGGGACACGCTGTAGGAAAGCGCCCTGGCAGTTGAGCAATTGGCTAGCAAGGCCCTAGTCGACCTACCACCAGGGTTCGTATCCCTATACATTCGTTGATGGGGCACGAGACACGGAGATTCGTCAGCGTCCAATGCTCGGCGATTACAAAGCCATCCAAGAGGCGCAAACGGCAGCATTGAAGATGGAGGCGGCCAAGGTGACGGCTACCCCGACGTCAAGGAAGAGGAGTGTGCGCTATACCGGAGACAGAAGACCAGCCGAGGGACGCCGGCGAAGACCTAGTGGCCTGCGTAGGGGGTGTGGACAGCCGGGACACCTGGAGAGAGACTGCGCACACCAGGGAGAGCGGCCGGGAAACGAGTAAGAGACGCCGTGGCGAGGGGCACGTCGGCGCCATCACCACCATCCCCTCGAGTGACACTGCGCGCAGTCAGGCGGCGGATGGATGAAAGCTTCATCGCGGATGGTTGGGTGAGAGGGAAGCCGGGCCCTGTGCTGGTGGACAACGGGGCAGCCGCGACCATCATTAGACACGACATAGTCAAGGGTTTGCCATCCAGGAAGCCAAGCCGACCATATCAGCTGATGAAGGCATCGGGTGACACTTTGCTTGTGACGGAGGCTCTGCAGAAGTTGACCTGTAGACGGAGTGCTGTGCGTCTGTGGGCATTCGTCGCGAAGGTAGCTGCGGAGGTGATTCTGGGACTGGATGCCCTCAGGAGACACGAGGCGACGGTCGACGTCGTCAGGAAGGTCCTGCTGCTCAACGTAGAAGAGGTTATACTCTGTCAACCCGAAGAGCGCCTTGGAATCTGCAGGGTCGTCTTGAACGAAGACGTGGTTGTATCCGGCAAGTAGCGAGGGGGTGCTGACGGCGCGACTGGAAGGCCAGAGAACCAGGAACATGTTACTGGACCAGAAGATGCCTGTACACGGACTGTGTGTAGCCAGGGCATTATTGCCGTACCGAGAGGTGCCAGTGAGACTGCTAAATCCAACGGACTCCGATCACGACGCCAGGCAGGGACGGAGATGGGAACGTGCGAACCCGTGGTAAGCGTAACAGCAATCGACAGACAGGAGCCGGTGCCGACGCTACACTTGCGGCCCCGAGTAGAAGGCTTACTGGAGAGGGCGGCCGACCACCTGACCGCAGAACAGCTGGAGAAAGTTCGACAGCTTCTGAGGCAATACCTGCGCGTCTTCAGCCAAGGCGACAGCGACTACGACCGCATGGACAAAGTGCTTCACGGCATCGACACCGGGGACGCCCGGCCTATTCGGCCACCACCTAGCCGCGTTCCGCTGGTGAGGCAAGGACGGGTTCAAGACATGCTGGAGGACATGAGATCCAGGGGAGTGATTGAAGAGTCCGACAGCCCTTGGTGTTCCCCTGTAGTCTTGTGACGCAGATGAATGGCGAACGATGCTTCTGCGTGGACCACAGGAAGTTGAGCGCTGTCACCCTGAAGGACTGTTTCCCCTTACCCCGGATTGACGACACCCTGGACACGCTAGCTAGTGCACAGTGGTTCTCGACCCTGGACCTGAAGTCGGGCTACTGGCAGGTAGCTGTAGACCCGAGAGACAAGGAGAAGACCGCATTCTCAACAAGCCAAGGGGTCTGGCAGTTCACAGTTATGCCCTTTGGCCTCTGCAATGCACCAGCTACCTTCCAACGCTTCATGGAGTCAGTGTTGAGAGGACTGACTTACGACCCCTGCCTGCTATACCTGGACCAAATCATCGTCGGGAAAACTTTTGAAGAACATCTCGAGAATCTGAGTTAGGCGCTACAGAGACTGCAGGCGACCAACTTGAAGCTGAACGCGAAGAAGTGCCAGCTCTTCCGCAAGGAAGTTAACTACTTGGGCCACATAGTCTCAGCAACCGGAGTGGCCACAGACCCAGAGAAAACCCAGGCTATGAGAGATTGGCATCGGCCAAAGGATAAGCGAGAGTTGCGCAGTTTCCTGAGGTGTACAGTCATTACCGACGCTTCATAAAGGGGTTCTTCCAATATCGCCAAACCCCTCAGCTGCCTGAGAGAGGAACACCGGCCTTATGTGTGAACGGAGGACGCCAAAGATGTTTTCCAGCACCTGAAGAAGACCCTGTGCAGTGCTCCAATTGAGGGATTTCCTCAACCAGGTGGCACCTTCGTTGTGGTCACCGACCCCAGCGACCATTGCGTTGGAGGTGTTCTATCGCAGATCCAGGACGGCCATGAACGGGTGATAGCCTACTACAGCAAGACGCTATACAAGGCAGAGAACTACTGCGTCACCCGACGAGAGTTACTGGCGGTAGTAAAGACCTTGGAGCACTTCCTAAAGTACCTTAACGGTCAGCCATTCCACCTGAGGAATGACCATTCCGCCCTAACCCGACTATTGGGCTTTAAGAACCTGGAAGGCCAGACAGAACATTGGGTCCAGAAGCTGCAGGAATACGACTTCACCTCGGAACATCGCAGAGGGAAGAGCCACGGTAACGCAGACGCTATATCCCGAAGACCCTGACCAGAGGAGTGCAGCCAGTGCACAAGAGTGGAAGAGAAGGAGCGTGTCGCAACAATCCGAGTAGTCACGGCAGTGCCTGCGGACGGTAGGGATATCGCAGGCCTGAGGAGGGAGCAGCTGGCGGACGCAGACTTGGTGCCACTCTTGAGGGAAGTGGAGGCAGGGACAAGACCAACCTGGGAGGACATCGCACCGAGGAGCGCCACCTTCAAGACGTACTGGACCAAATGGGACTCGTTGAAGATCCGAGAGGGCGTGCTCTTTCGGGTATGGCAGTCACCCGATGGGAAGACGCAGAGAGAACAGTTGGTACTTCCCCGGAGTAAGGTCCCGGAAGTCTTGGAGGAAGTGCACGCCGGTGCTTCAGGAGGACTCCTGGGAGCGATACGAACAATTGACTAACTACGGCAGCGCTAACACTGGCTGAGTCTCTGAGCAGGCGCTGAGATGGTGCCGACAATGTCAGGTGTGCGTGGCGAGTCGCGGCCCCCAGACTAGGAGCCGGGGTCGCATGCAGCAGTACAACGTCGGAGCGACATTCGAACGGATCGGCGTTGATATTGCTGGACCGGTCCTGGTATCCGACCGAGGCAACAAGTACCTGATGGTGGTCGTGGACTACACCAAGTGGTCGGAGGTGTATGCCATCCCGAACCAAGAGGCAAAGAAAATCACAGACTAGCTAGTGGAGCAAGAGTTCTGCAGATTTGGGGTGCGGTTGGAGCTCCACAGTGACCTGGGCACCCATTCTGAGTCCAGCCAGATGAAGGAGGCACTAGAAAGACTTGGGGTTAACAAGATCCGCACAACACCTCTACATCCCCAGTCGGATGGCATGGTCGAAATGTACATCAAGACCTTAGAGGAACACCAGAGGTAGGTCATGCCCCGCCATCAGCGAGACTTGGACGTCAAGGTGCCACTGCTCTTGCTGGCCTAACGCTTGTCTACACACGACACAACTGGGATGACGCCAGTCAGCCTAATGTTCGGCCGAGAGTTACTCCTCTCCTGTTATCTGGCTTTTGGAATCCCTCCGGAAGTGAAACAGTCAGTGACTGAGTATGTGGAGAACCTGGTGGACCACCTCCACGACATGCACGAGATGGCTCGCCAGAACATCCAGAAGGCGAGTGACCGCATGAAGACCCGATACGACAGACTTGCCAAAAGCCAAGGGTTCCAGCAAGATGACCTGCTCTGTTTGTACTGCCCTACCCGGACCAAGGGACGCTGCCCGAAGCTTCAGCAGCCATGAAAAAGACCCTACCGGTTGGAAAAGAGGATTAACGACGTGGTCTACCGCATCCTGAAGGTTCCCGAGGGAAGACGGTGGTACACCTGGATCGCCTGGCTCGCTACGATGGTGCTGTTCTGGACGACCAGCTTTGAGGGAGCAGTGTCACCCGAACATCGGAATTCCTGATAGGGCCAGCTGGCAGGTAGGGACCAGACGGGAAGCATTCAGTAACGCCTACCCATATATCTTGTAGCGCTAACGAGGGGGATGGTTGGAAAAACGTCGCTAGCCATCTCCCTCCTTGACGTCTGGAACCTTCATGATGAGTCACTGAACCGCGAGACTTCCAGAGACAGCGATATTCCTATAAAAAGGGGCTGCAGTTGGCAAGTTAGTTCATTTCTTGGTGAGCAGCCGGAGCGCCGTTCTTGTGAATGGACTGGAAGACTGTACGTGCATTGTAGGAGTTGTACGTAATTACGAGTACAGGGTGGACCTGTGACAGGCAAACTGGTGAATTGTACTTGTGTGCGCTACGTAATTCTATGTAATCAGCAAGTGTTCCTACTGTAACTCGGTGGAAATAAAAAACATTTTGAGTTTGTGCAATTGGACTTTTAATTTCATGAACCCACAGTAATATACATTGCTGCTAACCTTTGCTTAGAGGTAATTATCAACAATTAAATCTAAGCTATATATAAAGAACATAATTACAAAGTCTTACGCAACTTTGTTATTAATTACAGTCTCTTACCCAGTGTAAGAGATTACAGGTGGAGCCCTCTCTGGACAGCATCAAGCAGTCGGTTCTCCCCTGGCAGATAATTACTATAACTAAAACATCGTCTGCTATATAACAAATTGACTGACGACCAATCGTTACACAAAGGTTTACTTTCTCTCTGTTAGAAATATGGAATATACGTTTAAGAAGTTGTTACTTTATATATAAGTTTAATTTATGAGTCACTATGCTTACACTCAAACTTCACTCACTTGTATAACTGAAACTTTTTCAAGATCATTCAATCTCATCCTCAGCTTGGTGCCTCAGCTGTATGGAGTCACCAAACAGCTGAGGATGAGATCGAATGATCTTGAAAACGTTTCAATTATACAACAAGTGAAGTTTGAGTGTAAACATAGTGACTCAAATCAAACTCAAATATGAAGAATACTTCACTGTTTATAATGCTTCAGCTTTTAATATTTATTTAGATGTTACTTTACTCACTTTGTTGCACATTCAGCATAATATAGTTAAATATTTAAACATAGTGTTAGCTGTAATATTACAAAGTCATTGCTATTAGCTTGTGATAAGATGAAAAACAGCATTAGAGCCTTTAAGTAATAAAAGAATTGGAATATTTAACTATAACAGAATATCTTGAAAATAGTTAATGATAAAATATTATAGTGATTTATTACGCTATTTAACGATATCTCAATTTTAGTGTGCTAAGACCTTCTAGAGAATTCAGTCAGAATAAATAGAAATGTAATGAAATACATTTGTGCTTTATGTAAACATATTTAGCATTTTGTTCTCTGATCAAACGTGACAGAGTAAAGCTGTAAATATTAAAAAAGGAAGAGGAAAAAGTTGTCACAATTTAGTCTATACAAAAGATTGTACAGTTAAGAAGTTGCATCCGATGATTTTTGCTCGACTCCTATTATATTATAGTTATTGTATTGTATCAGGACTATGCTAGAGACTAAAGAAGTACCATGTATATGAATTTTATCGTGGAGGGAGAACAGGTTCTTTGGATACTATCCTTTTTTAATTTAGAAATTTACGAAACCATTTACTCACTTTTAATGTCAGATAATGTTTCCTCACTATCTAAAGTTAAGATAGTCTTTCCCTAAAATACTATTTCACTTGAAGCTCACGGCAAATGGATGCTTTGTTTTAACGACCACATAAGTCATGATCTCGAAGGTTGGTAGCACTGATAAAATAACAGATTTCGTCTATTTTTAGTGTCAGTTGTGGATTTTACAAGAACATTGCTATGTGGATAGTTTTGTGCTGCAATAAAACTAAACTTGGGGTGAAATAAAATGTATCTGTATATAAAATGGCAAATTTTCGGGATGTGGAGAAGTGAATTGAGTTAGAGGAAGATAAGAGAAATAGTGTCAAAAACATGTATGAAGTTCCTGGAGAACTGTACATCATAAATGGTTCTGTTAAGAGCCAGAGACATGGGAGATCTTGGACAAAGTCATGCTTCTCTCTGTCACAAGGTTAATGGGAGAAGAGTCTTTGTTCAAACAAAACAATGCACTCTCAAAATTGGTTTGGACAGTAAAATCTTGTTATCAAATGTTTGGTGTAATACAATACATTCTCTATGTTAGAAAAAGTAGAAACAGTCTTAAGTAATAAACAAATACTACAAAAACTGTACACCTTAAATTTGTCATTGAAATTACCATATTAACATATTAAAAAGCAATTTAAAATGATGAATATTGAGTAATAAAGTAACTAAATATGTTAGTAAACAGAATGAACAGTGAATGAAGTAAATTAATTTTGTTGTCTGTACCAAGTACATAATAAGTCGAAAATACACTTACTCTACTTCACTTTGTATCAAATATTTAACATTAATTTTTATTGTTTTAGAGCAGCTGTGAAATTTTAACTAACTTACGAAATATATAATATGAATTGATAACAAATGAAGTGCATATCTTGAATATTTTAATATCTTCGTAAGTTATCCTCATTCTGAATGTTACTTTATAACTCTAAAAGACAGACAAAATGTCAATAAACAAAAATGTAAATGTTAAAACACAGGAGGTATGTAAGACACAATCCTTGTTAATTGTTCGTATCTAACAATATTTATAGTTTTCTCCGAAAGCAATACATTACTTAAGTTAGACCGGACATATACTGATTAGTTCTTTAAACATTTGATCGCCTCAATGTGGGGCTTCCAGAACGCCATCTTCAGTATTTTCTTTTACATATTTTGTTGCAATGCTATCTGAAAACAAATGCAATCATTTTCTTTATCACTGTGTAGATGGCTTTCCGCACAGTATTAGAAGTCACAATATCAAATACAACAGCTAAAATATAATAGGAATAGATAGTACCGTACCATTTGTCTCAAGTATACGTAAAGAAAATAACATATTATTTTACAATAAATCTTATTATTGGTAATGTTCAGATACTAAGACTAGCAGTGCTCTTGTAACGCACTCTATTCATCACCACATCATACCCTCAGCAATCAATTTATGGCTTTGTATACCTGACAATATGTGTTTATAACATTGTGTTCTGTTACCCCCATAAATTAAACAATGCGTTTTCAAAAGTAACAACCGACTAAAGCTCTTATTACAAATGATACATTAGTGCGGCTTTTTCCGTTCATGAATTGAATTATGTCTTTTCAAATGTGACGACTGAGTAAATCTCCTATCACAAACTTTACATTGGTGTGACTTCTTGGTTTCGTGAACTAAATTATGCCTTTTCAAATTTGACAAATCATTAAAGCTCTTATCACAAACTTTACATTTGTGTGGCTTCTTACCTTCATGAACTAAAGTATGTCTTTTCAAATGTGATAACAGAATATAGCTCTTATCACAAACTTTACATTTGTGTTCCTTCTGACCCTCATGAACTAAATTATGTCTTTTCAAATGTGACAACCGAGTAAAGCTATTGCCACAAACTTTACATTGGTGTGACCTCTTACCTTCATGAACTAAATAATGTGATTCTAAATGTGATAACCGACTAAAGCTCTTATCACAAACTTTACACTTATGTGGCCTCTTACCTTCATGAATTAAATTATGTCTTTTCAAATTTGGTAACTGAGTAAAGCTTTTATCACAAACTTTACATTTGTGTGGCTTCTTACCTTCATGGACTAGATTATGGATTTTCAAATTTGACAACCGACTAAAGCTCTTGTCACAAACTTTACATTGATGGGATTTCCTACCCCTATTCACTAATTTCTGTTTTTTCAAATTTGATACAGAGCTAAAGCTTTTCTCAGAAGTGCTATGTTGTTGTGTTGTATTGCTTGCATCACTTAAACTACTGTGTTTTAAGTATAAAGGTTCTATAGATGTGTCTGCCCCATCACTAAAATGACCATACTGATCAGGAAGTACGTATTCCGTTGCAGTTAAGATATCACATTTAGCGTTACAGTTTTCATAATTATATTCAAGACGATCGATTCTATTATAGAAGCTTGTGTCCCTTATTTGGACTTCAGCAGAGAACAATGGTGACTTGCCAAGAGTAGCGACAGGAACTGCTGCTCGGTATAATCTGAAATGTTTCAGAACTTAGTATCATTTAGTGCAATAGCGAGATAGCAAAATCTGAAGACAGAATCAGTCAATACATGCACAGAAATCTGTGACAATCATAGTTAAGTTAATTCATATAAGGTAACTATGCTGTTCATTATAAGTACTTATTACTTTTGTTAATCCACAATATCTTCAAATAAATAATAAAGTTGAGATTTAACTGTATTAGAACACCACAGTGAAGCGAAATAATTATTAGACAATACACAAACCCGACATACCCATGAGACCTGTTGTAAATAATGTCAACACTCCTACTTACCTTCTGGCAAAATGGCTGTCCAAAAAATTTCAGTCCTTTCCACAATTCCATACTCTGAGCATAAAAACTCTTTAGACCTGGTAGAAAAATTCAAAATCTTAAACTAAACCCTCATGACACTTTAGTATCCTTTGTTGTCTGCTGCCTCTTCCCTAGCCTTCCATTAGACAAACTTTTGATTCAACTTAAGAAATGGCTAAATTCTCTTAACCTAGATGCCAATACAATAGAAGAATATTTGGCAATGATTGAAATATGTATACATCAAAATTATTTTGTTTTCGATGGAAAATATTATAAACAAATTTCAGGACTAGCTATGGGAAGCCCGCTATCACCATTTTTGGCCAATTTATACATGAGCTTTTTCGAAACACATAACTAAAGCCTTCCCTCATATTTTTAAAACATGGTACAGATACGTAGACGACATCTTTGCAATAGTGCCCTACAAACAAATAGATGATGCTTTGAAACTACTCAACCTGCTAGAACCCAGCATACAATTCACAGTAGAAACTGAAGAAGACTGTACTCTACCTTTTTTGGACTTTAAAATTACAAAAAGCAATGAAAAACTAGAATTTGATATCCATAGAAAAGCAACACACACAAATAATTACATCAAAGCAAATAGTTCCAACCCAATTCCACACAAACATGCCACCATCAACAGTCTCACACACAGATTAGTAAATCTACCCTCAGCCAGCAGGAATATCAACAAATCTTAAAAACTGCAATTAAAAATGGATATGAAAAAAAAAACCTTGTAGATAAAAAACTAAAATCATTCAAACTTCAAAAGAGATTAAAACAGATCAAAGCTCTCACACCAATAAAACAAGAAATTAGATTTGCTAAATATACTTACCACCCCTGGGCCACAAAAAAGATGCACAAAATATTCAAGAAATACAATATAACATTGGCACCAAAAAACAAGTACAACATTAACAATCTACTTAACCGTAATAATACTGATAAGATAAAACCAGAGGAAAAGTCAGGCATTTACAAGATTAAGAGTAAAGACTGTGAAAAAATTTACATAGGGAGGACAAAAAGAAACATAGCCACTAGAAAGAAAGAACACTTCAGGCACTTAGGATACAAAAATATTAATAAGCCCCCAATAGCAGCTCATTTCTGGTCTGAAAATCATGAAATTGAAGATAGCACAGAATTACTAAAATACGTACAAAAACATAGTGAACTCGTTATATGGGAGAGAATATACATAGCAAAACACAAAAACCAACTAATGAACTTTGAAATCCCGCCAGAAGAGAATCCCACATTTAAGTTCATCACTAAATCAACAGATGGCAGCAGCAACTCCAGAATTACCCACACCACTGGATTAAGATTCAGACGCATAAGAGCCGAAGATGCAAACAATGATTTGCGAAATAATACCTCAAAATAGGTACGTAAGTGAAACAGATATGTAACAAATACGACTCATCTGTAAATGAATACATAATAAAGTCTTTCTAATGAGCATAGTGGTTTGTGTTTGTGGCATTAAAAGTAATCCTTGTTATATGGACTGACAGTTACATCACACCACTGTTTATTATAAAGGCAACTATTCAATTTATTTGTAATTAATTTCTGTGTTTATGAACATGACACTAAAAGTATTCATAAAAAGCGACCACTATCCACAAAACACACATTTAATATCAATGGATCATTTCATATGATGGAATTCAATATATATTGCATATCCACCACAAGATACAAATGAGCAGCAAAGAAATATGACTCAAAAGTACATGAAGTTTCTATTGAATAAACAAACTATCAGAAATAATTGTCATCAAAATGCACTTCTCAAATTGTGTGCTTGATTAAAATTTACATTTCATTTTTAATTCCTGTAGGGCTGCATCCTAAGAACTAACAATAACTAATTTTGTTCAACCTGTATGAAGACCTTAGAAGTCCCTGGGTTAAATACAAACAAGAGTTACATAATTTGCATGTAAATGTATTAAAATATGTAATAAACGTTGCATCAAAAGGACATTTTAAAGTTAATTAAAACAAGTACATTTTTAATGCAATAACGTATAATCACTTTCACTGTTTTTACAAATGCTTGTCGCCTTTCATCTCACATAAAATCCTTGGGTAATTTTTAATTTTATATTGCTCTTGCTGGCGAATGGTTAACAACTACGATACTCAACGGACAACTAGCTACTAACAACTACTTAAGTATGGCGATTGATACCCCTGGTATACCCTGCCGGTCATGGAGGAAATGTTCTGTCAAAGGAATGACACCATGTCCAACTCCAGCCTTTTATGTGCACCAAAATGGAACAGTCTGCAACATACCAACGCTGTACAACAACATTTAGCTTTGAAGAAACTGATGAAAATATATTTAGAGATAAGTGAAGTTTTTATTACAAATAATTATATCTGTGTAGCATTTTGTGCTTCACTGTTACTAACTTTGCTTTTTACGTACTAAATATGTAATTCCCATATCTTCAGCTTCATTACGTATGTTCGTAGCTCTACTTCATTGTTCCATATTATTACTTCCCTCATGGCAAACAACCAAAATGGTTGAGTAGTGTAAATTCACACTTAATACCTTTAAATTAGGTATTCACTTGCTTTGTACATCTGGGATTCTCATATATCATTGTTCCGTCTACATTTTAACACGGCATTATTTCTGGACAAAACTTCATTATTGATTCCCCTCTCCACGCATTCAACGATCGCTGTGCTGTTTGGAAGTTGAAGAAACGCGTGTACCAGATGTAGTGTGCTTTCTCACTTCAACACGTTCTTGCCGATACTTCTTTCCTCCCGGCTCTTTCACTTGGTCGTTGACAGTTCATTGGATATTCTAGGTAGCCTCTTCTCCAACACGTTCTCGCCGACACTTACTGCTTTTCTCCCGGCTTGTTTACTTAGCCGTTGACAGTTCTACATGTGTTCTAGGTAGTCTCTACCCCAACACGTTCTCACTGACAATTACTCCTTTTCTCCCAGCTCGTTCACTTGGTTGTTGACAGTTCTTCACATGTTCTAGGTAGCCTCTTCCCCAACATGTTCTCGCCGACACTTATTCCTTTTCTCCCGGCTTGTTTACTTAGCCGTTGACAGTTCTTCACATGTTCTAGGTTTTCTGTACCCCAACACGATCTCAGCCACGAAATTGATCTGTTCAATTTCGAATACTAATTTGCACCTTTTTTACAAATATGCGTAAAAACGTATTTCTCTCCGTAGCACGGTCTAGTTTGTGTCTTTGTTACAACACAACCGCGCATCACTTCTAAATGCTCACCAAAACCAGTGTTTGCAGGCTGACACTACTTGTTGACTCTCAGACAACTAACTTTTCACATTTTTGCCACCGAGGTTCACCGATTCATTCGAACTATACAACTGAACTGATTCAAAACTCCAATACCCACTGGTCCACTCGCCACACAAGAAAGTTTCTGAAAACAGAGCTCTTCACAATCGGAAGAATGGAGAAATAGATTCTTGTACATCTGCTGTAATGGAAGGGTATGGAGCACATAGTAATAAGGCCCGCACTTCCGGTCTCAGCATGGTGGCGGCTTCTCTGCCTCACGTTCTAGAGGTCCTGAGTTGGAATCTCGGTCAGGGTGAGTTACCAGGATGAGGTTTTTCCGGGGTTTTCTCTTATTCTGTAAGACGAATGGGGGGTAACCCTAAACTCTATGGACCCTGGGCTCATTTGATAATCATTTTCACCCATTCCATTCATCGTCCGATATGACTTAACGTTGCAGGACGTAAAATAAAAAAAAAGTATCTCAGCTATTGAATCTTCTTATACATTGGACTTTCGCTCCTCTCGCGGCAAACAGAAACTCTAAAATTGGATAACACACTTAATTTCTTTGCGGAAGAAATTCACTGTCCCCCGTAAAAATACTAACTCCGGAATTTATTATGAGTTTTTCTGTCATTAGCTCTATCAGTTTTCTTTGAGAATGGTAGGAAGACAAATATACTTGACCATATACTTAAAACATCACAAAACACTGCACTCATATACTTTGCTGCCACCTATCAATAGCGAGTGAAGGAAGCTTTGAGTACTGCTTTCCCTGAAGATGCAGAACTTAGAGGTTCTCATATTCCTTTTGCTCCTTTGAGGAACAAACAGAGATATGAAAGGAGAGAATTTGGTCAGACTGAGGAATTCCATATCCATAGATGTGTCACTGATATCTTAGAAATTATTTGCTTCAGTATTTTGTAAATGTTATTACATGAACCACAAAACAGTAAGAACCAGAAAGTATACTTGCTCTTGCATAGTAAGGATGTACTGAACTGGATTGATCTAGCACTAAGGGAGTTAAAGCAGAAACATCATGAAGTGCTTCAAAATGAGATGATGTAAAGGATGCTCTTGTACTCATTGAAGCTGAAGAAAATGCAGACAAAGTGCTGACTTAATTAGAATGTGGAACATTTCATGTAGTCTGAAGTGCTGCATTAGAAATGATTAACTCCTGAAAACCATAGTAACTTTAACTTTGCCAACAGATCCAATAGAAATCTATAATGCAGATGACAAGAAACAGAATGAAGATGTGCAGAACTAAGATACAAGAAGAAGCAAACACATGCCTAAATAAAATCATGGATTGACATTGTATACAAGTTCCGCATAGTTGTTAATACTATTTTAAAGTGCAAACAAATATCATAGAGAAAAAGTAATGTGATGAGAAGTTTCAAACACACTTTCCTCCAAGGAGCCAAAATAGCAAGTGACATATAAAGCAATCAAAGATAGCAATTACAACACAAGAACTGCGTAATGTAATTTACAACATATGTTCTTATATGACATTACTGTTAGTATGATATTGTAGTACTTTATGGCACAAAATACCTCAAATATGTGAACATCTACAGTACAGCAGTTGGAGTACATAGTTTTGTATACATAATTACAAATATAATCTGTTTATTTTGTGGACAGAAACATGTTCAATATGGAAATTTATTTTGTCTCATATGATATTGCTTAGAGCAAGTTCTACAGTATATCTATTTATATTAGTTCAAGAGCTCCATGTGTAGTGTTTAACGCCCGTTTTTACTACATACAGCACCACAGGCAATGACACTGATGATACATGAGATGAAGATGGAGCACCGGTGGAATGAGATGGCGGGGGAAACCGGAGATCCCGGAGAAAACCCGCCCCAGTGCCGAATGCCCACCACAAATCTCACTTTGCGGTCGCCTGGGATCGAACCCGGGCCGCCTTGGTGAGGGCCAAGCGGTCTAACCACTGAGCCACGGCGCGGCGTCAAGAGCTCCATGACACATGTACTAAAACATAAATGCTAGAGTAAACATAAGGCTTATAATTGAAAAGAGTCAAGTCTTACCTTGAACATTTTATTGGAGGAAGGACCGCATCCTGCAACAGAATAATTCAAATTGTAATAAAATGATAATTATAAATTTAAAAAACTTACTTAGCATCCTTGGATTAATAAACATTTTCAAATTTTTTTTAAAGAAGTTGGTATAACTTTAGTTCCTCAAAATATAGTATTAAAGATTTATTACAATTTTCTAAAAAAGATAAAATTTCTAATAATAAAAAATCTGGTATTTATCAATTTAATTGTTTAGATTGTGATCAGGTTTATATTGGAAAGACGAAACGTAGTTTGGAAACCAGAAAGAAAGAACATTTTCATAACATTAAATATAAACAAATTGGTAAATCAGCTGTAGCAGATCATTTTTGGTCATTTAACCATGAAATATATCTAGAAGTTAAATTATTAAAACAATTAAATGTTCCCACAGATTTAATAATGTGGGAAAAAATATTTATTTCAAAAAATAAAAATTGTGTAATGAATTTTCACATACCGGCACTTGATTCTGTTTATAGGTTTGTTTCGTCTTCAGATTTTGGAAATATGAAAAAACATGGTAACCTTGATGACAAAGTTTGTTGACTGAAGATGTTGGCAAATGTTCATGAAATTGATTTAAAAAAAAAGAAAGAAGTATTAACATCAACTTCTTAAGATATGTGGAAATTAATTAACAAGTATATTTTATTGGTGTAGGAAGAATTCAAATTTACAGCTTTCACACAAATATCTACACAGTGTTAACTGTCCTGCTAAGATATTTACAAAATATGTAGAGACAATATTTGATAATTTATCTTGCAACGATGTGTACAAAACCCAAGAAGTGGAGAAAGCATTTGTTTAGTTTAGAGAACACAGAACTGGAAACAGAAATACTTAATAAATCAGAATATATGATTAAAATGGTCAAGCATTCACAAATATTATGACAGGAACATAGGAAGGATAAAAAGGTTAACATATTTGATTCATTTATACCAATATCACATTTGGTCAAGACATCTGTGATGTATCTGGTAGATTCCTCACTACAACTTGAACCTAGGTTAATGATAATAATAAAGCAGTAAATGCATATTGCTTTCACAACACAGGTCTTCTCAAAATCACAATCATATCTGAACATACTTAGACATAGATACTGTATTGTATTTAAAATGCAAAACAACTGGAAGAGTGCCAATTGCCATTCTTTTTATATACATACTTGTATGAAATGATATCCTAGATATCTATAAATTTTTGGGTCAGACTCCAGAGCTGATAGCTATGAGGGTCAGCTGATATGTCCTGGGCATATGTTTAAAGGTTTATGGCTGAGTCGACTGTTGTCTTTGAATCAATGACTTCAGTTTACTCTTTATTTAAGCACAAAAGATTGTAATATTCTGCAACAGTACAGAATATATTGAAGACATTATTACAAAACATTGCTCAGTCTAACTCAGCAGGTTTCTACATAACTTACCTCAGTATTATTATCAACTGATGAAGTTGGTGTTTCCAGCCAAGAAGGTTCTTCTTTAATTTCTATTTTGTTAACAATCTCAATATCACTGTTGTATTTCTTATCAATCATTACAGGATCCGCTAGAAGAAATTCTCCCTCATTCTGTGAATCAATGTCTGAAAATAGAGTCTGCTGTTCAATTTCTGATTTCCCATTTATGTTGCAGTTATTGCTCCATGTAGCAGTTTCGCTCTTAACCTGCTTGTCTAGTTCTTTGGTAAAAGGAGTCTCTAATTTAATATCTGTTTTGACTGTTATCTCACAACCAGTAACATCACCAATGTTTGTTGTAACAACTTTGTGAAAGAACTCTCTCTCATTCTGTAAGGCTATGTCGTCTTCAAGGAGATCCTCTTCTTTGATTTCTATTTTCTTATCCATTTCAAGTAGCTGTCGAAATGGATGTTGCTGTTATTTCCAGAAATAAATCTGTAAAGATAAAATCATATTTTTATACCAAAAAGTATAAATAAATTTAGCCATCAACTTCTTTGAATCTATTAATTATTGTTCAACCCACACTAACTACCACTGTCCTCATCATACAAACAACTTCTTGAAAAGTTGAACCAGACTTAAGAAACTCAAAGATATGTAAAGATCTCAAATTACAGACAGTTGTTTGTTTATGTCAATGATATTATCACTCCAGCTAGCTTACTGAGATACTGTACCAACATTAAACCTCCTAATCTGTTTAAAATGTCATGGATAAAATCAAGCAATCTCAGGTATTAGACATATCTAAAACTGCTATTTGGCAATTACTAATATCATAGTGTGTATTCTGTTACTGTTTCTCTAAGGTTTGCTGTGATATTTAAAGTAAGCAAGAACGTTTAGTATTACATGCCATACCAGTTCTAGTAATAAAACATCCACGGAGGGCAACAAATCCTACAGTTTGGTAAATAGTGTTGTACACCTTTTTAACTTAATACTACAAGAACCAAGGATGCAAGCAAAGACGGAAACAATGAATAAACAAGTAAGTGATATAGTGTTAAAAATCAGCTTAACAGCACGAGGGCATATCAAAAGTAAACGGGAATTTTGATGTAACGCTGTTTTTGGTAACCATTTTTAGAAGAAACGTTGTCAGTATGTTGATGGGAGTAGCTGCAGGGAGGGTATTGCACGTTCACACAAAGCGGAGAATGGGGCTGCGTCAGTATGCCATGAGTGAGAGGAGCACACATCTTTTAGAACAGACAACTGTATGATCTGTGAGAAGCGTTAGTTGAAAATGAAATAAAAATGTCTGAAGGAAGTTTGAGGAACATACCGGACAAAAATGCCTCTCAATGTCTGCAGTCAACAATGTAATTTGAATCCTTTCATGGAAGTGTTGAAAACAGTGTTGTTGTATAAATTAAATTTATTGGGAGTCCATTAATGACACTAAACAACACTTACTTTTAAATTTTCCCAGAACTAGTTTCAGAGGCCTTCCCTCTATCTTCAGCCGGACATCGACTGGTTCTCATTGGTGTAGCTGGCAATATTTTGTCATCGGTCTCCTCTGGTGGCGGTTCGAGGAACTTGCTGAACAAATCTTTCTGCGGGATGTCAAAATTGAATACTTTGTTCCTATTTTTTGAAACAAAGATTTGTTCCCATGTGGACAGTTCTTGTTTTCCTGTTGTATGTTTAGTAATTTTGGATCTGGATTTATGTTGTGGTTTTTTTCCCAAAAATGCATGGCAACTGCTGATTTTTCTAATTGTTTGTATTTTATGTTCCTAAAGCGTTCCTTTGCTCTTGTTTCTAAATTTCTTTTGGTTTTTCCAATATAAATTTGACTACAGTCACAGCATTCAATTTGATATATCCCAGATTTTTTGTTAGATGGAATGGCATCTTTGATGTTTGAGCAAATTAGGTTTTTTAAGGAGAAATGGTTCACTGGTGCTAGTTGAATGTTTTGTTTTTTGAAGACTTTTTTGAATTTATCAAAGGCCCATGGATGATAAGTGAATTTTTTTAAGATAATTTTAGTTTCTGTAGCTGAGAGGGTTGTGGTTTCCTTTAGAAGTTTCTTCTTTTTTGCTAAGTTCACTTTTTTGTCTACTAGTGATTTGGGAGTCATTTTTCTGAGCTATTTCAATAATTTTGTTGTATTCTATTTTGTATTCTTCTGCTGTGAGAGAGATGTTGACCAGTCTGTGTGCTAGACTATTAAAGATTGCCTATTTGTGGGATCTTGGATTGTAGCCATTAGCTTTTATGTAGTTGTCTGTCTGTGTTGGTTTTCTGTATATGCCAAAGTTTATTCTATTTTTATTTCTGATTATTTTTAGATCTAAAAATGGTAAACACTCGTCTTTTTCAACTTCTACAGTGAACTTGATGCTTTTTTCTTGGATATTTAAAAGTTTTAGTGCATCACCGATGTGTTTTTTTGACACTATGGCAAATATGTCATCTACATATCTTTGCCAGAGTTTGAACATCCATGGGAAACCTTTAGTGATCCTTATTTCTAGTGCACTCATGTACAGATCGGCCAGGAAGGGTGATAAGGGGTTGCCCATTGCTAAACCAGAAGTTTGATGGAAATATTTTGTTTGAAACTGGAAGAAATTCTGTTCTATGCATAATTTGGTTAGTTCGATGTAATCTGAAATTTCAGGTGATGACATTCCAAGTGATTTGAGCCATTTTTCTATCAACGTTGGGAGTTGTTCAACTGGTATGCTGGGAAACAGTGATTTAACGCCAAATGAGACTAGTGTGTCCTCTTCATTTAGTTCAGTATCCTTAATGTGTTCTATAAGTTCATAGGTGTTTTTGATGCTTAGGCTATCGAATTTTGGAAAGGAGTTGAATTTGTTTATTAGCCACTTTGCAAGTTTGTATGTTGGTGAATTTATACTGCAACCAACATACAAACTTGCAAAGTGGCTAATAAACAAATTCAACTCCTTTCCAAAATTTGATAGCCTAAGCATCAAAAACACCTATGAACATATAGAACACATTAAGGATACTGAACTAAATGAAGAGGACACACTAGTCTCATTCGACGTTAAATCACTGTTTCCCAGCATACCAGTTAAACAACTCCCAACGTTGATAGAAAAATGGCTCAAATCACTTGGAATGTCATCACCTGAAATTTCAGATTACATTGAACTAACCAAATTATGCATAGAACAGAATTTCTTCCGGTTTCAAACAAAATATTTCCATCAAACTTCTGGTTTAGCAATGGGCAACCCCTTATCAGCCCTCCTGGCCGATCTGTACATCAGTGCACTAGAAATAAGGATCACTAAAGGTTTCCCATGGATGTTCAAACTCTGGCAAAGATATGTAGATGACATATTTGCCATAGTGCCAAAAAAAACACATCAGTGATGCACTAAAACTTTTAAATATCCAAGAAAAAAGCATCAAGTTCACTGTAGAAGTTGAAAAAGACGAGTGTTTACCATTTTTAGATCTAAAAATAATCAGAAATAAAAATAGAATAAACTTTGGCATTTACAGAAAACCAACACAGACAGACAACTACATAAAAGCTAATGGCTACAATCCAAGATCCCACAAACAGGCAATCTTTAATAGTCTAGCACACAGATTGGTCAACATCCCTCTCACAGCAGAAGAATACAAAATAGAATACAACAAAATTATTGAAATAGCACAGTAAAATGACTTTCCCAAATCACTAGTAGACAAAAAGTGAACTTAGCAAAAAAGAAGAAACTACTAAAGGAAACCACAACCCTCTCAGCTACAGAAACTAAAATGATCTTAAAAAAATTCACTTATCATCCATGGGCCTTTGATAAATTCAAAAAAGTCTTCAAAAAACAAAACATTCAACTAGCACCGGTGAACCATTACTCCTTAAAAAACCTAATTTGCTCAAACATCAAAGATGCCATTCCATCTAACAAAAAATCTGGGATATATCAAATTGAATGCTGTGACTGTAGTCAAATTTATATTGGAAAAACCAAAAGAAATTTAGAAACAAGAGCAAAGGAACACTTTAGGAACATAAAATACAAACAATTAGAAAAATCAGCAGTTGCCACGCATTTTTGGGGAAAAAACAACATAAATCCAGAACCAAAATTACTAAAATATACAACAGGAAAACAAGAACTGTCCACATGGGAACAAATCTTTATTTCAAAAAATAGGAACAAAGTATTCAATTTTGACATCCCGCAGAAAGATTTGTTCAGCAAGTTCCTCGAACCGTCACCAGAGGAGACCAATGACAAAATATTACCAGCTACACCAATGAGAACCAGTCGATGTCTGGCTGAAGATAGAGGGAAGGCCTCTGAAATTAGCTCCGGGAAAATTTAAAAGTAAGTGTTGTTTAGTGTCATTAATCGACTCCCAATAAATTTAATTTAATTTGAACACAAGAGACAACTTTGGACTGATAATTTAACAGTACTCAACTCCAAAACATGGAAAGAACAGTTTTATGAGGCATAGGTCCAGGGAGCCAGAGAAGACAATGAAATCGCTTCTTGCATTTTAAGTATGTGATGGAATTTTGACAAGGTATAGTTATATACTGAAGAAGATTGCACTACCAATACAACTACATTACTGGGCTCAACTAGTTCAAGCTACTGGAAGAAAAACATTTCATAACTCAGAAGTGACATAATGAAGGTATTTATGAAGATATTCAATGGACAAAGGATGTGTTAGAAATGTCTGAAACTAAATACTATTACTATAAATATTATAAGAATTATATTTTGTTTTAATTTTACTTCTTCACTGTTGTTAGTTTCTCTTTTTACATACTAAACATTGTTGCTTATACTATGTGTGACTGATGTCATGTAACATTATAGATTGCAATGTTCAAGGATATCTTAAGTTAAATGTTAAATCTGCATAGACCTCTACATGTTATAAATGATATGCTGTAAAACATATATTCTCTTATAAAACAGAATTGGCATTCTTTCTTAAAAGCACATATTTTAGTGTTAAATGAAAATATGTCTGTCCAGTTATTATGTCTGTCTCACTGCAATTATTCTTTGTTGAAAGGAGCTTAGATCTAAAATTACTATTCTTTGACATGCAGCGTCTGTCAGCAGATTAGACAATCAGCCTATACAAAAGGCACCAGTGTGTTTCACTTTTAAAAAATATACTTCCTGTCAAAACATCTCAGTTTGATACAAAGATGTTCCTTATTTACTCATACAAATGCTTGCCTAAATTGCATAAATCAACATAACATCATCTCATAATTTATCATTAGTTAAATAAACTGGCATTAAAGTTAACAGCTTGTTTAGTCTCATTTGGAAATTAAAAGCTTTAATTCATATAAGAGATTATAGCAGCACTTTAATATAAATTATCTAGTGTTTCTTTATCAAATGATCTTTTTGCAATGCAATTTGCTCAATCTTAAGTTTGAGACATTATATTATTTTTCTTGAACTACAAATTATTTTCATGTCACTCATTTCTGACAATTGCCTGTGTCTATTTATGTGTTACTCAGGACAAGTAAACCATGCAGTTAATCTGAGAAAAAGTTCATGTTAGTAGACAGGAACTCACTGTCACTTTAACACCTTCTTATCCTGCAGCTAATATATCACTACCAAGATAAATACTTATATGGAACATGAATTTCTCACCTTATAACACTTTATACTTTAAAAGGTAAACTAGTGCCCTTAGTGTCATTTCTGTAAACATGTAAACTAAAAATCACACACATTATAGTGCATGTGTTAACCGCTTCAGCAATGGCTATTTAAACACTTCACGGGGCGGAAACAGATAGCCAATAAACAGAACAAGACACTTAAATTGTTAAATGCTGTAAAAATGCTTCAAATATACACATTCTTACATTCCATATTAAGTTATTTAAATGAAACAAAAACTGGCTTAAGGCTCATTAAAGTCAGTATACATCTACAGTATACATAAAGTACAGACTATATTAATAAATCGTTGAACCTTCACTACTTTGTTTTACTGTAGCAAAAGATATTCGTTGTGTTGAAAGCATCTACTATTTGAACCATTTTGTTTTGTATGCTTAAAAAGGAATATATGCATGTATGGCTACATAAGCGACTTCTCCAGTTCAAGGTTTTAGGTTTTAGTTTATGCTATACCAAGTAACAATCATTGTATATGTCGTGGCACACACACTTGGTGGAAAGAAACAAACCTCTTTGTCAGCATCTCTATGTATCTCTTATTACAGTATTTCACAACCGAAGTTTCTGATAGTGTTGTACAGCTGTTCTCGCACAGTATTTTAGTTATTTATACTCTGTCAGTGTTCAGAGTGATTTCTTATAGCTATTGAGAGCTGAATGAATGGATCATTTCAAATTTTTAAATTTCAGTATTAACCATGCCTTGTCCTAATAATGTAGCAAATATATTAGCTGGCGTAGGATGTGTACGAACTACTGATATCATAAATATAATAAGCAGAAGCATTATTAAGAGGGAAGTATTCTTCATTTTTGAATTTGATTTATGAGGCACTATGCTTACACTCAAACTTCACTTACTTGTTGTATAATTGAAATGTTTTCAAGATCATTCGATATCATCCTCAGCTGTTTCGTGACTAAATGAACATTCCTCTTCTTCCAATACTACAGAGCTCCGATCACTCTGCCATCTGGTGTTAGGAGCACTAAGCTTAAATACTTCATTTAATGCCGGGATTTCAAAATGTATAACTTTATCATGGTTTTTGGTTATGAATATTTTTTCCCAAATATCCAATTCTATGGGTGTGCTTAAAGATTTTAACAGTTTAATGTTGTGGTCAATGTTGTGGTTTTCTGTCCAAAAATGGTGTGAAACTGCAGATTTTTCTGTTTGTTTCAACTTAATGTTCCTCTGGTGTTCCTTTTGCCTGGTTAACAAGTTTCTCTTAGTTTTTCCTATGTAGCTATTATCACAGGTTTCACAGTTTATCTGATAAATTCCTGATTTCAAATTGTTGGGGATTGTATTTTTCAGTGGTTTATTTAGCAGGTTCCTCAGACTGAATTTGTTTTGGGGTGCTTGTTTTAAATTTAGTCTTTTGAAGATTCGTTCAAATTTTCTAAAAGCCCATGGATGGTAGGTGAATTTTCTATATTGCCAATTTGTGTTTTTAAGTGGTGTGAGAGTGGTACTTTTTGATATTATCTTCAGTTTTTCCTTTCTATTCATCATGTTCCTTATGATCGCTGGGTTGAATCCATTTAATACCGCTATGTCTTTTATGTGTTGTTGTTCTTTCAAAAATTCCTCCTTACTCAGTGGGATGTTGTACAGCCGGTGAATTAGACTTCTATAGGCAGCTAGTTGATGTGAAACTGGGTTGTATTCATTTTTCTTAATGTAATTATCTATGTGTGTGGGCTTCCTGTATATTCCAAAATCTACACCATGACGATTTCTAGTTATCTTGAGGTCCAAAAAGGGTAGGGTGTTGTCTGTTTCTACTTCCATTGTAAACTGGATGTGATTATCTTGCAGGTTTAGTAATTTTAGAGAATCTTCTCTAAGTTTTTCCGGAATGATAGCAAAAACATCATCAACATATCTCCGCCAAAATTTATAAATCTGTGGGAAGGCATTTACCTACTATGTGTGTTTCAAAATAGCTCATGTACAGGTCTGCTAAAATAGGCAAAAGTGGGCTCCCCATAGCTAATTCTTTTGATTGTCTGTAGAATTTTTGGTTAAACAAGAAGTAATTATTCCTTATGCATAAATCTGTAAGATTGATAATGTCATCTATTTCTCTGGCATCCGTTGTAGTCTAGGTTAGCCATTTTTGAGGAGTGTAGGTATTTTTTCTACTGGAATGCTTGTAAAAAGTGCCTTAACGTCAAAAGAAACTAATCCTTATTTCACGTAAGCTTGCCCAGTATCTCTTACCGGTCACGTGACCTAATCACATCTCATTGGCTATTATTGTGGTAAAGACAGTCGTGCAGTAAAAATTAGTTTGTTATTTAACATGGTGATATATCTTTATATGTTGGAAGAGAATTGTCAAACTTATATTTTCGTAACTGTTTTAATTAAATATATCACGCAACAGAGTTGATTTATCTGAAATGCATGTTAATTCTTAAACGAAGTAAAGAGGAGGTTCCTTTGCTCTCAAGCACATGACACGATAGCACGAGTTTCAGCGGTAGTGGTGACATATTTGTTTATATGACTTTTATCACTGACCTTGTTTAGAACCGGATTAGTCATATATCGCCATTCGAAGGTTGTTGTGCCTAGTGCGAAAGCTAAATTATTTTATTGATCGTTCATTGCGCGTGTACTTATATCAATAATGGCAGAGTCTACCGCCAGTTTTGCGCTGAAGTATCGCAAGGGTAAATCTTTATAAACAGGCAAAAAAAGAATTGTGTTGCATGTGTTTAATGCACTCATAGAGAAGAATCCGTCTTTGTCAGTGAGAGAAGGCGAACAGCTGTGCTCTGAAGTTACAGGTGTGAGTGTTAGATCCGTAGGAACATCGAGAAAACAGGAAAACTTACCACTCCAGGCAAAAGCAGGAATAAACAAAAGCGCGTGCTCGGAGAAAATACGTGAAAAGTGCTGTGCGTCGTCATGTGTACAGTTTTTTCTTTAGAAACGAACTCCCTAACATAAATAACATTTCGTTTGCTGTAAATGAGGATGCAGATTCACCAAATTTTAGCAGATTGCTTATATAGCTGGGGTTTGTGAATGAAAAAAGAGGCAAGAAAAATGTGCTAAAAAAACAGTTGCGATGTTGCTGTGTGGCGAAGATGTTATTTAAGGACAGTCAGACTGTACCGAGATACAAGTCGCAAAATATACTACCTTGATGAGACTTGGGAGAATGAAGAACACACGAAAAGTAAGGTATGGCGTGACACGACTTTTAAGACTGAAAGACAAGCATTTTCGAAAGCTATGTGTGCTGGTTTAAAATATCCCAGTGGAAAAGGCTGAAGGCCTTTCATTATAAACTTGTTTCAGTTACATTGCTCAGTCATTCAGTTTCAACTAGCCCAGTTTCATTATAAACTTGTATTTTTGCATGCCTTCATATCCTTATTTTCATGGTTTTATTTATCTTCCCGGCAATTATTATGACGTTTACTGCAGGTTTAAATGTGATGGAAAGGCACCGCCTATGGCCTATGACACGAAAGCACTAGCCAATTAGGGCGAGGGGGAAGGTAGTTTAACGCGGAGTGATACATGTTAGCGGGGCAAGGTTATATGAAACAGAGTATAGCATGTGATTTTCCGGAATGTTGTACTTCTGTAGGTGATTTATCAATTCTAAGCAGTTCTTTATTCCCAAACTTTGAAATTTGTCATATGATTTTAATTTTCTTACTAACCACTTTGCAATGTGGTACGTAGGTGAATTGATGCCATTGATGATGGGTCTCATGCTATTGTCTTGTTTGTGGATTTTTGGCAGACAGTACAACTTTGGTAGTGTGAGGTTGGAAGATTTTAAGTTGTATTTCTCAGATGTACTTAATGTTTTTGTAATTGATAAAGCTTTATTGACAGAAGTGATACTTGGGGTTAATGGATTTTTTGGAATTATTTCATATTCTGGACTGTCTAACATAAGGTTTACTCTCTGAATATAGTCTTCTGTCTCCATAATTACTAGAGAATTACTTTTGTTGGCTTTTAGGTATACCACTGGCTTCCTATTTAAGTTCCTTGTTGTTTTGTTGTAAGTTCTATTGTATATTGGGGATAACTGCTTTATTATATCCAGACATTCCATTTTGGCTTTGGTTAAGTTTTCATATTTTAGGTTAGGTGTGGCTATTTCTATGTCAGCGACGAAATCGTCTTCATTATTTGAGACGTTTACACACATATTGAAACCTATCTGGAGTAATCTAATTTCTTCGGTTGTAAACTTTTGTTGCAAGAGGTTTATTACGTTAACTTGTTCTTTAAAATCCCAGTGTTTTGGTTGATGAGGGTGCTCCAGTTGCCGTTCTTTTAACAGTTTGAATTTCTTCTTAAGAGTTTCATTTTTCTTAATCATTAATATGTTTAATTTTTCGTGAACCTGCATTTCGAAATTTTGCCAGATGTGTATTCCTAATTGTTTGGTTAGTTTTAGATGTAGGTTGCATAATTCCTGGTCTATTTTATTTATGTAGCTGTAATGTTTCGAAATTTCCAGTTTTATCACGTATTTTTCCACCAGTTTTTGTTTTCTGTGATTACTAGCACCAAATGGCAGAGTGATCGGAGTTGTGTAGTAGTGGAAGAAGAGGAAGGTTCATTTAGTTACCAAACAGCTGAGGATGAGATCGAATGATCTTGAAAACGTTTCAATTATACAAGTGAAGTTTGAGTGTAAACATAGTGACTTATAAATTAAAGTAAAAAATACTGATATCACTTTAGAAAATCTGGAAGACCTTTAGGGGTATTATATTATTTGGATATTGAAGGTGATTACGAGAGCGGTACTGAGGATACACGTAGCAGTGAGGAACAAAATGACCCGTTTCCTTTAGGTGTCAGCAAAGAATCAACTTTGTGAAGTGGTTAAAATAACTCTAACACAAATAGACATATCAACAAATACACATATTTTCCAGTGTACAGCTAATTTCTGATGTCCAACCATCTGACATTTTCACAAAAAATATTTTTATTGCTTACTTAGTGTCTCTCATTGTTAAGTTATGGAAACAAATGTATAGTGAGTAGGATAAGAGAAGTCCTGACCTCTAAAGGCAGTTAAGGGCTTAACAGGAGAATTCAGAAGTGGACAGTGCACAGGTGTTATATTTTGTAAGACATTAGATGTGTATTGGTCTAAAGATGGCATGTTAGCTACTCCATTGTTTAGGGACATGATGGGTCAAATATGGGTTGTGTGGGTCAGCTATTACTTGATATTCCTCTTTAAAAAAAAACAGTTAAACGGTAAAAAAAATATACCAGAAGGAGGTAACTGTACACAATTGTTTAGTAATTTGCAGAGCAAGCCAAAGACCTACCTGGGCTTATGCATATTGTGACTTTGTGGGTTCTTGAAATGAAAAGTCCAATTGCACCACTCAAAAATGTTCTTTATTTCCACCAACTTACAGTTGAACACTTGCCAATTACACAGATTTAAGTAATGCACACAATTACGATTCACCAGTTCGTCCGTTACAGTTCCACTTGCACTCGCAATTACGTAAACTCCTCCGACGCACGTATGCAGTCTAACCCTTCACTGGGCCCTCCTCACAGCTCGCCAAGAACTGAGTGAACTCACTCATTGCAGCCCTTTTTATAGGAATATCACTGTTTTCTAGAAGTCCCTCGTTTCAGTGAATCACCGCGAAGGTTCCCGACGGCAGGGGAAGGGGCAGGGGGCGGCTAGCGACTAGTGACACTTCCCTAATCATCCCCTCAGTTAGGGACTGAGATTAATGGGTGGGTGTGGCCCGGATGCCTCTGGTCCCTTCTCAGCTGTCGTTGGTCGGGCTTTCCGATATTTGGGTGACACTGCTCCCTCCTCAAAGCTGGTCGTCCCGAACAGCACCATCGTAGCGGAATAGACGATACAGGTGTACCACCATCTTTCCTCGGGGCACCTTCTGGATGCGGTAGACCACGTCATTTATCCTCTTCACCACTCGGTACGGCCCTTGCCATGGCTGTTGAAGCTTCGGGCAGCGTCCCTTGGTCCATGTAGGACGGTACAACCAGACCAGGTCACCTTGCTGGAACCCTTGGCTGTTGGCTTGCCTGTCATATCTGGTCTTCATGCGGTCGCTCGCCTTCTGGATGTTCTGGCGAGCCATCTCGTGCATGTCGTGGAGGTGGTCCACCAGGTTCTCCACATACTCGGTCACCGGCTGCTTCGCCTCCGGAGGGCTTCCAAAAGGCAGATCACAAGGGAGGCGTAACTCTCGGACAAACATTAAGCTGGCTGGCGTCATTCCAGTTGTGTCGTGTGTAGACGAGCGGTAGGCCAGCAAGAACAGTGGCACCTTGGCGTCCCAGTCTCGTTGATGGCTGGCCACGACCTTCCTCAGGTGTTCCTCTAAGGTCTTGATGTACCTTTCAAACATGCCATCCGACTGGGGATGTAGAGGCGTCGTGCGGGTCTTGTTCACCCCAAGCCTTTGTAGTGCCTCCTTCATTAGGTTGGACTCAAAGTTGGTACCCTGGTCACTGTAGCTCTAATGGCACCCCAAATCGACAGAACATTTGCTCCACGAGGCAGTCTGTGATTGTCTTTGCCTCTTGGTTTGGGATGGCATACACCTCCGGCCACTTAATGAAGAGTCCACGACCACCATTAGGTACTTGTTGCCTCGGTTGGAAACTGGTAATGGTCCAGCAATGTCTACGATGATCCGCTCGAATGGCGCTCGGACGTTGTACTGCTGCATGCGAACCCCGCTCCGAGTCTGGGGGCCGCGACTCGCCGCGCAAACGTGACACTGACGGCACCACCTCTCAGCATCTGCTCGGAGTCTCAGCCAGTAGTAGCGCTGTCGTAGTTTGTCAATCGTTCGGTTCGCTCCCAGGTGTCCTCCTGAAGTACCAGCGTGCAGTTCTTCCAAGACTTCCGGGACCTTACTCCGGGGAAGTACCAACTGTTCTCTCTGCGTCTTCCCATCGGGCGATTCCCATACCCGGAACAGCACGCCCTCTCTGGTCTTCAACGAGTCCCATTAGGCCCAGTAAGACTTGTAGGTGGCGCTCCTCGGTGCGATGTCCTCCCAGGTTGGTGTATCCCCTGCCTCCACTTCCCTCAAGAGTGGCCCCAAGTCTGCGTCCGCCAGCTGCTCCTTCCTCAGGCCTGCGCTATCCCAGCCGTCCGCAGGCACTGCCACAACTACTCGGACTGCTGCAGCACGCTCCTTCTCTTCCACTCTTTTGCACTGGCCGCACTCTTCTGGACGGGGTCTTCGGGACATAGCGTCTGCGTTACCGTGGCTCTTCCCTCTACGATGTTCCGAGGTGGAGTCGTACTCCTGCAGCCTCTGGACCCAACGTGCTCTCTGGCCTTCCAGGTTCTTAAAGCTCAATAGCCAGGTTAGGGCGGAATGGTCAGTCATCAGGTGAAATGGCTGACCGTACAGGTACTTGTAGAAGTGCTCCAAGGTCTTTACTACCGCCAGTAGCTCTCGTCGGGTGACGCAGTAGTTCTTCTCTGCCCTGGATAGCGTCTTGCTGTAGTAGGCCAACACCCGCTCATGGCCATCCTGGATCTGCGATAGGGCACCTCCAATGCAATGGTCGCTGGCGTCGGTGTCCACAATGAAGGCGCCACCCGGTTGTGGAAATCCCAAAATTGGAGCACTGCACAGGATGTTGTTCAGGTGCTGGAAAGCGTCTTCGGCGTCCTCCGTCCATGCATAAGGCCGGTGTTCCTCTGTCAGGCAGGTGAGGAGTTCTGCGATGTTGGAGAACCCCTTTATGAAGCGGCAGTAATAACTGCACAGCCCTAGGAAACTGCGCAACTCTCGCTTATCCTTTGGTTGAGGCCAATCTCTCACAGCCTGTGTGTTCTCCGGGTCTGTGGCAACCCCGGTTGCTGAGACTATGTGGCCCAAGTTGTTCACTTCTTCGCGTTCAGCTTCAAGTTGGTCGCCTGCAGTCTCTTTAGCACCTTACTCAGATTCTCGAGGTGATCATCAAGAGTCTTTCCGACGATAATGATGTCGTCCAGGTATAGCAGGCAGGCGTCGTAAGTCAGCCCTCTCATCACTGACTCCATGAGGCGTTGGAAGGTAGCTGGTGCGTTGCAGAGGCCAAAGGGCATAACCGTGAACTGCCAGAGCCCTTGGCCTGTCGAGAATACGGTCTTCTCCATGTCTCTTGTGTCTAGAGCTACCTGCCGGTAGCCCGACTTCAGGTCCAGGGTCGAGAACCACTGTGCACCAGCTAGCGTGTCCAGGGTGTCGTCAATCCGGGGTAAGGGAAAACAGTCCTTCCGGGTGACAGCGTTCAACTTTCTGTAGTCTACGCAGAAGCGCAGCTCGCCGTTCTTCGTCACCAAGACTACAGGGAAACACTGCGGTCTGTCGGACTCTTCAATCACTCCCCTGGATCTCATGTCCTTCAGCATGTCTCGTACCACCCCTTGCTTCGCCAGCGGAACGCGTCTAGGTGGTTGCCGAATAGGCCAGGCGTCCCCGGTGTCGATGCGGTGAAGCACTTTTTCCGTGCGGCCGTAGAAACTATCACCTTGGCTGAAGACGCGCTGATATCGTCTCAGCAGTTGTCGAACTTTCTCCAGCTGTTCTGCGGTCAGGTGGTCGGCCGCCCTCTCCAGTAAGCCTTCTAGCCGGGGTCCCAGGTGTTGCGTCGGCACCGGCTCCTGTGTCTTGTCGATTGCTGTTACGCTCACCACGGGCTCGCAGTTCCCAACTCCGTCCCGGCCTGGACGTCGTGATCGGTGCCCGTTGGATTTAGCAGTCTCATTAGCACCTCCTCTCGGCACGGCAGCAATGCCCTGGCTACACACAGTCCGTGTACAGGCGTCTTCTGGTCCAGCATCATGTTCCTGGTTCTCTGGCCTTCAATTCGCGCCGTCACCACCACCTCGCTCCTTGCGGGGACAACCACGTCTTCGTTCAAGATGACCCTGCAGATTCCAAGGCGCTATTCGGGTTGACGGAGTATAACCTCTTTTCCGTTAAGCCGCAGGACCTTCCTGCCGACGTCGACCGTCGCCTCGTGGCTCCTGAGGGCATCCAGTCCCAGAATCACCTCCTCAGCCACCTTCGCGACGAACTCCCAAAGACGTACGACACTCCGTCCCAAGGTCAACTTTAGCAGCGCCTCCTTCTCCACAGGCAAGGTGTCGCCCGATGCCGTCACAAGCTGGTATGGTCGGCATGGCTTCCTCGTCGGCAAACCCTTCGCCACGTCAGGTCTGATGATGGTCACGGCCGCCCCGGTGTCCACCAGCACGCGGCAAGGCTTTCCTCTTACCCAGCCGTCCGCGATGAGGCTATCATCCATCCGCCGGCTGACGGCGCGCAGTGTCACTCGAGGAGATTGTGTGGACGGTGTCGACGTGCTCCTCGCCACGCCGGGCCTTACTCGTTCTTCCGGCTGCCCTTCCTGATGTCGGCAATCTCTCTCTAGGAGTCCCGGCTGTCCACATCCACAACACAGGCCACTAGGTCTTCGCCGGCGTCCCTCGGATGGTCTTGCGTCTCCGGTGTAACGGACACTCCTCGTCCTCGACGTTGGGATAGCTGTTACCTTGGCCGCCTCCATCCTTAATGCTGCTGTCAGCGCCTCGTGGATGGTTTTATAATCGCCGAGCATTAGGCATTGACGAATCTCCGTGTCTCGTACCCCATCCACGAATGTGTAGGCAGCTTCCCGGGATACGAACTCAGGTGGGAGGTCGACTAGGGCCTTGCTGGCCAGTTGTTCAACTGCCAGGGCGAACTCCTGCAGCGTCTCCCCTGGCTGCTGTGACCTTGCCTTTAGCTGGCTGCGGTACGCTGCGGCTAAGCGGTGGTTTCCGAAACGGTTCTCCAGGGCCTCCCAGATGTCCTTGGGCGCCGCCGTTGTCTGTCCCGCGTTTAGGACTTCCGCAGCCCGTCCCTGGAGGCTGGCTATTAACTGTGTGGCATCCTCCTCTGGCGACCATTTGTTGTGCTTGGCCACTGCGTTGAATTGGCGGCGGAAGACCTCAAACGTTGACGCACCGTCATATTTCGGAGGTTTGACGCGCGCCGATGTTGTGTCGCGTCTTCAAATCCTTCAATCTCCTGCCGACAACGTCCTCCACCATGGCGTTCAGGGACTTGACGCTGCTGTCGGCCTTTCCTTCCAGGTTGTTAACGCGGTTTGCCAGATCCAGAACGCGCTCGTCCACTTGGCCGATCCGCTTGCCGAGCCCCGTGACGTGCTCCTTCACGCCGGCCAACTGTTCCTCAAATTTGGCGGCAAGGGCCTTGTTCGCAACCTTCATTTCTTCCATCTTCTCCGTGAGGTTATCGTTAGCCGTGTTCATTTCTTCCAGCTTTTGGCCAGGTTGTTATTTGCCGTTTCCGTCTTCGCTGTTAATTCGTTCATCTTTTCCAATGCCGCGTCCATGGTTGTAATTTTCGGTGATGTTGTCGTCCCGCTTCCTGACACCAGAGTGACTTTGTGGGTTCTTGAAATGAAAAGTCCAATTGCACCACTCAAATATGTTCTTTATTTCCACCGACTTACAGTTGAACACTTGCCAATTACACAGAATTACGTAATGCACACAATTACGATTCACCAGTTCGTCTGTTACAGTTCCACTTGCACTCGCAATTACGTAAACTCCTCCGACGCACCTATGCAGTCCGTTCCCTCACTGGGCGCTCCTCACAACTCGCCAAGAACTGGCTGAATTCACTCATTGCAGCCCTTTTTATAGGAATATCACTGTTTTCTAGAAGTCCCTCGTTTCAGTGGATCACCGCGAAGGTTCCAGACAGCAGGGGAAGGGGAAAGAGGCGGCCAGCGACAAGTGACACTTCCCTAATCATCCCCTTAGTTAGTGACAGATTAATGGGTGGGTGTGGCCCGGATGCCTCTGGTCCCTTCTCAGCTGTCGTTGGTCGGGCTTTCCGATAATTGGGTGACAATATCAATAGCTATTACTGGGTATTCCTCTTTAAAAAAACAGTTAAACGGTAAAAAAAATGATACCAGCAGGATGTAACTGTACACAATTGTTTAGTAATTTGCAGAGCAAGCTAAAGACGTACCTGGACTTATGCATATCAATAGTTTGTAACCTAATTACCTCAAATGAGGTATTAAGCTATAATAATACTTTTAATACAAAAATTGTCAATTGGTTTTTAAAAAATAAGCTAAAAATAAATGAAGAAATATCAGTAGCTATAGGCTTTCACCACAAACTAAATAACACTGCTCAATTCCCAAGTATATATTTAGGGAATAAATCACTACTCTATGAATCAAATACCAAATTTCTAGGAATATGGTTAGATGAACATTTAAAATGGGAAAAACAAATTCAGCAACTAGAATTGAAACTAAGCAGAATTACATTCGCTATTAAATCAATGAGGAAGTCTGTAAACACAAATGTGTTGAGAATTATTTATTTTGCTTATTTTCATTCTGTAATGTCTTATGGTATACTTAGCTGGGGAAATGCTAAAGATGTATAAAAAATATTTAGACTGCAGAAAAGAGCTATTCGTTATATAGTAAATATTCCTTTCACCACCAGCTGTAAACCATATTTTAAACTACTAAAAATACTTCCATTACCCTGTGTGTATATATATGAAGCTCTAGTTAGGACAAGAATTGTACTTGCTCAATTTGAAACAAATTCGCAGATACATACACATAATACAAGACGTAAATCAGATCTACGCATTATAAGCCACAATACAACTTTATTCACACATAGCTTCGAACATAAAGCAGTATTATTATATAACAAAGTACCCGATGGCATTAAAAGTATAACATCAGAAAAAAGGTTTACACTGTCTGTAAAATCATTTTTAAGAGAAGGTTGCTATTATTCAGTAGAAGAATACTTAAAACATGATCAACATATCAAGGCTTCCTAAAATGATGTTTGTGAATAAATACCTGTGCAACTTCGGAGGTGATACTTGTAATATTCAGAAAAGCTGTAAAAAATATACTACTAAAAGTAATGTCACAGACAACAGATGAGTTTCTAAGAAGTAAAATTAAATAATAAAGTAAATATTGATTTTTTTTTGTTGGTAAAAATTATGTCTCTTACAGCCTAGTTCTTAAAAATGTAATACATTAAACCATTATGTGACCTAAGTTTCCTTATTCTTAATTACTATTTGTATTATTATTCTGTTAATTACTACTGCATTACTTTAATCACTATTGTATTATTTAATTACTATTGTATTATTCATAATTGTATTACTCATAAGAAATGTATTATTCTTATGGGTACAAATTTGACGAAGCCATGAATATTGTATATTCCTAAGGTGAATAAAACTATCTATCTATCTATCTATCTATCTAATTGAGTACTATAAAATTCAGAGGCCTCTTCATACTGGAGGTAAGAAATCCACAACTACTACAGCAGCCTCATACTTGAGAGAAAACACTCACCTAAAAGGATACCACCCACAACCAAAAATGTTGCAACCATTTTGAAAATGTCTAGTGTGTCGCGGAAAAGATATTTGCAAGGAAACCAATATTACTTGGTGTGAACCTGAAGATGTGCCCTTGTATGTTTATCCAGGATTTAAGGTGTACCATTCAAAAAGAAACCTTTAATGTACGTTTTCATCATTTATAGACTAATTTAAATATATTGTAAAATAGGAAGATTAAAGTAATTACTAAATCCAAGGAAAATAGGGAGGAAAATCATGACATAGAACGAGAAATTCACGTAGTAAAAAGTGTCCAAGGTCCAGCTGCATTAACCACGTGGGAAAAAATCTTTATAAAGAAATATGAAAGTAAATTGTTTAATTTCGATACTACCTTTGAAGAAAATCCAAATTTCAAGTTCATCAAGATACCGACAGAGACGCACCTATCACCTCCGAGGAGTTCACTGAACCGGCATCCATTAGTCGACAACAGCTGATGATGTTAGGAAGATCCTAACGAAACGCGTTCTAGGTAAATACTAGCAATAAATGGAGCATTGAGTATTAGTGAGACTCAAAATTGTATTAAATTAGGTTAGTTTGCCAGCAGCCTACAGAGAAAATGGAGATGTCAAGCAAAGAAGAATACGGTGCATTAAAACTTTGCTTTTGTTTGCAGAAATCCGACATGGAAGCTTATAGAATGTTGCAGGAGGCTATGGTGATAATGTTCTGCCACATGCCACGGTACTTCAGAGGTTCAAGATATTTAGGGAGAGCCGTGTTTCAATAACAAAGCAAGGAGGGTCAGATACTCCTGCAAACATAACACAGCTGGCATTATTGTTTGTGAAGACCACCAAATTAGAATTGACAGTCTTGTAGATATGTGACAGAGTTCCCATTGCAGGGTTTTACCAATTCTGTATAATCACTTAAACAAGAGACATGTCTGTATAAGATGAGTGCCCAGATTATTGACTTCAGAACAAAAGATGATGGAGTTGGAAATGCGTATGGAACTGCAACGTCTGGTTGAGATGCATACCTCAATGCCATTATTATAGGTCTTTATTGTCTGTAAAAGGAACTCAGAGTGAAGTGTTTTGCTACTTCGGAGGCTGTCGTGAAGAAGGCCAAGGTGGTTATCAATAAGATGTCAAAAGATGGCTTCCAGTACGTGTTCAAAGACCGGCAGCATCATTGGGTTTGCATTGTACAAACCAGGTAAAGGGAGACACACAGATAGAGTTTATATCATATATAAAAACTGATGCCTTCCCTTCAGTATCAAAAGATACATTGTGCTTACATCATCCAAAAATAAGAGGAGTAAACAATAAAATGGAGGTAAGTATATATATATTCCAGATTTAATTTATGACTTCTGGGTAATTTACTTAACACAACACTACATAACAGAAGCAGAGCCAAAAAACATGAGTAACTGTGGGTGCACATTATGTTCCAGGTTTTGTAGAAGTCGATGAAGTTGTAGAGAAGTGAGTATAATTGTTATTTGTGAAATGAAGTTGACAAGCATAAACGTTGCATCATTCTGCGACAAAAATAATTTGAATGCAGTTCAGAAAAGTGGAATTTGAGAGGGACTGATGTATAACTTTACCAGTATACAGAGCTTCCACAGAACACTCCCAAGCATTTATTAAGAGATTAGAAAGAACTGTATCATACACATACTTAAACTGAGAATGCTAAACCAATTACTTACAGATATTTTAAGGTTAACGCAATTAATAACAGTGTAATTAACACTAACTTCATCTCCTTGTTACATACATTTAACTGGAATATACAGTTTACTCTGACAAGAATTTTTAAGAAAAATACAACTACAGATAACAGTTTCCTAAACTCAGAACAATTTCAAATTGTACAATAAATATTATTGTAAATAGTATGTCACATCATGATGGCAAGGTATTGTTAGTACCTACTATAGTAAGAAATTAAAATGAAAACAGAAACAGTAACATTATGAGAATAATTAATGTTTAGCATTCAATAGATTTGAACTCATGTTAAAAAATGAAAAAACTGGAGTATATGCCAAGACCCAAAACTATTACAAAAAGGTACTATTAAAATCTGAGGTTATTTTGTCCAAGAAAACAAATTTATCACAGGTGTTGAAGGTGAAACCTTGCATTACTTCAGCAGTAAAAAAGTTCTGTGCAAAGCAAATGAATTTGTTCTCTCTCTATCACATGATTAATGAATCTAACATTAAAGTACACTATAGAAAATAATGTAGAATACTTCAAGAATTGATTAATGAAGAAAAAGGAAAACATTCTTCACTAACAAATGATGAATTCCAAGTAAAATGAAAATAGTGTAGAATTTAATAAAAACTGAAACTGGAGAGTAATCTAAGCTGTTATATTGGTCAAATGAACATTGGAAACAAAGAAATTAGTCATTACTGTACTTTCGCTAAATACTTTAACAGATATAGCCTTAATACAGCTGTAAGGTAAACCAACATAACAGCATTTAAGATTATAAGAAAGGCATTTCCCAAAATTAACTATAATCTGAAAAGGATCCATTACTCATCATTCCAATAGACAGAAGTAAAAGTTCTTTATGTTGGAATGAGGAAATACCAGATTGTCGAAAAATTACTTACCAGGACTGAGTAAGTTATCTTTTTCCATTGTCCAATATGACTTTCTGTTGGAGGACTTAAATTTATAATATATTCCTTTTTTCTAGTGATACTTCCAGGAAACATGAACAGCAAGCAGATAAAAGACTGATTTTCAATTAGAAGCCAATCTTGCTCCTGAAAGTCTTTTCTAAATTAATGAAGAAATGAGGATATAATTGCATTATAAGATTCATAGGGTTATATGATATTCTCAAGTCATTGAGGCTGAGTCTCACAAAAACAATAACTATGCATGATTGGAGGAATTTAGTAACAGTAACGTAAAAATTAATAAAAAAAAAACAATTATTTGGCAGTCCTAAGCAAGAAAATGAGAGAAAAAACCGTACGACTTAAATACAAACTGGCCAATCTGTGCAACATGTCTTCACACCGAAATCATACCGGGAAACAGTTTAAAAACACCGGGAATATCAACGTATGTCGATCAGCAATCATCACACACGCTAAATACAATAGTAAAATAAGTTGCGTAAACGAAAAATCGAGCACGCAAATCTTTGAAAACGTCGTAAACCTATCTAAGCAAAATTTCTCCAAAAAAGAATTGGGTCTTTTAAATAATGGATTAAAAACATGCATCAGTTTCTCAAACAACATTGAAGACTACATTGCAGATATCAACATTTCAACACAAATTCTGCCAGTATCCATACAAAATTCAGTAAAAAGCCATTGTGAAAATATTTTGGAGGAAATAAACAACAGATCCTTTCAGAAGAGAAAACATAATACTATCCATTCTTTGAAACAGAAAAACGTTATTTACACAAAGGAAGACAAAGGCAACAAGATTGTCATAATGGAAAAATCAGATTATATTGAAAAAATGGAAAAAATGCTAACTGACAATTAATATGAAATCATTAACAAAAATCCTCTAAAAACTTGCATACAGTCATTTGAGAAAACAATAGCAAAATCAAGCATAATACCAAACAAATATGCAGTTAAACTGGATAACCCAACCTTACCTAGACTTTATGGCTTACCCAAAATACACAAACCATTCATAACAATGAGACCTATAGTTAGCAGTATAAATTCACCAACATACAAGCTTGCAAAGTGGCTAACAAACAAATTCAACTCATTTCCAAAATACGACAGCCCAAGCATCAAAAACACCTATGAACTTATAGAACACATTAAGGATACTGAACTAAAAGAAGAGGATACACTAGTCTCGTTTGATGTTAAATCACTGTTTCCCAGCATACCAGTTAATCAACTCCCACCGTTGATAGAAAAATGGCTCAAATCACTTGGAATGGCATCACCTGAAATTTCAGACTACATCGAACTAACCAAATTATGCATAGAACAAAATTTCTTCCAGTTTCAAACAAAATATTTCCACCAAACTTCAGGGTTAGCAATGGGCAACCCCCTATCACCCTTCCTGGCCGATCTGTACATGAGAGCATTAGAAATAAGGATCAACAAAGGTTTCCCTTGGATGTTCAAACTCTGGCAACGATATGTAGATGACATCTTTGCAATAGTACCAAAAAACACATCAGTGATGCACTAAAACATTTAAATATCCAAGAAAAAAGCATCAAGTTCACTGTAGAAATATAAAAAGATGAGCATTTACCATTTTTGGATCTAAAAATAATGAGGAATAAAAATAGACTAAACGGAGGCAATCTTCAATAGTTTAGCACACAGACTGGTAAACATCCCTCTCACAGCAGAAGAATACAAAACAGAATACAACAAAATAATTGAAATCCTCTCACAGCAGAAGAATACAAAACAGAATACAACAAAATAATTGAAATAGCAGAAAAAAATAACTTTACCAAATCATTAGTGGACAGAAAAGTGAACTTAGCAAAAAAGAAGAATATAAAAATTATTTGTGGTTGGTTTATTGACACTCGTCACTTACTTTTTCATATATTTATGAGAGACTAGTTTCAAAGGCCCTGGCCTCCATTTTCAATCTCTTTCCAACTGGCATCTGTTGTTGTCTGCTCTCTCTGGTGGTGGAACTATGAACTTTTTTGTCAAATTATCTACTGGCGGGATTTCAAAGTTCATTACGCGATCCTTATTTTTCCAGATGAATATGTTCTCCCATGTTGTCAATCTATTTTGGTTTATCACTCCTTTTAATAATTTTGAATTTGGATCAATGTCATGGTTTTCATTCCAAAAATGAAATGCTACTGCTGACTTGTCTTCTTGTTTCAATCTGATGTTTCTAAAGTGTTCTTTGACTCTGGTTTTTAAATTTCTTTTTGTTTGACCTATGTAGCATTTTTCACAATTCTTACAATTTATTTGGTATATTCCAGATTTGTTACCTGAAGGAATTTCATCTTTTGTTTTTGAATTTAGTAATTTTAAAATTGAGTATCTATTAGTAGGTGCCAAGATGATATTAAGTTCCTTGAATATCTTTTTAAATTTATTAAATGTTTTTGGATGATATGTGAATGAACTGAATATGCTGTTGCTTTCTTTTTCTTTAATAAATGTGGTTGCTTCCTTAATGGTTTTCTTTAGTTTAGATTTTCTAATTTTCTTCAACACCAAACTTTTGTTGTATCCGTTTTCTTCTGCTATGTGTATTATTGCTTTTTGTTCCTTGAAATATTCTTCTTTTTCCATGGGTATGTTGACTAGTCTGTGTGTAAGGCTGTTTATTATTGCATGTTTATGTGTAATTGGGTTGTGGCTATTATTTTTTATATAATTTTCTGAATGTGTTGGCTTCCTGTAAATTCCAAATTTTATTTTTGTATCATTCCTGATGATATTTAGATCCAAGAAAGGTAGTTGTCCATTGATTTCCTTTTCTATTGTGAATTTGATAGTCCTTTCTTGCAGATTGAGTAATTTTAATGCATCATCTAAATGTTTACTTGGTACAATTGCAAAGATGTCGTCAACATATCTATACCAAACCTTGAAGATCAATGGGAAGGACTTTTTAATTTGTGTTTCAAATGCACTCATAAATAAGTTAGCCAAAAAAGGTGAAAGTGGATTGGCCATTGATAATCCTGATTTCTGCTTGTAGTGTTTTCCATTAAAGCTGAAGAAGTTTTGTTCAATGCATATTTTTGTTAGAGAAATATATTCTTCTGCTTCTATTGCTTCCATATCAATTGTAGCTAGCCATTTTTTTTAACACAGTCTGCAATTTTTCTGTTGGTATGCTTGGAAATAAAGATGTGACATCAAATGAAACCAGTCTGTCATTTTTGTCCAAATTTATATCTTTGATTTTTTTCTACTAAATCTAAAGAGTTTCTTAAATTTGCACTTTCAAATTTTGGAAAACTATTAAATTTACTTAGTAACCATTTGGCCAAATTATATGTGGGGGCATTTATGCTACTAGTAATAGGTCTCATGCCTTTCCCTGCTTTATGAATTTTTGGCAGCCCATATACTCTTGGTAATGTTGGATTATCTACTTTAATTTTGTGCAATTCTTTTTTGTTGATTATTTTGCTCTCTTTTAGCGTTTTATTTGTGGTTTCAATGCAGTACTTTAATGGATTAGTTTCTACTTTTTGGTAATTACTGTCTTCTAACAAATCTTCCATCCTCTTTGTGTATTCTTCTTTTTCCAGAATTACTAGTTTATTTCCCTTGTCTGCTTTAGTATAAATAACCGGTTTCTTTTTAAGAGCTTTTATGATTTGGTTACTAAAATTCTTTTTCTTTTCATTTTTAATCTCTTCTACTATTTTTGAGCATTTGTTTTTTACTGTGATAGATTGACAACATGGGAGAACATATTCATCTGGAAAAATAAGGATCGCGTAATGAACTTTGAAATCCCGCCAGTAGATAATTTGACAAAAAAGTTCATAGTTCCACCACCAGAGAGAGCAGACAACAACAGATGCCAGTTGGAAAGAGATTGAAAATGGAGGCCAGGGCCTTTGAAACTAGTCTCTCATAAATATATGAAAAAGTAAGTGACGAGTGTCAATAAACCAACCACAAATAATTTTTATATTAATTTTGACGTCACTGTTACTAAATTCCTCCAAACACACATTAAAAAAGAAGAAGCTACTAAAGGAAACCACAACCCTCTCAGCTACAGAAAATAATATGATTTTCAAAAAATTCACTTACCATCCATGGGCCTATGATAAATTCAAAAAAGTCTTCAAAAAACAAAACATTCAACTAGCACCAGTCAACCATTTCTCCTTAAAAAACCTAATTTGCTCAAACATCAAAGATGCCATTCCATCTAACAAAAAATCTGGTATATATCAAATTGAATGCAATGACTGTAGTCAAATTTATATTGGAAAAACCAAAAGAAATTTAGAAACAAGAGCAAAGGAACACTTTAGAAACATAAAATATAAACAATTAGAAAAATCAGCAGTTGCCACACATGTTTGGGAAAAAAACCACAACATAAATCCAGAACCAAAACTACGAAAACATACATCAGGAAAACAAGAACTATCCACATGGGAACAAATCTTCATTTCAAAAAATGGGAACAAAGTATTCAATTTCGACATCCCCCAGAAAGATTTGTTCAGCAAGTTCATTGAACCGCCACCAGAGGAGACCTGTGACAAAATATCGTCAACTACACCAATGAGAACCAGTCGAGGGCCGGCTAATGATAGAGGCAAAGCCTCAGAAACATGTTCCGGAAAAATTTAAAAGTGTTGTTTAGTGTCATTAATTGACTCTCTTTAAAGTTAACTATTTGTAGTCGGTTTATTGACACTTCGTCAAATTTTTATATTCTGGAGACACTGGGTTCTGAACTGTTGAAATGTCTGTTCCCATCTGCTCTCTTCTCTCAGAAAAGATGGATGTCATGGAGGATGTCATTAACCTCAGGACATGCATTACTGTAGGTCAATATAATGTAAATTACGATTGCATGCAGTCTGAGCTAAGTATTGGAAATTTACCTATTTTGGTCCTCTTTGTAATAAAATTATTTGCTTGCTGTACCTTTATCACCCAAGAAGACAATTCCATATAACCACAGGAAGTGAAAATACACAAAATATTCTGTTCTTAAGTCATTTTGTTTGAACAGACTTTTTACATTTCTTAATTTAAAGCAATCAGAGCTAAGCTTTCAGTGTGTAAGATTTGAAGCTTTCACAACGATGATTATTAGATAGAGCTTCTCGGATTAACAGCTGTACAATATTTATAAAATTGAAACCCAAATTGAAGAATGTAATAAACTTATTAATTTACGTATCAACCAAAACAACTTAATGTTCAATCAAAATTATTACAAACAAACCTCAGGGTTAGTGAAAGGCCAGCCCCATCTCACCATTATTGGCTGATTTGTCTATAAGTTATTTACAAACACGGGTGATAAAAGCATTTCCTCATATTTTTAAAGTATGGTTTCGTTATGTTGATGATATCTTCGTCATAGGACTACAAAAGTTAGCACAGGATGCGTTAAAACTATTGAATCTACAAGATTCTATAAAGTTTACCACTGAAACAGAAAAAGATGGATGCTTACCGTTTTTGGATCTAAAAATATGAGAAATAAAGACAAATTAGAATTTGGCATATATAGAAAATCAACACATGTGGATAACTACATTAAAAACATTAACTCCAACCCAAAAGAACACCATTATGCATTATTGCACAGTTTAATCAAAGGTTAGTGAACATTCCATTGACTATGGAAGAATATAACAAGGAAGTAGATCACATTAAATATGTTGCAAATGTGCATGGCTTTGATCCAAAATTTATTACTAAAATGATAAACATAAAAGAGGGAAAACCATCAAAGACATTAGTACGTTAAAAGCTGATGACTTAAAGAAAATATATTGCAAATTTACATTTCATCCTAAGGCTTTTAATAAATTTAAAGCCATTCACCATCATTTTGATATACAACTAGTGCCACATAACAAATACAGCATGAGAAACATACTAAATCACCCGCTCAAACACACAGGTCTATCCAACAAATTATCAGGAATTTATAGTGTAAAATGTGAGGACTGCCAGGATATATATCCTGGAAAAACCAAAAGAAACTTAGAAACACGGATGAAAGAACATATAAGATACATAAAATACAAACAGACAGATAATCAGCCATAGCCCATCACTTTTAGTCAAAAAATCATATTTCCAAAGACGTCAAACTTTTGGTACCGGCAAAAGAGTATTGGGAATTCACAGTTTGGGAAAATATATGCATTTTTAAGAATAAAGAGAACTATGAACTTTGAGATACTATTAGTGGACAACGTCATTCAACTCGTTGAACAGCGCCAGGAGAGGGAGGCGGTAACCTGAAGAACCAGTCAAACATCAGCTGATGATGAGGATGTGTGTTCCTCGAAACATGTCCTAATTTTAAATGTAAGTGGAGCTAAAGTGTTTTTATAGTTTGACTGCTTTAAAACAGGTGTTATTGATGAAGCTCTACTGTTTCTAAATACTTCTATTTTATAATTTTACAATAAATTTTGCTTATTTTCGCTTCCTGTTGCAATATGCAATTATCTGCTGGAGTAATTCATTAAGCATTTTTGTTACAAAAGATTCTATGCCTACTTTGTTTTCATTTTAGCATTCTCTAACGTAAGGTCATTTTGGAAGACCAATAAAGCAAGTGAAATGATGCTTCGGTCCGTAGAGCTTAGTTACCTTTCATCTTTCAGGATGAGCAGAAACACTGGTATAAAACCTTATTCAGGTCACTCACTCACCACAACCGATATTTGATCTCAGGACCTGTTAAATGTGAGGCAGACATGCTACTATCTATGCTAAAAAATCAGGGCAATACATATTATTTATGGTGTATGGAGCCACATTCCTGTAAGACCTTACTTAAAATTTATTATGACTGGCAGAATACACATGAGGAGCATCGTTTCAAAACATATTAAGTGCACTCTTTTTCAAAATACAGTTTGACAGGATTTCCCCCTATATTTCATGTGCTCTTTAAGACTATGAACACAGATTGGTGCATTTTGAATTATATCCCTTATTATTTCAATGTTGAAATAGGTACATCGGATCAATTCATATTAGGTACACGGGAATGATCGGTTCAGAATGTATTATGTGCAACTTCCATCTAGTTAAGTTGTACAGCCTGCATTCAACTAGTGCCTCTCTGCTGATATTTCCCACCAATTGTTATGCTGACGTATCCGTAAGCGTAGAAGTGGTATGTCAGTTCATTGTGATCATCATGGAGGGAGGTGAACCTAATGGAGAAGGTTCTTAAGGAAGAAGAAAGCGAATCAAGAATGTAGAAACGAAACTTCAGCGTAAAGTGGAGGCCAGGTGAGTTTCGTTTCTAGTATTTTATGACTTACAACATTATAGCATTATTGTTTCTATTATAACCTTAGCGTGCTTGCTTTGGTAGGGAACTAATTATCAAGGCATTGCATAGTAAAATGCATAATATGCTTACTGTTGCGTACATTTCATAAGCATAATATGCTATATTTTATAGACACACACACTGGATCCCGATCTGCAACACTTTGAACCTCCATGTTCTCACACAAAAGGGAGACATAAATGCCAAAGCATTCCTAAGTACATTCTCTTGAAAGCAAAGATACTGGCAGTACCTAATAAGCTAGAACAAGATCACCGATTAAGCTACCTGCTAAAAGTCAAATCTCCTAAGCCATGGAGAATGTCAAAGCATTATGAAGACAATCGTAGTCTTACTTCCATTGTTGTATCTTACAAGGTAAGTTCTAGATTTAATGTGCTCCATGATTTCTATTGTGCTCGTGTATTAAGTTGATCGGTGTGAAGGTATGCTAGCGGTTAGGTACTTGATACTTCCTCAAACGACTAAGCAACAAACAATGCAGCACTTTGGAATAGTCATAGTACAGTTTATCGCAAAACCTACAACATACCATATTCCTTGCACTGTTCAGCTTCAAATGTGTATGATGTTGCTTATTTAACATCTTATAACAACTGGAGACGTTTTCCTTACTTTGGTTATCTCCTTTCAGGTGAAAACAGTAACAAAACACAAACAGTATGTTCAGTTTCTTCAGCATTTATTTAGGATATGTCAAACCAGACTTAATAGCACAGCCAAGGCTGTAAAGGATGGCCGGGGCATTAAAGAGAGGAGGTTATAGAAAAAGGGCTCTGTTTACTGCAAAAAAGAGAAGTGTATGTGAGTTTACAGCAAAATTATAAGCAAAAGAGTCCCATTACAATAGAAGCAAAAGTCAAAGGTTATATCTATCAGCTTAGTTAAGCATAAATAAAGTATCCAAGATGTACAACGTGAGGCTCCTGCCCAACTTAAGGTAAAAAAGTGGTTTTTCCAGAATATTTTTCGCACAAAATTTAACCTCGGCTTTGGGTCACCTGCCACTGACGCGTGTAGTTCCTGTGCTTGCAAAACATTTCAAATTATTATGGGTGCATTATAAGTTGGTGATTGACAGTTGAAGGAGTGGGGAAGGAGAGGGGATAGCACCGTTGCCACTTTACCGTCCCTCTCCATGTGCTAGGCAATGAAGGTGACGGTTAGAGGGGAGGTGGAAGTTCGGTTGCAGTCAGTTGCAGTAATGCACACGCACATATTCCTAGAAATTTGCATACTGCAGTATTAATCGTAAGATTGCCGTAAGACTGTCTACACGTTTAAGTGAGCAGTTACCTAAGTACAGCATACGAGTTTGTAACCGCGATGCACATGCCTGATTTTCTTCACTAGCGTATTTCTCTTTCCGTACTCTAACTATGGTATTCTTACTTACACTAACATCAGCTGAGGTTCTGTCCAGTACTTTTGAAACGGGAATTATTGGACTCCCATTGTCTCTTTCATCCTCAAAATATTTTCTTACGGAACATATAATTTCCCTTGCTTGTCCTTTAATTGGGATTCCGTGCCCAAAAAACATTTTTTGTGGTCTTCGCAGATAGTTTCTTTCTGCCTGTTTCTGTAGCACAAGTGTTTGCGGTAGCCATGAGTAACGATAATTAGCTAAATATTAAAGTTGCACTGAAACACTAAAGTTGATCACATAAACACTAACGTTGATCACAGAAACACTGAAGTTGATCACTGAAACACACGAATTATATTGCGAAAATGTAAAGCTGTTTACACTCTGTGAAACATTCACTACCTGAAGCAGTACACTCTTAGTTTGGCAGTGATGACAGGGAAAAATACCCTAAGTAAGGGTTGGTCATTGAACTGTAAAGGTTTGTCATTGACCCAGAAAATGTCATAAGCTATTCCTTGAAACTAAATCCACACCTGTTCCCTTCCAACAACGCATACCATCTCATACTAAAGGGCAACCAACGACGACGGTATTGTGATACTGCTGATTCATAAGCGAAGCAACAATAGGAGCAGTGTCTGTTTACTGAAAACCTCAACATGCCGATAGAATAGCGTCATGCATAAAGCACGTGATGTAGTGCGATAGAGTTGGCAACATATGATAAGCGGTTCGGGTTGCTATGGCAACAGTTTACTTTTGATTGGTGGATTGCTGGTTGCTAGGCGACGGCAATGACGTGTCAGTGACGTGTTTATCTCCTCTCCTTGTTTTCGCAGCTGAACAGCACGTGGAGGCAAAACGCCAATCACCAACTTATAATGCACCCATTATAAAAATGCAGCAGATATTCAAAGAAAGAATCACTTACAGACTGATCTGGAAGCATACAAATATCATTCCAATAATTAATGAAATGTGTGTAGTGTTTAATGTTTAACGCCCGCTTTTACTACATACGGCACCGCAGGCGGTGACACTGATGATACATGAGATGAACATGGAGGTCTGGTGGAATGAGATGGCGGGGGAAACCGGAGGTCCCGGAGAAAACCCGCCCTAATGCCGTGTTGTCCACCACAAATCTCACTTTGCGGTCACCTGGGATCAAACCTGGGCTGCCTTGGTGAGAGCCAAGCGGTCTAACCACTGAGCCACGGCATGGCCTCAATAATTAAGGAGGGAATGTGCTGCTGATACAAGAAGTTTCTGCTTCGATTTGCAACAGGTACAGCCCCTTCCACAGTTATCAATTGGCGAAGCATACTACTGCCGCAAAATATTGTTTTATGTGCTATGTGTCACTGACATCAGCAATAAGAATGCTACATTCTTTACATGGAATGAGACCGAAGGTAGCAGAGGAGCAAAGGAGGTGGCATCGAGTGTACTTCCTTATCTGCAGAAAGCTCATTTTGAGGATTCGATCATCATTATTAGCTTTTCGCTGATGACTGTGGAGGCCAAAATAAAAATATGCGTGTAATTCATGCACTGGTTAATTGGCTCCAAAAGAAAGCTCCTGTAAATCTCAGAAACATTACAGAAATATTTCCTGTTAGAGGGCATTCTTATTTACCCTCAGATCGCTTGTTTGGGGTTGTAGAGAAGGCCCTCGGAAAATGCTCCAATATCGTCACTCCTGAAGAATATATAGAAGTTTATAAATCTACAGGAAAAGTAAGATCACTATGGAAAAATTGGGCTGTCAGAGATAACAAATTGCTTGCAAAACAATTCAGAAAACTGGATGGAATAAAGGATATGAAGAGGTTAAATTTTTAGGAAATGTATTGTAAACGGGAAGCCCCTCGTCAGAGTAAAGATGGAGCCAACATATAGGTGTGATGATCCATCAAAAATTTCACAACAATACTGAAATGAGGAACAAACATGAAACAACTGTTTGAACCTCCTATAGTTGATAAATTGGAAGCTTTAATGAATGCAAGGAAAACAGATGTGGACAATCTTCTGAAAGCAAAATTTGGTGATAACTGGAGAGATACCGAGTTTGCAGATGTATAAGTTAGCTCTCAATTTCGATGCACTACCTGAATGTAGTCATCTTGAAGAATGTGGCTGCATGAAGAGACAGAACTTGCAAGATTGTGATATATTGAGGTAATTGTACTGTAAAATTCAAATTTGTTATTCTTAATGCCTTTAAACAGCATAATTGTAATCTGAAAATGTAATTTCCCATTAAGACCTAGGCCGCACCGTGGCTCAGTGGTTAGACATCTTGACTCTCACCAAGGGTTTGATCCCAGGCGACTGCAAAGTAAGATTTGTGGTGGACAATACGCAACTGCGGCGGGTTTTCTCCCGAACCTCCAGTTTCCCCCGCCATCTCATCCCCTGGTGCTCCATCTTTATCTCATGTACCATCAGTGTCACCGCCTGCAGTGCCATATGTAGTAAAAACGGGCATTAAACGCCACGCACGCACGCACGCACGCACGAACACACACACCCACCCACACCATTAAGATCAATATGTTTACCCGTGATAAATGTCATCAGTGTCATTGACACTAATTTTGTTTTACTTACTCAAAAGTGTACGTATGACGCTGACAATTATTTAAAAATATTAATTAAATGTAAATTATTAAGCAAAAATAATCTGAAAAGCTCTGTTTGATTTCCCCTATATAAGTTTATTGACTAAACAGTTCAAAACATTACGTTCAGTAGATCAGTTCAAAACGTATTAGGTGCCAATTTCAAATTTGCAAATAAGGCTACTTGATGAAAAACCAATTTTGGATTTTGAGGATGCTGAAGCATTGCCTCAGTATGTAAACCCTGACATCCGAAATGTGCAGATAGCTTTTCTTGTTCAGAAGTAAAACGCTTTTTTTCATTTCTGAAAAATTTATCTCCATGCACTTATAATGGGTGCATTATAAGTTGGTGATTGGCGTTTTGCCTCCACGTGCTGTTCAGCTGCGAAAACAAGGAGAGGAGATAAACACGTCACTGACACGTCATTGCCGTCGCCTAGCAACCAGCAATCCACCAATCAAAAGTAAACTGTTGCCATAGCAACCCGAACCGCTTATCATATGTTGCCAACTCTATCGCACTACATCACGTGCTTTATGCATGACGCTATTCTATCTGCATGTTGAGGTTTTCAGTAAACAGACACTGCTCCTATTGTTGCTTCGCTTATGAATCAGCAGTATCACAATACCGTCGTCGTTGGTTGCCCTTTAGTATGAGATGGTATGCGTTGTTGGAAGGGAACAGGTGTGGATTTAGTTTCAAGGAATAGCTTATGACATTTTCTGGGTCAATGACAAACCTTTACAGTTCAATGACCAACCCTTACTTAGGGTATTTTTCCCTGTCATCACTGCCAAACTAAGAGTGTACTGCTTCAGGTAGTGAATGTTTCACAGAGTGTAAACAGCTTTACATTTTCGCAATATAATTCGTGTGTTTCAGTGATCAACTTCAGTGTTTCTGTGATCAACGTTAGTGTTTATGTGATCAACTTTAGTGTTTCAGTGCAACTTTAATATTTAGCTAATTATCATTACTCATGGCTACCGCAAACACTTGTGCTACAGAAACAGGCAGAAAGAAACTATCTGCGAAGACCACAAAAAATGTTTTTTGGGCACGGAATCCCAATTAAAGGACAAGCAAGGGAAATTATATGTTCCGTAAGAAAATATTTTGAGGATGAAAGAGACAATGGGAGTCCAATAATTCCCATTTCAAAAGTACTGGACAGAACCTCAGCTGATGTTAGTGTAAGTAAGAATACCATAGTTAGAGTAGGGAAAGAGAAATACGCCAGTGAAGAAAATCAGGCATGTACATCGCAGTTACAAACTCGTATGCTGTACTTAGGTAACTGCTCACTTAAACGTGTAGACAGTCTTACGGCAATCTTACGATTAATACTGCAGTATGCAAATTTCTAGGAATATGTGCGTGTGCATTACTGCAACTGACTGCAACCGAACTTCCACCTCCCCTCTAACCGTCACCTTCATTGCCTAGCACGTGGAGAGGGACGGTAAAGTGGCAACGGTGCTATCCCCTCTCCTTCCCCACTCCTTCAACTGTCAATCACCAACTTATATTGCACCCATAATAATATGTTTTGAAACAATGCTCCTCATATATTCTCTCTTAAGCTATCTTGCTGCTCTGCAAGACTACAGCACAGAGAACTGAGGCAATCTGCATAGACTGACAATTAGTATAAAATGTTTACAAATGTATAATGCTCTTCTGAAACAAAAATTTAGAGTAGTCTTTCATTCTACATAATGGCTTAATACTTATTGGCATTCTACTTAATAAAGAATGGCTTGCTCCATCCGTGGTTAAGTGACAGCACACATTATTACATAGAAGCAGTGTCTGTATTGTTGTCATTTCTTTCAGCAGCACACCATGCATTGTAACATTAATTAACTGAAATGAGGCCATAATGAGAAACTTGGTAAAATATGTTAATTATGCAGAGCTACACAGAATCAAAAGAAGAGGTAGAAGAAAAAGGGAACAATTTCTGTCATTTATGTGTACAGTCCAACAAATATGGTTGGCAATATACTGATACGAGTGTAGATTTAAGAGTTCATGCCACTTATGTGAAGCCTTGCTGCTTCTAGCAGAAGCCATACCGATTTCATACAACCATAGATGAAGTTGTCTCAACTCTTCCCATATAAACCAGAAATATTATAATATATAAGTTTGGGGATGAACATCGCCTGGTATATTATGCTCAAATCACAACTGTAGTGTTGAATCTCTTACAAAACAACACAAATATACACCCAGGTAAAAGTTAAATATATAAACTAGAGTTCCTAGTGGTTTCTCCGTGATCACTATGTCCTGAAAATCTTGATTTCGTCCCTTCCTTATTTTGAGCTTATTGCACTTCAGCACAATAGACTAACACTTGAAAGGGAAAATTTGGATGCGCATAACTACGAAAGACAGAATGTTATCAGCAAAGTCAAAATAATATGTATTCAAAAGATATTATTACCTGAGTAATTGTGTAATGAACAAAGGTTAGCGATCGAGAAGCCTGTAGTCCAACAGCAAATTGACGTAGTGATTACGGCAGACCATGTAATATGTAGGGTAATGCACTTGGATAGCCAAATAGGAACATGAATTCCAACAAAACAAAAATAGAAGTGGGTAGTTTTATATCAGACCTGAGAAAACAAGAAATTCTGCGTAACTAGAAGCCTGTTGATGTATCTGGCATCCATAGAGTAATCTAAATGTCCCTGGGAAGTGAATACATCGTAGTGATGTTTAATCAAACGAGTATCAACGTAACCTCACTAGAGAAACAATTCGGACTGAACGAAGTACTATTCGTTATCTACAAGCTAAGCTTTATGCAACCTTGGAAACAACGATTTAGCTAAAGAAACAACTGAAGCCAGATCACTCAATCAAAAATATTAAACATCAGAATGGCAGCTCTTATTAATCAATATTTCATAAACTATGCCGATATTTACAACATATCATTTTTTTCTGGCTCCAGGTTCTTTTCCTGTTTTTAAATTAGCTTACCAAACCATGCTTTATAATGACTAAACTATAACGGAGGTCAATTAAATCATTTCAAGGCCTAGTAAATCACCAGACAAATTACTAGTAGAAATAGCAGTGCAAGAATTAGCGGATATCGGTTCCTGTATTTTCACAGGTATGATAGCTTTTGTTTGTTGGTTCTTTCGTGGTATACCAAGCATGAGCAAAGCTCTGGTATTATTATACACGTTACACATTTATGGTGTAATTCTACCGTTTGCATATTGGGGATAGCTTTGTTGGTTTGTCTTCCAAAGAGGTTTCGCAAGTGCAATATCCTGTATATGGCGCGGTTTAGCGTATTCACGGTGTAATTTGTCTATCAAAGTTAACCTTTCATAAAGCAGGTGAATGAGTTGCAGATTTCCGAAGCGATATCTACTGCATAAACAAGTAGCAAGATATATTAAGTAATGTTTTTAACTTTTATTTCATTTTATTTTGTCTCTGCTTTGTATAATTTCTTCTGTATTAACTCATGGGCTACATGTATGTAATGTGTAAAATGACACGTTACCTTCCATTACTGGTGTCATTAACACTGAGGTGTTTGTTCAAGTTACACAAGACCAAGGCTCAGGGACATTTAACATGTCATACATTTGTTGTACATGCATTATGAGTAGTAATATATCCACCACCACAAGTACAGGGCCGCGCCGTGGTTCAGTGGTTAGACCGCTTGGCTCTCACCTAGGTGGCCCGGGTTCGATCCCAGGGGACCGCAAAGTGAGATTTGTGGTGGACAACACGGCGCTGGGGCGGGTTTTCTCCGGGATCTCCGGTTTCCCCCGCCATCTCATTCCACCGGTGCTCCATCTTCATCTCATGCATCATCAGTGTCATCGCCTGCGGTGCCGTAAGTAGTAAAAGCGGGCGTTAAACACTACACATTTCATTTACATTTCATTACCGCAAGTACATGGGTGGGTACCTATAATTTTGATTTTCTTTAAATCTTACTTTATGTAGCAACATTGAACATTTGTGAATTGCCAACATTTGAAGCATTAACTTCAGGACATGCATTGCAGTAGGTCAGTAATAATGTAAGGTATCAAGTCATAGTTACATTCATAAGCTGTATGTGTTGCAAATTTAAATGCTGAAAGGGATATTAAAGGATTCATCCATATTGCACATAAAGTAAGTATGTATTTAAGAATGACTTTAGAACTTTCTTGAAAACTTTACAGTTACTTAAGTTTCAGGCAGCATAGAAGGTTATTTTAAATGTTAATTTCAGAAGGGTAACATCCTTTCCAGAACAGTTCTAAGCTGTTTGCGGATCTGTGCAGTTTGCTTCCATTTCTTATTCTGTGTTCATACACAGCAAGCTTTATTGTGAAGTTATTATAATAATCTGTAAAACAGCTTCATGTGCCTCCCTCTGTCACATAGATGGCAGCATATGAGGAGAATTTTTTCAAAACTCGATGGATGCAAAATTTTACGAAATTGAGTTATATATAGTATCGGCATAATTTTCACCTTCTGCATCGTTCTGTGAAATCAGATTTTGCAAAATTCGATTCATGTCCTGTGTAGAAGATAGGGAATATCAGCAGTTTTTTCAAAAAACTTGATTGATGCACTTGGCTTAGTTAAAGCAAAAGTCGATGGATGCGATTTTTTGATTTTATTATCCAGCGTGTAGCAACCTCAATTCTATGAAACGAATGTTGGCATTGACTGCAATCTCACTATTGTGATTCTAGAATTCTCAATCATTTCTGCAAGCTTTGTACACTGCTGCACCATTGGCAATAAGTGCGAACTCAGTTTGTGCACTTGTATTTCACATTCATTTCTGAAAACTTTGTTATACTTAAACAGCATTTTTATTCTTATTTGAGACACTGCACAATGGACGGGAGCTCAGATTGTGAAACTGTACCCTTCGTAGAATGCACAGGAAGTAGAAATTGCAAAAACAAGGAAAGGAAATCAAAATGAAAATCAAGCAAAGCTCATACTCCAGCAATTTCATGTTCACATAGTCTTGAGTGCACTCCACGAAATCCTAAAGGTAAAAAGGTGTAAGCTCTATGATGTAGCTGATTTTACTTCTTTCCGTGCTAAATAAAATAGATCAAGATAAATTCCTTATGAAAAATATGTGTATTACATCTAATCGCAGAGTGGTGAAGAAAAGAACTCCAAATACGAAGGAGATTGTTAGGCATTAAATAGTGTCAGAACTAATGATGTCCGAGTATTGTCAGTATGCACTGCAAGCTTCCAAGGAATCACAAGGGTGTCAAAAGATTGATTATCTCTCCTGGTTAGAAAGTTTCACTTATCTGGGAATGCACCAAAGGAAACCAGAGGAAGTGACAGAACAGGAAGATTACAGAAGGGCATTTCTGCTGCTATAAAGCAAGACGTTAAGAAGTACAAATTGTGCAGAAAAAGCCGCTATGGAAGAGCAAAACTTAATATCTGAAAAATGTAAAACAACTTTTGCAAAGAAGGATAATTAAGAAATCTACCAGTTTGCTTATTGTCAAAATATAAATATATATTTTACAATAGTCAACATGAAAAATTCAATGCCATGACCGGGATTTGAACCATGGATCTCCTGGTTACCGTCCAGTCATTCTAACCCATTGAGCTACCATGGCCATCTTACTGTCATGTCATTAAATTCTCCATTTGACTCGTATATTTTCCCAGTAGACCACTAGGGGCTGTCACATTCGAGATACACCGTTTGTGGTGACTTACTATCATAAGTACTTAAGTCCCAGGCTTCATTATTTAACTCTTATTATTTTAGTTAGTTGATCTGCTGGTTTCCGTCCAGTAGGTCTAAACCATTGAGCTACCATTAAATTAAATTCTCCATTTGACTCGTATATTTCCCTGGTGACGGCAAGTTGGCCACGGTGAATGAATGAATTCCGTATTTCCTTTAAGTGGAACATAGGGCTTGCCGAACCGCGCAACCTGGGGGCCCCGAGCCAACGGGTGGAGGATCAGAGGTTTCCTGATCAGAGAGACTCTGGGATGAGTGGACAGCCCAATGCCGGAAGTGAAAGTACGAGAGAAATGAGGTATTAGGAAAGATGATGGAACAATTGGTGGAATGCTGGCAGGGGAAACCGGAGGACCCAGAGAAAATCTGCACCAGCGCCATGTTGGCCATCACAAATCTCACTTTGCGGTCACCTGGAATCAAATCCGGGCAGCCTTGGGGAGAGCCAAGCGGTCTAACCACTCAGCCATTGCGCACAAAATATTAATTCCCGAAATCTATGCGTATCTGTGGATGCGAAAACATTTGTATACTTGTGTAATGCTTATAATCTTTTGCAGGCTCTGATGCAAGTCCTATCTTAAAATAAGTTTTCCAGAGAGTTTAAAGGTTAGGAACGAATAATGCAAATAATAATATTAGGGGTAAATTAAAATTAAGAAAAGGAGAATAACTTTATTGTGCTCGCACGTTGCAATTACCATTTGTTAGAAATGGTATCTTTTCATGCCACAGAGGAAACTTTGCCAAGGAACGCTTCAGTTATTCACATGTGAAACATTACAGTCAGAACAAAACATATTCGAGGACACGAAATATTAAAAGAAAATCAGTATTTTGTGGATTATCTAAGGGACATAGCAGGATTTATTGAATTAACAAACGACAGCACCAATAATATTTAATGTCTTTAGCCAAGATACCAACATAACATCAAAATATTGGAGTGCAAGACAGCAAGAAAACAAAAATGATTCATAGAAAAAATGTCAATACTATAAAATATAAGTTAATTTACACATTTCTGAGACACAAACAGAAATCTCCCCAGAAAAATTGCGCATATTACAACAATGTTGGCATTCAGTGTTTCGTAGAGTAGCCTATAGCTTTAAATATACCCTGTAATCTTCTTCGGATGCAAAGGATAGTGATGTGCATTCCATATCCTCTCCTATTCAAATCCCAACCTCAACCTGCCCATGGTGCAACCTGCTTTTACCACTGAGGCTCTGGGGACCGAGCATTAGCAGTATAACTACATCAGAAATAGAGGAAATGCTATTTCATCTCTTACGATGGCCTGTCACGGCGTACAAATGTTCCACAATTGGTGCTTGTGGGAAAAGCCGATGGACGTTAAAACTCCTCCCGGCCAGGTCTGATGGACCCATTAACCAAAGACAGGTGTGGCCTTCCAGACATACTGGGGGTTAAAGTGAGTGGATGATGTAGCCACCATTTCAAGCAAAAAATTGGTGTCCACTTAAAAAACGGTTATATTTATGCTACTATGAAATATTGGAGAGCAAGAGAGCTAATGGCTTCCGTGCCAAAGCCTAGCATTTGAAAACAACAGATTAAGACGGAGGTGGAGAAGAAAAATGAACTAAGAGCCATGTACAGATTGCACAAGTGCGCTCAAAAAGTTTTTATCAGCTATTGAAAGAGAAAAACACTGAGGCAATCACTATTTGTTTTTATATACAGCAGAATCAACCACTGTCTAAACTTTCTGTTAGCTAGGTATTCTATACAAGGCAGGTGTGGCTGTATAATCTATGCATAATGATTCCATCTAAAACCCAGAACAAAGACATTTTCTTGTATACATGGCCTGAAACTGAATATGCTAAAGGCTGTAACCAGGTTGCCTCAGCTTTGCACCACTTTTTGTTGGAACTGGGAGAAAGGATGTCTAATAACGCTCCTTTTACCATTCATTTATTTTCAGACTCTTTGTCTAGTCTTAACAAGAATAGTGTGATGATCTTCATGCTTATCACTTTCTTGGAGAAGAGTAAAAAATCTTCCCGCATTTCACATATCTACCCAAAACGTGGGCACAGTTTTATGCCTCCTGATACAGTGAGCAAAGAAAAGAAAAAGGATGTTCAAAATCTAGCTAAATCTTTTGAAATTCCAGAAAGTGCAAAAGAATTTTATGAGGATTTACTAGAATATACCAATAAAGGTTAAAGCTTACTTATTCATATTGTTTGAAATTTCTTTGTATTCCATGTGATTATTATATAAATATACCAAAATATTATATTGTTATAGTGAATGTAGCAGTACTTAGTTTGTAAGTTTATGCCTAATCAAATAATCCTTATAAACATTAACATGTTGGTTGTGTAATACATTATTTATTATGAAAAGGTACAATTAAAAAAACACATAAACAAAAAGTAAAAAAACAATAAATAACAAAAATGAGTAAATTTCTCACTCATGCAGAAAAGTTAATCAGTATCTATCGGCTTTTGAAAAAACTCTGCATTTCCAAACCTCAAATTTGCACTAGTTAAATTATGGTATTTGTTTCTTTTCACATTCAATGAGACAGTTTCAGGAAGAAGAATTGAATGATTAATACAGTTGCTGTGCTAACCAATTAGCATTGCCAATAAATAGAAAAAAACATTTTTCTCAGAAACACATTTTGTGTATCTATCAAGTTTTGAAAAAAACACTCCTCAGTTACCCTGCAAACAGAAGTTGCAAGTTTCATACCTGGTAACTGATAGTTATTCATCTCCACTTGTTTAAGCCAATGTTCAACACAACATAAAATATTAATATTCTTTAATTCATTACTCAACAAAGCTTCAAGTTCTTCTATTTTAGTTCTAAGAGACTGTAAATTTTGAAACATTAAGTTACATTACAATTATATGTGGTATTATGGAATTCCCTATCTCTACAGAAATTATCAACAACTTTTTGAATTGCTAACTCAGTTGCTCTACAGCTACTAATTGTGACATCTGAGGAAAGTAATTTAAACATGAATGTGTATTTAATTGAGTGTGATACGACCTGAAGTGCTACAGTTTGAATTATTAACAATAACTTTAATTAATATTACAGTTAATGCTCTCTTCCATCACGTATTAAAATGCATTTTATGGGTATTGTAAATTTCACGTTTGACATTCAAAGTATTAACTACTTTTACATTTACATACTTTTTACACATTAAGGATATGTTTGTCTTCACTCAGATTCTTTCACGATTTTCATAAGAATTTGGAAGCTGATCGTGTCCTTACGGAAGTTTTATTACAATCACATTTTTATTTTGAAGAGAAATTATAGCTTTTCTAGTTCTGGGATTATGATTTCAGATTCACCATTTGCGAAGTCATTGCTCCCACATAATTACGCTGGTCTTCGTAAAATTTTTGTGTCAAATGTTGAAAAGTTGTGCTGAAGGCAAGCAATTTTTTATTCAAATTATACTGAAAGTGCTGATATATAACATCTCTGACAATACAACAGTTCTGTCTTCATTATATTTTGCTTTTGAGATTTCGCTGATATTTTCTAATCTAAAATTTTCTAATATTTTCTAATGAAATGAGCAGGATGAATGGATACCTTTTTTAGATTTGAAAATCATTAGAATACCAACAGGATTACATTTTGGAATATACAGGAAAGCAACACATGTTGACAATTACATTAAATGCAACCCATTAAACCCAGTACAACATCAATATGCAGTATTCCATAGTTTGGTTCACAGATTAATCAACATTCCGCTAACAAAAACAGAATATGAACAGGAGTACACTCACATACACCAGGTTGCCGAATTGAGCAACTATAACACAAATTTCATCAAAAAATTGATCTACAGACACAAAAGAAACAAAAATTGAAAGGACATTACTACATTAAAAAACTAGAAAACCCAAACACCCGATATGGCAAATTTACATTTCATCCAAAATACTTCAAAAAATTTGAAATAATATTTAAGAGCTTCAACATAAAATTAGGCCCTGAGAACAAACACAACATCCGCAACTTACTAAACCATCCTCTAAAAAATAGCACATCAAAAACTCAATTATCAGGCATTTACCAAATGAGCTGCCAGGATTGTGACAAGATATACATTAGTAAGACCAAAAGGAATCTAGGAACAAGAATCAAAGAACACTTCAGAAATATTAAATTCAAGTTGGCCGTAGCACATCACTTTTGGTCTCAGAATCACAACATAAAACAAGAAATAGAACTGATCAAACAGGCAAAGAAACCTCTGGAACTACAGATTTGGGAAAACCTATTTATTACAAAGAAACAAGACCTCTTGATGAATTTTGAAATTCCTGCCGTAGATGATGTCATCAAACTTACCAGAACATTAGATGGTAGCACGACACCAAGCCAGATGCAGACACCGGATGCATCATCAGTCAGCCATAAAACTGACGATAGGGAAGAAGTTCCCAGTAAATAGTCTTCATCAAAAAACTTGTAAGTGGAGAAAAGTAGATATATACAAGGTTGACTCATTTGCCTAATTTTAGTAACAATGGCACTCCACTTTTTGAAATACTTCTTTTTATTCTATATGAAAGAGTAGTTTAAATAATGAATTATAAGCGAATTCAAAATTAATTCATTGTAAATGTTAAAATATTATTGAGGCATGGAGAAATGATGTCACAAGTACAAATCAAAGTGAATGTATATTTCTATAATATCTTATTTTTAGTTATCACTAACTTCATCAAAGGAGTACGTTTCCTCAACCTTGGACAAGTTATATACAAGTATCAGGAGAAACAGAAGAAAAACAAAAACAGTTTCTTTACGTATTATATGGTTAGTTTGCTTACGTAGTGTTCGGATTTTCAGCAAAAGCATGCTTTCACAGTTGGCAATGGTGTAGCCATGACGTCTTGCCTGCTATAGTGAGTGTGTGTGTGTGGTGTTTTAGGGCCTTGCCTGCTATATATCTACGTCGTCTTCCTGGTGTTTAACCAGAAGCTCTTGCTCTTCTATTTCTTCTTGTTTGATATTCATTTTATTCTGTAGAACTCTGTAAAATTAACTTGTTTTACCAGGTTTCTCATGACCTCATTGTAGTAAAGTAATATAACAATGCATGATGTGCTGCTCAAAGAAATAACAATAGAGGCATTGCTTCTGTGTAATAATGTGTGCTATCTTTATGTCACATAACCATAGGGCAAGCCATTTTATGTTTACATGCTAGATCATGGGAGGGTTTAATATTATCCAGCATGTTATTTTGTACCTATGTTGTATTTAGAGCTTTTGTACAAGTATACTGACACTTAATGCATAAACAAGTTCCAATTAATCATTCACATCTTCATTCAGGATCATCCAAATCACTCAAACACTCGTTGCATGTGTGTGTATTCTGTGTATTTGTTTCTTTGTTCGTTCCTCAGGTCCTACCCTGACCAAACATTCAACACATTATATTTTTTTATGGTACATTCATTATAATAATACATCCATCATTTCAAGCATTAAGCTCAGAACATGCATTACTGTAGTTCAATATAAAGTAAATTACCAAATGAACATTGCTTGCAGTCGGACAGTATTTAAAATTTACTGCTGAATGGGGCATTAAGATAAGATAAGATAAGATGCTTTATTGTCACATACGCTTACAGATAGTGAGTAAAAACTCAGTAAACAGGTGACTCGTCAACAGTAGAAAATTTAAAATAATAATAATAATTACACAAAATAACAATAACACTAATAATATAAATACTAATAATACAAATAATATAATTACTAATAATATCAATACAACTATATACAAATATTGTTATAATTATGACATGCCCTTGGAATAATATTGTCAGAATATTAGAATTACAAAATGACAAAAAATTTCATTATAATTCAATTTTATCATCCATATATTCAATAATCGAGTAGTAGGCTTTGTCCATTAGTAGGTTATTTATTGCTTTATTAAAGCATTTGAGGTTTTTCATTTCACGGATTCTTACAGGTAATTTATTATATATTTTTATTCCTGCATATTGTGGGCTTTTTTCATACAGTGCTAATCTGTGCATGGGTGGTTTTAGATTATTTTTATTTCTCGTTCCATGATTATGTTGCATTTGTGAATTATAAATTGTATCAAAATTTGAATGGATGTATTTATTTATTTCATACAGGTATTGGGATGGTAAGGTTAATATCTTCAGGTTTTTGAACAGGTTTCTGCATGAAACTTTGGTCTTGATTGAGTCATTATCCGAATTATCTTTTTTTGACTTTTAAAGATCGTTTCCCATCCCGTAGAGTTCCCCCATAGTATTATTCCGTATGTCATCAAAGAGTGGAAGTAACTGAAGTACACTATTTTTCTTGTTTCGAGGTTTGTTAATTTAGTTATGCAGCTCATATTGAAGGATGCACTGTTTAATCTTTTGGACAAATAACGGATGTGATCATCCCATTTTAATTGTTGATTTAAAAAAATACCCAAAATTTTTGAGTTTTCTGTAGGATTTATAGCATCAGTTGTGATAAACCTCTCAGAATTCTTTCCTTGAGTGCTGAACTGCATAACTGATGTTTTGGAGGTGTTAAGTTTGAGGCCATTACTCGTGAACCACTTCTGTAGGCGAGTTATAGTTTCACTTAAATTGGTTTTTAACTCCTCTAGGTTGTGCCCATTGAGTAAAATGGAGGTGTCATCAGCATACATAATTGTTTTCCCCTTTATGGAGTTAGGTAAGTCATTTGTGTAAATTATATACAGTAGGGGTCCCAAGACACTTCCTTGTGGGACTCCTGTTTTTATTTGTTCCCAATTTGATTCAACAGTTCCCTTTAGATTATTAATGACTGTTTTCTGTTTACGACAATTAAGATAGTTTTGAAGCCAATTTAAAGCAACGCCCCTTATGCCATAGAATTCTAACTTTTTTAATAATATATCATGGCAGACGCAATCAAAAGCTTTAGAATTATCACATATCAGAACTGCTGTTTGTTGTTTCTTATCTATCATTTTAGAAGCATCATTTACCAAGGTAGTTAGGGCTGATATTGTTGAGTGCTTTTCCCGGAATCCATGATGTGAGTTACTTAACTTGGTGAATTGTTCAAAATAAGACATGAGTTGTGCATGCACAATCTTTTCAAGTATGGTGGAGAAAGTTGGAAGGATAGAGATAGGTCGAAAATTTTTAAATTCGGCCTTCCCTCCTTTGTGTATGGGTTTAACTAGGGCGTATTTCATTCTCTCTGGAACAATACCCGTAGCTAGGGAATTATTAATTATTTGGCTCATTGGTTCGCTAATTTCATGTTTTATTTTCTTAATTAGAAATGGTGACAGTTCATCCCAGCCACAGGAGGATTTTGGTTTGAGTTTACTGATAATTTCAATAATTTTTCCTGGTGTAACATTTGAGAATTGAAACTGGGGGGTTAGCATTAGGCAATTATTATTATACAATTCAGTTATGGCATCTTGCATTGATGGGGGAGTATCTCGAATTTGATTACCAATATTTACAAAATAATTATTTAATGATTCCGCTGTGTCAGTACTCATATTACTTAAATTGTCTAAATTGTTTGTACTGTTTATTCCTAATTCCGCCTTTATTATTTTCCAAGTTGCTTTGCTTTTATTATCTGCATTTTTTATGAATTTTTCAACTGCCATTTGTTTAGCCTTCTTAATTACACGTTTATAGATTTTGCAGTAAGTTTTGTAATACTGAATAAAATTTGTATCTGTGGTGGTCTTATATATTTTGTGGAGTAGCCTCTTGCATGTGCTAGATACCCTAATGCCCTTAGTACACCAATGTAATATGTTTTTTTTAGCTACTTGTGGCCTAGTGGTTTTTGGAAAGGATTCATTAAAGCAGTTTAGAAGCTCCCTAAGAAAAGTGTTATAGTTTGAATCTACTGATGCCGCGCTGTTCCAGACCCAGGATATGTTTCCAGCTTTTTCTTTAAAAGTCAAAATGTTTCCTAAGCTAAATATGCGTCTGACAGCTATTCTTTTAGGTTCTCTTTTAATTTTATACATTGCTGGTAGTCTTATGAGGGCAGCTCTGTGATCTGATAGTCCCGTTTCCAAAACCGTACATTCGTTGTTGCCATAAATTTTATTTGTTAGTATGTGATCAATGCAGGTTGTTGACGCTTTGGTGACTCGCGTGGGGAGAGTATGTCTAAAAGCTAGGCCATGGGTATCAACAATGTCTATTAACTCGTTATTCAATTTATTGACATTTTCTGTCTCTTTACAGACAATGTTTTTTAGGTTACTGCCTAGATTTAATTTAGTTTTATAAAGATCAATATTACTGTCCATGGTAATTACTAGTTTTTTCTTTTTGTCATTCTGTAATTTTGTTAGTAAGTGTTCAAATTTATTAAGGAATGTTTTGAGTGTATGATAGTAAGGTACCCTATAAATACAGATCACAATTAAGTTCCAGTTAATAATTTCAATGGCAGATAATTCAAAACAGCTATCTGCACTTAATGTCTTAAGATCATGTCTTAATTTTGCATGCTCAATTAGGTGATCACGTACTAGAATGCAGGAACCACCCCTATCAGAATGGCTCCTGGTATAGAAATCTACTACAGTAAATCCATTTAATTTATTTAGCAGCCAAATTGAATCTTTACTCAGCCAGTGTTCATTAAGGCAAATTATTTCAATTTTCGTGTCCACCATTTCATCAATTAGTATGTTTAGGTCATCAATTTTTGTGAGTGAACCTTGTAAATTTAAATGCATTAACCAGTAATTGAACTCATTTATATTAGACATTTTTGGTACACACGCAGTGAGGGTTTTATCAACATTTCCCAATTTGGGGACACCTACTGATCCAGTACCAAGTTTCCCTGAGATTGGTGTCAACACTGCAATATCAGGTTTACATGTGTTTAATACTATTTCTTCAATTTTGTTGGATATATATTGTACATTTTGATGAAATAACCTTATTGTTTTACTATTAACAACGTTTATATTTACTACAGGAGTGTTTGGTTTAGTTTGAGTGAAAACTGTTTCTGTTACTGAGTCAATACCATTTGCTTTAACATCCACCACCTTACTAATTAGTTTCCCCTTAATACCGAACAGATTGCCCTATTCAACAGGTTTCCAAATTGATGAATGTCTCAGTATTATATAGGGAGTAGGTATATAAGAATAACTTTAAGCCTTTCTTGAAAATGTTATATTGTTTCAAGTACAATAGAGAGATACTCTACATTTTTATTGCAGAAAAGTAATATACTCTTTGGAACAGTTTTAAGCTATGTGCCAGTATATGCAAATTGCCAACATTCCTCTTGCTGGCCGTGCCGTGGCTCAGTGTTTAGACCACTTGGCTCTCGCCAAGGCGGCCCAGGTTCGATCCCAAGCGACCGCAAAAGTGAGATTTGTGGTGGACAACACAGCGCTGGGGCGGATTTTCTCCAGAACCTCCGGTTTCCCCCACCATCTCATTCCACCAGTGCTCCATCTTCATCTCATGTATCATCAGTGTCACCGCCTGCGGTGCCGTATGTAGTAAAAGCGATTGTTAAACACTACACATTTCACATTTCCTCTTGCTGTAGTCATGAAGAGCAGGAAGGTAGCTTAACAGATAATATACGTATTCACAATAAGTATTAAACAAGGGCCTAGAGGAATGTTAAATCCACGCACCACAAAAAATATGATGGCCTCTTTTGTAATAAAAACAGTTGCTTGTTATGCACTGAATTACCTAACAAGATAATTAAGTATAACAAGGAACTGAAAATACACAATTATAGAGTTCTTAAGGTAGTTTGTTTTCAGAAAGGTAACTCTTTAATTGCTTCTATAATCTGAAAACTTACAGGGACGGATCCAAACAAGGTTTTGTTGAACTTAAGGGAAGGACTGCACTAGTCAACTTGGTGAGTTATTGACCTGGACTGATATTTCTTCCTCTCCGTATATCAGATCCTCTGTGTTACCTTGCATATGCAGTCATCGTAGACCCTGCTTCGCCAACTGATATGCATGGTGTGGCTATACAGTTCACAAGGTGCTGGCATGCCTGGTTGCTGCTGGCGAATGCTATGGAGATACGTTTCATGCAGTAGCGTTACCATTCTGCACTTGGGTTACCAAAAATTATTAAGGACACGATAGTAGTGAAGGGACAATTCAGAAACTCTATAATACATGGTTTAATATGTATATAATACTTGCTATTATAAATAAAACAACCCAATAGTAGTAACATTATTATAGCCTTCAATCCCATACAACCAAATGATGACATACAAAAGCAATATTTTCAACTATAAGAACGAAACAGTACTTTGTGGAAATTAGCACAATTTGGATCCTGAAACAATTTAAAAATACAAAATAATATTTACTATACAGTGATAATATCACACAGAATACTTCATATTAAACAAATATAAACGTTTCAATTAAGAGTTTTATGCATTCAGTTTGCAGTAGACACTCTTGCCTTCTGACATCTTTTGGTTTTCAAAATATTTGCCACATTTGGAGACAGTGAAACACAACTCTGAAACCTTAAGGCACATTTCAAGTTATGATCACTGATGTTGGATCTACGAGGGTTTTTAATGTGTTTCATAGCCGAAGATAAGGATTCACATATATAGGTTGAACCAAACATCGCACTCATAGATGCCGAATGCCTGTATAGTCGAGGGAATCTTGATTTAGGAAATATCGTGTAGAAATCTAGCAAACTTCCTCTGTTTCTGTAACTGTCAACTAACTGATGTCACATTTCAGAATGATAAGCTCCAGTTGAATAGCTTTGGAAATATCATTAATATTTATGCCAAATAGTGTAGAAAATAAATCAAAATCCATTTTAAGCCCGTGAGACCATGAAATCTTTCATCAAATGCACGGTAAAACATGTGCTGATATTCATCATAAGATCCTACTTCATGGTAATCACAATCATGGATCACACTTTCCAACCTGGAAAAATGACAAGGATCACCATTTGACAGTTGACGTTCCCATAATGAGAGCATATTTTCAAAAACTTCAATGCTACAAAACATATCTGTGATTAATTTGTTTTTCCATTGAAGTGAAACTTTCAAAGTATTAGCAGCCTTAAATGCAAGATCACATTTCCACTTAACATTCGTGAGCTCTTCAATAGGTTCTCTGTACATTTCCATGAACAAATGTATCTCATACAATAATTCAAAGAATCTGCTTAAAACCTTGCCTCGAATGAGTCACCTAACTGCTGTATGATATGGTATATCTCCATACTCATGCTCTAAATCTTCTAAGCAGCTTTTAAATTGTCTGTGCTTTAGACCATGGGACCTAAGTTTGTTTACAATCTACACAACCAGCCTCATTACATTGTTTACATTCAGTGTTTTAGCACATAAGTTTTCTTGATGAACTATGCAATGAACTGCTGTTATCTCTTTTGCTGGTTTATTTTTCAAGAGGGTCACAATACCGTGCGAACCAATCATAGTTAGGGCACCATCGGTGGCTACCGATATGAGTGTATCCCATGGAAGCCCTGCATTCTCCACAACTTCTACTACACAGTTCAGAATGTCTGATCCTGTTGTTGTGCCTTTTATTGGCACCAGATCTAGCATTTATTCCACAACTTCCAATTTTTACCTACTCTAGGAATTTAAATACTTAATTGAACAATAATTGATAATCTCAGAAACTATTTGTAGTTGGTTTTTTAATACTCGTCACTTGTTTATATTTATGAGAGACTAGTTTCAAAGGCATTTGCCTCCATTTTCAATCTCTTACCAACTGGCATCTGTTGTTGTGTGCTCTCTCTTTGGTGGTGCAACTATGAACTTCTTTGTCAAATTATCTACTGGTGAGATTTCAAAGTTCATTACGCGGTCCTTATTTTTCCATATGAATATGTTCTCCTATGTTGTCAATTTATTTTGGTTTATCACTCCTTTTAATAATTTTGGATTTGGATCAATGTCATGGTTTTCATTCCAAAAGTGAAATGCTACTGCTAACTTTTCTTGTTTCAATCTGATGTTTCTAAAGTGTTCTCTGACTCTGGGTTTTAGATTTCTTTTAGTTTGACCTATGTAGCATTTTTCACAATTCTTACAACTTATCAGGTATATTCCGGATCTGTTAACTGGTGGGAATTCATCTTTTGTTTTTGAATTTAGCAATTTTAAAATTGAGTGTCTATTAGTAGGTGCGAAGGTGATACTTTGTTCCTTTAAGATCTTTTTAAATTTATTAAATGTTTTTGGGTGATATGTGAATGAACTGAATATGTTGTTGCTTTCTTTTTCTTTTGTAAATGTGGTTGCTTACTTAATGGTTTTCTTTAGTTTAGTCTTTCTAATTTTCAACACCAAACTTTTGTTGTATCCATTTTCTTCTGCTATATGTAGTATTGTTTTTTGTTCTTTGAAATATTCTTCTTTTTCCATGGGTATGTTGACTAGTTTGTGTGTAAGGGTGTTTATTACTGCATGTTTATGTGTAATTGGGTTGTGGCTATTACTTTTTATGTAATTTTCTGAATGTGTTGGTTTCCTGTAAATTCCAACATCTTCCCCACAAATAGAGAAATCTAAAACTTCAATGGAAAAGGCTCTGATACTATTGGAAAAGTGGACTGACAACAATTTGATGAAAATAAATACTGATAAAACAACATTCCAAATATTTAGCTTAAAAGAGAAAATCCCTAAACTAAATTTGCAGTTCAAGAAAACAAACCTGAAACAAACATATGAAACAAAATATTTAGGAACAATTTTTGTTTCAAAATTATCTTGGAGACATCATATTGAAGCAGTAGTAAATAAATCAACAAAAAAAACTTTCAATTTTGAAAAGATTAGCTGGAGTTAAGTGGGGCAGTAACCGGGAGACACTGAACATGACATACAAAACATTCATCAAACCAATACTTCTTTATAATGCAAAGGTAATAATTACAGCAAGCAGTTCTAACATAAATCACCTAGAAGTATGCCAAAATTAGGCCCTGCGACTAATAATCAGTGTAACAAAATCAACTCCAATCACGGCAATGCAAGCCTTAACTCGGAACTATCCAATAGATCTAACTTTAGAGGAGCACGCACTAATACAACATGAAAAATTGTTGTGGTTAAAAACAACAAAATGGGAGAAAAGATTACTACAACCAATCAAGATGGAAACACCAACAAGTCACCTACACAAAGTTATGGAATTAAAAACAGATCTGAATCTTCCTAATTCTAAAGAAAACATTTTAATCAAAGAAACCCCACTGACTTTTGAATCAATTAATATTCAGTTAGATTTAGAACAAATAGTTACAAAATCTGGAACTTCCAAACCTGTACTAAAAGCATTAGCATTAGAAACTGTGAACAATAGATACCCACCTGAAGAGTGTTTACATATCTACACATATGGAACTAACTTGGACTACAACTCAGGAGCAGGAATTAAGTGTGTACTGTTCTCATTCTATCAACCAGCAGAGTACCACACAACAAATTTTGATGCAGAAGTAACGGCTATTCATATTTCACTCCAAAACCTTCTATACAGAATAGATAAATTCAAAAATGCTGTCACACTTCTGATTCTAAAGCAGCATTAAGTGCAATAAGTTCATATAAAATGAGGTCAATCCAAATTAAAGAATGTCACAAAATGATCCAACAATTTCAAAAACTACAGAAAAGAATGCTATTACAGTGGATACTTGCACATTGTGGAGTTGCTGGAAATGAATCAGCTGATTTTCTTGCGAAAAACGGTGCAAATGTAATTCAGAACAAAAGTAAAAACTTACCCTTTACATCCATAAAAAGATTAATCAGAAGCAAATATAAAAACAAATAAAACCAATCAATATCTAACAAAGCCAAAGATAAAAAAATGGAACATTTTAGTTAAAAATCCAGAAATTATTCCAGAAATCCCATGTAAAGCTGCAGTAGCAAATTTTAGATTACTTACGGAACATGATTATTTGGCCAAACACCTACACAGAATAAGAATTTATACAAGTCCAAATTGTGCCCGCCTCGGTAGCGTAAATGGTAGCATGTCTGCCACACGTTCAAGAGATCCCGAGTTCGAATCTCGGTCAGGGTGAGTTACCTAATCCTTGTTTCACGTAAGCTTGCCCAGTATCTCTTACTGCTCACGTGACCTAATCACCTGTCATTGGCTGCTGTTGTGGTAAAGACTGTCGTGCGGTAAAAATTAGTTCGTTAATTAACATGGTGATATATCTGTATATAACTATATGTGTTGGAAGAGAATTGTCAAATTTATATTTTCGTAACTGTTTTAATTAAATATATTACGCAACACAGTTGATTTATCTGAAATGCATGTTAATTCTTAAATGAAGTAAAGAGGAGGTTCCTTTGCTCTCAAGCACATAATACAATAGCACGTGCTTCAGCGGTTCATATTTCTTTATATGACTTTTATCACTGACCTTGTTTTGAACGGGATTAGTCATATATCGGCATTCGAAGGTTGTTGTGCCTAGTGCGAAAGCTAAATTATTTTATTGATCGTTTATTGCGCGTGTACTTCTATGAATAATGGCAGAGTCTACCGCCAGTTTTTCGCTGAAGCATCGCAAGGGTAAATCCTTACAAACAGGCGAAAAAAGAATTGCGGTGCATGTGTTTAATGCACTCAAAGAGAAGAATCCGTCTTTGTCAGTGAGAGAAGTCGAACAGCTGTGCTCTGAAGTTACAGGTGTGAGTGTTAGATCCGTAGGAACATCGCGATGTGAAATAGAGAAAACAAGAAAACTTACCACTCCAGGCAAAAGCAGGAATAAACAAAAGCGCGTGCTCGGAGAAAATACGTGAAAAGTGCTGTGCGTCGTCATGTGTACAGTTTTTTCTTTAGAAACGAACTCCCTAACATAAATAACATTTCATCTGCTGTAACTGAGGATGCAGATTCACCAAATTTCAGCAGATTGCTTATACAGCTGGGGTTTGTGAATGAAAAAAGAGGCAAAAAGATGTGCTAAAAATAGAGGCGATATTGCTGTGTGGCGAAGACATTATTTAAGGACAGTCAGACTGTACCGAGATACAAGTCGCAAAATATACTACCTAGACGAGAAATGGGAGAATGAAGAACACACGAAAAGTAAGGTATGGCATGACACGGCTTTTAAGACTGAAAGACAAGCATTTTTGAAAGGTATGTGTGCTGGTTTAAAAAATCCCAGTGGAAAAGGTCGAAGGCCTTTCATTATAAACTTGTTTCAGTTACATTGCTCCTTCATTAAGTTCCAACTTGCTCATTTCATTAAAAACTTGTATTTTTGCATGCCTTCATATCCTTATTTGTATGATTTTATTTTCTTCCCGGCAATTATTATGACGTTTACTGCAGGTTTAAATGTGACGGAAAGGCACCGCCTATGGCCTATGGCACGAAAGCATTAGCCAATTAGGACGTGGGGGAAGGTAGTTGGACGCGGAGTGATACATGTCAGCGGGGCAAGGTTATATGAAACAGAGTATAGACAAGGTTTTCTGGGGTTTTCCCTTATCCTTCAAGACGAACGTCGGGCAACACTAAGCTCCATGGACCCTGGACTCATTTCAGCATCATTTCACCAAATTCATTCATCGTCCGATATAACTTAACGTCGGGGCGGACATAAATTAAAAAAAAAAGGTCCAAATTGAACTCTGTGCAACAAAGAAGAGGAAATGACCGAAGAACATCTTTTAACCTGTGAAGCCCTACCTGCTGGACCCACTACACAGAAATATTGGAGAGCAAGAGAGCTAATGGCTTCATTGCCAAAGCGTAGCATTTGAAAAGAACGACAAGGATCATTCCTGTTTCTTCCCTATTCATACGTACAAACATAGTTCAAAAGCACCCGGGCCTCATATTTATTTGAGCCACTTAGTTATCACTCTCTTAAAAGAAAAATTATATCAACATATAATCAAAGAATTAAAGAAGATAATACATTACAAAGGAAAGGAAACCTGGGAAAATTAATGTAAGAGCATGACTAGAATGAATACACTACCAAGAAAATACTCTGTAGCAACTTTTAGACTTCTAGCAGGCCATGACTGTATCAATAAACATTTATTCAGGATTGATATAGTGAGATCTCCTTCGTGTCCTTTCTGTAAACCTTAAAAGACATGAATGGCAACCACCTGCTCTAGTACCCAATCTTTAGTCAACATACCTTCATAATGTAAAATATGTATTCCAAGAGAGTCAATGAATTGATTGCCAACTGCTTAACATTAGGTACCAACCAACCATTAGTTATGTGCAACTATGATGTTCTTCTTTTTGGAGCACTTGAAATTTTTTCTGGCAAATTAAACAAATAGCACCATCACTACTTTTCATGAAGAAGTACTCAGCTTCCCATTCGGGATTGAAATAATGTGTCAGCATGGGTGGCCTTCGTTTAAATGAGTGCCCTTCCCTATCAAACTGACACTGAAGTACGGGCCGCCACTTCTATGGAAGACAAACCACGTGAAGCACGCACTGAGGCAGCACGGTGCTTGTAGCCCAGCAGATGTTTTGCGGCAAGCGAGTTGGCTGTGACTGGCATAGTGCATTATGTAACAAGAGCAATAAGTTCACTGAATAGAGCTGAGAGGAGACAGAAGAGAAGGAAGATTATGCCTACACATTTATTTTCAACTAAACGAAAAAGTAGGAAGAAAAATCCTGTATTGTGTTGGCAACATGAGTTGGTGCAGAATACACAGCTTCTGCAAATCAAATGTGGATTGATGGTAACCAGCAAGACATTCTGCCTCTCCTAGCACTCTACTCCTCCCGCATATGTTACAATCACCTTGGCCATTTAATAATGTATCACTAGTGGGAAGTAAGTTAGCTGTATTAACAATGCATGGGTGCCGAGAGGGCGGTTCCATTGAAAAATGTAATTTAGAGAATGTTTATAAATTAAAATTAAATCCTAGAAGATAAAATATAACCATGTAAGTTATTCTAGAACAAGTAGGTGACTCAGTGATTCAAATGCATCTAGGGAAAACCACCCCTGGGTATAGCAAATGCCAAGCTAAAGGTTTAAATGGAAATTTTGTGTACCTAGTAATTGTCTACCTAGTGAACTAACTCAACTAAACACATCTGTAGATTGATGTATCCGAACATGGAAATGAGAATTAGCATTATACAAATAAAATATTTAGTAATTATTTTCCATTTATCTTAAGAAGTTGATGACAATACTTCTATCTTCTCTAATTGAGATTAATTTTGTGGACATTTGCCCACATCTTCAGTCAAACACACTTCGTTGTCAAGGATACCATGGCAGATCAAGGATACTGTGACTTTGTGGGTTCGTGAAATTAAAAGTCCAATTGTACAAACTCAAAATGTTCTTTATTTCCACCGAATTACAGTTGGAACACTTGCCGATTATATAGTATTACGTAGCGCACACAATTACAATTCACCAGTTCGTCTGTCACAGGTTCACTCCGCACTCGCAATTACGTACAACTCCTCAGATGCACGTACACAGTCCTCCAGTCCGTTCACTAGCAGGGCGCTTCTCCGGCTGCTCGCCAAGAACTGACTGACTCGCCAGCTGCAGCCCCTTTTTATAGAAAGATCGCTGTTTCTGGAAGTCTTGCGGTTCAGTGAATCATCCCAAAGGTTCCAGACGTCAGGGAAGGGGAAAGAGATGGCTAGTGATGTTTTTTTCAACCATCCCCTCGTTAGTGCTACAGGATAAATGGGTAGGCATGGCTGAATGCTTCCCGTCTGGTCCCTACCTGCCAGCTGCTGGTTCTATCGGGAATTCCGATGTTCGGGTGACAATACCATGGCCGTGGCAGATCATTTTTGGTCATTTAACCATGAAATAAATCCCGGAGTTAAATTATTAAAACAATTAAATGTTCCCATAGATTTAATAGTTTGGGAAAAAATATTTATTTTAAAAGATAAAAATCGTGTCATGAATTTTGACATACCGGCAATTGATTCAGTTTTTAGGTTTGTTTCATCTTCAGATGTTGGTAATAGTAAATACATGATATCCTTGACTACGAAGTGTGTTTGACTGAAGATGTTGGCAAATGTACACGGAATTATTTTCAATTAGAGAAGATAGAAGTATTGTCATCAACTTCTTAAGATAAGTGGAAAATAATCACTAAATATTTTATGTTTTAATATTCCACTGTAACTAGCTTCAATTTCTGTGTAGTCAGAGAATTAGCAATTTTATAATGTCCCATTCAACACGTCATACATTTATGGCACGTGCATTATAAAACTAGTACTGTGATACCTTTATTATTTTTGTATCTTACATTATGTATTATCAATGAACATTCATGAGCCATCACCAGTTCAAACATTAACCTCAGAAATGAAAGTTGCAGTTTACTGTTTATTTATGGAGGCTCTTTAACTGCTTTGGTATATTGGGTATGAACGACTGCTTAATTTTGCTCAGAGGCATCGTTATCATGCTTGAGGTTGTCTGACAACCGGAACTGTACAAAAAAGGAGCAAAAGTTTTACTTCCCTTCTAAAGGCAACCACATTAAGAATTGAAATATGAGCTGAATCTTTCCTGGCGGCGTATATGTTCTAGACGTTCTCGGGCTTCGAGCCATGTAAGTAGATGTTGTGATATCGACGTTTCGGGAGTGTGCATCTCTCCCATCATCAGGATGTTGACATCCTGATGTTCAATATCCTGAGAACGTCTAGAACATTAAGAATTGTTCTGCCCTTAGCCAGGTTTGTAGTAGAGACTAGCCTAGACCATGGAGGATGTCATTAACCTCAGAACATGCATCACTGCAGGACAATATAATGTAAATTATCATTGCATGCAGTCTGAGCTAAGTATTGGAAATTTACCTACTAGTTGTGGTATTAATAAATATCTCAGTACAATACAGAGAGTGAGTGTATAAGAATGACTTTAAATCTTTCTTGAAAATTTTATATTAAATGTTTTGAGGTCAAATGGAAGGTTACTGTAACTTTTTATTGTACAAGAGTAATGTACTTTTTGGAACAGTTTGTAAGCTATTTTCCAGTCTTTGCAGATTGCCTACATTCCCCTTGCTGTATTTATGCAGAGATGGAAGGTAGCTTAACAGAGAATATATGTATATACCTGTAACAATAAACCTTAAACAAGGACCTACAGGAATGTCGGTACCATGCACATCAAATAATTGTTGGCCGTGTTTGTAATACAAATTAGCTGCTTGTTGTTCTCTGAATCACCCAAGAAGATAATTCTATATAACCACATGGAGTGAAAATACACAAAATATCCTACTGTTCTAAAGTAATTTTGGTTGAGCAGACTTTTACATTTCTTAATATAAAGCAATGAGAGCTAAGATTTCATTGCATGACTTTTATTTGTTTTCTATAACTGGATCTTCTTTTTGCAGACCAAGAAGTTTTGTCTGAGATACATTAGTGTGACTGTTGTATCTAATTGCTAACTCCATTTCGCACTTATGCTTTCTTTTAAACTTAATAAAGTTGATAGTCTATTGCTTCAAAGCAAATTTGGACTTTTGGAATGTGTTATTGACAGTGTCTCTTAATTGCTGATGTCACTTTTCTGATACAAGTACACTAGTATCATGTGCAAAGAGCACATCTGTTGGCTCCTTACTAAAATTAAATGTGAATAGCTGTTAAAACATAACAATGGCTCAAACATAGATACTTGAGACAACTTTCATAATAGCACTAGATTTCAAATCATATGTAATTTATTGTGGTTTCCTGGAGGTTAAGAAATATATATATTAGTTAATAGAGATCTCATTTAAACCATAAAATACTAACTATTGAGGAAGAGGTTGTCCAATACCATAGCTAAATCACAGAATGTTTGTACTGGTAGTTCTATTTTATCCAAGGCTTTTACTAATTCAAAAGTTAGCATGTATGTATATCTGTATGTCATATTATAAACATGTCTTTATCAATCCTTTCATGGAAGTGTTGAAAACAGTGTTGTTGTATAAATTAAATAAATTAGGAGTTGATTAATGACACAAAACAACACTTTTAAATTTTCCCGGAACCAGTTTCTGAGGCCTTCCCTCTATCTTCAGCCGGACATCGACTTGCTACACCAATGAGAACAAGTCGATGTCCGGCTGAAGATAGAGGGAAGGCCTCAGAAACTGGTTCTGGGAAAATTTAAAAGTAAGTGTTGTTTTGTGTCATTAATCGACTCCTAATTAATTTAATGTCTTTATCAACCGGTGTTTTCCCTGACCCACTGAAAATAGCGAAGGTTAAACCCTTATATAAGAAAGGTAGTGTACATGAAGTTTCTAATTATAGGCCAGTCTCACTTCTCTCAATATTCTCCAAAATATTTGAAAAGGCAATGCGCTATAGACTGATTGCTTTTCTGACAAAACACAGCATAATCTCGAAAAATCAGCATGGCTTTTTGAAAAGAAAATCCACGATAACAGCACTAACAAATTTTGTAAAACGTTTATATGAATCTGTAGATAAGAAGGAGAAAAATGTTGGTTTATTTTTGGATCTTTCAAAAGCATTCATTACAGTAGATCACCATATTCTGTTAAGAAAGTTAAGTTCAGTAGGAATAAGAGGTGTAGCCTATGAATGGTTCAAATCCTACTTAACACATGGTCAACAGGTTGTAGAAATTACAAAAGTAGATGAAAAAACAAATGATTTTCATACCTCACAGTCCCTCAAAAGATATATAACATATGGTGTTCCGCAAGGATCAATTCTCGGACCAGTACTTTTTCTGATAAACATAAATGATCTAGAGTGTTTTATCGAGAATTGTAATTTAACTTCGTTTGCTGATGATACTAGTATTTTTCTAACCGGGCCAAATTTCTATTCTCTAGCTGATAATATAAAACTGGTAACAAAGCAACTAATCAAGTGGTTTGAAGGAAGCAGATTAGTAATAAATGCAGAAAAGACAGTGGCTATTTCTTTTCAAAATATACATGGTATCCAAAGTAGTGGCCCTAATATAATACTAAATGAAAAATATATTGGTTATTCTGGAAGCACAAATCTCCTTGGTCTATATCTAGACAAAAACTTGAAGTGGAATATTCACATTAACGAAATTTCTAAAAAGCTTAGCAAATTGTGTTTTCCCCTGTTCATACTATCTAAGGTAATGAATAAAGAAGCACTTTTATCCCTGTACTATGCATACTTCCACTGTATCATTTCTTATGATATAATACTATGGGGAAACTGCGAAAATGCGATTACCATATTTAGATTACAAAAGAGAGCTATACGTACCATACTAAAGGTAAACAAAAGAACTAGTTGCAGAACACTTTTGCAAGAATTAAAAATATTGCCTCTACCTTGCTTGTGTATCCAAGAAATAGTAACCTTTGTTAAATTAAATATTCATTTATACTCCACTAATACACAGATACATAATCATGATACTCTAAGAAAAGAGCAAATAAGTATAATCCCCCATAACACCAGTTTGTTTGGTAAAAGCTTTATATATACTGGACTTTGCCTTTATAACGGCCTACCTGAACACCTAAAGAGCATATCTGCACTTCCTAAATTTAAATGCTGTGTAAAAAAGTTCCTGTTAGAACATTGTTTTTATAGAATGGGTGAAATTTTTTAATATGTCAACTACAGATAAATTATTATTATATTGTACATACAGTTTCTGAATTTTCATTTCTAAACTTCTGTATATGTTAATTGTATAATTTTTACTTATAAGTACTTGACGTGTCCTATATCATGTACTATGATCAAAAGGATGAATAAATACTACTCTACTACTCTACTCTAAAACCGAACTAGGATGATAGGAGAATATTGTTTAGCCCCATGTATGCTTTAACCATTATATACTTCATTATTTTAGAAAATTTGGTTTTAATATCACTGACAAATGAACATGAATCATATATGGCTAAGAGTCTTTATGCTCTAGTAAAATGAAGGATGAATCACGTAAAACTTTCACATCCGTCCAATATTTCTGAAATGGAGATTGCTATTGGTATGCAGTTTTCACAGTGTTTGGTAGTTAGGGGCTCATGGTTTTAGCCTATTAATAGATTTTAATAACACTTAGAAGGTGTATTTTTTATAGCAAACATACACTTTTTAAAATAGAACAATGCCTAATGACATAAAAAGTTTAAAAGTATGGTAAATTAGAACGTTAGTGACGTTTTCCACAGAATTGTAGTACCAATATTTCACGAAATATCTATTTTGTAACTTTTACACACTGACAATTATGTGTTCCATTGAACCAGATTAGTCGCTAGATACGATTTTGTTATGGTTTGTTTACAGATGTTTGCAGTTCATTTGTACATTGCCACCTTCTAGTCAGTGATAGTTCAAGCAGTAGGTTGTGAATGATGATAGGATTTACCAATGCAGAAAAAGCTGAGATGCTCATGGGGTATGGAGAGAGTAGAAGAATGCAGTACGTTCTTGTATGGTGTCTTTTTTTCAATCCACAGGGCCCGTCTTCTAAGCTCCGGATGAGCTCCAGCCATTAAGGCTTATGGTGTATAGGGAAAGATATCCCAATATACGTCAACCATCTCAGCGATTATTTATCAACCTTTTCAACCAGTTACATGAAGGTGGTAGTGTAACACCAGGAAAACGTAAGAGAAACAAACAGGTGACTGGAGGTGTAGGAGAAATTAATGTTTTGGCTGTTGTTGCAGTAGATTCACAAATAAGTTCCCACACAATCACACATGGGATTGGAATGAGTCAGGCAAGTGTACTTCACATTCTCCATCAACCTAGGTTCCATTCCTTTCACATCTCTCTCTATCAAGAGCTGCATGGAAACATTTTTAAGAATCATGTTAATTTTTATACATGTGCGGTAGGACATGATACTCCAGATTCATCATGTATTTTGTTTAGTGATGAAGCAACATTTACTAATCATGGCCATGTAAATCACAGAAACATACAATCGATATTTTGACAATCCCTGTTGACTTCATCAGGTGGAACCACAGCATCCATGGTGATTTAATTTGTGTGGGATAGTGAACAATCAGCTCATAGGTCCTTTTGTCATAGGAGGAACATAAACTTGCACAAGTATCTCAGCCTCCTAACATACCATCTTCCACAGATGCAAGATTATCTCTGCAGACTTGGAGGAACCTGCGGTTTCAGCATGATAGCTGTCCAGCCCATAGTGCATGAATTACTACAGCTGGTCTTTCACGGATAATTTCCAGTTGATGGATTTGATGATGGGGACCTGTACCTTGGCCGGCCCAGTCACTGGATTTGACTGCATTAGGTATTTTTCTTTGGGAAAAACTGAAAGACACTGTCTACAAGGACATATGCAATGTAACACATGATATGAAACAATGTATTACTGATGCCTTCTCTGAAATTTCTGTTGAAATGCTTGAAGATATGACAAAGTCTTAGCACAGGAGACTGGAAGCTTATATTCAAGCGGCAGGTGGTCATTTTCAACAAGGGTTTTGAAGGTCAAAATTCTCTTTACTTGGTCAGGATCCACAGAAGCAGTCCCTTTCTTTTTCTTTAGTTTACACTACCACAGATTGTACAAGTGCTAATAGGTTCAGTTCAAAGTTTGTCTTGGTTGTGAAAAGTGGTGGTTTTAAGTGGCTTTGGTCATCTCTAAGTTCATTTTCTGTGCAATCAATAAATCTCGACATGTTTGCATAAATTTGCTCAACAATTTCTGTTATGTGTGCGTACAGTTTACTATAAATTTTTTTGGCAGAAATCTTGAAAGGAACATATTTCAGTTACTTTGACTGTCATGTTGTCCTTACATGTGCTCTGTAACTTGTTACTCTAATCTTATTAAGTGGATGAATGGTGAGAAAAGTCACACAATGCCTTTCCTAGTACCAGTGGTCTGGCATGAACCAACTAGCCATACAAAAGACTTTCTGCCAAAAATCATAGGGGGACATTAAAAATGAATTTAACCCAAAATTGAGCATCCTTATCTTCCATCTGCAATGAGGCCTGTTCCGTATGGACCTGTACTCCCAGTTTCCAGCCTATCTTCACATTTAGAAGAAACTGCTTCAGTATATGAGCAAGGAGATAAACACATCCCTTCCACTTCCTTCACAACTATAATAAACTCCTCCTGATCAGTCAGTCTAGACTAAACGATTTAGTGAGAAATACGAATCTCATGAAATAGAAATCTGAGTTGCTGGGATCACACCTGCAACAGTGAAATTTACTGGCTCCCAGTATCAGATTCATGACCAGTGTTTCAGTTACTGCATAGACATATATGATATAATAAATAAGCTAGGATTTCAACACATCCCTGAAGAATGGAGTCTATTTATTTACTCTTCTAAGCTAAGTCTGTAAGCAGTGTTGCTCCATAATGCAAACTGCCAGTGGCACACTCGGTAAAAATGAAGGAAACGTATGAATGCCTGTCCAGTCCATTAGGTATGATTAATTACAAGTTTGTCTGTCATGAATGTGCAGATTTGAAGGTCATTGCAGTTTAATTAGGACTACTAGGGGGATCTATAAAGTACAGAGGTATTTGATAGACCTGGCATATGATGTAATGTTGCGCATTAGTTTGTGGTTAAGTCCACTTGTTTATTTGAAAGAAAAGGGGTGTCAGGTTAATCATCTGCCATCTAACCCACTAGCTTTATTAGTAATTTGCTGGTGAAAGCAGACATCTTACCCCTGCCATTGATTTGCATGATGTCATTCACACAAATCTGAGCAAGGTTATGTGCCTCATCTATAAAATACATCTGTTTTGTTGCTTTCTATGCTTGTCAGATAGTAGGCACACTGTATGGCACTATATGGTAAAAGAATGACCTTTAAGAGAAACTCATACATAGCCCAATGTCAAGTATGTTTGATTAGTAAACCCAAATAAAGTAATACTACCTCCTCCATAGACCTAATGAAGAACTTCATTAAGGCTATGTACAGAAATGGGAAAGCACTTTCATACCTCAGAAGCCAGTTTTCAGAACTCAATGATGCTAAAGTAAAAGAGTGAATATTCATTGCTCCCCCAATTAGTGTTTTGAAAGATGAAAACTTTGAAAAAAAGTTAAGTTCTAAGGAACTAGAAGCATGGAAAGCCTTTCGGAAGTGGTGAAAGGATTCCTTGGAAACAACAGAAAATTACTGACATAATTCAAGAACTGGACATTTACCAAGAGCTAGGATATCCTTCAGATTTCACTTTCTTCATTCACATTTGGATTTTTTCACAGAGAACTTGGATGCTTAGGTAAAGAACAAGCTGAAAGATCCTATCTGGATATTTAGAAGATGGAGCACAGAGACCAGGGTAGATGGTAGGTATCCCAGCATGATGGGTGACTATTGCCAGTTTTTAATTAGAATAAGTGACACAGTGTCCTCAGCGAACCCTCGTCGAATAATACTTGAAGACAGGCCTCTTCATTATTAAAATAAAAGGACAACTCCATTTTATTGATTTGTCAAGCCATTTCCTGATATTGAACAATGTACCTACTGAACGAATCTTAAATATTCAAAGAGCGCACAGAACAAACACCCTTCACTTCTAACAGTACAATAGGTACTTCTGCAAGCCTACTTTCATAAACATGAACTGAGAGGAAACGTGGTCAGTAATTTTCAAAACTAACCTGTCCTAATTGCATCCACATGTCTTTCTGCATCAGTGATAGATTCTGAAGCATTTTTGCAGAGGTTGGCTACAAGTGTTAGATATCTTTCTTATGTTGGTTGCAATGCAAAAACCTGCAGGTGGTCTGCTTGTGCACGGCTATACCTATACCTTAGGGCTTAGAATATATTCTCTCATCACACAAAAGAAAGTTTCTCCACAAATTTTATCAGGTTACTCATTACCTCATTACATAAAGGTAAAATTGCAGTGTAGGATATGCTGCTCTAAGAAATGACAATTGCAGCAATTCCAATTAATGGAAAGAATTATTTTTGTTGAATGTCTCTTTATGTTTTTATAATAAAAATGATGATGATAATGATAATCATTTTATTGTCATTCACCTTTACAGCAATAAACAATGTCAAGAAGATACAGTACAAATTATTACACTATAATACAGAGTATGTATAAAGTTAAGCTTAATAGCAATGAATGTCGAAGAATAACATAAAGATTACAATACAGAATGTTTCTATTCTATTATACAGTGAATGTACAAGAGCAAGTACAGTATTATACAAAGTCAAAGTTACGATCTGTACTGTAGAGGTGCCTCAAAAGTTCCCACTATATACATGTGCAGAGTAACATAGATAAATGAATCAGTCATCAAGTGGTTATACTGAGGGGACTTACATCTCAAAGTACTCCTGTAATGAATAAAAAGGTGTGGCAGTAAGCCAGTCATACAACTTCTGCCTGAATGCTGTTGCATGACTGTGTTTTAGTGTTATTGTTACTTTACATTTTAGAGCGTAGCACTTCAAAGCTTTTCTGAGTTGTCATCAGTCTCCAATATGGAATATCTATATCTTGACAAGATCTAGTACTATAGGTGCGTACAACTAGTCTATTTTGTAGCTCTGGTAAGCGGTTCTTTATATATAACAGTACGGTGTATATACCTATATATATTATATTGTGACTTTATGGATTCGTGAAATTAAAAGTCCAATTACACAAACTCAAAATGTTCTTTATTTCCACCGAATTACAGTTGAAGCACTTGCCGATTACACAGAATTACGTAGCGCACTCAATTACATTTCGCCAGTTCGTCTGTCACAGGTCCACTCTACACTCACAATTACATACAATTCCTGTGATACACGTACACAGTCTTCCAGTCCGTTCACTTGGCTCCTCATGCTGCTCGCCAAGAACTGACTGACTCGTCCACTGCAGGCCTTATATAGGGAAGATCGCAGTTTCTGGAAGTCTCGCGGTTCAGTGAATCTTCCCGACTGTTCCAGACATCTGGGAGGGGGAAACAGATGGCTAATGATGTTTTTCCAACCATCCCCTCGTTAGCGTGGTCTGAATGCCTCCTGTAGCCTACCCGGCTGCTAGCTGGTCGGTCCTTCCGATAATTAGGAATAGAATAGAATAGAATAGAATCTTTATTGTCACATAACGTTTACATTGTCAGCCTAGCTGGTAAACTGGTGAGTCGTCAAGTTATACATAAAAGAAATTTAAAAGAAAGAAAAAGAAAAACTAATTCTAATGTATATGTACATAAATTATCAATTACAAGTAATAATAATAAATAATAATATTAAATAATAATAAATAACAAATAATATATAAATAAATAAATAATTATCAATTACAAGTAGTTATGATATTGTGTCATCCATGAATTCCTGTATGGAGTAATATGTCTTATGTAATAACAGATCTTTTACACTTTTATTAAATAGTTTCAGAGTTTTTATTTCTTTGAGTCGTTGAGGTAATTTATTGTATATTTTTATACCCATATAATGGGGTGTTTTTTCATATAATGTTAATCTATGCATGGGGTATTTTATGCTGGACTCTTTCCGAGTGCCGTAATGATGACGATTTTGTTTTTGGATAAATTTCTCATAATTTTTATATACATAGGTGGATAACTCTAAAATATATACTGAGGGCATTGTTAGAATTTTTAATTTTTTGAATAGTGGTTTGCATGAATCTTTAAAGTTAGCTTGTAACATTATACGTATTACCTTTTTTTGAATTTTAAAAACAGTTTCCCATCCCGATGCATTTCCCCACAATATTATACCATAGGCCAAGATCGAATGAAAATAGCTGTAATATACAATTTTTTTTGTTTCTATATTCATCATATTTGTCAGGCATAACATGTTATAGCAGGCCGAATTCAATTTTTTGGTTATATGTTCAATATGGATATTCCATTTTAAGCATTCATCTATGTGCATTCCTAATATCTTACTATAACCCTTTATTGTAGAACTATTATTATTGTCTACATTATCTTGTTTCAGATTAGCATTAGCAGCAGTTTTAAATTGTATAATACTAGTTTTTGTTTTATTTAAGCTCATACCATTATCAGTGAACCATTTGTCTAAGTTATTTAATGCATTGCTTATATCAGTTTGCAAACTATTATGACTTATATTTTGTAAAATAACTGATGTGTCATCTGCATACAATATTGGATACCCATTTATACTTTGAGGTAAATCGTTAGTGTAAAGTATATAAAGCAGAGGACCCAGCACAGAGCCTTGCGGTACACCACTGGTATTTTCTCTCCATTTTGATTTATAAATTCCAGTGCTACATTTACTAATTACACTTTGTTTGCGATTGGACAGGTATGAATGAAACCACTTTAAGTTTTGATCTTTTATATTATAATATTCAAGTTTTTTTAAAAGAATTTGATGACTTACGCAGTCAAAAGCCTTCGAAATGTCACACATTATTGCAGCAGTATTTTTTTGTAAATCTAAATTTAGTGCTATTTCATTTACTAATGTGGATACAGCTGTAATTGTTGATAAATTTTTTCTAAAACCATGTTGGCAATCATTTAATATTTTATTTTTTTCCAAAAAAGCTTTTAGTCTAATATATACTAATTTTTCTAATATTGTTGAAAAACTTGTCAAGACTGATATTGGGCGATAGTTTTCTTGTTCATATGTACCACCTTTGTGCAAAGGAGTTATTAATGCATAGTTCATTCTTTCTGGAAAAATGCCATAATGAAAAGATTGGTTAAATATTTTTGCAAGTGGCTCACTTATTTTATTCCCAATTATTTTTACAAGCCTAGGTGGCAGATCATCCCATCCACTAGAATTTTTTGATTTCAAAGTTGCAATAATGTTTTTTACGTCATTTGTTGTTACATATCCAAGATAAAAAACCTGTGTGTTGGGTGTACTCTTTTCCACATTCTTAAGAGCATGAGGCATGCATGGGGGTGTTTTTCGAATTACATTTGGAATATTCGTAAAATATTTGTTCAATGATTCAGCCATGTCTACTGAAATAGCTTTACTTAGTGGTTTATTTTGTTGCTTGTTTCTTAGCCCTAATTCACATTTAATTAACTGCCATGTGACTTTACTTTTGTTTTGAGCTTGTTTTATATAATTTTCAATGGCCATTTGTTTGGCTCTCTTTATGACTTTTTTATAAATGTTACTATAACTCGAATAATAATGTTTTAACTGTAAGTTATTCGATTCTTTGGTAAGTCTATTCAATAATCTTTTCCTTGCACTCGAAACCTTGATACCCGGGGTACACCAGACACTTAGGTGACACTTCTCCCTCCTCAAAGCTGGTCGTCCCGAACAGCGGGCCAGGCGATCCAGGTGTAGCACCAACATCTTTCCTCGGCGCACCTTCTGGATGCGGTAGACCACGTCGTTAATTCTCTTCACCACACGGTACGGTCTTTGCCATACCTTGGCTGAAGACGCGCTTGTATCGTCTCAGCAGTTGTCGAACTTTCTCCAGCTGCTCTGCGGTTAGGTTGTCGGCTGCCCTCTCCAGTAGGCCTTCTAGCCGGGGCCCCAGGTGTTGCGTCGGCACCGGCTCCTGTGTCTTCTCGATTGCTGTTACGCTCACAACGGGCTCGCACGTTCCCAACTCCGTCCCGGCCTGAACGTCGTGATCGGTGTCCATTGGATTTAGCAGTCTCAGTGGCACCTCCTCTCGGCACGGCAGCAATGCCCTGGCTACACATAGTCCGTGTACAGGCGTCTTCTGGTCCAGCATCATGTTTCTGGTTCTCTGGTCTTCCAGTCGCGCCGTCACCATCACCTCGTTCCTGGCGGGGACAACCACGTTCTCGTTCAAGATGACCCTGCAGATTCCAAGGCGCTCTTCGGGTTCACGGAGTATAACCTCTTCTCCATTGAGCCGCAGGACCTTCCTGCTGACGTCGACCGTCGCCTCGTGGCTCCTGAGGGCATCCAGTCCCAGAATCACCTCAGCCACCTTCGTGTCGAACACCCACAGACACGCGGCACTCCGTCCCAAGGTCAACTTCAGCAGAGCCTCCTTCTCCACAGGCAAGGTGTCGCCCGATGCCGTCATCAGCTGGTATGGTCGGCTCGGCTTCCTGGATGGCCAACCCTTGCCTATGTCGGGTGTGATGATGGTCACGGCTGACCGGTGTCCACGAGCAATCGGCACGGTTTCCCTCTCACCCAACCATCCGCGATGATGCTGTCTTCCATCCGCCAGCTGACGGCGCGCAGTGTCACTCGAGAGGATGGTGGTGATGGCGCCGACGTGACCCTCGCCACGGCGGCCCTTCCTCGTTCTTCCGGCTGCTCCCTGGTGTGGGCAGTCTCTCTCCAGGTGTCCCGGCATTCCACATGCCCAACACAGGCCACTAGGTCTTCGCCGGCGTCCCTCTGCTGGTCTTCCGTCTCCGGTGTAGCGCACACCTCGTCCACGACGTCGGGGTTGCCGTCACCTTGGCCGCCTCCATCCTCAATGCTGCCGTCAGCGCCTCGTGGATGGTTGTGTAGTCGCCGAGCATTAAGCGTTGACGTATTTCGGTGTCTCGTACCCCGTCGACAACGGCGTAGGCGGCTTCCCGGGATACGAACTCCGGTGGGAGGTCAACCAAGGCCTTGCTAGCCAACTGCTCAATCGCCAGGGCGGGCTCCTGCAGCGTATCCCCTGGCTGTTGCGACCTTGTCTTCAGCTGACTGCGGTAGGCTGCGGCTAGGCGGTGGTTCCCGAAACGATTCTCCAGGGCCTACCAGATGTCCTTGGGCGCTGCCGTTATCTGTACTGCGTTCAGGACTTCCGCGGCCGGTTCCTGGAAGCTGGCTATTAACTGCGTGGCCTCTTCCTCTGGTGACTATTTGTTGTTCTTGGCCACTGCGTCTAAGTGACGGCGGAAGACTTCGAAAGTTGTCGCGCCGTCGTATTTAGGCGGTTTGACGGGCGCAGATGTTGTGTCGCGTCCCGGCGCGTCGGCCTTCAAGTCCTTTAACTTCCTACCTACGGCGTCTTCCACCATGGCGTTCAGGGACTTGGCGTTACTGTCGGCCTTTTCTTCTAGGTCATTGAAGCGGTTCGGCAGGTCTTCGACGCGCTCGTCCACTTGGCCCATCCGCCTGCCCAACTCCGTCACGTCAACCCTCACGCTGGTCAACTGTTCTTCAAATTTGGTGGCAAGAGTCTCGTTCTTAACCTTTATTTCCGTGGCCAGACTGCAGTTCGCTGCTCTCATTTCTGTGGTTAATTCTTCCATGTTCTCGGTGATGTCGTTAGCCGTCTTCATTTCTTTCAGTACGGCGATGAGGTCGTTTGCCGTCTCCGTCTTGGTTGTTAATTCGTTCATCTTCACGGCCGAGTTGTTATTTGCCGTCTCCAACTTTTCTAAAATCTGTGTCAATGCAGCCTCCATCGCTGTAATATCCCACTTACTGACACCAGTTGTGACTTTGTGGGTTCGTGAAATTAAAAGTCCAATTGCACAAACTCAAAACGTTCTTTATTTCCACTGAATTACAGTTGGAACACTTGCCGATTACACAGAATTACGTAGCGCACACAATTGCATTTCGCCATTTCGTCTGTCACAGGTCCACTCTACACTCACAATTACGTTCAATTCCTCTGATACACGTACACAGTCTTCCAGAACGTTCACTAAACGGCGCTCCTCACAGCTGCTCGCCAAGAACTGACTGACTCGTCCACTGCAGGCCTTATATAGGGAAGATCGCCATTTCTGGAAGTCTTGCGGTTCAGTGAATCTTCCCGACTGTTCCAGACATCTGGGAGGAGGAAAGAGATGGCTAGTGATGTTTTTCCAACCATCCCCTCGTTAGCGCCTCAAGATAAATTGGTAGGCGTGGCCTGAATGCCTCCTGTCGCGTACCCAGCTGCTAGCCGGTTGGGCCTTCCGATAATTAGGTGACAATATATATGCATTTATTACTGTCATTATTTTCTGTTTAATGAGCAGTGGTTTGCAATGGGCCAGCTTTGTATCATCGCACATTATTCGAATTATCTTTTTCTGTAACAAAAGTATGTCCGACACTTATGAGCTGTTGCTCCAAAGTAATATACCATACGCAATAAAGTAATGAAAAAATGCAAAATATGCTGATCAAATGTAAGCTTGGATGATATACTGTTCCAACTATAGCTCCTGGCATTGTTATAGATCTGAAATCTAGGCGCAATTTCCAAACTAAAATGATGCCTGTCCTTATGTCCCATAGTCTATGCAATGATAGCAATCTAATTCAAGGATATTTTCAATAAGAAGCGTAGATGTTTGAATGTTTCTGTAGCGTAAATAGTACCACCTTCTCTGTGGAGGCCTTGCACAAAGAATGAGCATGTCTAACACTCAAATTAAATCCATAAAGATGGTATAGCAAATGCCGAGGTTAAGTTTAAAATGGAGATATAATCTACCTAGTAATTCCAATTGAAAGTGAACAAACTCAACTAATCACATTTATAGCTGGATGTATCTAAACTGGAAATTAGTGTAAGCGTTTTTCAAAATGTCCCATTCAACACGTCATACGTCATCTCACTTACATTATAATACTAGTAGTCTGGTAGCTTTATTGTTTTTGTATCTTACATTATGTATTATCAATGAACATCACCATTTCAAACATTAATCTCAGACATGAAAATTGAGATTAAGTGGTTATTTATGGAGACTTTAACTGCTTTGGTTCTCAGCATCTCATTCCATATTGGGCATGAAAGACTTCTTAATTTTACTTAAGAGAATCGTTATCATGCTTGAGGTTGCTTTGTATCTGTAAATCTACAAAAGTAGACCAACGGCTTTACTTCTCTTCCGAAGGAAGTCATGCTAAGAATTTCTATATGCGATAAAGTATATTATGTTCTGCCAGGTTTGTACCAGAAGCTAGCATGTTAACCCTAGACATGGTGGCCGTCATTAACCTTGGAACATGCATTATTGTAGGTCAAGATAATGCAAATTATCGCATTCAGTCTGAACTGAGTGTTGGAAATTTATTTACTGGATGCGACATAGTTAAATATCTTTGTGGGTTCGTAGAATTAAAAGTCCAATTTGTAGAAATTTAAATCATTCTTTATCTGCGTAGAAATATACTCACAGTAGCAGTATTACATCACATACACAATCTACCAAGGTTGATGATCACAACAACAGCGTTCTGATTACACCTGATTACATCAGCTCTCGTTACAATACTTCACCGCTGTTTACTACTACTGTTCTGTTTGTGACTGACTCAATCACTAGCCATGACTTCTTTTTATACACCCATTCATGAATTCCAGACTGTTATAGAATGTTCTAACATGTCACCAGATAAAACTCAACTGTTCTAGAATGTAACTATATCTGTGTTGGCAAGGCTTTTCTCTCCGGCGTTATGTTTATCTGTTCCGGCATAGTCATTATCTCCGTGCCGCCTATCAGTTCCTTTGTGTGTGCAAGCCATGTTATCGCAATCGGGTTCGCGACAGTATTATATAGCGAGCGAGTATATAAGAATGACTTTAAACCTATCTTGAAAATTTTATATTGTTTAGGATTTCTAAATTGTTTCAAGTAGAATGGAAGGTTAGTACAAATTTTTATTGCAGAAAAGTAATATACTTTTTGGAACATTTGTAAGATATTTGGTAGTCTGTGCATATTGCCTGCATTTGTCTTGCAGTATTCATGCAGAGCAGGAAGGTAGCTTATACCGCTCACAAAAGTTAAACACATGTGAACGCTGGCCAATGCTCAAGCGGAGCACTGTTGCCAAGCATTGTGAGTTTACCAGGACAGCTTCTGCACATATTTCGGTTTACACGCCAACAAAGGCTCTATTTTTTCCATAATTAAACAACACATTAAATATTCCTAAAACATTAAAATCTTACTTTGACACACGTCACAGCAGTGAAACAGCAAGCATTTTCCAATCAAATAACTGACTTTCCAACTTTGTGGGTCTTTCCTGGAGATTGAAACACAGGCATGCGCCTTTTTTCTCAGGATGAAGCTGCTTCACTACAAATTAGTGGCACTATGTGTAAACTACCTAGACCACAAGCTTCTATAGTTAATTGCTGGGTTTTTAAAAAATCTACAGCTACTGCTCTGTATTGGACAGCTTTCATCAAAACTAGTTCATATTAAATATAAGTCTTCCGCCCTGAGAATAATGACTTCATATTTGATGACTGAAAAATTACTTGTTCCAGCTTTGAGGGACATATTCACGCATTCAGATCACAATCACTGTAGAAAATATATGTGTATAATAATAGTTTCATGTAACATTAGCAATATTTCAGCTCAAATTCGACTTACAATTTAACCATGCCAGTTACTGTAAAAAAATGACAAACCTCTACTCTGAAGACAAACTGAACATTAACTCAGTCTGTTTCAAACTGCATGCACAAGTGTACTACACAAATAAAAATATTTGTAACAGAATCTCCACTTAACTTAAGAAGTTGATAATTCCTTCTTCTTTATAAAAGATTGATTTCGAAGGCACATTGCCTTCGTCTTCAGTTTATTAACCAAACTCCGTGTACTGTTTATTTATGCTTGAGTTAAATGTTGTCAGGAAGGAATGTTACTTTTTATGCTTCTCTGTGTTGAATGAAAGAAAATGAAATGAAATGTGGAGTGTGTAACGCCTGCTTTTACTACATACGGCACTGCAGGCGGTGACACGGATGGTGCATTAAATGAATATGGAGCACTGGTGGAATGAGATGGCAGGGGAAACCGGAGGTCTCGGGTAAAACCTGCCCCAGCGCCGTGTTGTCCACCACAAATCTCACTTTGCGGTCGCCTGGATCGAACCCGGGCCACCTTGGTGAGAGCCAAGCGGTCTAACCACTAAGCCACGGTGTGGCCTGAATGAAAGGATGTTGGTTGGGTAACCATAAACATATGAAAGATAAGACATGCATCTCTCGCGTTCTGAGTATTGTAAAGATTGTGTTTTTGTACAGTCATGATCAGAAAAAAAATTGTTTCTAGTGAGATTGGCATCTGTCATTTAGAAATATTGATACCCGAGCATAATTAATGAGAATGTTAGTTCAGGTGCGTGAGATGCATGTACCACATTCGGTAGCACTGATAGGAGGAGGAAGCTTATGATTTGCTGGAGTCTACTGAACGCCCGGCCTCCATATACCTTTAACTTTTACGAAGATTATAACAGAGAATATATGTATTCACCAGTAACATTAAAAGTTAAAAAAGGATACGTTTATAGATAGTCAACTTGAACAATTTAATGCCACGGCCGGGATTTGAGCCACGGATCTGCTAATTTCCATCCAGTAGCTCTAACCCATTGAGCTACCATGCCTACCATTAAATTCTCCAATTGACTCATATATTTCCCCGGTAAACCACTAGGGGCTGTCACATCCGAGATGCCGTGTTGACTTACTATTGTAATTTCTTAAGTTCTAGGCTTCAACATTTTTTTTATTGCAAGTTACGTCCTCCGTTTGTCATATCGGATGATGAATGAAATGGGTGAAATGATGCTCAAATGAGTCCAGGGTCCACAGAGCTTAGAGCTACCCGACATTTGTTTGTGAGGATAAGGGAAAACCCTAGAAAAACCTTATCCATGTAACTCACGCTAAGTGAGATTTGAACTCGGGACCTGTTGAATGTGAAGCAGATACACTACCATCTACGCTACCGAGGTGGGCTCATCATTTTAACTCATCATTTTAGTTAATTGATGGAAAGTAATGATTTCTTCATGCTAGCCATATAGTTTTTCATGATGACTCTGTCTATCCCAAACCTTATCCATCAATTAACTTAAAGGATACATGCAGTAGAAATAATAACTATGGCCCATTTTGTAATAGAGTTGTTTGCATTAAACCAAATTAGCTATGAAGGTAATTCTATATAACAACAGGAAGTGAAACTACATAAAATATGCTGTTCTTAAGGCATTTTGGTTAAGCAGATATTAACATATCCTAATACAAATTAATTAGAGTTAACCTTTAATATCATGACTTTTGAATAGTTATAAATAAATCATAGAGGCTCAACAGTTTTTCTTGTTTTTTTTTTTTTTTAAGATCTCTGACAGAAGAGAATGCGTGATATGACTAAGAGTCTTTCTGCTGTGGTAAGATATATTTGGTACTTATGTCATCCCAAACATAACATATTCTTGTTTTTAAAGAGGTAATAATCTATCTCGTCTCTCTGGGAGTTGTAAAATTAATTTCAAATATAAATTATTAATTTTTAGATGAGTCATATTTATTAAACATCTGCTTCACTTTCGTACCTATTTTGAGGACATGTTTCGCAAATCATCGTTTGCATCTTCTGCTCTTATGCGACTAAAGCTTGATCCAGTGGTGTGGTGGGTGTGAGTAATTCTGGAGTTGCTGCTGCCATCTGTTGATTTAGTGATGAACTTAAATGTGGGATTCTCTTCTGGCGGGATTTCAAAGTTCATTAGTTGGTTTTTATGCTTTTCTATGTATATTCTCTCCCATATGACGAGTTCACTATGTTTTTGTACGTATTTTAGTAATTCTGTGCTATCTTCAATTTCATGATTTTCAGGCCAGAAATGAGCTGCTATTGCTGACTTATCAATATTTTTGTATCTTAAGTGCCTGAAGTGTTCTTTCTTTCTAGTGCCTATGTTCCTTTTTGTTCTCCCTATGTAAATTTTTTCACAGTCTTTACACTTACTCTTGTAAATGCCTGACTTTTCCTGTGGTTTTATCCTATCAGTATTATTACTGTGAAGTAGGTTTTTAATGTTGTAAAAAAAACAAAAACAAATTTACAACATTAAAAACCTACTTCACAGTAATAATACTGATAAGATAAAACCAGAAGAAACGTCAGGCATTTACAAGATTAAGTGTAGAGACTGTGAAAAAATTTACATAGGGAGAACAAAAAGAAACATAGGCACTAGAAAGAAAGAACACTTCAGGCACTTAAGATACAAAAACATTGATAAGTCCGCAATAGCAGCTCATTTCTGGCCTGAAAATCATAAAATTGAAGATAGCACAGAATTACTAAAATACGAACAAAAACATAGTGAACTCGTCATATGGGAGAGAATATACATAGAAAAGCATAAAAACCAACTAATGAACTTTGAAATCCCGCTAGAAGAGAATCCCACATTTAAGTTCATCACTAAATCAACAGATGGCAGCAGCAACTCCAGAATTACCCACACCCACCACACCACTGGATCAAGCTTTAGTCGCATAAGAGCAGAAGATGCAAACGATGATTTGCGAAACATGTCCTCAAAATAGGTACGAAAGTGAAGCAGATGTGTAATAAATACGACTCATCTAAAAATTAATCATTATTTCGCTTCACTGTGGTGTTCCAATACAGTTAAATCTCGATATATTCAAATATAAAGTTAATTTTCAGATATACTTTTATAGAGTTTTAAGTTAAGTTTAGTTTAGATAATTCTGTTTGTTTGGCTTTTTGCTACATTAAGGAAATGTTTTAAAAGTATAAGTCAGTAATTACTGACTTATTAGTTTCCGATGATTAATGGATCAGTAATACTACTTGCAGTAATTGTCCGTTTTTAAGTTTATATTTTATTTCACATGTTTTAATTTTGTTATGGGATTCATCAATAGCTACGGAGTCGTTCTTTCCTTTTGATTCTTTTTTCTCTTATTATTTCTCTTTTCGTTTATAACTACTAGTTTTTTAAGTGTTCTAATGTTAGGGTTATTGCAATATAGTTGAAAATTTCTCCTATTTGTATGGGACTTCCATATTCCTGAAGTAATCCAAGGGTTGCCTTGTGATAAATATATTTTTATCTCGGTGAAAGTAGCTTAAAATGTTAATAGTATATATTTTAAAAGTTCTTCAAATTTGTCATTTACTTGAGTCTAGGTGCAGACATGAGCCATTATGTCATATTTTAGCACTAATTTAAATTTATTGATATGCTGACCACTGACTATTCATGCTGTAATTTTTCTTATGTGTGTGTTGCTCACAAATGCTGTTGTTAGATGTTGTTTGGGTTCCCTCATAGCGAGAGCGCCGAGGTATATTGACAGAATAGATGACATTAGGGATGGAGTTTCGGCGCAACGCCTGGGATGAATGAATGATGGAGCAGTTGTTGGAATTTTAGTTTCTAGAACATTTAATTTGTGAATGGCAAGTTGTAAACGCTGTGTAATGTCAGGTTCAGTTGAGTTGCTAGTTATGATTGTATCAGTGAGTATCAGAGTTTTTAAGAATCAGTTGGCTGGAGCAGTTGTGTTGTTAGTATTGGGTATTGGTCTGTCAGTAGTGAATTTGTAGAAGTGCCATCGGTACAGGTTAGTGAGATATAACGGAACATTTGATCAATGTGCTTGTTCTGTATATTTTCAAATACTATATATAAAATATACTCAGATATATTGAGAATTAACTCAAAATAGGTACGTAAGTGAAGCAGATGTGTAATAAATACGACTCATCTATAAATTAACATACTCAGATATATTAACTTTAAAGAGAGTCGATTAAAGACACTAGACAACACTTACTTTTAATGGATAGAGTCAACATGAAAAATTCAATGCCATGGCCGGGATTTGAACCACGGATCTCCTGGTTTCCGTCCAGTCGCTCTTAACCTTTGAGCTACCATGGCCAACGTGCCTTCCTGACATTAAATTCTCCACTTGACTCGTGTATTTTCCCCGGTAGACCACTAGGGTCTCTCGCATCCGAGATACACCGTTTGTGGCGACTTACTATTGTAAGTACTTAAGTCCCAGGCTTCATCATTTAACTCTTATTATTTTAGTTAATTGATGGAAATTAATCATTTCTCCACACTAGCCGTATATAGGCTAAGATGTTTGATGGATAGAGTCAACATGAAAAATTCAATGCCATGGCCGGGATTTGAACCACGGATCTCCTGGTTTCCGTCCAGTCGCTCTTAACCTTTGAGCTACCATGGCCAACGTGCCTTCCTGACATTAAATTCTCCACTTGACTCGTGTATTTTCCCCGGTAGACCACTAGGGTCTCTCGCATCCGAGATACACCGTTTGTGGCGACTTACTATTGTAAGTACTTAAGTCCCAGGCTTCATCATTTAACTCTTATTATTTTAGTTAATTGATGGAAATTAATCATTTCTCCACACTAGCCGTATATAGGCTAAGATGTTTGATGGATAGAGTCAACATGAAAAATTCAATGCCATGGCCGGGATTTGAACCACGGATCTCCTGGTTTCCGTCCAGTCGCTCTTAACCTTTGAGCTACCATGGCCAACGTGCCTTCCTGACATTAAATTCTCCACTTGACTCGTGTATTTTCCCCGGTAGACCACTAGGGTCTCTCGCATCCGAGATACACCGTTTGTGGCGACTTACTATTGTAAGTACTTAAGTCCCAGGCTTCATCATTTAACTCTTATTATTTTAGTTAATTGATGGAAATTAATCATTTCTCCACACTAGCCGTATATAGGCTAAGATGTTTGATGGATAGAGTCAACATGAAAAATTCAATGCCATGGCCGGGATTTGAACCACGGATCTCCTGGTTTCCGTCCAGTCGCTCTTAACCTTTGAGCCATGGTAGCTCAAAGGTTAAGAGCGACTGGACGGAAACCAGGAGATCCGTGGTTCAAATCCCGGCCATGGCATTGAATTTTTCATGTTGACTCTATCCATCAAACATCTTAGCCTATATACGGCTAGTGTGGAGAAATGATTAATTTCCATCAATTAACTAAAATAATAAGAGTTAAATGATGAAGCCTGGGACTTAAGTACTTACAATAGTAAGTCGCCACAAACGGTGTATCTCGGATGCGAGAGACCCTAGTGGTCTACCGGGGAAAATACACGAGTCAAGTGGAGAATTTAATGTCAGGAAGGCACGTTGGCCATGGTAGCTCAAAGGTTAAGAGCGACTGGACGGAAACCAGGAGATCCGTGGTTCAAATCCCGGCCATGGCATTGAATTTTTCATGTTGACTCTATCCATCAAACATCTTAGCCAACACCAACTCCAATACTCAGACCTTAATACAAGTATCGATTGTAGCAAAAATGGCGCCGCTCGTGGCCCAACATGTGAGTGAAGCATGTGTTTGTTTACTTTGATCGTGTGTTTGCAGAATTAATGTAATTCACATTAAAGTGGCAACTAGTGACCAACGAGTTAGTTTATAGTGAGTTTTTAACATAATATCAAGTTATAAAGTTTATGTAAATATATAGTAGTGTGAAATATTGTCGAAAGGGTCGTTCTTATTCTGTTCCCGACTGCAAATCTAACTATGGTAGTGAACTTCATACGACAATATTCAAATTTGCTAAAGAAAAATCTTTATGGGATCAGTGGTTCAGGAACATACATCGTAAAAATTTTGAAGTAAATGACAAAACTGTAGTCTGTGTTCATTATTTTGAACAGACTTTGTGGTTAAGGAAGACATTTTTCCAGCAAATGATGATGAACCAATTCGTGTCCCTCAAAAAGTAACAAAATTAGCTGATTATGCCTAACCTACGATTTTTAAGAATCAGACATCCTATCACACAGTAAAGCTCAAGTAGAAAAGACGAAATCCTGAAGAACATATGCAAGACATTTTGCAGAGAGTGAAGAGAATGTTAATGATTGGTGTGCATAAGATGTTATTGACAGTTTTGAGTCCTTAAAAATCGAAGTGGTGAGGAAAGATTTTAACACATTCATAGTCATTATTAAAGATGATTAGTTATGTTCTTTTCAATAACATTCAAAATCCCACCTTCACTGATGTTCCTACTCTTAATGTGAGTTTCAAAATACTTCATAACCTAAAAGTGAGTGTGTTTTGCAATATTATGAACTTACCAGTGAAAAAATTTTAGATGGTTCTTGCAATGTGAGGGAACTGCCACCCTCAAATTTGACAGATGGAGTAAACTGGATAATCTGGTGAGTTCTCTTAAATATTATAGTATAAGCAGTAGGTATGTCCTTACCAGAAAAGGTAACTATGTAAACAATATAAAAGAAACTTTATTACTTGCTGCAGATGATGATACAGTCCAGTAACATAAAGTTTGCTTTGGAACAGCTGGAGCTAGCCTGTGCTAGTTGGATTAAATGTTCTCCAGATGTTTTGATATGGGCTATAAACATTTCATATGCATATCCAGAACTATACAATAAGAAAAACTAATGTATTGACATTACCACATCCTGTGTATCTAAGGCAATTTTTAACAAAGATGTACAAGCACCCCTGGCTTAGAACACTCACACAAAAAAGAAAATAATATAAATGAGCCTTTACTTGTCAAAGTGAAGAAGTGTGTGAAAGTGCTGGCAAACATGTTTATGAACAATTACACAAAATGTTAAATGAAAAAAAAATGTATCAGAACACTTATCCAAGAAAGTGCAAAATAGAGAAACCAGAAGAAAAGCCAGTGATGAACTTCGTGAGGAAGGAGCTCAAACTTAGCAGCCAGTAAATATTTCAGGTTAGCTTTTTCGTTTTCTTTTTCTTTCTTTTTTTTCTTTTCTTGTGCATGTGTTCTTGATTATACGATTTCTGTTGTGTTCAAGAAAAACTTAACTTTTGTTTCATTTAATCATGTTTTCCTCTATGTTTTTACTGTGCAAAGTGTTAATGCTTATGAGTTGTCATGCCTTAAAAGTTAAATTTTGGTTGGAAGTATAAGGTAGGAAATAGCAGTGGAACGTGTTACTATATGTGATAAACGATTAGGATTTGTCATGGTGCTTTTTATTTATGTTATTACACGTTTTGGTTGAAAGTATAAAGTGATAAATGCTTAAGAGTTATCTTACTGCTTCTTAATATGGAATATATTATGTCCATTGTATATAGTTTCAAATTTGGCGTAACCAGAGTCGCTGGGCTTCGATGGGCGCCATCTTGGAATCTGTATTAAGGTCTGAGTATTGGAGTTGGTGTTGTCTTAGCCTATATACGGCTAGTGTGGAGAAATGATTAATTTCCATCAATTAACTAAAATAATAAGAGTTAAATGATGAAGCCTGGGACTTAAGTACTTACAATAGTAAGTCGCCACAAACGGTGTATCTCGGATGCGAGAGACCCTAGTGGTCTACCGGGGAAAATACACGAGTCAAGTGGAGAATTTAATGTCAGGAAGGCACGTTGGCCATGGTAGCTCAAAGGTTAAGAGCGACTGGACGGAAACCAGGAGATCCGTGGTTCAAATCCCGGCCATGGCATTGAATTTTTCATGTTGACTCTATCCATCAAACATCTTAGCCTATATACGGCTAGTGTGGAGAAATGATTAATTTCCATCAATTAACTAAAATAATAAGAGTTAAATGATGAAGCCTGGGACTTAAGTACTTACAATAGTAAGTCGCCACAAACGGTGTATCTCGGATGCGAGAGACCCTAGTGGTCTACCGGGGAAAATACACGAGTCAAGTGGAGAATTTAATGTCAGGAAGGCACGTTGGCCATGGTAGCTCAAAGGTTAAGAGCGACTGGACGGAAACCAGGAGATCCGTGGTTCAAATCCCGGCCATGGCATTGAATTTTTCATGTTGACTCTATCCATCAAACATCTTAGCCTATATACGGCTAGTGTGGAGAAATGATTAATTTCCATCAATTAACTAAAACTTACTTTTAAATTTTTCCGGAACTAGTTTCAGAGGCTTTGCCTCTATCATCGGCCGGCTCTCGAGAGCCGGCCGATGATAGAGGCAAAGCCTCTGAAACTAGTTCCGGAAAAATTTAAAAGTAAGTGTTGTCTAGTGTCTTTAATCGACTCTCTTTAAAGTTAATTTATCATAACAACACTGTTTTCAACACTTCCAAGAAAGTAATTGTAATACTCAGATATATTCAAATATAAATGGGAATTATGTTTTAAAATTGATTGTGTCAACAAACAAAAATGCTCATATACTGAAAACTTTTACACACAGTGTCCTGCCTTCAACATACATTTTCTCCATTGGATCGGCAAGTACTTAATGCTATCCTTATAGAAAGAAGGACGCATACAGAGGCAGTTTCGCACATTCTTCTACTCGTTCGTCATCAAACCACTGCCCCTCTAGGTCTTGTTTGAGTGCTCCAAACAAATGCTAGCCGCAGGACTGTAATGAGGGTGATCCAGAGGTGTCCAGTGCATTATCCTGCGTTAAAGTGGCAGTATCTGGCCTCGCATTGTAATGGAGAAGAATGGTGTTTCGGATAGGTTGCCAGCGTTGCTCGTTGCGATGTGCAGCTTTTGCTGAATCTAAAATGTAACAGTAATAGGCTGCATTGATTGTCCTTCATTCGTGAAGAAAATCCAGCAGCAAAATGTCCTTGAATTCCCAGAAAACGTTTACAAGCACCCTTCCAGCAAATGGGCATGTTCTGATGTCAACTGGACTTGCTTTGTCTCCTTGCTGTCACTCCATGTTTGCTTGCTTTGTGTAATGATGCACCATGTTTGATCACCAATCACATTGCGATTCACGAAATCTCCTCCCCCTTCTCTGACAAACTACCTAGCAGAACGTTGTTTGTTCCTGGTTGAGGGACGAGGAACCTACCTGGCAGACAGTTTTGTATAAAGTAGTTCATCTCGGATGATTGAATACTTCCATAACTTATTGCTAGGAAACAAACAATTTCGGATCTTTTTATGCGCCGATCTTCTTCAATAATGTCACGAATTATTGTCTCGAACTACTGAGTGGATTTCTAACATTACATCACTTACATGTATATTATTAAGGAGAATTGTTTCAGTCTTTGATTGCATATTAGGTTCTTGTAGTGTTAAATTAAAAAGTTTAACGACACTATTTACCAAACTGTGATTTGTTGCCCTCAGTGGTTGTTTTATTACTAGAACTGGTATGGCATGTAGTACTAAACCTTCTTGCATAATTTAAATATCTCAGCAAACCTTAGAACAACAGTCACAGAATACATACTAACTGTGATATTAGTAATTGCCACATAGCAGTTTGTTTTAGTTATATCTAATATTTGGGATTGCTTTGATCTTTATCCATGACATTTTATACAGATTAGGCGTATTAATGTTGGTACAGTATCTCAGTAAGATAGCTGGAGTGATAATAGCATTGACATAAACAGACAACTGTCTGTACATTTAGATCTGCACATGTCTTTGAGCTTCTTAAGTCTGATTCCAACAATTATTGATAGATTCAAAGAATTTGATGGCTAAATTCACTTATATTTTTTGGTCTATAAAATATTATTTTTTCTTCACAGATTTATTTCTGGAAATAACAGCAACATCCAATTCGAAAGCTATTTGAAATGGATAAGAAAGTAGAAATCAAAGAAGAGAGTCTCCTTGAAGATGACATAGCCTCACAGAATGAGAGAGAGTTCGTTCACAAAGTTGTTACAACAAACACAAACATTGATGATGTCACTGATTGTGACATGATAGCCAAAACAGGAATTAAGTCAGAGATTCCTTTTATCAAAGATCTTGTCCAGCAGATTAAGAGCAAAACTGCTACATGGAGCAACAACTTTGACATAACTGGGACATCAGAAATTGAACAACTGACTTTATTTTCAGACATTGGTCCACAAAATGAGGGAGAACTTTGTCTAGAGGATCCTGTAATGATTGATAAAAAATACAACAGTTATCATGAACTTCATAATAAAATAGAAATTAAAGAATAACCTTGGTGGCTGGAAACACAAACTTCATCAATTGGTAATAATACTAAGGTAAGTAATGTAGAAACCTACTGAGTTACACTGAGCAATGTTTTGTAATAATATCGCCAATATATTGTGTACTATTGCAGAATATTACAATCTTTTGTGCTTAAATAAAGAGTAAACTGAAGTCACTGATTCAAAGACAACAGTCGACCCAGTCATAAACCTTTAAATATATGCCCAGGACTTATCAGCTGACCCTCAAAGCTATCAGCTCCTGGTGTTTGAACCATTTATATATACCTTGGATGTCATTTCATACAGTTCATGAAAAGAATGGCAATTGGCTATTTTATGCTTAAGAGTTTTTTCCATGTTTTTGCATTTTAAATACAATGCAGTATCTATGTTTAAGTATGTTCAGATATGATTGCCTTTTTGAGAACACCTGTATCCCGAAAGCCATTTGCATTTACTGCTTTATTAATCTTTCGAATGCGCTACAGAATGTTACTTATGTGGTAAAGAATTTACTAGAGAGAACTGGAAAGTACGGGATCATGACCATATAACCGGTGAATACCGAGGAAGTCTACATAATAAGTGTAATCTAACCTGTAAAACACCTAATTATATTCCTGTCTTCATGCATGACTTGAGTGGCTATGACTCCCATTTCATTGTTAAGCAGTTAGGATGTACTAGCGAGAGAGTAGAAGTTATTCCTAGCTCAGAGGAAAGTTATATATCATTTTCCAAGTATGTTGGTGACATTAAACTCCGCTTTGTGGATACCTATCGCTTTCTTAGTACCAGCTAGGATAAACTAGCAAAAAATCTAACATCATATCCTGAAACCCAGAAGTACTTTGGAGCAGAGAAGATCGAATTGATGTCGCATAAGGGTGTGTTTCCCTATGATTACGTTACATCATAGGATGTTTTGAGTGAAACAGAACTTCCTCCGAGAGAAGCATTCTACAGTAAGTTAAACAAAGAAGAAATTAGTGATGCAGAGTATCAGCATGCAAAAACCATATGGAGTCACTTCAACATCAGAACAGTAGACGACTACAGTGACCTCTACTTAACTTCGGATGTCCTTCTACTAGCAGATGTGTTTGAGACATTCAGAGAGCAGACCCTGAAAACCCATAAGTTGATCCTGCACATTATTATACATCACCCGGACTTACGTGGGATGCAATGCTGTTGTACACAGGAATTGAACTGGAATTACTACAGGATTATGACCAGCTACTCATGGTAGAAGCAGGTATAAGAGGAGGATTATGCCAAGTTTCTCATTGGTATGCAGAGGCAAACAATCACTACATTTAGGAGTATGACTCAAGTAAGCCCTCACAATATATAACGTACGAGGATTCGAATAACCAATATGGGTGGGCATTGTGCTGGGCCCTTGCTTACGGGGGTTTTAAGTGGGTTTCTCCTGAAGATATCAACCTAGATATACTACGAGAAGATGACCCTCTCGGATACATTTTAGAAGTGGACCTTCAATATCCTACAGAACTCCATGACCTTCACAAAGATTTACCGTTCCTACCTGAGTGTATCAGGCCCACGGGTTCTTCTACAAAGAAACTAATTCCTCACCTTGGATCACGAACTAGGTATATGGTGCATTACATGACCTTGAAGTAGGCCCTTAGTCATGGGTTACAACTCACTAAAATCCATCGGGTGCTACAATTTCAACAGTCATGTTGGTTAAAGCCTTATGTGGAATTCAATAACCGGCTACGACAAGGATCGAGAAATGATTTCGAGAAGGATCTTTACAAACTTTTTAACAATGCCATGTTTGGAAAAACTATGGAAAACATCAGAAACCGACTCAATATACGACTTGTCACAGATTGGAAGACATTGGAAAAGCTGGTTGCTAAGCCTACATTTACTGATCGAACTATCTATGGACCTAATCTACCTGCAGTACACATGGCATCGCGGGAGATAATGTTCAATAAACCTATATACATTGGGATGTGTGTGCTGAATATCTTGAAGACCTTGATGTATTGGTATCATTATGATGTGCTCGTGCCCTATTATGGGCTTGAAAATCTGAAGCTCATGTACATGGATACTGACTCTTTCATCCATCGTGTGACTACCGGAGATATATACCAGGATAAGTTACGTTTTCTGGAACATCTGGATACCGCTGATTATCCTAGCGACCACATATGCCATTCTACAAAAAACAAGAAAGTGTTGGGAAAATTTAAAGATGAAGCCAATGGAAAAATCATTCATCGTTTTGTTGGACTGAGACCGAAGATGTATGCACTCGACATCAATGGAGGCATAATCAAGAAGATAAAAGGCATAAAACATAGTGCCATTAAACAGTACATCACATTTGAGAGCTATGTGGACTGTCTTAAAAGCAGAGAAATCATAAGAACACCAATGAACCTAATTATATCCCGTCAACATAATGTTGCGTCAGTGGAAGTGAACAAAATATCCCTATCTCCACATGATGACAAGAGAGTAATTGCAGATGATGGAATATCCACATATGCCCATGGACATTACCATCTTTTGAACGGCGAATGAAAGAAGGAACCCTAGAGCAGAAAAAAAACAATTTTCATTCCGAGAAACAACAAACACTGGAACGTAGCTGACATCTAAGCATGAAAACAGCTGAATAATAAGAGCAGAGGAAGGCGTTAAGTCTACCGTTCAGAAAACAAATTCTGACGCTGGTCCCAAGTCCAGAGAAAAGACGAGGGGCGTCTACCTCACCACATAAGCTAAGTGAGCGCACTTTAGTTAATGTTAAAATAGGTAAATTGAAGAAGTAACTGCTATCTTGTAATCTGAAATATCCTTGAGAAACCTTTTAATTAGTTATAAAATGATTTAAGTAACTAAATTGGTCTAAAAAATCCTCGAAACGCGCATAAACCTCATAACATCTGAAAGAGCTTGAAAATAGCATTAGAACATTGGTTTAGCATTACGACTTATTACAAGATGATGCAGAGGGGGTAAAAGCTTGAAAAAGACACAATAGTATGAAGACATCAATCTGCATGAAAAAGCGTATGAAAACTCTACGCCTAGACCATTGCAAATATACCTCTAACAGTATCGAAGATATCTCTAGCTGGCAAACTTTTAGCTATGAAACCTATAGCTCTTAATCCTACAGCTCCGAGATCATACCACAATCCTAACCTCCGGATCCTACAGCTTTTAACCTCATGACCGGCAACCTTTAGCTATGAAGCTTACAACTCTTAACCCTAGAGCCCTCAGATCATACCTCAATACGTAACCTCCAGATCCTACAGCCTTAAACTCTAGACCGAGAGATCTAACCTTGAATCCATACGACCTAACCACTAAACCTACTGCCTTTAACCTTCAGACCTGCGGGCCTAAGCCATGAGAACTACATCCTTTAAACCCCAGGTCCTAAGATCGTGCCTCAAGACCTAACCATGTGGCCAAAAGAGATGAGGAACAGAACCAATATACATAGCCTTTCAGATCAAAAGACTTAATCAAAAAGCCTAAGATATAAGCATAAGACCTCAAAACATAACATGGTGGAATAGAGTTCCAGAAAGCATAGAGAAGGTACGAAAAACCAGAAACCCTAGCAACAAAAGAACCTCAGTTTAGGAAAAGAGAAGCAGATACACAAAGGGTTAAATTTACTGCATAAAGATCTGTAATCCGCATATATACTTCTTGCAGTGACAAAGATAGCTCTAACATCGACATGCCTCAAAAATTTTGCACCATACATACAAGTAGTTAGCATGAGACAAAATAGTTGAGCTTAAAAGATATGGGTTAAATAGAGGAGAAAAGAGACATGCTTAGGATAGGTTGAGGAACTAAGAACAGAGCAGCTTAAGATAAGAGAACGGATGTTAATAGCAGAATCAACTAGATTGAACAATGATCAAGAAGGTAAAAGCAATGCATATATTAGGTTAGGTTAAAGTGGTAGAATAGAGGAACTTAAGGAAAGAGAACAATTAGGTTAACAGATGCAAAAAAGGAAGCCACTAGCAAAACACAGCTAGGTTACAATAAAGAATGATAAAAGAAGGTAGAAATGAAGGGGTATATTAGGTTAGTTTATAATAGGATGGCATAGTAAAGGATAAATGTAGGACTTGCCTCAAGACTAACCGTCTTTAATCGCTGGACTGGCAAACTGGACTTCAAAATCATAAGACCATACCTCAGCCCATAAAACATAGTTAAATGACCCTACGGCCTTTATCCTCTAGACCAACAACATTTAGCTATGAATCCTACAACTCTTAACCCTAGAGCTCCAGACCATACCTGAGGACCTACCCTCCAAATCCTACAGTTATTAATCTCCCAGACCAGCAATCTTTACCTGTGAAAAACCTGCAGCTCTTAACACTAGAACCCCCCCCCCCCCAGATCATACATATAGACCTAGCCTCTAAATCCTACAGCTCTCAAACATCCAGACCAACAGACTTCATCTATGAAAACTCTTAACCCTAGAGCCTCAGATCATACCACAAGACCTAGCCTCTAAATCCTACAGTTATTTACCTCCCATACCTGCAGCCCTACCTGTTAAAAAAACCTGCAACTCTTAACACTAGACCTCCCCCCCCCCCCCCCCCAGATCATACATATAGACCTAGCCTCTAAATCCTACAGCTCTCAACCATCCAGACCAACAGACTTCATCTGTGAAAACTCTTAACCCTAGAGCCCCAGATCATACCACAAGACCTAGCCTCTAAATCCTACAGCTATTAACCTCCCATACCTGCAGCCCTACCTGTTAAAAAAAAAGCTGCAACACTTAAGCCCTAGAGTCCCAGATCATACCTCAGGACCTAGCCTCTAAATCCTACAGCTCTCAACCATCCAGACCAACAGACTTCACCTGTGAAAACTCTTAACCATAGAGCCTCAGATCATACCACAATAGCTAACCATTAAATCCTACAGCTATTAACCTTCCATATCTGCAGCCCTACCTGTTAAAACCTGCAACCCTTAACCCTAGAGCCCCAGATCGTAGCATCATGTTGTCAAAGGTGTCCAGGTACCGTCAAATTGACATATTTTGTTTGCAACATAAGCGTCTTACGTTTTATCAGTATATGACATAAATTTTTTGTCATTCTCACGCTTAAATGTCTATTAATATTGTTATCCTTATGTCTTAGATGCATCAAACATTTCCAAGATACAGGATCAGTTACTCGCAAAAAGAAAGGCACTGGACGCTATAAAGTGACTGGTCCCAATGTAGAATCAATAAATAATGTTATGAAAGAAAGGCCTCAAGCACAGCTTCTTGCAATACAGTCTTTAAGGGGAAGAGAGAAATGAAACATAAGAAAATGGACATATAAGACTGTGTACTAGAGATATTTTCTTGTTTAGACTTGGATAAAAAGCTTTGTACATATTGTAACATTAATTTATTTTTCATTCCTAGAACATTTTCTGGTTTGTAATGAAGTTACATTGTGAGGAAACTGTGGGTGATATAAAACATTTGAGATAAAATTGAAATATTTCTATTTTATCTGACAGGTTTACAATATGCATACATGTCTACTATAATAGAAAAACAGATGTTCATTATGAAATAAGTGTTCATTGGCTTATCGTTTCGTATATTCTTTATTGTCTACTTTTATGGCTGCATAGTTAGCTTTGCAGTGCATTAAAGTATATAGTTTTTTATAAACAGTTATCGTATCTACGCACCAGGCAAAATTACGCACCTTTATATTACGCGGGCAGACCCCACCTCTCAAATAGAATTATTTACCTGCCGATAGAGGGAGGCCTCAAACCTGCTGGCAGCACATCTAATACGATTGCAAGCCGGTAGGGGAATCGTGTATAAACTCACTCCATCAGTGCTGCTATTGTCAAATTACAGATAAAAACGAACACCGTGTATATGCAAGGCATACTGTAGCTGTCTACGAGGAAACGTAGCGTGGTGCTCGCTGGAAGGGTCAGATTATCTCCACTTACATTAACTAGTGTATAATACTAATACGGCTACAGTTTCAATGTATCTAGGCTTCTTAGAAAGCATACAACGCTCCTGTGCTAGCAATGCTGACTCTAGCCGCAATCTTCCACAGAAAACTCTTGAGCTATTTCTTACAGCCACACTCTCATGAGAGGAAATTTTATACTGCACTTAGCTCCCCTCCATTTGCTACCTACATATTCCCGAAAGTGCGAAAGAGGCGTTCTAGAGAGGGCAGTTTCATTTAAACGCAAAGCCTTATAGCTAGATGTTACAGAACTCCATATGTTGCAGTGTGTAATTTGGAATCGCGTAATCGCGAGTCTGGTCAGTGAAGGCGGCGCCAGACAGCGACTCGAATTACAACTATGTTATTGTTTCAGAATGCTGCAAGGTTAATCTCCCGAAGTGATAGATCAATGACACGGCATCTCGTGTGGCCTTGAATATTGCAGCGCTCTTTCTTGTTCCGCGCGGCAGAAAAATAAATCTGAGTAATGCAATTAGCTGAGGGCCAAGGGTTCGCGTCAATATTGTTTTTGTGTTGCAACGCAGACACAAAGTGTTGTTTGTCAAATCTCAGTCTTTAGTTCGTTTGATGTTTACAAACGTACATCTGCCGAAGTTTTAGTCAATCATATCTCATCCCACTAGCCCGTTTCTTTGCTGGCTGAACTAGTTCCTAAATATATTGAGATTTAACTGTATTGGAACATCACAGTGAAGCGAAAAATTATTAATTTTTAGATGAGTCGTATTTATTACACATCTGCTTCACTTTCGTACCTATTTTGAGGACATGTTTCGCAAATCATCGTTTGCATCTACGGCTCTTATGTGACTAAAGCTTGATCCAGCGGTGTGGGTAATTCTGGGGTTGCTGCTGACATCTGTTGATTTAGTGATGAACTTAAATGTGGGATTCTCTTCTGGCGGGATTTCAAAGTTCATAAGTTGGTTTTTATGTTTTTCTATGTATATCCTCTCCCATATGACGAGTTCACTATGTTTTTGTACGTATTTTAGTAATTCTGGGTTATCTTCAATTTCATGCTTTTCAGACCAGAAATGAGCCGCTATTGCGGACTTATCAATATTTTTGTATCTTAAGTGCCTGAAGTGTTCTTTCTTTCTAGTGCCTATGTTTCTTTTTGTCCTCCACAGTAGGTTTTTAATGTTGTAATTGTTTTTTGGTGCCAATGTTATATTGTATTTCTTGAATATTTTTTGGAACTTTTTTGTGGCCCAGGGGTGGTAAGTAAATTTAGCAAATCTAATTTCTTGTTTTATTGGTGTGAGAGCTGTGATCTGTTTTAATCTCTTTTGAAGTTTGAATGATTTTAGTTTTTTATCTACAAGGTTTTTTCCATATCCATTTTTAATTGCAGTTTTTAAGATTTGATGGTATTCATTTTGATATTCTTGCTGGCTGAGAGGTAGATTTACTAATCTGTGTGTGAGACTGTTGATGGTTGCATGTTTGTGTGGAATTGGGTTGAAACTATTTGCTTTGATGTAATTATCTGTGTGTGTTGCTTTTCTATGGATACCAAATTCTAGTTTTTCATTGGTTTTTTTTTATTTTAAGGTCTAAAAAATGTAGAGTACAGTCCTCTTCAGTTTCCACTGTGAATTGTATGCTGGGTTCTTGCAGGTTGAGTAGTTTCAAAGCATCATCTATTTGTTTGTAGGGCACTATTGCAAAGATGTCGTCTACATATCTGTACCATGTTTTAAACATATGAGGGAAGGCTTTAGTTAAATTGTTTCGAAAAAGCTCATGTATAGATTGGCCAAAAAAGGTGATAGCGGGCTTCCCATAGCTAGTCCTGAAATTTGTTTATAATATTTTCCATTGAAGACAAAATAGTTTTGATGTATACATATTTCAGTCATTGCTAAATATTCTTCTATTGCATTGGCATCTAGGTTTATAGAATTTAGCCATTTTTTCAGTTGAATTAAACTGAAGAGGACTGAAACTGAAGAGGACTGTACTCTACCTTTTTTATACCTTAAAATCAAAAAACGCAATGAAAAACTAGAATTTGGTATCCATAGAAAAGCAACACACACAGATAATTACATCAAAGCAAATAATTTCAACCCAATTCCACACAAACATGCAACCATCAACAGTCTCACACACAGATTAGTAAATCTACCTCTCAGCCAGCAAGAATATCAAAACGAATACCATCAAATCTTAAAAACTGCAATTAAAAATGGCTATGGAAAAAACCTTGTAGATAAAAAACTAAAATCATTCAAACTTCAAAAGAGATTAAAACAGATCACAGCTCTCACACCAATAAAACAAGAAATTAGATTTGCTAAATTTACTTACCTCCCCTGGGCCACAAAAAAGTTCCAAAAAATATTCAAGAAATACAATATAACATTGGCACCAAAAAAAATTACAACATTAAAAACCTACTTCACAGTAACAATACTGATAAGATAAAACCAGAGGAAAAGTCAGGCATTTACAAGATTAAGTGTAAAGACTGTGAAAAAATTTACATAGGGAGGACAAAAAGAAACATAGGCACTAGAAAGAAAGAACACTTCAGGCACTTAAGATACAAAAATATTGATAAGTCCGCAATAGCAGCTCATTTCTGGTCTGAAAATCACGAAATTGAAGATAACCCAGAATTACTAAAATACGTACAAAAACATAGTGAACTCGTCATATGGGAGAGGATATACATAGAAAAACAGAAAAACATAAAAACCAACTTATGAACTTTGAAATCCCGCCAGAAGAGAATCCCACATTTAAGTTCATCACTAAATCAACAGATGTCAGCAGCAACCCCAGAATTACCCACACCGCTGGATCAAGCTTTAGTCGCATAAGAGCCGTAGATGCAAACGATGATTTGCGAAACATGTCCTCAAAATAGGTACGAAAGTGAAGCAGATGTGTAATAAATACGACTCATCTAAAAATTAATAGTTCCTAAATATTTACAAGCTAAATTCTTCCACTAAATATCAACAGCCTTCCATTAAAAGAATTTTAGAGCCAGTTTGTACCAAGGCAACTAGAGTACTCAGGTAGGCCATTCCGGAGAGTCGCGCTGCCATTGGCTAACGCGCATGACGTCACTGAGAATACAGTTCAACTGCGAGAGTAAACACTAGTCCCTGAGTATGTGTTGTTTAAGCATTGCTACGTGTAAAATCGGAAGAAATAAACATCCACTTGTGTATTATAATACACAAGTGAAGGTTCCTTCTAGCAGTTAGTATTAAGAGTTTAAAACATGTTATTATTCATATGTCCTTACTCACTGTAGCTCAAGAAGATGACGAAGCAACCCATTGAAGATTTTCTGATCATTTCTGCCTTCGCGCTTTTGTTTAAGTGCCTAATTCTAATGAAGGTTCTTGTCCTCACATAAAGAGAGATCACTTTGTGATGAATTTCGGGAAACTTGGAACTTATAAACCTTGTTCTGCCGTTTCAAAACACTCTTTTCTTTCTTCAGGGCTTGCATCTGAGTCTTTAGTCTAATTATTTCCTCTTCAGCAGCAACAGAGTGGTCAGGAGCTAGCTCTGTGCTGGTCGACTGGTCCATTTTTTTTTTTTTTTTTTTTTGCGAGATAAAGATGCTATAGTAGACATCGCTCTCTTTCGCACGGTCCTAACTTCGCACCGGCGATCTCTTGCTGATATTGCCTATTAATAAAAACAGTTTTTTATTATTATTATTATTATTATTATTATTATTATTATTATTATTATTATTATTATTATTATTATTATTATTATTATTGTTGTTGTTCCACGCATCAAACTTTTCTTATAAAAAAGGAGCGAATAAACTCAGTGTACACATAGAAACAAATACATAAATGGAATGTGTATCTGATAATTACCTGCAAATTGGTTTTGCTGGTACTTGCTACTACCGTCTCAAATGCATCCTCATGCCAATTAGGAATTTTCTATGGCGGTACAGCGTCGCCCTTTAATTTTCTTTTCAGCGGCAAACCTAGCAGCTCGTTTTTTGAATCCCGTCTTCGGGCAGGAAGTGATCGGAACAAATCCTTGCATTATTCGCATTAACCGGATCAGCCCTTTTACAGCGTAAAACCCATTTGCGCTGTAGTTCTCGATCTTTAGGCAAACAATGGAAAATCACATCCGTAGCAACGGATTTTTGCATTCAGCAACAGCGCAATGGTTTCTGCTTTTACTCATAATGTTACGACAAAAGATACAGCAAATAACTACAATAGCTCATAACAAATGCATCTCGTTTATTTCATCAGAAGGATTGTGGAATTTGCATGCATCAGCGCCTTATCTTATCATGTGCAATCATAATATTACATTACGCACATTCACGTGTAAGCGCTCATGCGTTGTATTCTCAGTGACGTCACGCCCCTCAGTCAGCAGTATTAATCTGTGGTCGGCAGTGACTGTATTTTGCGCGGGAAGGCGGGAATGGCCTGCCCTGAGTACTCAGTTTGTACGTTGTTTCCCCCCCCCTCCCAAACTGAATGGCTTTCACAGTATATGTGACACTTGTGTTTAAGTTTGGTGACCATGATTTTGGATTTATTTTTGTTTATTTTCGCTCTTGCGTAAAATATTCCGGCCTTACTTCTCTGTCCCTCTTTTTTCTCTCTACGCAACTTATGTTTTAAAAAGTGGCGACAGCAAATATCTTCTGGGATGCGAAGGGAAAAAAAATGGTGCACAAACATACGTATGATTTTATTGTTGTTCAGAAAATGGAACCATGTCGTTCCCAGTGGAACTTCTTTTGCATGTACGAATAACAATAATGTACGAGAGTGGGTCAAAAAATAATGCCTCCGACTTTTTTCTTCTAATTGCCAAGAAAGCTGTATCCAATTTAGATAGACTGAAAACTACAACACTGACGATTAATTTGTCACTATTCAATATAATCTCCGTCCTTTTCCACGGTTTTAGTCCACCTTTTAACTAGGGCATGTATTCCAGTGTGGTATAACACACGGTCTTGCTTCCTAAGCCATTGACGCACGGACGTTTTCACAGCCTCCTCATCTTCAAAATGAATCCCACGATGAGCCTCCTTTAGTGGCCCGAACAGATGGAAGTCTGATGGTGCCAGCTCTGGGCTGTATGGAGGGTGAGCTAAGACTTGCCATCCCAATTTCTCAATTTCTACAGTGGTGTAACGGCTGGTGTGTGGTCTTGCATTGTCATGCAAAAGAAGAACATCCGCCATAGTTTTTGTTGGGCAAACTCCGCGAAGACGTGCTTTCAGCTTTTTGAGAGTTCTGACGTATTGGACAGAATTTATTGTGCATCGCTGCTCCAAAAAATCAATAATAAGCACACCTGCATCCAAAAACACTGTCGCCATAGCTTTCCCTGCCGACCGCTGAATTTTGATTTTTTTTTCTTCGGTGACGTGTGATGCCATTCCATTGACTGCCTCTTTGATTCAGGTTCAAAAAATGAACCCACGTTTCGTCTCCAGTAACAATTTTTTTCCAGAAACTACTCTCCCTCCAAATTGAAGCGTTGCAAGTGTTCGGAGGCTATTGTTTTCCTTGTTTCTTTGTTTTGGGCTGTTAACATTCTTGGTACCCAACGTGAACAAACTTTTGAGTATCACTGATGTTGAATAACCGTCATCACACTGCCTTAACTGAGGGAGGTAATGCGACACAATCCACCTGTTGTTACCCGGCGATCACCACGAATGATGTCATCGACTCGCTGAATGTTGCATGGAGTCACTGCAGTTACCGGCCTGCCGCTTCGATTTTGATCTGCCAATGGCGTTTGCCCTTCAGCTTCGTTACAGCTTCGAACCCATCGTCTAACATTGCTGACATCCACCGTTGCATCACCATACACATTTTTTAGCCTTTCGTGAATGCGAATTGGCGTTTCACCTTCCGCAGTCAAAAATTCAATCACAGAACACTGTCTAATACGAATGTCGATGTCAGCCATTTTGCAAGAGGATGCAGTGCTGCCACCTGTTGTCTTAGGAAGTTACTACTGCAGGGGATTGGAGAAGAAGGTTTGAGGAATTGCGCCAAATTCAAAGTTTTCACATAACTTACTTATTTAAGGGGGGGATAGGAGACATTACTTTTTGACCCACCCTCGTAATTACTCATACAACTTTCAACATTTATTCTTCGAAATGTTAATCAAAATTTTCAGACGCACTGTGCTTATAAATATTTTGTTGTTCCATTTGCCTTTAACTGCAATAATTATAATGGCGGCCTTATTCCCTAAAATTTTTAACAGTTGGAACATATTGTCTATCGGCAAGGATGTTAACTTATACGAATACAGTTATTGTTATTTGGGCTGTTTACATTGGACAACACACATTCACATTCTCATCTCGGCCAGAGAGAAACTCCCAACCCCGAGACCCCTAGCAGAGCTCTACTGACTGAGCTACGGGGGCGTCCTATAAATATCTAATAATATTTGTCTATAAAATAATTAGAATTTTCTCTGAACCGATAAAGAATGAACCTTAAACTCCGGAACTGCACCTGGGACAGCAGTAACTCCCAATTCTGTTCACCTGTGAACTACGCAATTCAACAATGAAAACATCAAACTTTATATTTATATCTATGAATCTAATCCGAATGTCAGTTGAAGATGATTTTTTTTAGAAATTTTCTGACCCAAAATAATTAGCATTCTTAAAAAGGTTTTTCTTTCTCATATATGCGCCTTAACGCCGTTGACGCAAATATTGAGAGTCTAGATATCCAAGTGCCCTACTTATTGCACACATATTTTAGTGTTCTTGAGAAGTTTAACATAACATTTTCTTAGAGAATATACAGAAGATAAAAAAAATTTCTAGCACCAACTTGAATAAAAGAAACTCGGTCTCGGAGGGGGGGGGGCGGTTCCTTCACAAATAGATGTACACTTAGAAAGTGATAGCAATTTTTTTTTTCAATTTTTACACATTTAACCAAACTTAGTTTTCGTTCAGGGCTTATCCGGAGCATCTATGACCTGGAGCAAATCCAAGAAACAAACATGAACCGATGAATCTGAAATGACCGAAGAGTTCGAAATAACCTCATTAAATGAATCCAACTCTGATTCGTATTAAAAGGAGAGAGCACGACTAAGATAACAATGATTGGGTAACTGCCATATTAACGGAAAAACTATTTTGCTTGGTCATTCCGCAGCTATTTTACATGCTAGTAAATCTATTATAGGTCTAGCCGGGTTTCAACATGTAACCTTGAAAAAAATAGCACAGCGCCTAACCAACTCGCCCTAAAAGAGCGACGGTGTAAGCGAGTTACCTGAAGGACTGAAATGCATAACTATATTTATATAAATCAAGCAATTCTTCCAAAGAAACGAAAATGAGATTTAAGAAAATAACTGCCTCACCAGTTTTGTGTATTTGTGTCCAATCCGTTATTACTTTGGTCCATAAGCATTTAGATTCCATAATGTTAATGATCGTATTATAATTATTTATTATCCAAATAAGTGAATCATTACTATTATTGCCTAATGGCAGAGGTATGGCGTGATAGTTCAAAAATCCCTTAAATAAATCGAATATTGGCTGGCCCCGTAGCTCAGTCGGTAGAGCACATGCCTACTGTGCTAGGGGTCCCGGGTTCGATTCCCGGCGGTGGGGTGGGGGATTTTCCTCCGACCAAGATAATTCCCCATCTGGAAGTATGAATGAGAGTGTGAATGTGTGCGAGATGTAATGATTAAAAACCAAAGATAACGAGTTAACACCTTCGGTATGTTCCAAAGGAGAACGGCCGCCGATATGACCATAGCAGTTAAAGGCGGGATATAAATGGAACAAGAAAAAGAAATCGAATATTACCTATTTAACATTATCCTGATGTTTATAAATATACGCATAAAAGAGGCAATAATACTAAAATAATAAATAAAATAGCATTTAGTGAAGATAAATGAAATATGAGTTATGTTAATCTAAGTAAAAATGCTTATTTTCTTATAAAAATATCTTAGTTACTATGCTCAGTTTTTAAAAAGAAAAAAAATCGTACCACAATTACCAAATAATACTAACACAATTAAAGTACAGAGAAATGATTTCAGTTTTATTGTTTATTTATATATAATATACTCCACAACACACAACAGGTTTATAGAAATGCATGCTTAGATTAATGTGCAGAAACGTGGAAATTCTTTCCTGGCAATGTTTGTATTTCTACTTTTTAGTTTAAAATTCGGTAGTACTGCATTTTTATATTGTCTTATGACTATACTACGACTGAGACCAAGATTGCAGCTTGGTTGGTGATAGTGGTACCGGTCCTAGGTTCTGAAACAGATGCATGTAACATTTATTTAAACGTAATTTATTAAAACATTACAGTAAACTTGGTGTAGGCCTTCTTAAGTATTTCTCGTTCTTTTAGAACTCCATCCAAGCAGAATAAAACGTGATTGCAATAAAATCTTAAATATTGTTAAAATATTCATTTTAAACGCTGTGGTATTTGTCGTTTCCGAAATATTTGCTGCCATGCGTGTGCCGCGCTGTAATATGCCATCGCAAAGCAAAGTGGTGAACCACGGATACAAAGAAAACTCGTAAATATAGGTATGGCGTTACAGTAGTTTTCTAACTTTTTAACATTGTGGTTTATAATATTAAACGGAGAGTTAAGTTTACGTATTTATTGGACTAAACTAAATATAATAAATTAGTTTATATGCTTCAGAATAAGACTGTTTTCCTTTTTAATTAGGTCATGCTCAATATTTACGAGAGTCGCGTGAGTGCCGGGCCTCACAAAAACAAAAAATTTAAAAACATTAAAATAGTTTTTTCTTTTTTTCTCGATATAATCTCCAGAAAGGCTAATGCATTTGTCATATCGGTGTCTAATTTAATTAAACCATCTCTGTAGTTATTATCATGATCTTGAGCTGTTTACCGCATCCATTACCTACTCGTTGCTGTGAAATTTTCGTCCTCCCAGAAATTTTTGAGTTTCGGGAACAGGTGGTAGTCACTAGGCGTTAGATCTGGCGAATGGGATGGATATTCAAGTAATTCCAATTAATTCGCACATTTCTCCCATTGCAATGACTGAACAATGGGTCGGAGCATTGTCGTGAAGAAACAAGATTTTTTTTCATTGCCAAATGAAAGGCATTTTTTCACCTCATAATTTAAACGTTGCAGTAAGCTTGCGTAGTAGTCGCCAGTGGTACTTTTGCCCTTTTCCAAGTAATCAATAAAAATAATGCCCTGTACATCCCAGAAAACACTCGCATTAATCTGTTAGCTGACAAAATTGACTTTGCCTTGTTTGGAGTGGTTCACCTGGTACAATTCACTGTTTGATTGGTTTAGTTTCTGGAATGTGCTGATGTATCCAAGTGTCATTCTGGTAATAAACCGTCTCAAAAATTTACTGGGATTTTAACGGTACAACTCCAAATTCTTAACAGGAACACTTTTTCTTTGCCCAATATTACCTGCACGTTCTTTTGATATGTTTACAGCCTCTGCTATTTCAACTGTAATCTGTGGTCTTCCAGTACTAAACGATGAATTTGTCAATCATCTCTGGAGTTGTGACTTCCACAGGGCATCCAGAGCGAGGCTCGTACGTCCCATTTTAAACTCTGCAGCCCATCTTTTAATCATTGTACATGAAGAGGTAGACTCGTGAAATGTACTGTCCATTTCCTCCTTGATTTCTTTAGGCGTTAAGCCTTTCAAATGGAAGTATTTAATCACTACTCGTTTTCGTGAAATCTCTACACATCTCTTGTTTAAAATGCTGTCATTCAAAAACTAAATAAGCTATAGACAGGTAAGTATGGATGCAAGCTAGTCTACAGTCTGATTTTTAAAAGAAGATACGGGAAGGTCATCAGGCAAGGGACGCGAAGGGTAAGAAATTAAGGTCGTTGTTATGGTAACGTAAACTAAGGCTGCCAGATTGTTACACTGGTGAATCACATATTCCTCAGGTCAGTTATCGCTAGTTGTATGCGGGAAACAGAATTTACCTGAGTATTCAGTTGCGCTGTGTATTGTTAGCCTACTTTGTTAAAACACAATTAAAATATGGTTTTATGGAAGCAGGACGTAGTGGCGGTAGGATTAGAGGTGGACCGAGGAATCATGACCCAAGGCAAAGATCAGCTTACGGTCGGGGGATTTTTTTTTTTTTAATTTACGTCCTCCAACGTTAAGTCATATCGGACGGTGAATGAATTGGGTGAAATGATGCTCAATTGAGTCCACGGTCCATGGAGCTTACAGTTACCTGACATTCGTCTTGAAGGATAAGGGAAAACCCCGGAAAAAACCTTATCCAGGTAACTCACCCTGACCGAGATTCGAACTCGGGACCTCTTGAACGTGAGGCAGACATGCTACCATCTACGCTACCGAGGCGGGCATCGGGATGTTACATTGTATGCTCAGGCTGGAGAATTTATCTGACGAGAGTTTGCTGCTTATCAATGAACAGCTTATTCCTTTTATCCAAAAGGGACAGCCCCAAGTCAGTAGATATGCTTGCACGTAAAAGAAATCCTGTGGGTCAAAATTCCGGCATATCGGCATTCTCCACTCACGTGGAGAAACAGATGACATTCACGTACCATCTTTTAAAAATCAGACTGTAGAGTTAAATTACAGGAT